>CM066032.1:1476292210-1477492210 GCA_033557465.1 Ichthyophis bannanicus
GATGTGTCTTACTGTTACAAGCAGGAAAAGGGATTGCCTCAGAAAGCCTTTTTAACTGAGCCCACCGAGGAACTGACTCATGACCACTGTATCAGCAGTCAATCTATTAACCAGTGTGCTACACCTCTGTGGCTGTGACTGTAGGTCAGCGCGCCTAATTAAGGCTAACACTTGTGTTAACGTGCCAACGGCTCCCTCTATCGGCGCGATAACCTGAAATGCTACCTTAAGACTGGAACCCCACTACCGTATATGGCAGTAGTCACAGTAAGACTGCAACTAACGCCGGTAACCTTAAGATGGTTTAGTAAACATACCCCTAAGAGTGAACAATTGTGCCCAAACTCATATGATTATAAGAAGTGACTTTTAATGTAAGTAGGTTAGAAGCAAAGGAATTAACATGGCACCTAAATATAAAGTTATACTGAAATGCCGCCATCTGAAACTGAACATGTCCAAACATAACTTTTTATCTTTCCCCTAAACCCACCTCCCCACTACCTCCCCTCTCTATTTCTGTGGATAGCACTACACTCCTCCCTGTTTCCTCAGCTTGCAAACTTCATTTTCTACTCTCTCTCTGCACACAACCGACAGTTAAGTCCCGTCGCTTCTTTCTCTAAAACACTGGCAAAATGTGTCCCTTCCTTTCTACACACACTACTAAGACATTTATCCACTCTTTAGTCACCTCCCGTCTAGACTATTGCAACCTCCTCCTTGCTGGTCCCCCTCTGAATCATTTATCTTCCCTTCAATCTATTCAAAACTCAGCTGCACAGCTAATCTTCTGCCAGCCTCGATATGCTCATATACTGTAACCCTTCTTCTCAGTTCACTTTTACTGGCTCCCTATTCGTTTCTGTATCCAGTTCAAACTTCTCCTTCTGACCTATAAGTGCACTCATTCTGCTGCTCCTCACTACCTTTCCTCTCTTGTTTCTCTTTATACCTCTCTTAAGGAACTCTGCTGTTCTGGCAGATCCCGATCTGTGCCCTTCTCTTTTACTGCCAACTCCAGACTTCTATCCTTCCACCTTGCTGATCCTTATGCCTGGAAACAAATTACCTGAGTCTGTGCATCAGGCTTCTTTTCGGCCCTTTTCAAATCCAGTTGAAAACTCACCTCTTCGAGGCTGCTTTTGGATTCTGATCTGCTTAGTCTCCTATGTGTCTCCTTACCATTCCCCTAGATATATCCCTCAGCTATTGTGTTGTCTGTCTTGACTAGATTGTAAGCTCTGGTGAGCAGGGACCATCTTTTACATGTGTCTCTTCAGCACAGTGCATACCTTATATTGCTATACAAATGATAAATAATAGTACTAGTAGTAGTAGTAGTAGTGAAATGAATGGTACTCCGGATGTCAAAAAGTCCACCAAGAAAGCTCTGAAGAAGCTACAACTAAAGTAAGTAAAATAGTAGAGCATCATGCATGAATGGGACTTATACATCCCCTTTAATTTTCAGGAATGTTGGGGGCATCTGCAGGCATGTCCATGTTTATACCTGCTGCAGGCATGAATAGGCATCAGGAAAGTGCCTGCTTTGGCCTTAAAACATCCAGAGAGTGTAGAGAAGATGGAAAGTTAAGCCACTAAGATCACAAAGACCCGCATTGGGATTGAACCCTAGCAACCCTGCTCCCAACCCACGACTTTAAACATTATGCTATTAGATATTCATGCTTTAGATGTTATTCTGGGGATGTCTATGTAGATATCTCTATAGACGTCCATATCGGGCACATCCACATTTCTGAAATCATGCTGGAACTTGCACATGCCTGCTTTTTTTTAGACGTTCTGGCTTTGATGTCCCAAATTGCATTTGTATGTCCCAACTTTGCAACTTCGTATGCTGCTGGACATCCCCTTTTCCTAGCTTGCCTGAGGTGGAGGTTCCCTACTGGGGATGTCTATGTGGCTGCCTGCCTGCACATCCATGTTAAAGACATCTATATTCCTGGAATTGTTCTGCCCTGAATGTCTCCGATTTAACTTGGATGTCCTTTCTAAAATGTCTCTCTATATAGCTAAAATGTGCATCTATATTTTCACATGAAGCTTCAGAAAGTTAAATTGCAATAGTGCCTTATTTTATCAATGCTCTTTTGTTTTAATTTCCTTTCTACTGTATGCAATATACAAAAACACATTTACTTAATCAGTTTGCTCCATGTCACATCTTCTGTGTGCTGTTGCCACAACTTCTTTTGAGTGGCTTTTGGTGGGTAATTTTATAACAGGTTGCCTAGATTGAGAGGGCAAGAAGGCGCCTAGACTATTTTATAAAGACACGTGGAGGGGAATTTTAGAAGGGATGTCCAATTGTAATCTGGGACGTCTAAGCCAGATCATCTGAAAAAAAGCAGGCAAGTCCAGGTGCAGACGTGATTTCACAAATGTGGACATGCTCGATATGGATGCCTGTGGGGGATTCTACATAGACATCCCCAAAATAGTATTTCAGAATCCAGACATCTAGGAATAACCTAATGGTTAGAGTAATGGGCTAAGAATGGAGACGTCAGGGTTCAAATTCCACTTTTGCTATCACTGAAATTGTGCTGAATACTGGGTATGATGAAGTGCTTCTCTCTTCTCTCCACCCTCTGCTTATTTTTCATCCAAAATGAGCACTGTTCATGGTGCCTGGAGCAGGTCTAAACTTAGGTATGACAATGGACATCCAGGACATTTCTGAGATCAGGCAGGAATCTCCAGGTTCCTAGGAATGCCCCAACCATGCTTCCACCATGCCCCCATTCAGACTTAGAGGTCCACAGAGCCGGCTTCTAAAATGGATCTGGAGACAGCTCTATGCTTCAGACATCTCTATGCTCATTTTTGGACATCCAAAGCACAAACAGAATTTCCAAAAGGATCCCCATAGACACCTATGCGTCCTAACAAAAAAAGCAAAACAAAAACCATATCACAAATCATAGAATTCATCAACGAACAGTACATGTATACCTGTTCTGCAGCAGGGGTAAATGTGTGTGAATACAATATATGTGTAAGTGATATATTTTATAACCTACATGAGTACTGCCCAAATTCTACCCCAGAACATAACTACACACAGGTCATATATAATAAATTTAAAACACAGATAAATAAGTGCATATATTCTTATCACTATCCATATTTGTACGTGTTTCATATGGGGTAATTTTATATGTTATTTTACACAAATAAAAATGGGTTTTACTTTCAAGAAAAGTTTATATAGTTAACCCCCAGAAGAATAGCCACACTCCCTGCTTCATAATACTGGGGGAAAATAAATGTTTGTAAGGAACACATACAGTAGCTATCAAACTGGTTTATGGCACTCATTGTACTCTCTTATTCCTACTCACTGTGTATGTTGTTAGTGGTTGAATAGCTGAAGTGCTGAATAAGGCAAATTAAGCCACTGCAAAATAAAACATGCAAATGCTTGCCACCAAAAAAATTGTGGTTTGTCCATGGCTAGCAATCATCAATACATTCTTCAGCTTTTAGAAAAGCACTTTCAAATACTTCCCTTGAGAGAGGAAGTTCAATTCCTTTCCTTTAGAATGGGGATATGCTTTAGAAAGTTGCTGCATGCCCCACAATACCAGCCTGCACATCTGTCTGCTGGAGAATGTTGGTATTCATCTGAGTGGTTTAATTCCTTTTTTCTAATTTAACAGTTCCAGGATAATGGCAATAACTACATGGTAGAAGAGCATTCACTAGGCAATATCCATCTCCAGTGATGCATAAACACCTCAACCTGAGGTTGAATGTTTATCACTGCTGCTGGAAATGTATATTACTAAATGGAGTACATGATTCCCATACCAAGCAGTTATTGCTTACAAAAAAACCCATCTTTTTGATATTTTTCTTTCATTTTTTTCCAATTTTTGTCAGCAATATTCTACTAAAGTATCTTTTGAAAGAACAATATAACACAATTTAAATACTTGCAAGCAAAGTTGAGAAGATATTTCTTTCTGAAATTAATATTTTTGAAAAGACAATTATATTTCCAGCATCGCTTGCTTGAATGTCTTAGAAGTAAGTACAATTAAAGAATTATAATTTGCATGCCATATCCTAAATGCTATATGATTTCTTTTTCATTTGTGGATTTAAAAATGAAATCAAAGCTATTTACTAGACCATTTTGGTAGTCTCTGGTTTTATCTTCTTAAAACTAACCAAAAGATGAATAACAATACTACAGTATAGGTCAACCTCCACCCATCCCTCTAATTCTCTACACAGGGATGAGAACACTGGCAGCTCCCCTTATCATTATGTTTCCCTTCATAATATCTAGGCTAAGACATCAGCCCGTAAAACGGACTTCAATGTAACTAAACTGTAGATATATTTCCCCAGTTAACCCCAAGTTCTATATCCTGTTCATTGTAAATACCATGCGGGCCTTCTGCATGGTAGAAAGTTTCTGTTTTATTGTACACTACACTGATAATGAATAGCGCGGTATATAAGAGATGTAAAATAAATAAATAAATAAGGCTTGATCAGGTCAATATTGAGCTTCTAGCGATATGGGTGTTTTTCTTAAATGCCAGCCTCTATGGCTAAAAACATTCAGCACCAAGAGTGGAGGAGTAGCCTAATGGTTAAGAACACTGGCTTGGGAACCCAGAAAAGACCAGGGCTTGATTCCCACTAGCACACCTTGGGCAAGTCACCTAACCCTCCATTGCTTCAGAGAAATCCAAGTTATCAGTGTCCCTGTTTAACATGCATTACTAAGTTTCAATGTAAACTGCTTTGATTGAAATGATAAAGCAGTATATAAAACCTGTTAAATGAATAGCATATGCATTGTGGCTAATGCTGAATACCCAGGTACTGCAGCTAGTACCTCTCATTCATTCCTTTCTAATACAATCTCATCCCCATTTCAGATGTACTGTTTCCCTCACACTCTTCTTCTCCTTCTGGTGACATTAATCTGAACCCTGGTCCCTCTTCACCTATCTCACTCCCATATTAGTTCCACTCTCCACCATTCTAAGCTCATCCACATCCCTCTCCTTTCCTCCTCCTCTCTCCCCTTCTTGTGTGCTTTATGGAATGCTCATTCCATTTCTAATAAACTTCCCTTTACTCATGATCTCTTTTTCTCTTGCACTTTCCATCTTCACACTCTTATTGAAACCTGGCTCCTTCATGATGACACTGCTTTGGTTGCTGCCCTCTGCCACAGCGGCTATCAATTCTGCCATTCTCCTCGTCCCAGTGGCTGCAACAGTGGTTTGGGGTTTCTACTTTCTTCTTCTTGCCAATTCCAATCCCTCTTTTTCCCTCAAGTCTCATTCCTTTCCCTTCTTTGAAGTCCATTCCATCCATCTTTTTAATCCCCTACCTCTCAGGATCGCTGTCATCTATAGACCCCCTGACAACTCCTCTTCTACCTTCCTCACTGATTTTGGCTCTCGGCTCTCCTTATTCCTGGATTCTTCTTCCCCCTCCCTTAGTCTTGGTGACTTTAATTTTCATATTAATAATCCCTCTGACCCCTATGAGGGTCATTCAGAGCAGCGTTTAGTGGGGATCTATGCCTGGTTTGGACGTTCATCCCCGCTAAACACCAGGGGCCGATTCATGATCCTTAGCTCCCTGCATTTAAAGAAGAGTTGTGCAAGGAACTCAGGATGGGGGAAGGAGGCGGTGGGCCAGAGAAGGAGTAAGGGCAGGCTAGAGGCATGACCCTGACCTCAGACATAGAGGGCCAATTCTAGCCGTGGCCCTGTATGTCCAGGGCTGCCGAATTAGATGGGGCATATTCCATCTGAGAGGTGGAATAGGTCCCTCTGGAGATAGTGGATTGCCACCCGTGGGCCACTGAAAGCAAGTGAGGTGCAGCAGGGGTTCCCCACTGCCTGAGCCCGGCTATGGCAGGCAGCTCTGGGGGTCGGGTGGTGAGGAAATGGGACATCTGTGGGCATGCAAGCAATCAGGACTCCTGCATGGTGTCCCAGTGCCATGGCGACGAGATGCCATGGCATTGGGCTCCATGCAGGAGCCCTGGCTGATTTGTACAGGAATCAGGCCAGACATACAGTGGGCCAGAATCAGGGTACCTCCAGTCTGTCCAGGCCCGTTGCACTTCTTTCTTCCTCTAAACTCACTACCTGTTCTTCTGATCCTATCTCCACCCATCTCCTCAACTCCATCTCATCCTCCATCATCCCTTTCAACTCACATATTATTAACTTTTTCTTTCCACTGCATCCTTCCCTGCAGCCTTCAAGCATGCTATAATCACTCCTCTCCTCAAAAAATCCTCATTTGACCCTACTTTGCCTTCTAATTATCGACCTATCTCCCTTCTCCCATTCATTTCCAAAATTCTTGAACATGCAGTTCTTCACTGCTGCCTCAAATTTCTCTCTTCTCAAGCCCTCTTTGATCCACTTCAATCTGGTTTTCATCTATTTCATTCTACCGAAATGGCTCTTGTCAAAGTCTTCAGTGATCTGTTCCTCGCTAAATCCAAAGGTTTTCACTCAGTTCTCATTCTTTTTAGAGTCCCTGCACTGGCTTGGTTCTCATTTTAACTCTCTAATCACTCTTTCAGTGTTTGTTCTGGAGGTTCCTCCTCTACTGCCATCCCTCTCTCAGTTGGTGTACCCTAGGGGCTGTCCTGGACCCTTTCCTTTTCTCTCTCTATACCCAAACCCTTGGTGCCCTCATCTCTTCACATGGGTTTCAGTATCATTTTTATGCTGATGACTCTCAAATCTATCTATCTACACCTGACATCTCTCCTTCACTCCAAACTCATATCTCTACTTGCTTATCTGACATCGCTGCTTGGATGTCTCACAACTGCCTGAAACTGAATATGGCTAAAACTGAACTTTTATTCCCCCCCCCCCACCTCCCCACCTCCCCTTCTCTCCTTTCTCTATTACTGTTGACAACACTCTTTTTCTTCCTGTTTCCTCAGCCCACAACCTTGGGGTCATCTTTAACTTCTTCCTTTCCTTCTCCACACATATTCAATATATAGCTAAAACCTATCATTTATTTCTCTATAACATCAACAAAATTTGACCCTTCTTCTTTGAACACACTACTAAGGCTCTTGTCCACTCTTTGTCATCTCCCATCTTGATTATTGCAAACTCCTTCATGCTGGTCTTCCTCAATGTCATCTCTCTCCTCTTCAATCTATCGAGAACTCTGTTGCATGGCTAACCTTCCACCAGCCATGATACTCTCATATAATCCTTCTTCTAAAATCACTTCACTGGCTCTCCTTCTGTTTCCATATCCAATTCAAACTTTTCCTTCTAATATATAAATACATTCACTCTATTGCCCCTCATTACCTTTCCTCTCCTCTCTCTCCCTATACCACTCCTTGTGAACTCCGTTTCTCCTCTGGCTTTCTTCTTTCTATGCCCTTTTCTTCTACAAACTCCAGACTTTGATATTTTCACCTGCTGTTCCTTATGCATGAAACCAATTTCCTCTATTTTTATGTCAAGTCTCTTCTCTCCCTTTATTCAAATCATGCTAAAGGCTTACCTATTTGAGGCCACAATAGGATCCTAAGGCCTTGTTCCTCTTTTCTATTTGAACCCCTCTTGCTTCTCTTATATTGTTCTGTCTGTCTAGATTGTAAACTCTATGAACAGGGATTGTCTTCTTTATATGTTTGTACAGCACTGAATATGCCTTGTAATGCTATATTTATTTTATTTAACATTTCTTATATGCCACCTTTTAGATATCAAGGTGGTTTACATTGAACAAACAAGTTACATTGAACAGGGCATTATAACTTGGAAATAACTATTTTACAGGGAACATGGGCAATAGAGGGTTAAGTGGCTTGCCCAAGACCACAAGGGGCACCTGTGGGACTAGAAACCCCCAGTCCTTCTGGCCCAAGGTTGCTGTCCTCTAGTGGGATTTGAACCCCTGACCTTCCAGCCAGAGGTAACTTGCCCCAACCACTAGGCCAGTAGTAGTAGCAGCAGCAGTAGCACCTCCAGTGATATTCAGTGTTGCTATACAGATAGGCTATATGGGTATACATAGGACAGCATTTTTGCTGTCCTAGGCTATCCAGATAGTAACCAGAGTAGCACAGACCCAGTTGTGCCCCTTTCTCCCCTTTCATCCCACAATCTTTCCCCACCCCACCATCAGCCCCCCACATTACCCTGCTCACCCCCATCCCCTCACATTACCCTCAACATAACTGCTCAGATACATATGTGGGAATAATCTGGTCACAGCTTTATTAACTTGAAACCTAACTTGCATACAGTGAGGAAAAACAGCCATCCAAAACAGCAGCCCCAATCAGATCCGGAATCTCATTTGCCATATTACTAGAAAGGTGAGTCTGTCTCCATTCCAAGCCAGTGGCAACTCATTGACCCGTCCAAACCAACCTCACCATGTTATTAGCAAAGGTCAACAAGCTCCGGGTGCGCCCCTCTCGGCTCCCCCCACATATATCCGGGCTGTGATCACAGGAACACAGTCCTACAGCAATGTGCCCAAAGTCTGGCCCCCAGAATGTTCCAGGTACCTACCACCGGCACAGAGCTCCACCCATGACTCTGTGCCACCCCCCTCAAAGCTGCAAATAGTGGACATCTGTCTGGACCATCCATTCCAAAGCCTCTTGCCAATCATTGAGCAATACATCTTGACCCACCGAGGACAAGTGAACTCCATCCTGCCTGAAAAGAATCGCATATGCCCTCTCCACCCAGGGGCACATAATCTGATAGTCCTCTCTCTCAGATACCCACTGCCCAATCTGGTGATTAATCCTAGCTAACCTCCTCAACCAGAGTCTCTGATCCATACAGGAAGGTCTTGGAATGATGTCTGATCAAAATAACACTACCCCCGGTAAAGAATGCAAAAGCTCCGCCAAGTCCCTTTTTGCAGCTCTTATGAGCTGCTTACAGTACATGTCCAATAACACATATTGTTGCCCCTCAAATGGATAAGGATCCCCGCTGGGCGATTCCTCAGCCATGTGTGGTGAAGAAGTAAGGGAAAGAGCTGGCTCCATCAAAGCCATGCTCACCAAGCCACAACATCGACACCTCTGCCAGAGTAAGACCCAAGTTAAGACCCAATGGTTGCAGCACAGCCCTCTGACCAGCACAGTGGACAAAGGAATGGCTAATCAGCCAACAGTGTAGGGACCGTTGCCAGGCATATGAAAAAGAAAACAGTATTAGAAGCAATCTGAAATACCCCCCAACCAAACTCACACACAGACATATCCAGCAAAAGCCTGAGAAGACCATCTGCCAATTCTCTGAATAATGGGGTCTGCCAGCCCCACAGCAATCACACTAGTAGCCGCTCCAATGTTAAATGAATGAGGCATGAAAAGATGTGCCCCCTCACCCAGATGTCGTAAGATCATTTGCAAGACAATTGTGAAATGAAAGGGGGTCAAGGGGTGAAAATCAATATGCACAAACAATAATCCTTCTCCAGATGCCACAAGGCCAGGTAGCCCTGCATACTAGCAACTTGGTAAGTGCCAGAGTCTGGGATCACATTCAGAACCATCCAATGCCCCTTTCCCAATTGGTCTGTCTTCAACCTGGGCAACAGAATGCAGAGCTGATCGCCACCCACCTGGAAATGCTCCAGCAGCATACCCAAACCAAAGGCCACTCGAGCCAAGTTTGCCACCAGATCGCTAATCCAGAAGGCCCCAAAGAATGCGAGGCATAAAGTCACCCAAAAACGAGATGCCTCATACGCCGATGCCACGACCTCCAAGAGCCCGAAACACAACTGCAACAGCAGGTCATGGGTAATCGGATGCCTGGAATCATGGAAGGTCAACGAGGACTGCTTTCAATCTTGCAAAAGCCTATGGACCAGAAATCCCCCTATGTGACCCCCCCCCCCCCCAGCGACTGCCCTGGAGGAAAAAGCAAAACCCGCCAAGTGTGAGTGCACCACAGACTTAGACACACCCCTGCCCTTAGCATAAACAACTTATTGGCTCAGCAGCTGCTCAGATACCATACCTTATTGCCAAGCATGAGCCAACAGGAATGAAAATACCCTATCATACCCTCTGCAATATGCAGACCAAATGGCCAGGATCACCAATCTTTCCAGAAGACTCAGCATCCCTGCTGGCCATTCTGCCAAAGGTGTGCTGGGACTGCCAACCCCTCTACCTCTGCTCCTGATGCCGAAGTCTGGAACTGATCCCACTTGAAATGGGAAAGAGAATTATCAATTCTGTTAACAGAGCAAGGAACTCGTATGTGTCGAGTCTTGGCAGACACATTCAAAAGCAGGCAAGACAACATGAACACACATTAAGGCCACAACTCACATGCAGCACGGAGAATAGCGGCTAATCACCTTGACCACCACCACATCATCACACCAAAACAGCACTTTACAGTTATGCAACCTGACTGGTCACAACTCGAATACTACCACAATCGGAAAAAGCTCTAAAAATGTGATATTGTGAGTAAGTCCCAAAGCATGTCACTAGGAGGCCATTTCTCAAAGCACCACAAACTCTGAAAGTAAATGCCAAAGCCCAAACCCCTGACTGCATCTATGAAAAGCTGCAATCTGCATTTGAAACCTCAGCCTTCTGCAAAACAGATGTCCCATTAAACTCTGACAAGAAAGAGTCCCAAACGCGCAAATCCTCTTGCAAGCACCTGTTACTCTAACACGGTGATGAGGTTTAACAATCCCCATCATGGCAGCCGACAGCTGCCGGGAAAAGAACCGACCTATCGGGATGACCTTGCACACAAAATTCAAGGACCCCACTAATGACTGCATTTCCTGCATGGTTACTTTACTGGTGGATCCAACGACATCAATAACACCCTGAGTTGGGACACCTTGGCTGCGGGTAATCTGGCCACCATTCCCACTGAATCAAGCTCAATACCCAGAAACATAAACCTCAGTCCAGGACCTTCGGTCTTGTCTGCCACCAAACTCCTTGGACAAGCTGAAGAAATCATTCAAAATGGAAGTGCAGATATTCAAATGAGCAGGATCCACTTTCAAAAAATCATCCAGATAATGGACCACTTTAGGAATCCTTGTTTGCTGCACCAGCACCCAATGTAGAAATGTGCTAAACTTCTCAAAATAGGCACAGAAAATCCAGCAACCCATTGGTATGCATTTGTTGAAATAGAAGGAATCCTGAAAGGAAAAGGCCAGCAGATGGAAAGAGGATGGATGAACTGGCAATAAACGGAAAGCTGACTCGATATCGACTTTAGTCAGAAGAGCGCCTGGACTACATTGACGAACCAGAGCAACAGCACCATCAAATGACATGTAATGAACCATGAACAATTAGGAATATGATCATTAACCAATGCCCCAACAGGAAAGGAGAGATTGTGTATAAGGCAAAATTTCCAAGGTTCCTTCTTGGGCACCACACCCAAAGGAGAGACAGCAAACCTTGGGAAAAGCATCTCCCTGAATGGGCCAGTAATCCTGCCCTAATCTAACCTTCCCACCAGCTTGTTCTGCATCACTGCTGCAAGATGTTGCATAGAAAGTGCATTTGTCTTGCAGCAGAACCCACCACACCTCGAACTGGAATCGCAAACCCAAAATCAAAACCGCTCTCCAAAACAACCCTGTCATGCCACCGTGGATAACGAAGCAGCCACAGCCACATGACTTTGACCCACCCAGGAGTATGAGCTACGTGAAAGGTACCATAATCACTTGGTTGGGGCATTAGGGGCCCCAGGGACCCCTTTTCAGATGAATTTGAGAGCCAAGTTCCCGCCATCACACAAAGAACAGAGGTAGCAAAATTTGCAATCGGCAAAGGGGCAAGAGGAATTATTAAACCTCCAACAGAAGTCACTGGATCCACGTCCACCTGCCTTATGCTCAGATACAACTACCCCTACTGAAAAAGGAGTGACCTGATGCCACCGTTAAAACAGTCCTGTCCTTCACTGGCCCACCGCCAGCCACAGCTGGCCAGACAGTCATCTGCATCAGCCATAAATTAATGTCCTGAGTCCCCCAAGACAAATGTGAGTTTTCCTCCATTTCATCCCTGAATTTCTCATCATAATTCCACCAAGCCCACCCATTGTGGGTCTGGACACTTCAAGTATTGAATCTGCGTATGCCAGAAGCAATCCATACTGCTCAGGCATGTGATGCCCCCAAATGCTGGATAATTGCAGGAAAGCCCTAGCTCAGTTTGCTATATTACATGAAACCTTGTTGAGTCTACCCACCTTCTCATCCTCTCTTCTCTTCTTCCTACTCTCCCCATACTACTTTTTCCCCTCAAGAAGGCTGAAAATGTCCATATATTTTCTTTTCCTAATCATACAGCAAAGCACACACAGAACATTCTCCCAAAGCTCTGAGAAAGCAGCCAAGGTCAGAGCCTGATCCTCAGTCCTCCCCATGGGAACAGAACTCAGAACCAGGCACTTGGGCCACTGCAGAGCCCGAAGATGATGAAGATGACTCAGAAGAAGATGTGGAAGCAGAGGTATCAGAACCCCAACAGTGCCGATGAGAATGCTTACGCTTCTTAGAGGGCTTACTCACAGTGAGCTCCACTGACCAAGTCACCCCCCAACCCTATGCCTCCCCCATACCAGGAAGCATCTCACCTGCAGCAGAATGCCCCTGTAATCAATAGGCTGCTGCTGCTGCAACATTCAAAACTAAAGTATGCTCAGGTGCCATCACCACCTAGCCAGCTGATCGAAGCTGCAGAAGGGAACGGGAAAGGTGAGTTCCTCCACGCTCTCCATCACTGGGACTAATTGGCTGCTGCCACCACAACATTCAAAGGTAAAGCATACTGAGGTGCCATCACCACCCCAGCTGGCTGATTGGAGTTGCAAAAGGGAGCAGGAAAGGTAAGCTCCTCCCCCCTCCCCACTGCCGGGACCAATCGGCCGCTGCTGCAGCAACATTCAAAATTAAAGTGTGCTTTGGCATGCCCGTGCCTGTCAGGCCCATGGCATGGCCCTTAGATGCAGGCCTAAGCATGGACCATGGTAATTCATGAGTAACAAAGACCTCCTATTACATCCTAACTGTCACAGAGGACGCGACAACCCAGAACTCCTTCCTCCTCTAATCACCAACTTAAATTAGCAGCAGACACGACATCATGAACTTCGGTAAGCCTAATAAAGCACCACAACCAACACCTCACCAGATGGCAACTAGCACCAGACAGCAGCTACCTAAGTAATCTTAACCAGCATGAATAGAGAACTTCCCTTCCAGCAGCATCTAAGAAGCAAAACACTACAAACTCAACTTACAGCCTTCACCACCTGCCACATTGAATCCACACCAATGTACACACCACAAGACATAAGCTCACTCTCTCCCATCATGCCTAGGCTTCTTGCACACCTTGGCATACTCATCCTAATTCTACACACTCTAACACACTCTTTCACTTTTACCACTCCCTCCTTCATCCCATTAAACATCATTCCTATGACTTCAACCCCTCTTCCTCGTTACAATAGGCAGAAACACTTATAACCTAATTCACATCCAGCCAGTTCACTTTCACACCTTCCCACCCAACCCCAACAATGCACTTCCCACTCAAACGCTTATTTGTGACCTCATCAACACAAATTCCATACACAACAAAATCCTCATCCTGGTGGACTACATTAAAGACAGCTGCCCTTACAAACTGTGCATCACAGAAGCATGGTTGGACAAATACAATAACATCCTGCTCAACCAACTGTCCCTTCCATCTTACCAACTGCTCAACCAACCTAGGGCTTCCAAAAGAGGGGGAGGTATACTCATAATTACCAAACAGGACCTCCAATTAAAAACTATCAACTCCAGTTCCACCAATGATCTGGACCTCATCACCAACAACCATCTGTCAATATGCCTCACTTAAAGAGCTCCTACAGCACATACCTGCAGACCTCTCTCCCATCATCAAGGAAGCCTGCTCAAACAAACACAAAACAGAAGACCAATGCACAGCCTGTAACAATTACAAGCATCTACAATGCTGACCCTGGCTTCACATGGGACACATTTGAAAGAATTTCCAAAGAGATGATTGAAACCACCATATCAGGACTCAACACCACAACTTCCCCACTCGATCCTTGCTTGGTCGACTGAATTAAAAAGGCAAGACAAGAGCTAAACCCAACACTCAGCAGCATTGTAAATGAATCTCTCAAACAGGGTCAAATGCCCATTAGCCTCAAAATATCCATCATACACCTGACCCTCAAGAAACCAGATCTTGATCCATTAGATCCTACTTTATTCAGGCTAGTAGCAAGCCTTCCATTCACCACAAAAATCATTGAGAAGATAGTTCAATGGCAACTGCAAGACCACCTCGACAAAAATAACATGCTTGACCCACAACATGGATTCAGACCATTTCATGACCTTGTAACCCTCATATCTGCAGCATTCAACACCGTCTCACACAACATCCTCCTGCACAGACTGAAGGAAACTGGCATCCAAAGCAAAGTCCTGCAATAGTTCCAGTCCTACCTAACAAACAGGTATCAGCAAATCCAAACCAGCACCACCATTTCCTCACTATACCAACAAACCCAAGGAATACCACAAGGCTCTGCACTATCAGCCATGCTATTCAACATCTATCTGTGGCCACTCTGCTCCTTAATATGGTCACACAATGTCAATTTCCACATATATGCAGACGACATTATGATTTATGGGCCCATAACCACCACAAATCCAACAAACCCACAGTTAATAAACTGCTTCAACAATGTCTTCAGATGGCTCGAAGAGAATAAACTCACAATAAACTTAAAAGAGACAGAAGCCTTGTTTGTTTGGAAGGATCAAGCCTTCACCTAACCAACACACTTCACACTAAGAATGATCCAATTAAGAGTCCAACTGCAAATAAAGTATCTAGGAATCATCCTGGATCAGATGCTGTCATTCGAGTAGCAGATTGCAAAAACAGAAAAGACAATATTCTTCAAAACCAGGATGATACAGTGCCTTAGGGCACTCCTAGACCCACAGGGCTTAAGGTCTTTCATGCAAGATATGACACTCCCCCATCTAGATTCTTGTAATTCAATATACCATGGGCTCCCAATCACTACACTCAGCCCACTTCGAATTGCCCTCAACATAACAGCCAAGATCATCCAAAGAGTGAGGAGATTCGACCACATCACCCCAGTTCCGAAAGATCTACACATCCTCGCATTAGAAGCTCGGATCAAATACAAAATATTAGTACTGAGCCAAAATATTAGTACTGATTTCATCAGCAGCAACCATCACATCTACATACCCTACTGTCAAAACTGAACTCAGGTAGAACAACACAGCAAGCCACAAGCAAAGTGCTGATTGTGCCACATGAAAGTACTAAGCTCAACCAACAAACCTGTAACTGCACATTTGATCTATACGCACCTTCATTATGGAACTCTGTCCCAACTAAAATCCGATGCAACAAGGACTTGTCCTCATTCAGAAAACAACTAAAACCTCACTTATTCAGAGAACACCTGGGGTATGTTTACTAAATCGCGGTAATGTTACTGTTATTAATTTCCCCGGTAATGTTATGGATGCCCATATAAAGGGGTGGGCGGTGCATCGTTAAAGCAAGCTGTGTCAGGTAACGTGTGTTACAAGGCACGTAACGCGCTGTACAGTGCGCCCTGGATCTACTGCGCGTTAACGTCACAGCAGACGGGAAGCAGCAGCGTCCAAAGGGGCTGCAATCAAAGGCGCACAGACAGTAGAAGATACGCTGAGGGATGTGCAGACATGGTGCCACATGAGAAGCAGAGCCATAGGTGTAAGACCATAGATCACAGGCAGCTGATATCACAGTCTGTAATGGGGATGTGAGCCACAGTTAACACATGCACAGACACCATGAAATGGTGTGCAGTGAACACAGCATGCAGAGAAGTAAACAATGGTAATGGACAGGGCATCAGGGGTAAGTCTGAAGGGCCAGCTGTGTGGATGGTGTGTGTATAAGGGCAAAATAGGCAAGGGATCCAAAAAGGAGTAAGAGGAAATCAAACCGGTACACTGAAGAGTCCAAACACAGCTCACAGACACCAATACCAAACCACCTGCCCACCCAGACAACCCAAAGAAAGGGAACATTTGTAACAGCTAGCATGTGACAGATAGGCTGCATGGAGGGGATACTGCAGTGTACAGTGAAGAGAAGGAAGGGTGTGTGGAGAAAGGATGAAGCTGGAGCCAATGTATGATAAGGAGAGCAGAACAAACAAAAAGGAACCTGTGGGACCCAAACCCACAACCTATGTTGGCTCCACGCACATCTGCAACCACTACCCCAAACAATCACAACAAGCACAATGCAAATATGTTCCACCAAGTGGCCATCATGTCTGCTAGATTATCACGCAGTAGTGCGGCGTACGCGTGTTGTGTCGTATGCGCTTTGCAGAGAATACATGTAGCAGGGCATCTGATGCGTGACATTACAGATCTTTCTACGTGCCTTATGAGATACGTCTAAGCGCCTTACAATATGTGGTCAGATTATGGTGCATAACAATGCATGTCCCAAACAGACGTCACACGCGTTATTATGAGCACTGCACTATTATGGGCACTGCACTATTATGAGCACTGCGCTATTATGAGCACTGCACTACCTGTCCATTGCCCTTCCTCTGTGCTCCCACCAGTCTTAGGACTACAGCTGTTCCCCTGCCTTCCAGCTCATGCCTGTCAACCTGATACATCTTACCGTCCAAGATGCCTTAGGTTGTGGATGTCATCAGGGGGTCAGACCTGATATGAACCTGTTGCTAGGCCACTAGCAGTCCAACAGTAGTACTAGGAGCCTCCGCAGTCCCCACCATGGCCTGACATTCACCAGCAACAGGTACAGTCAGACGGTACCAGCTACACCACGCCAGGTGTTCCAGCCATGCACAAAATGACCATAGACACTCTGCTAGCCAGTCTATCTTGCATGTTCACAGTGGAACTATGGGCACCCAGACCTGGGTTGCATGGCATAGGCATCCAACAGGTGCCAAAGTGATTGGCCCTCCAGAACAGGAGGCACACACATATCACTTGAGACAGATACTATGTAGCAATATGTGGGAACATAGCCGTGCCATTGTCACTGTTTGGTCAGTGTGAGAGTGCCCTAACAGCAAGATATGTTGTGGCCACCTTGTCCATTCAGGGGGTGGTTGGGCACTACAATATCCCAGCCATTGCCCTACATCATCTGCAGATGCATCCTGCCCAGTCCGGGCCATACCCACAAAACCTTTCTCCTCATTATGCACATTTGCAGGCTAACGCTGGTAACAGTGGGGCATTGTGGGCCCAGTGAGGTGTAGGCAGCCCCAAAACAATGGATAGACATACACACACACACACAAACACTCCTATTGCAGCATTATGCAAAGATAGGCGTGGTTGGCAAACCTGCCCGCCACACTGGTCCTAATCACAGTGCTGACATTGCCAAACTGTGCAGAGGTAGTAATAGTGCTCTGGTGATAACTGTGGCTCCATGCTGGGGCCAACAGCCTGACTCTCCATGGAGCTTTGGATAGTGGAGCCTTTGTGAGTGGGTGTTTGTACTCCTGTTGGCTGCTGCTTTGGGGATTGTACATGTTGATGTTGTATCTGCATTGTAGGGTAAAAAATAGGGACATGCTCTGCAGGAACCATGGCTGGAACCTGAAACTGTGACCCTCTGCTCTGGGACACACTGGCTGTGTGTACTGCACCACTCTGTTGCCACGGAAGCACAGCAGTCCCTGGGGCTACCTTTATTTCTCCTAAGCCAGACCTTTTCTGTTGCACTGCACACCACATACTGGTACACCACTGCAGGCAGGTGACACTACCCCCTCCAGCACCAACACACACACCCATGCCATGCTGCCTGGCCATATGCTGTCGGTGCTGATAGTGCGCAGTCCTAGGCCATCCACTGTGCAGGTAGGCGGCTGCCTAGGGTGCGGGGTCTGGGGTGGGGAGGCATACATGAACATCCACACATCCTCCCCATCACCGCCTATCAATGTTATGTCCCTTCCACATGGGGGAGAGATGGCTGGGGTGATGTCAGGTCAGTGCTCTAGCAACTATTGGCTAGAGTGGACCAGGTAGATGTAGGTAGATTGTGTTGTGACAGCCGACTGTGGACAGGCTAGGGCATGCACCACAGGTACGGTGTACCCAGTTTGGCCTACTGGGTGTATATATGTTTCAGACAATGTGTGGTCACGCTCTGCAATGCCGTACTAGGGGCTGCAGTAGAGGGTGTTCAGTTAGCTGGGTTTACGAACTGTTTGGAACGCATCCTGGGTAAGGTCCGTGGATCCTTGTTAGAGTGGTCCCCGGATGTGCACTGATTGCCCTACAGGCATAGTGGTACCTGTGTGACTTTTGGGGTACTTGCTGGGTATGTCCCCTGGATGGGACACTGTGGAACACCGACTACTGGGCATGTTTGGCCTTGGTCAAATGCTGTCTTGCTGATTTCCAGTTTCTATGTTCCTATGTGCCACCTAGGCGACAGCCTAGTCTACCCTGTGCCCCAGCTGCCCCCACTACATGTCCCATCTGCAGCCCCCTATGCTTCATTTGCACCATCTCCATAGTGGCCTTTCATACTTGGGCACTATGCTGTTGCTGCAAATGGAGCATTACTGTCACTTTTCTTGGGCTCCCTGTCTATGTTGAACATTGCTGACGCTGAAATGGTTTCACCCTCCTGCAAATGTGCATCTAATGACAGTTTTTCAGTCCCGGTAATGTTCAGCCCTTCAGTTCCCCACGTTAGTGTAGCAGGAGCCTCTCCCCACCCACTCCCGCCCATTGACCCCTTCCCTCCGCCTTCTCTCCACCCTCTGCAGGATTTACCATGGACGGTGACGTTAACGTGCTTTAGGTAATGTTAATGTGCATTAACGTTACTTAGCACGCATTAACATAGCCACTGCTACATTACCGCAGTTTAATAAACATACCCCCTAGGCTTGGAATAGAACAGCACCCTCTGAAATTATATCCACAATGTGCACCAAAAGAACTGAGACAGAGAGACAGAAAGAAAATTGCTGTGAAACCCTGATCCAACTTAATTGGGATTGTAAATATGTGAAAAGCGGTATATAATCACAGCTAAATAAAAAAATATAAATGGTTCATATTCCTTGAGGTGTCAAATTACCCTTCTTACCCAGTAAAATCTCCTCACCTTTCCAACAAGAATTGGTAGCCCTTCAATTCAAACAAATAATCACATAACCAATGCACTCCAGAGGAGGAACCCTAGACTTAATATTCACACCAGACATATGGCACCAGCATCTAGCATCTTTAACACAGAATTCACCAGTTCCCTAGTCTGATCATGATCTGCTCACAATTTTCCTGCCAAACCTCCCCAACTCAGGCACCCAACATACCTCCTCACCATATCCACACAGGTTTTGAACCTACAACAGAGATACCTTCATTTCTTCTAGCCTACCCATTTAACATAACAATCCAGACAACATTGACAACATAATAACATAAATGGAATCACCACATTTCCTCATATGCCATAATAACCAATGAGGTCACACAAGTCTTCTGGTCTTTCTTCGGGATGATCAAAATCACTCACAATGTAGAAGTTGAGTGAATAGTTTTTTATTGATGAGTTACACCATACTTCTGTGCTCTTTGGGTGCTATAGTGGAAGATCGTTGATGCTATTTATGGAAGATGGCACAAAACTGTATTAAGACGAGAGTCTGTGAGTGTGTGCCACATTAAGTCTGAGACCTTCTGATAATTGCAAACAAGTACTTTGGCCATGAGATTTAAGAATGTTTTTGAACTATAATTTTACTCTAAACTATACGAAGTTAATAGTGAACGACTACTATTGTAAGTGAATAATAACCAATGAAGCAACCAAGACTCTAAGAGCCAACTACGCTCCATGGTTTACACCAGAACTCAAGGACCTCAATTACAAGCTCAGACAGCTGGAGCATAAATGGAGGTGCCACAAGGATGCACTTACCCGCGCTGCATACACCTCAGCCCAATCAGAATACTGCTTTCTCACCCTCCTGAAGAAGAAGGAATACCACACAAACCTGATTAGATCCTCTCTCAATAAACCTAGAGAGCTCTTTGACATAGCTTTATAGCTTCTTAAAGACCCTAGCACAACTAAATTGGACACCACCCTTTCCCCAGCCAACATGGTGCAATTTCTTCAGTCCAAACAATCTACCACTACCAGAACTACCTGGGCTCCCACTGATACCTCCAATGATACAAGCACCCACACCTGGTCATCTTTCAGTCAGCTCTCGCCATCCCAAGTTGAAGACATCATCAGAAACCTCAACTTCACCACTTCCCCTCTCGACCCTTGCCCCTTCTCATGGATCAAAATGTCCAAGAAAGAGCTCTCACCGACCATTCTATGCATCACTTAAAACTCCCTATCCCCGGGTTATATGCCTACCACACTTAAGCATGCCTCCATCAGACCCCTCCTAAAAAGCTCTACAGCTGACCCACTCTCTCCAAACATATAACCCTGGCTTAAACCACCGTGTGATATAGGAAAATGGTAGGCAGTAAACCCGTGTATGGGGGCAGTAAACCCATGTATGGGAATTTTATCTTTTTGTTGGAGTGACTATACAAAAGGGGAAGGAACTCAAACCCGCCCCTCGCCGTGGTCACTCCGTTTTAATCATTTATTTACTTGAAAAAATCAAAAACTTAGCTTCATCCCGAGCCACAGCCACTGCAGAATTCATGAAACGAACACAACATGCCACATTTCGGGCCAGCCAAAGTCCCATGGCCCTGCATCAGGTGGAGAAAATGAATCCCAAAGTAATGGCTTCTCTTGGGATTCATTTTCTCCACCTGATGCAGGGCCATAGGGCTTTGGCTGGCCTGAAACGTGGCACGTTGTGTTCGTTTCATGAATTCTGCAGTGGCTGTGGCTCGGGATGAAGCTAAGTTTTTGATTTTTTCACGTAAATAAATGATTAAAATGGAGTGACCACAGCGAGGGGCGGGTTTGAGCTCCTTCCCCTTTTGTATGGTCACTCCGACAAAAAGATAAAATTCCCATACACGGGTTTACTGCCTACCATTTTGCTATATCACACGGTGGTTTAAGCCAGGGTTATATGTTTGGTTTGATTTTTTACCTTGTGCTGGGTTTTCTTTGGTGACCCACTCTCTCCAGCATCTTTCAGACCTATCTCCAGCATCCCTCTCTCTTCAAAATCATTAAAAAAGCAGTTCAACTATAAATGCAGGACTTTATAGACTACCTTGCCCTCCTGGAAAAGTATCAGCATGGCTTCAGCCCCTACCACAGCACTGAAACACTCCTGACCTCATTATTGGACACACTAATCAAGGGCACAGAAAAAAACATCACAAAGCTTCAGCCTTATTTTCATTAACATCACTGCAGCCTTTGGCTTGGTCATCCATGATCACTTCCTTTTATGCCTCCAACCATTGGCCTCAGAGATATAACAATTCAATAGTTCCAATCCTATCTGACTGAATGATACAAGCAAGACCGAGTTTATTTATTTATTTATTTTATTTATTTAGACAGTTTTGTATACCGCCTTATCCTTCAATCAAAGCGGTCACAACACAATTGGGGGATACATTTAACACGCGGGGATATGAGACACATTCACTAATACTTACAGGGAACATGGGCAATGGAGGGTTAAGTGGCTTGCCCAAGACCACAAGGAGCATCTGTGGGACTAGAAACCCCAGTCCTTCCGGCCCAAGGTTGCTGTCCTCTAGTGGGATTTGAACCCCCGACCTTCCGGCCTGAAGTACCGTGCCCCAACCACAGGCTACTTCATACACTTTTTGACTTCTCCACAGCCTTCCCCAGGGTTCAGTTATATCCTGCCTCCTTTTCAACATCTTCATCCATCCGCTTTGCACAATATTCCAAAACTACAATGTCCTCTACCATCTCTATGCTGATGATATTTTAATCTACATTCCCCTAACCATCCTCAACCCTGACTATTCTTCAGTTGACCTATGCCTCACCACAGTTATCCAATGGCTCAACCTCCACAAAATGTTCATCAACCCCACCCAACAAGCCAGAAGTCCTCTTTAAAACAAAAAAGCCTCTCAATTTCCACACCACCCACAATCAATCTAGCCAACCTAACCCTGCAAGTAAAGGAGAAAGTCAAATTCCTTTGCATAATTTTGGATCAGAATCTTAACTTCCAAGCAAGTCACCAAAGCAGCATATTTCTGTATGAGGACAATTCAAAAATGTCAAGCACTCCTGGAAAAAGACTTCGGAAATGTCTTTCAGGCCACATCACCCCAATTCTTGACTATGCACCATCATACACCTGGGGATCCCAAAATCCTCACCTCTCCCCCTTCAACTTGCACAGAATACAGCTGCCAGAATCATCACAGGTTCCAGACAATGAGAACACATCACTCCAGTCCTGAAGCAAATATACTGGCACACCATCTACTTCGGAATCAAGTTTAAAGTTGCCCTCACCATTTTCAAGGCGCTTCATGCAGACATTCTATAACACTTTACTCTTGATCTGCCCAACAATAGATCTAGGAGAAAGCCCAACCACAACCTCCTAGCTGTCCCAATGGCATTTTCTCACTCCACCTATCTATTTAGCTGTGCTTATATACTGCTTTTCATCAGGTCAAAACAGTTTATAGATATACTGTATGCTAACAGGCACTTTTTATTCCCGTCCCTGAAGGGCTCACAATCTAAGTGTACCTGAGGCAATGGAGGGTTAAGTGGCTTGCCCAAGGCCACAAGGAGTGGGCATGGGACAAGAGATCCCAGTCCCTCCAGCCTTGTCCCTACATGGGAATTGAGCCCCTGGCCCTCCACCCTGAAGTAACCTGTCCCAACCACTGAACCACTCCTCATTCATTTAGCTGCCTCCAGCAGAGCCTTTACATTATACACCCTCACCATCTAGAACTCCCTCACACCAGAAATATGTTCTTTAAGTTACAGCAAAGAGTTGTGGTGCAAGCTAAAGACTCACCTTTTCTTGGAGCACTATGGACCTGATACAAAACCTCATACTCTAAGTACCCCATATTCACCCCATGTTCTAATATTTCCCCTTCCTTGCCCTTAAAAAGTGATAAGTGTAAAATGTTTGCTTGCTACGATTCATTCCCTAATGTCAAAATAGTTTAATCTGTTCTCCAACAGGTTTCATGTTTATTTTAACCTGCTATCAACTATGTTTCATGTAAAGTTCTTAATATATTTTATTACTTGTACACTGCTGTGACTTATAGATACAGTGGTTTAGAAATCTTGCTAAATAAATAAATAAAACTGCAACCGGAGCAGGCAGAGCAGGTCTGGGCACTGGAACCACCTCGCCGCTTACACTGCCTCCATTAGTCGACCTATGCAGGCCTGGTGGATCTTGCTCCTCAACACCATCTGGCCCAACTGGAATTCCACTTTTGTGATCCAGGAGATGCTGTGACTCCAAGGACATCTGCAGAGAAACCAAGGAAGAAAAAGATGCAGGGGGAAAAGCAGCCTGCTAAGAAGACAACACTGCTGATCACCTGAGCCAGGAAGACCTGGATAGGCCCTGCCTCCCTCCCAACCAATACTTCCACGAGGCCCCACCCACAAAGGGATGGGGGCCACCCATCACACCCAGATGCCCTACTGGCCCTGCCTGGCCCCAGCCTCCCAAGGAGACTGACCCTGGAACAGAAGAAGCCAACCACAAGCTCCCACAAAAAACAGCCAGAGCAGCGGATGCCCCAAAAATACCGATACAATGAGGCAAGTCCCCAGAGCCACCCAACCCAGAAGGCCCAGCTGAGCAAACCCCTGAGGCCCCAGTCCCCATCCCAGCCACAGCCATGTTCTCTCATCCTAAACCCCCAAAAGAGGGAGCATTAGACGATTCGCAACCCCTTCCAGTCCCCCAGCATGCATTGCCATCTGCAGACAAACCTAAACCATTCAACCCAGCCCCTGGCCCAGCCGAAGCCTGGGAGCTGTGAAAGCCTCTAGCCTGACCCTTTACCTGGCCCCAAAGAGTCCAATCTAAGGCCCTTCCCCTTCCCCTGAATGATCCACCCGATTCACTCACCAAGGAGCACCCCCCCCTCTTACCTCTGCAACCCACACAAGCTCCAAACTTACCTCTGCCACAACCGCAAACCCGTCAGATGGGGGGAACTCTGTGAAAAATAGGTCACCTTCAGTGGGCCATCCCTCAGGCTTCTAGGCTGGAAACGCAGAAGAGGAAGCTGCCACTGACCGCACCACAATGGAGGACCATCCTTGCCATGCCGGCATGCCACACAGATATGCTTTTTTAATTTTTTTACATAAAGCTCACTGCTGCACAACACACTGTGGTGAAAGAAAGACCCTACTGCTGCATTGCTGAAGACCAGGAGAGGAGGGAGGCAGCAGGACCTGCTATTGGCTCCCCTCTCAAAACTGAGTAGGGAGCAATAGATTCAAAACTTGCACCCAGATCAAGCAATCCCCCCTGTCCCACCTGCAGCAGCAAACTTTCCCCCCTCCTTTCCAGGACAAACGTCCCAGAAACCCCTCCCGCCAGATCCAAAACCATGGGGCAGGGGTCCCCAGGTCACCGGGCAATGCACCCGGTTAAGAACAGTCACATGGGGACTCCTGCCCTGCAGCCTCAAACTTATCCATATAGCAAAGCTAAATATCTCTGCTGTATGGATACACCCTCCACTTTTCCCAAGCTCTGCCAATGGACAACTCTGGTACTATCCAGATCTGCCTAGGCAGTCTGTAAGAATATTCAGCAGCATGATGCATATAGTGACATTGAATATCCTGGTAAGCAGCATTTATGCAGATAGCAGGTGCTGATCGCTGGATAAGTGCCACTGTGCAGCGGGAAAGATGATGGAAGACAGTGCATATAAATCAAACCTTTATTGATGTCTAAGTGGTTCTGTCCTACACAAGCCTTGTTTCAGGGGCAGGCCTTCGTCAGGGGTATAAGAACCCTTAATAGAGAACACAATAATAACAAAAATGAATAAGAACAGTAAAATAATGTAAACAGTTGTAAAAATACTATAACAATGAATTAACAGGCTAAAACCAAATAAACAAAGTTCAGTTGAAATGAGACTAAAGAACATGCAAAATCATAAATAGAACATAAGAATATAAAGAAACCTAAAATATTAGATGTGAAAAGAGGATGAATCATTAAAAGATAAAAAGAAAAGAACCTCCAGAGACTGTATGCACATATATATCAAGTTATGGATTAACTAACAAAGAAATAAAACATATAAATAGACAATATAAATACCTAAAAGAATATATAACTATTTGAAAAGAGGTACAAAGATGAAGAGTAAATAATCACGACATCTACAGTAAGACACATTATGATTACTAAAGGAGAGAATGTATATGCATGAATATAAATTATAATAGCGAATGATATATCAGTATATAAAAATCACATGTAAAATTATGTAACTAAAGTAGGAATATAAAATTCAAACCAAATGTTAAAAGAATACTAAACCATATGAGAATTAATGAACTAAAGCTTCTGATTGATGGGACAAAGATCACTTATAGAGGTATATGTTGGAAGGACTTTGAGTGATAATAGGGTTTGATACATAGTAAATATTGAACACAGTACTATCTGGGGAGGAGAGAGAGGGAGTGACCCACTAGAAGGACTAGACTCACTGGTTAATCATTGTTTAATGTAAAAAAATTGTGACACCAGTAGATAAATTTATCTAGGAAGAAAAATAACATTAAAAGGAAGAACATATAGAAAAAAAGAAGAGAAGAGAGGAGGGAAAGCTGGGGGGAAGGGGGGAGGAGAAAATAGGGGGGAAGGGAAGGAAGAGTAGGGGAAGAAGAAAAGTGAAGGGGGAAAGGAGAAGAGGAGAGAAGGAAGGGGGAAGGGAAATGGGGAAGGGGAAGAGTGGCAAGGAAGGGGTGGGGAAGGAGGGGAAGGAAGGGGGAGAAAGGGGCAGTGAATGGGGGAGGAGAGGAAGGGGAAGAGGCATGGAATAAGGAAAGACAGAATCAGCAATTATGGGACTACTGGACAATGTGATATTCTGACTAAATGGATATATATATATATGAAAGGACAGCCACTAAGGACTGAATAGATGAAAACATCCTGAAATTGAACATATGAAAATCACGTTGGAAAAATTCATAATGGATCATGTAGCACTTCAATTTATACAAAAACATAAAAAACATCAACCTATTTTCCTAATAATCAGTAACTGCTATCAATGGGGAACTTGTGTGCTGACGTGTACCGATATTACGGGTTAGAGATATCCATTCTAGATGATGTGAAAAATCCTACCATAATTCATTAAAATAAATTATACTATGTATGTATAGTCTTTTATGATTATGATCAAGTGCGAATTTGCAAACAATTGTACATTTACAATCTTACCATCAGCAGCACATGAGTAGCTGGAGACATCATGCTGCATCGGAAATAGTTAGAAGGCTTTCCTACAGAAGCTCTCCAGATCAACCAACAATAAGGATTTAAGGGTTTGTTTTATTATATTAAGTTGTTAGCTCTCTGACTGGGAGCTCTTAAAAGGGTTTTTTGTACATTTTTAAAGCAAGGTTACTTTTTTTTGTGCTTTAGTGGGACATTCCTTGAAACAGTAGGTGGTTGAACTCCAGTAACCTCCTCAGCTTTGGGAACTGCTAACACCTAATCAGGTGTTAATTCCCTCCCTACCCACCCTGACTCCCACCCACCCCTAGCGAGTAGTCTTGCTTTATAGGGCACCTCCTCATTTGACAAAGCACAGAGAATTGGACCAGCACATTTTGAATATAATTAAGGAGATTTAACTGTTTTTTTCTCTGAAAGGACAGCTGGGAAACTGGCTGGTACTTGGTAGATCTCTCTCTTTTGCTTTAACAGATACCTAAGCTCCACGAACAGAACAATGGCTGGGAAAAATCATATTGCTAGAGCTGTTGCCCCCATTACAGCTTATGCCTCGGTCCAGACAGAGGTCCTAGTGCCAGTTGAAGGACCGGTTCCATGTGCAGGGTGCCTTCATTCTGAAGCTCTGAGAAAACAAGTGGAGGAACTCAGAGAGGAGGTGGCGAGGCTGAGGAGCATTCAAGACAGTGAGAAATACATTGATGAGATGCTTCTTGCAGCAACCAAGCTCTCCAGCAGAGGAGAAGATGGGTGCCAACAGACTGTCGCTGGTTGGACACAAGTCACCAGGGCCTGAAAAATCACCAATCCAACTTCCCCAGCCCTTGAATTGAAGAACCATTATGCAGCCCTGGAAGTGGAGGAGGTGAAAGCATCCCTGGAAAGGGAAGAACCAGAGCTCAAGTACCCCAACGTTGCAGAATCAATAACCACAAGGAAACGAAGGTTAGTGGTGGTTGGAGACTCTCTTCTGAGGGGTACTAAGGCGCCCATCTGCCAACCAGACTTGATGTCCAGAGAGGTATGCTGTCTGCCTGGTGCCAAAATCCAAGATGTTACGGAGAGTTTGCTGAGACTCATCAAGCCCATTGACTATTACCCAATGTTGCTAATCCATGTTGGAACAAATGATACTGCCAGGTATAGCTCAGAATGTATCAAAAGTGACTTCAAGGCTCTGGGACAGAGGGTGAAGCAGTTAGGTGCACAGGTGGTGTTCTCTTCAATCCTCCCTGTTGTGGGTAAAGGCCAAGGCAGAGAGGCTCGCATCCTGGAGATGAATGCATGGCTGCATGGATGGTGTCATCGAGAGTGTTTTGGTTTCCTAGACCATGGGATGCTGTTCCAAGGGTTGCAGAGCAGAGATGGCATTCATCTGTCCAAGAAAGGTCAATGCGTCTTCAGTAGTAGACTGGCTAATCTACTGAAGAGGGCTTTAAACTAGATTCGTTGGGGATGGGTGAAGAAAACCCCCAGGTAAGTGAAAGCCCCCAGGTAGGTGATACATTAAATAACTTTATGGAAATGGGTAACAGTGGTAACATATGGAAAGCAGTGTGTATAAATGCCCGTAGCATGGGAAATACGATCCCTGATGTTGAAGCTTTGGTGGGAGTGGCTGACTTGGATTTAGTGGCAGTTACAGAAACATGGTTCACAGAAAACCATGATTGGGATGTAACTATACCTGGCTATACTTTATTCAGAAAGGACAGGGTAGGAAATAGGGGAGGAGGAGTGGCACTATATGTAAAAACTACTATTAAAGCTTTGGAATTACAGAGCTTAAAAGGGAGAGGGGAGGCATTGTGGGTTAAACTAGAAAGAGGGAAAGAAAAATCTATTTACATTGGTGTGATATACAGACCTCCCTCACAAGAAGAAGAGGTGGACAGAGAGTTAATTGAAGACATGTGCAGCATTGCAAGGAAAGGGGAAGTGCTACTGATAGGTTATTTCAATATGCCAGATGTTGATTGGCACATTCCTGCTGCAGTATCATCTAGAAGTAAGGAGATCCTGGATTCTCTACAGGGAGAACTATTCAGGCAATTGGTAACAGACCCCACACGTGAAGGGGCCATACTGGACTTGGTGCTTACCAATGGTGAAAGTGTTTCTGATGTTGTAGTGGGAGATCATTTTGCATCCAGTGATCACCAGATGGTGTGGTTCAGTATTAGGACTAGGGCTGTTAGAATCCATTCAAAGGCGAGGATCTTAGACTTTAGGAAGACTAACTTTGCGAAGATGGGCCAATACTTCAGGGAGTCGTTAGTTGGATGGGAACAGCTGAGGGATGTAGAAAAACAGTGGGAAAAACGTAAAGGGGATATTTTAAGGGCAACCAACCTTTTTGTTAAAATGGTAAATAAAGGTAAAAGGAAAAGGAGACCGCTATGGTTTTCGAAAGAAGTAGCTGAAAAAGTGAAGAAAAAGAGGGAGGCCTTCATGAAATACAAGAGATCACAGAGAGAGGAAGACAGGCATCTGTATTTAGAAAAACTTAGAGAAGCTAGCAAAGTAGTCAAGAAGGCAAAGATTCAAAAGGAGGAGGAAATAGCCAATGCAATAAAATGGGGGGATAAGACGTTTTTCGGATATATTAGTGAGAAGAGGAAGGGCAAGAGTGGTATTGTCAGACTCAAGGGTGCAGGGGAGGAATATGTAGAAGCTGATAAGGATAAAGTGGAATTGCTTAACAAATATTTTTGTTCTGTGTTCACAGATGAAGAACCAGGAGCAGGACCTCAGAAAACACCCAAAAATAGGAACAGAAGCAAAGGACATCTTGAACAATTTTCAAAAGACTGTGTTCGTGAGAAACTATCTCAACTTAAAGTAAAAAGCAATGGGACCGGATGGGATACACCAAAGAATACTGAGGGAACTTGGGGACGTTCTAGCAGCTCCACTGACTGACCTTTTCAATGCCTCGTTGGAGTTGGGAGTGGTGCCAAAGGACTGGAGAGAGGCTCATGTGGTGCCTTTACACAAAAGCGGAAGTAAGGATGTGGTTGAAAACTACAGGCCGTTTAGTTTAACTTCAGTGGTGAGTAAATTATTGGAAACTCTGCTGAAAGAGAAAATAGTGAGGTTTCTGGAGTCCAGCGGATTACAGGATCCGAGGCAGCATGGATTCACCAGAGGCAGGTCTTGTCAGACAAATCTGATTGATTTCTTTGACTGGGTGACCAGAGAGTTGGACCGAGGGAGAGCCCTAGATGTGGTGTATTTAGATTTCAGTAAAGCCTTTGACACTGTTCCTCACAGGTGACTTATAAACAAACTGAGCACCCTAAGGATGGACCCTAAAGTTACTGCTTGAGTTAGAAATTGGTTGGGTGGGAGGTGACAAAGAGTACAAGTAAATGGAGCTCACTCTGAGGAGAAGGATGCTATCAGTGGTGTGCCCCAGGGATCTGTCCTTGGTCCGATTCTTTTTAACATCTTTGTTAGTGATATAGCAGCAGGACTTTCAGGTAAGGTTTGCCTTTTTGCGGATGATACCAAAATCTGCAATAGAGTAGACACCCAGGAAGGGGTAGATAACATGAGGAGGGATCTAGCTAAGCTTGAAGATTGGTCTAGAATTTGGCAGCTGGGATTTAATGTTAAAAAATGTAAGGTCATGCATTTGGGCTGCAGCAATCCAAGGGAGCAATATAGTATAGGGGGTGAAGTACTTTTGTCCACTAAAGAAGAGCGGGACCTAGGCGTGGTTGTGTCTGATGATCTTAAAGTAGCTAAACAGGTAGAAAAGGCGACGGCAAAAGCTAGAAGGATGCTTGGGTGCATACGGAGAGGAATGGCTAGCAGAATAAAGGAGGTGATAATGCCTCTGTATAAGTCTTTGGTGCGACCTCATTTGGAGTAGTGCAATTCTGGAGACCGCACCTTCAAAAGGATGTGAACAGGATGGAGTCGGTGCAGAGGGCGGCTACTAAAATGATTAGTGGTCTTCATTATAAAGCATATGAGGACAGACTGAAGGATCTTAATATGTACACCTTAGAGGAAAGGTGGGATAGAGGTGATTTGATTGAGATGTTTAAATACCTCCGTGGCATAAATGTTCAGGGAGAGAGCCTCTTTCAATTGAAAGCAAGTTCTGCTACGAGGGGACATGTGATGAGGGTGAAGGAAGATAGATTCAGGAGTGATATGCGGAAATATTTCTTTATGGAAAGAGTAGTGGATCCATGGAATAGTCTCCCAGTGGAGGTGGTAGAGATGAGGACAGTAACTGAATTCAAAAAAGCATGGGACAGACACAGAGGATCTCTAAAGGTAAAAAGGGGACTGTTGTAGTTGTTATGGAAGGACAGACTAGATAGGCCATGTGGTCTTTTTCTGTCGTCATATTTCTATGTTTCTATGTTTCTATAGCTATGGGAGCCATTTTCAAATGTCTGGGTTTGGCACCAAAAAAGTATAGGTAGGATTTGCATAAACTTGCAAAGTTCAAGCATTGGAATATTGTATCACTCATTTAATTTAGTTTTAAAATATTTTAAAATAGATATTAAAGGACATTAATTGCAATTAAAAGAAATGATACACTGAGGGGGACTTCCATACAGCGAATAGTCTGGGTGTACATGTAGGGCAAACCCATAACTCACAAACACCCTCCAAAGCGAATGCTGCACCTATGCTCTAAAATGGGGATTGCTGTATGTGGGTGGGAGTGGGTAGAGCAGGGGCAGAGTGAGGATGTTGCCAGTTGCTGAAACGTACACAGCGTATCCCGCCATGACCTGTGTATGTTTCCCAGCAACCTGCCGGACTCACAGCTTATTCCTGCCCGATGGTGGAATAAGGGCTTGGCAGAGCAGTGAATGCACAAGGAACCCCCTTGCCCTCCATGGTGATGGCTGACTGTGGATCCTGTGGACCCGATCCAGCCCATGCTGGACACCAGCTATGAGCAGTCACCGAAGTGCAGATGCTGAAGGGTGACATCCGATTCTGTGCTGCATGGTGGATGGGATGCTGCCATGGCTACGGGATGCCAGGGTGCACTTGCACCACTGGTTGCCTGGTCGTGTGAGGACAGGCAGGTTGGGTTGCATACACCCATATGGAATACAGTGTCCGCCAGCCCATCTATGTCCCTGATTCTGCCATCGTGGGTGTGTCTAGACCTTGAGGTGGTGGAACTGGGTCCAACTCGGCCCTTCTTCGCTTTGGCCATGACCACGGCCCATGCATACATACTATGGAATCTGCCTCTGAGTGTCCATTATTGTAAACAAGAGTAGTGGGGGAGGGGTGGTGGAAAGGGAAGGGGGAAAGAAGAGTGGGGAAGAGAGGAATTGCGGGCTAAGACATGATAGTGATAAATTATTAGATGGAGCAGGTTCTAGTAATTGGATCACACAAGCATTAGGTTTCTTTTTAGACTTATACAGTTAGCTATAATACAATGTCTAATACCTTATCACAGCTTAGAAATGACCCCAGTTAGTGTTCACCAGGTGGCTCAGTCACTGTTTTGCCTCTGACTTGCCAGTGTTTATGGTTTTTTTTTCTTATTGTCTTCATATCAATCTGCTTTCAATTTTTCAAAAAATCTTCTTTAGCTTATCTATTTATTTATTTAAAGAACTTATTACTCACTTAGTCATTAAAATTCAAAGCGAGTTACAATGAAACATTTAAAGATTGAAATGATCACAAGAAAAATTGACAAACAATAACAATATTTGTAAAGTGAGATGTGCCAGCATGCTTATGCTTGCAGCCCGTCTTCCTACCCACCCTTCCAAAGTTGACAGAGCAATGACAGCCCCAGACCCATCCCTGCCACCAGTCTGGGGCTCACCTGCTGATGGGGTCACTGGTCCCCACTGCACACATGGTGCAGCCCACAAACTCCCATCAGTGCTTGGCTACTTTGCACTCCAGTCAGACAGTCACAGGCTTTGGCCATCTGCACTGGTCAAAGATATATGCACACCACCCTGGGCAGGCTCATCTTGTTGGGCCTCCAGAAGTCCCCTCCAAAGGAGAAACACTGTCGGGAACTGCCACAAGGAAAGGGGCAGTAGATAGAGAGGAGATATCCCAACTCCATAAGGATGACCCCCTGTCCCCCAGCTGCCCAATAACTGCCCCGACCTGTTCTGCCATCCATGGTAGCGGCCAACCTCCTGGACCAATGAGCCAGCCCCCAGTCAGAATTGATGCCTACTGCCCATACCCAACTGGTATAAAAGACAACCCGGCCAGAGTAGAAGGCTGCCCACTAGGAGCCCAAGCAGACCACCCATCCCTACTCTGGGTCCCATAGCCCCCAGCCTATCCCAAGACCAGCATCTCTCCCATCCTGACCTGATATCCCCCACCCCTCTAGAGACCTAGCAGCCTCAGACATCCCTCTGATCCTGCCAACCCCGCGTATGCAAGCCCAGACTCCTGAAAAGCAGAGATCCAGCCTCATCTCCTTCTGCCCCCACAATTTTATTTCCCGCAGGCATATCACTCTCCCACCTCCTGGCACCCTGAGAGGGTTCTCCCCCTCATGCTGTCCTACTGTGGCTGCGAGACCTCCCACTGGGCACACAGCCACTTCTACCGCCATCCCTCTCAGCCGGCGGCAGCCCCATGCCTGCACCCTCAATGGGAGGCCTCTCTTCCACAGTCAAAATCCTGTGGAGCCTCTCCCCCTCCCCTTTGAGGTACATAAGAAGTCCTGCCTCTACCTGGCTCTGGCTGACCCTCCGCGCTGCCCTGCCTGCGACCCCCCTCCTGCTATCCCCAGACTCACCAGCACTGCTACTCCTCGCACCCAATGTATCACAAATCAACGTCCAGCAGCAAGTCTAATACTCCGGCAGAGCAACACCAGATGCCAAAGCCGCACCACCCGATCACCTGCTGCAAGAGAGGGGTAAGACGTCGGTAGCAGTGAAACAGTCTGCTCGCCAGCACCCCTCTGCACAGCAACTCTTCAGCCAATGAAATCTCTTGGCGCTATTGCACCAGGGGATTTCAAATGTACACAGGCTGTCTTTCTCTTCATCTCCTTCCCCTTTTCCCCTTTGGATCCTTCAATGGATCCCCTAATATGAGCCTGCCATCATGTGTAAGGCCGCAGGCTCCAGGCACCCAGTTATGCTGAGGCCTCTGGAACCCTTCCCCGTGGCCTCTCTCATTTACTGGTCCATTTACCACTGAACTGCAGTGCCAAAACAAATAACTATTGCCTGTGTCTGTATCCCATCAGATATTAGGAAGGGCATATATAGCATAATATCATCAGCATATTGTTATTAAGTGCCATCGAGTCGGTGCCGACTCCTGGCAACCCTCTGGATGGTTCACCTACACTTTGTTCTGTCTTCAGCCAAGTGGTTCATTGTTGATAAACTGGTATGCATAGCTGCTGTTATTGTATCGATCCATTTCATTGCCAACCTTCCTCTTTTACAGTAACCTTCTTCCTTGCCAAGCATTATGTCTTTCTCCAATGATCTCTCTCTTCGCATGATATGTCCAAAGTATGAAAGCTGAAGTCTTGTCATCTGAGCTTCTAAGGAAAGCTTAGGTTTGATCTTCTCTAGTACTGACTGGTTTGTTCTTTGGGCAGTCCATGGTATACACAGTATTTGTCGCCAGCACCATAATTCAAAGGCATCAATTTTCTTCCTGTCTATCTTTTTCAGCATAGAAGAGATAATATATGTTATTTTATTCAATTATTTTTTATAATGGCTGTATATAGATATTAACAAATAAGGACTTGAAGGACTAGAAAAAGGGACTGTTACTTCTGGAGAGAGATCTGCAATTGTGAGTATATACTTCTGGGAATTTTCTGAAAGGAATTCTTTCTATTAAAGCTATTTAATCTGTGAACCCACTATTTTTTGTTAAATCAGTCAGGGCCTAGTAGCAGCAGTTTAAGATTAAATTTAAAACACAGAAGAGAACTTTCTGGTTACATTTCATACCCAGCAGAGAGCTTATAGTTTTAATTTAATAGTCACTCAGGGCCTAGTATCAGCAAAGTACTTTTAGTTTAAATTTAAAACACAGAAGAGAGCTTTCTGGTTAAATTTAGAACCCAGCAGAGAGCTTGTAGTTTAAATTTCATAATAAGTTAGAGCCTAGCAGCAGCAAAGAGCTATAATTTAAATCAAATAAGAATATAGATTAGCACAAAAGGCAAACAGGGTCAGTACTCTTTGAGCAGCAAATAAAGTCTTCTAGAGACCTTTACAAAGAGGTCTTCTACCTAGGGGGCAAGAGATCTGTGAAACTTTTTCAATAATTGTTAACACCAGGTGGCAGTTCAAAAGGCCATTTTGAAAGACTCCTTCTATCCAAGCAAGGACTGTTAATCATCCAGGAAGTTGGTCACAGCTTACCTCAGCAGCACAGGCATAAATAGCTCAACCAGAGCTCTGTGATCCTCAGTCTTGAAGGACTAGAAAAAGGGACTGTTACTTCTGGAGAGATATCTGCAATTGTGAGTATATACGTCTGGGAATTTTCTGAAAGGAATTCTTTCTATTATAGCTATTTAATCTGTGAACCCACTATTTTTTGTTAAATCAGTCAGGGCCTAGTAGCAGCAGTTTAAGTTTAAATTTAAAACACAGAAGAGAACTTTCTGGTTACATTTCATACCCAGCAGAGAGCTTATAGTTTTAATTTAATAGTCACTCAGGGCCTAATATCAGCAAAGTATTTTTAGTTTAAATTTAAAACACAGAAGAGAGCTTTCTGATTAAATTTAGAACCCAGCAGAGAGCTTGTAGTTTAAATTTCATAATAAGTTAGAGCCTAGCAGCAGCAAAGAGCTATAATTTAAATCAAATAAGAATATAGTTTACCTCAGCAGCACAGGACAGGGTACTGTGTAGCAGCCCTCTTTTAATAAGTGTTATTTCCCTTCCTCCCTCCCCACACCCACCCACCCCTGGGATAATCGTAGCTTTATAGGTACTTACACATCTTAAAAGACAGGAGGTGCTCTCAGGTGAAGCTTGTTACCCAAATCAGACATACACTAAGGACCTTAGATTAATTAAGCTTCAGGTGAACAAGGTAAGAACATAAGAACATAAGAACATAAGAAATGCCATACTGGGTCAGACCGAGGTCCATCAAGCCCAGTATCCTGTTTCCAACAGTGGCCAATCTAGGTCATACGTACCTAGCAGTTTCCCCAAAAGACACAGGTTCTGCAGTGCTTGTACTAGGTCAAGCATTGATATCCTGGGTCCCTTTTTAATAGTGGTTTATGGACCTTTCCTCCAGGAACTTGTCCAAACCTTTTTTAAACCCAGCTATACTAACAGCCCTTACTACATCCTCCGGTAACAGATTCCAGAGTTTGATTACACGTTGAGTGAAGAAATATTTTCTCTTATTTGTCTTAAATAGTTTACCCTGTAGCTTCATTACATGTCCCCTAGTCCTTCTATATTCTGATAGCGTATTAGGTACAGTTTTATTGGTATAAATATCCATAGCAACCCTTAGTAAGTAAAGAACTTAAAGATCTAAACAAAAATTTAAAACTAAGATGCAGATAGCAGTCCAGCAGCGGGATGGGGGCTTTTCAGTCTTTTGCATTGAGTGTCACATGTATGATTTTCTCCCAGTTGGTGAGAGGTCTTACATGTGCACTAGGTGCAAGGAGCTCTTTGCTCTCAGGGAACGAGTCCATTCTCTAGAGGCTAGAGTAGCAGACTTGGAAAACATAAGAAAGACAGAGAGGTACATAGACGAGACCTACAGGGATATAGTCCCAAAGTCCCACCTTCAGTCTGGCAGCATCCCTGTTGCCATAGGGGAGAGAGGTCACGTGACAGGAGAGCATCACCCTGGTGTGGCAGGAAGTGATCCTGTAACTAGGACCTGTCCTCCAGGTGATGTAAAACCCTCTCGCACCGAGGAGGTTTCTCCAGGGCCATGAGCCCATGAGGGAAGGATTAGGACAGCCGTTATAGTTGGTGATTCAATCATTAGGCATGTAGATAGCTGGGTGGCTGGTGGACGTGAGAATCGCCTGGTAACATGCCTGCCTGGTGAGAAGGTAGAGATAGAGCAGCTTTTAAACTAGATAATAGGGGAAAGCCGACAGTCGCCCAAGAGCGGATGGTTTGGAAGAATGTAGGATGGATACTACCAAAAGCAGAGAGGTTCCAAAAAAGAGTAAAGTAGCACCTAGGGAAGAACAACCCAAACTATGGTTACACGATGCAAGGTTCCACATTAGGAACCACCACCCACGAAAAAGATTTAGGCATCATTGTGGATAACATGTTAAAACCTCGGCCCAGTGTGCAGCAGCAGCCAAGAGAGCAAATAGAATGCTAGGTATCATAAGGAATGGAATGGAAAATAAAACAAAATATATTATAATGCCTCTATACCGTTCCATGGTGAGACCGCACCTTGAATATTGTGTGCAATTCTGGTCGCCGTATCTTAAAAAGGATATAGCGTTATTAGAAAAGGTTCAGAGAAGAGCCACCAAAATGGTAAAGGTTAGGGCTCTTTAACCTGGAAAAGAGACGGCTGAGGGGAGATATGATAGAAGTCTATAAATTAATGGACGGAGTGGAACTGGTAAACGTAGATCGACTATTTACGTTATCAGAATATAGGAAGACTAGGGGACATGTTCTTATAATGTTTCTTGCCCTAACCTGATGCTAATGTCCTGAAAGGTATGAGCAGAATCACTGGAGAGCTACAAATCCTATATCCAATATTTGCAACAATTAAAGAAGTAGTTCATGAAATACTGGGTAAAAGGCACTAAATATTAGGAAAAATCATTACATATTCAGAACCTGGGATATCTGGACAGACATTAATCTTTCAAATAAACATATTATAAGTGTTTTTGCATTGTGGTTTTACTTGAAGCCATGCTGCTGAGGATCTAATGGTGCACACAACTCAATGTAGTGATCCAGTTGCTGACAAATCATTTTTTTCTATGAATTTAGCCATAAAAGAGAAACTGGAGATGGGGCTATGTTATTGTTGTTAAGTGCCGTCGAGTTGGTGTCGACTCATGGCGACACTCTGGATAGTTGTCCTAAATTGTGTTTGGTCTTCAGTCAGGCGGCTCATTGTTGACAGACTGGTACCCATAGCTGCTGTTATTGTATCGATCCATCTCATTGCTGGCCTTCCTCTTTTGTGTTGGCCTTCTATCTTGCCAAGCATGATGTCTTTCTCTAATTATCTCTCTCTTCGCATGATGTGTCCAAAGTATGAAAGTTGAAGTCTTCTCATCTGAGCTTCTAAAGAAAGCTTAGGTTTGATCTCCTCTAGTACTGACTGGTTTGTTCTCCATGCAGTCCATGGTATATGCAGTATTTGCCGCCAGCACCATAATTCAATGGGACTATATGAAACTAATAAAAGAATATCTAACACTGTTTTTTTTTTTTTATTCATGCATATGCTAAATTTGTTAAAGCTTAGAGGCTATTATAGTAGTAATTGCTGTGATATCTTTTTTCACCTCTCCTTTTAACCTTGCTGGAAATTATTTTGCTTTTCTTCTATCTTTTTTAAAGTGTGGAATACATCAGGTCTGGGCTTCCAAGATAGTATTTTTAAACAATTCTTGCTGTAAGCTATATCTTTGCAGTTGTTCCTTTCTTTAACCAATTTTTTATCATTGAATTAGCCTCACTTTTAAAAATTTGATGCTAGTACAGCAGTTTACTTTAGTGTCTTCCCTCCATTAGCACTACCTATGCATTAAATCCTGCACTTCATGAATAATTAGCTCTAAACGAATTACTCCTTCTGTGAGTTTTTGGACCATCTTCTCCATGAAGAAGTCATTTTTTTCAGTTAGAAACATTACCTTTTCAGCATGTCTTGATGTGACATTTACCCAATCGATACTGTAAGAAATTGAAATTACCCATTATTATTGTATAGTAAAATATTGTTAACATCTCTAATTTATGTTAGTGTTTCATTGCCTTTCTATTCATTCTGGTCAGGCAAATGGTAGTGCACCCCAAAAGTGATTATCTTTCTCTTCACACATGGAATTTCTATTGATAAGGATCCCATAGTGCATTTTGTTTCCTGTTTGATTCAATTATCTCCTTAAAATATAGCACCAAACCTCCACAAACTTGATTCACTCTATTATTGTACTACTATTATTGAGCATTTGTATAGCGCTACAAGATATACGCAACACTGCACAGACATGTAAGAGACAGTCCCTATTCATGAGAGCTTACAATCTAGTCAACACAGACAACACAGAAGGTGTAGACAGGGATAAAACAAGGGGGAATGGTAAATCAATAAGGAGATCAGGTGAGTCAAGATCCAAAAGCAGCAGCAAAGCAGTGAGTTTTCAGCCTGGATTTGAAAAGGGTCAGAGAAGGCCCTTGGCATATAGACACAGGTAGTTTGTTCCAGGAGTAAGGTGCGGCAAGGTGAAAGGAGTGAATTCTAGAGTTAGCAATAGAAGAGAACGGCACAAATAGAAGCAATTTGCCAGAAGAGTGGAGTTCCTGAGTGGAGCTGTAAGGAGAGATAAGAGAAGAAAGGTAGTGAGGAGCTGCCGAGTGAATGCACTTATGTCAGCAGGAGAAGTTTGAAATGGAGTCTTGAAGGACTACAAAAGGGGACTGCTACTTCTGGAGAGAGATATGGAATTGTAAATATTTACTTATGGGAAATTTTTCAAAATCTTGGGGAAAAAGGAATTCTTTAGATTAAAGCTGATTAATCTGTGAACCTAGTGTATTTGTTAAATCAGTCAGGGCCTAGTAGCAGCAGCAAAGAGTTTTCAGTTTAAATTTAGAACACATCAGAGAGCTTTCTGGTTAAATTTAGACCCCAAGACTCCCTCTATCCAAGCAAGAGCTGTGAGACTCCCCCTAGAGATTGGTCACAGATTACTTTAGAAGCACAGGACAGCGTACTGTGTAGCAGCTAGCTTTTAATAAGTCTTCTTTTCCTACTTCCATCCCCAACTCCCACATACCCCTGGGATAATTGTAGCTTTATACGTGCTTAAACCTCTTAAAAGAAAGGAGGTGACATATTCACTCTCAGGTGTAGCTGTTTATTCTCATCAGCATATTATTCTCATCAGCATACATTAAGGACCTGAGATTAATTAAGCTTCAGGTGAACAAAGTACATTAAACGTATTAGGTATAGTTTTATTAGTATAAGTATCCCCAGCAACCCTTAGTAAGTAAATAATTTAAATATCTAAACACAACCTTAAACTAAGATGCAGACAGCAGTCCAGCAGTGAGATGGGGGTTTTCCAGTCTTTTGCATTGAGTGTCACATGTATGATTTTCTCCTAGTTGGTGAGGGGTCTTACATGTGCACTAGGTGCAAGGAGCTCTTTGCTCTCAGGGAAGGAGTCCAATCTCTGGAGGCTAGAGTAGCAGACTTGGAAGACATAAGAAAGACAGAGAGGTACATAGATGAGACCTACAGGGATATAGTCCTGGAGTCCTACCTCCAGTCTGGCAGCATCCTTGTGTCATGGAGAATAGAGGTCACGTGACAGGAGAGCATCACCTTGGTGTGGCAGGAAGTGATCCTGTAGCTAGGACCTGTCCTCCAGGTGATGTAAAACCCTTTCACACTGAGGAAGTTTCTCCAGGGCCATGTGCCCATGAGGGAAGGGTTAGGACAGCCGCTATAGTTGGTGATTCGATCATTAGCCTTGATACCGTTAGGAGCTGCCACCATCTGGATCAGACTGCCTGTTTGTCCTGCACATCTGATTTAAGTATCATCAAGAAGCTCTTTGCCTGTCACATTTAAGGCATTCCTTTGCTTAATCTACCAATCGGGGCTAGGGGGAGGAGCCTTGATACCGTTAGGAGCTGCCACCATCAGGCGTGGTCCTTAGGTGGGGGACATTGCAGAAAACGCAAAACTATCAACATTAAAACTAAGAAAATAATGGTAAGCAAGTAATTTAATTTAATTTAAAAGTTCATTTAATTAACCTATCAACTCACTTTGTAAACCCAAATCTGTTATCTTCTCCTAAACATAGCAAACAAAAAACTATAATATAGTGAATGTAATCATATGTAATTTAAAGTTTACTGCCTTAATTTAAAACAATTCAATTATCTAACTCCTTTAACATTTACACAAGTTTCTCAAACATGCATACAACATATTAATATATACTTCTTTATTTTAATATGTTATTTCTTACACAGCAAGCTTTACCAAACGCTATAGTAATTAATCCTATTAGTCCAAATTATGTTAGGTAGAATAATAATAGTTTCAAATATCATCATCATCATAAACAAAAAGATAAAAATTAAATAAAATTAATTCTTCATCATTTAAATGTAGCACCAGAAACCCAATTCTTCATTCACCTATTTCATGTGTCTTAATAAATGCAAGGTCAATAAGAAATAAGCCAAACATTATCTATGAGTATATCAAAGATCATAACCTTGAAATCATTTGCATCACTGAAACTTGGTTAAAAGACACAGATCAAATTATTTTAAATCAGATTACCCCTTTAGGTTATGAAATATTTAATTGTCCTAGAGAACATAAAAAAGGAGGAGGAATCCTAATATTAGCAAATACAATCTATAAATTTAAATCTATCACAACGAATAATTCTACTGAAACAACCTAAATTATTATATCAAACCACCATCTCAATGTTTGCCTCACATATAGACCACCTAATGCTGCAAAGGATCACCTTTCAACAATTTTGGAATTAATGTGCACATATAGCTCTCAAATTAAACCACTAATTGCACTAGGTGATTACAATCTATCATCATCACCTTCTAATGAGTCCAGAACTTTCCTAAATGCAGTAAAATCGTTAGGTTATCAGCAGATAATTAACCAGCCTACGCACCAACATGGAACCACTCCAGATTTGATCTTTTGCTCAGAGCAACTATTTTCACAAAATCAAATTACAGTCCCAAAAGCTACTCCAGTACCTTGGCCTGATCAGTATCTAATTTTATTTTCCTTGCATCTTCAAACTTCATCCAACAACTTAACAAGTGATTACAAAGCTAGAAAATTTAAAGCTTTCCATAAAGAAGATTTTCTTAAATAAATTATTCCACAGTCGCAACAAAACTACAACGAATTGGATAAAGCCATAGAAAATTGGAACAACATCATTTCAAATGCTGCTATAGCCCTGAAAAATAATAAAGTGCAAACACGCAGGGCGAAAAATGCACCATGCTATTCAAATGAAATCAGGGAGACAAAAAACATTTTATTTTATTTATTTATTTTATTTATTACAGTTTCTTATATACCGCGCTATTTAGAATCAGCGCGGTTTACATCATAACAAAACGACCATAACGACAAACTGTCAGGTTTTACATTGAACAGGAGTACAAACTTGGATAACTGGGTTAACTATATACATAAACTATCTACACTGCAGTGTGAGGGCATTTCTAGATTGGGTCATTTCTTGGAGGGGATATCTAGTTCAGTTGCTGTCTGGGAAGTATTGGCAGAAAAGGTATGTTTTGAGAGCCTTCCTGAACTGATATAGATTGGTAATGGCTCTAATGTCAGGGGGTAGGGTGTTCCAGCATTTTGGTACATAAAAACTGAATGCCCTGTTTGTGGTGTTCGTGTTGGACTTTGTTGAAGCCTTTGGTATTGCTAGCAAGTTTACAGCTGATGTTCTTCTTGCTCTGTTGGGGGGGACCATGTGGATTAGATTCGTGAGTGAGAGGGATGAGGTGCCTTTGATTGCCTTAAATGCTAATACAAGGGATTTGAAGGTGATTCTCCCGTGAATTGGTAGCCAGTGTAGCTGTTTGAGAATAGGAGTCACGTGGTCGTCTCTGGATGCACCGTAGAGGACCCTAGCTGCGGCATTCATGGCCAACTGTAAGGGGGTTAGTGTGGATTGGGGGAGACCTTGTAGGATGGCATTTGCAAAGTCAAAATGCGGCAGGATCAGCGCTTGATATATGGTACGGAAATCGTCTGGGTCCAGCAGGGAGCGTAGGTGTTTGAGGGAACGGATTTTGAAGTAGATGGCTTTGACTACGCTGCTTATGTGGCGTCTCATGTCTAGATGTTGGTCCAGGGTAACTCCCAAATATTTTATTGCATCTTTAGTTTGCAAATCAGCTTCCTTGACACTGACGTGGGATGGGGGCGTAAAGCTGGAGTCTCTGGAGATGAAAAGGACCTCTGTTTTTTTATGCTGGATACGTAGGTTCTGTGTCTGGAGCCATGTTGAAACTGCATTGAAACAATCTGTGAGTGGGGTCAGGTCCATGTGGGTTGTGGAGAAAGGCATGTATAAAAGAATGTCATCTGCATATATCATGCAGTTTACGTTGAATGATCTTATGATATTGCAAATGGGCTGCATGTAGATATTGAAGAGTAAGGAGGATAATGAGGATCCTTGAGGTACCCCTTGTTTTTGATGGAAGTGGCTAGACTCTTCTGATCCAGACTTCACATATTGCCATCTATCGTCCAGATAAGACTTGCACCATTTTAGTGCCTTGTTGCAGACACCCTTTTCTTTTAGTCTTCCCAGGAGGATTTCGTGACTCACGGAGTCAAAAGCCGCGGCGATGTCTAGGAAGATGAGGACAAAACCTTGATGGATGTTGTCAATTCCTGTGATGATATTGTTGATTAGACCAGTGAGTAGTGTCTCAACCCCATGATGTTCTCTGAACCCATGTTGGCAGTTATCTAAGGGAGCAACAGAGTCTATGTGATCTTGAATTTGCCGTTGTGCTTCCTTCTCAATTATTTTGGCTAAGATGGGGATGCTAGCTATTGGTCGATAGGAGTCCACCCTTTGGGGGTCCAGTTTGGGGTTTTTCAGTAATGGTCTAATGGAAGTCTGCTTGAGTGAAGTGGGAAAATAACCTGTTGTAAAGGAGAGTTTCATTATATTTGCGATGACAGGACTGAGCACATCTCGTAGTTCCTTGATCCAAAAAGCTGGACATGGGTCGGTCTGTGCAGTGGAGGTGTTGAGTGATGCTATGGTGTTCTCAATACATTTATTGGATGGTGTGGAAAAAAAGTTAAGTGGAGAGAGGTCCGCTGGTTCTTGATATTGGACTGCTGTGACCTTGTTAGTTTGTACAATCTTGGATTGCAGATAATCAGCGAAATCTTGTGGGTGTATGTTGATGTGTTGCTCGGGTGATGGTTCCTTTGAGAGGGATTTGACCAAATTGAAGAGGTCACGAGGTTTATTCAATGACCTCTTTAGGGTGTCAGTGTGATATTGTCTCATTCTGATAGAGATTGTTCCTCGATGTATTGCAAGGTGGGTTAGGTATGCGGTCTGATCTTCCGGTGAGCGTGATCGGCGCCATCGGCGTTCGAGTCTACGTAGTTGCATGAGGGAAGCGCGTAGGTCAGGAGAGAACCATGGGGCGGATTTTCTTTTCGCTCTTGCTGTATTTTTAGGGTTTGGGTGTTGTGAGATGGCAAGCAGGCTGGAATTCCAGTGAGAGATTAGTTCATCAAGGTCAGGTGTTGTTTTGTTGATGAGTGATGGGGTCTCCGAAAGGATGAGTTCCCTATCGAAGGGGCGGAAGCATCTAGTGGAAGTTCGAGAGGTGATGTTCTTGGGTTGGCTTCTGTTCAGCTGGTCATTGTTGCTGGGAATCTGGATAATGATCAATTTGTGGTCGGACCAGGGTACATCCACGACTGATGTTGGCAGATTGTGGCTTTTGTCCTTGACTGGATGTGGCATAAAAACCAAGTCCAGAATGTTCCCTTTTGTATGTGTGGGTTCATTTATGATTTGTTTGAGACCCAGCTCTTCCATTGCATCAAGGAACGCATTTGCGTGGTTTTGGTGTAGCGATGGGAGATTGAAATCACCCATTATCCAAATTGGTTTGTTGGGAGTGCGGGTGTTAGCTGCAAGGTCAATGATGGTTGGAAGGTCAACTGGAGACGTAGATGGTGTTCTATATAATAGGGTAAGGGAGAATTGTTGGTTAGCAACAGAGAGAGTGTCCAGGCTGGTTGTGCTAGAAGAGTCCACAATCTGGAAGTTGAGGTCTGATTTGGAGATTATGAGCACCCCTCCTCCTTTTTTGTTTTCCCTATGTTTCGTGTGTATGGAAAAATTGGGGGGAAGTAGTTGATTGAGGAGGACGTTGTCTTCTGGTGATAGCCATGTTTCTGTGATCATGAGGATCTCAAGGTCATAGAAGGAGATTGTGTCAAGGACAACAGGCCATTTTTTGCGGGATGGAACGTGCGTTAATGATGGCACATTTTAGGGGTCGGCATCTACAAGGTTTTTCCTGGTTGGGTGTATTGGATAGCTGGAGTGCTACATGTATTAGGTGGGAGTGGCGTGAGTAGGTGTTACTTTCTGTGTTGAAGTAAGGAGGACTATTCCATCTTTTGCCATGGCTATTCAGGATTGGAATCCTGCCATGTGGTATGTAGAGAGATTGGGAGGTTCCAAGCCAGTGGGTGAGGAGGTAGAGGCTAAGAATGACAGCGACCTGGAGGGCCATTCTGAGGGTTTGGATTGTGTGTGAGACACTGTAGAGGAGTAATTATATGAGAGCGCACAATAGAGCAGGTACAGTTTGCATGCAAGATAATGACTAACTTTACAGAGAGAATGCAGTATTGCAGTAATGTGAACACTGTAAGAAGTGCAAAGCTGGCAGTTTAAATTGACTTCCAACTGGTAAGATTGTATTGCTAAGATAGTATCTAATACGTTATGATGCTATCAGGTTACTTTGTAAGTTAATGTGGCTTACAATAGATGGAGATATTCAACAAAAACACATTCTCACAGTTCAGATGTTGGTAGAACGCTGGAATCTTGGTCAGGTGTCCGGCAGTTAGGTCACTGGTGAGGCATCTGGTGTGCCGCCTCTCGTGCTCCGCCTAAGGGCCACGCCAAAGGGCCCTCTGGCGAGGCCCTCAGGCGCGGGCCCGCCAGTCGCGGGCGCGCCTGAAGGCGCGTGTATTTAAAATCCCTTGCTGGGCCCGGATTGGGCGTCGGGAGTCAGCAGGCCCCTGCTGCTGCCGGTGGCTCGATCCCCGGGAAGGGGAGAGCTGCTGGTGGTGGTGGGGGCTGCCGGATGTCGGCGCCTGAAGGCGCGTGTATTTAAAATCCCTTGCTGGGCCCGGATTGGGCGTCGGGAGTCAGCAGGCCCCTGCTGCTGCCGGTGGCTCGATCCCCGGGAAGGGGAGAGCTGCTGTGGTGGTGGGGGCTGCCGGATGTCGGCGCCTGATGGCGCGTGTATTTAAAATCCCTTGCTGGGCCCGGATTGGGCGTCGGGAGTCAGCAGGCCCCTGCTGCTGCCGGTGGCTCGATCCCCGGGAAGGGGAGAGCTGCTGGTGGTGGTGGGGGCTGCCGGATGTCGGCGCCTGAAGGCGCGTGTATTTAAAATCCCTTGAGCGTAAATGGAGAGTAACTAAATCTCAAGATATAAAATTTATATTTAATGTTAAACAAATAGAATACAATAAGCTAATAAATGATCGTAAACAACAATAACATACAAATCTAATAATGAAAGCAGCTAATAAACCAAGGGAACTCTTTAACATTGTTCAACAACTCACAAAAGTGAACACTTCATATAGTGACTATCAAATAGATCCCCAACTATTTGCGAACTACCTGATAAACAAAAATTCACTTTCGCCAAACAACTTACCTACATCACAAGACCACCAATTTTGGATGAAACCTTTCATCGAATTCACAAACGTCTGGAAGGATTTTTCTATACCAAATTCAAAACAAATTGAAAATATAATCAGCACAATTAATACAACTACCTAGGCTGACCCATGTCCAGTGGAATGGATTAAACATACTAAAAATCTAATTAGTTTTCACATTGTAAATATCGTCAACACTCTTTAAAACAAGGACACTTACCATCTATACTAAAGAAAGCTGTAATTCGACCAATCTATAAAGGTAAATTACTAGACATCACTGACCACAAGTCATACCGTCCTATTTCAAGTTTACCTTTTATATCAAAAATTATAGGAAAAGTAGTACAAAAACAACTGCAAGTCACATTGACTTACATATCCCACTGGATATACATCAGCATGGCTTTAAACCAAATCACAATGTGGAAATGCTACTGATTTCTCTCTTTAATAACTCTGGTCAACATTGAAATCATTACTGACTTTAAAAGGCCCTAATCTGGAGTATCTTGGTGAGCTGAACACGAATATAACATTAAAAAAATTATTGGCTTTCGTTTTGAAGATATTGCATGTAGTTCATTTTTGACGTTTTACCATGTAAATTTATCCAGTAGGACATCAACAACATCCCAAATAAGCCTTGAATGATGTAATATTGCAGCACATTGCATAATACCAGCATGCACACATCATCCAGAGTTGATTGCATCATTTTCTGATGCAATGCAATACTACTGCCAGACGGCTGCTGAAGCCATCTGACGTCAGCAGTGTACTATACGCAGTTGGAAATGAAAGTAATCTGGTATTCTGTTCCGATATTGAAAGCCTCATGAATGCCTTAAAAATCACTCATGACCCACAAGACTGGAGACTATTTATAGACTCTTCGAAACTGAGTCTGAAGGCTGTGCTTTTGAACAATGGAAACCGTCTTCCATCTATTCCAGTAGCACATGCCGTCCACATGAAAGAGACATACGATAACTTAAAACATCTACTGACTTCCATTAACTATAAGATGTTCCCTGTAAAATAGTTATCTCCAAGTTATAATGCCCTGTTCAATGTAATTTCAGTTTGTTCAATGTAAACTGCACTGATGCAGAATAGCGCGGTATATAAGAGAATGTAAATAAATAAATAAAATAAAACAAGTACAGCTGGCACCTCTGTGGTGACTTGAAGGTAGTTGCCCTTTTAATGGGACTGCAGCAGGGATATATAAAATACATGTGTTTCTTATGTGAGTGGGATAGCTTAGCAAGGGATTGGCACTACTTGCAGAAGAAATGGAATCGCAGACAAAATGTAACAATTGGAGAGAAGAATATCCAGCACCTAGCTCTGGTTGAGGCTCACAAAATCCTGCTACCACCCCTTCATATCAAACTAGGTTTGATGAAAAACTTTGTGAAAGCCATGGACCACACTTTGCCAGCTTTCCGATACCTGCATGAAAAATTCTTTCGACTCAGTGAAGCAAAAATTAAAGAGAGAGTTTTTGTGGGTCCTCAGATTCGAGAGCTCTTCAAAGATGACCGGTTCAATAACTTGCTGCAGGGTGAAACAAGCATGGAATGCTTTTCGCCTAGTGTCAACAAACTTTCTCGGGAATGTTAGGGCTGAAAACTACAAGGAACTAGTAGAAGACATGCTGATGCAGTATCAGAAACTTGGCTGCAATATGTCTCTAAAGGTCCATTTCCTTGATTCCCATCTCAATTTTTTTCCAGACAACTCTGGTATGGTTAGTGATAAACAAGGTGAATGTTTTCACCAGGATATCGCAACGATGGAGCAAAGATACCAGGGAAATTGGTCAACTACAATGCTGGCTGACTACTGCTGGACACTCCCCAGAGAAGCTCCCGAACAGCTGTACAAGAAACAGGCGAAAAAATCTAAGAAGTAGTCTATGACTTGTTTTTTTACAGGTATCAACCGAAGGCCTATTATATTTACTATTGACATGCATTTCGTGATGTAAACATTAGTTCTTGTAGATTACAAAAAATCTAGAGCTAACTTTGAATTTTCACTGTCATATTTGTGTTCAGCATATAAAAATAGTTAAGAAATGACTATTTTTATTTCAGTAATGGCGAGGCTGCGGGGCCCGCGTGCGCGTGGCCGACGGTAACTGGGGGGGGGCGGCTGGTCGCGTCTGCCCCTCTTGATGGCGGCGTGGGGCCGTTGGGGCGGGACGCAAAGTGTCCCGCGGACTCATTGGCTTCCGCGGACGGATGGAAGGCGCGGGAGCCAATGAGGGGAAGAGGGTGTCCTGGCAGGAGGGGGGGGGGCTGAGCGGGGACACGGCGTGGCTCCGGCCTTCTTGGGGTCGGAGCTGGAGGCACCAAACGTCCCGCCCGCCCTCCCTAGCTTGAGGATTGTCAAAGGCTTTTGGGGGGGGTGTTGGGGTGTTGCAGTTGGTGGGGGTTGGCGGGATCCCAGAGGTTTCCGGGGTCTGGAGCCAGAGGCAATCATTAGGGTGGGGGTGGGGTACCCCCGACCCGGACAATCCTTCAGGTTTTTGCTAATAATATGGCAAAGCCGGAAGAGGGAGGGTTATGCAAAATAATCGGGGCCTGGACCCGGCGGAAGTGGAAACGGCGTCACCTTGCTACTCACATGGCTGGTGAGGGCTCGATCTGTAGGGGGGGGGCAATTTTAATGTGGTTTGGAATTTAGTTTGGTTATTGTTAAAAGGTTAATGAAGCTGTGACCAATTCAAATCTCAAAAGGTGTTGTGTGTATCATTGAAAAAGGATAGGGGGAGAAGAGGTGAGGGGAGTTAAAGGGGAGGGGGGGAGAAAGGGCTGGAGGCGACATGTCCGCCGTAGCCGGTTACATGACTTTTGTAAAAATTTGTTGAACAGTGTAATCTTATAACAGGTCTTGACAAAACAAATTATTTCTATTAATCTTCATCGATGTCTCAGCAGCATTTGATACTGTGTCTCAATCAATAATGCTACAACGTCTACAAAATATTGGTTTATCCAACAATACAACAAAATGGTTCGCTTCTTAGTTAACCAATCGTTCACAACTAGTAAAAAATGGGGACAAAAAATCCTCACAATTCACGATTGTACAAGGTATTCCACAAGGTTCTGCTTTATCATCTATCCTCTTTAATATCTATATTCAACCCATATGTCAAATTATTAAACATCATGAAATGGATTATCATTTATATGCTGATGACATTATGATTTATACTTTAATTGATCAAAATACCTTTGATACAACAAAAATTAATAGCCGTTTGAATGATATGAATAATTGACTCAATAACAACAATTTAAAAATAAATTCTGACAAAACGGAAGCATTGTTCATATCGAATTGTCAGTCCTTAAAACTACCAAGTGAAATTAACCTATTAAATAAAAAAATAAAAATTAAAGATGAAGTAAGATATTTAGGTATAACCTTAGATAAATATTTAAACTTAAAATCTCATATAAACAAAATTGCAGCTAAAGAATACCATCGCTTAAAGATTATAAGACGATTAAAATCAATATTAAATATAAATCACTTTTGCACGGTATGTCAAGCTGTCATAACACCCCTACTTGATTTTGGAAACATCTTGTATCAAGGTCTTCCTAAAAACACTACCCATCCTCTCCAATTAGTTCAAAACACTACTGCACGTATAATTACTGGCTCTGCAAAATTTGATCACATAACTCCTATCCTTAAACAGTTACATTTCCTTCCAATTATTGCAAGAGCAAAATACAAAAACCTAATGATTAGTTTCAAAATCTTTCACCAATCTTCAGCAGATATTCTACAGCATATAATATCCAAAGACAAGAGCCTAAGACCTAGACGATCTCATAACTCCAATAAGCTTAGTACACCTTTAAACTTAAATAGATCAAAACAGATGACCTCTAAAAGAGCATTTTCCTTCATGGCGCCAGAGATATGAATAATTAAGAGCTCAGGAAGACATCAAAGACTTTTGCATATCTTTAAAGACTTATTTATTCATAGAATCATTTGGTCAAATAACTTAAATTGATCAACTTGTATATCCAATTTCACTATGAGATAATATTATAATTTACTGTTTGTACTGTATTTATATTGTAATGTATTGTATTTGATCTTCCCATGCCCTCAACATGTAAGTCCTTTGTTGTCTTGTCAACCACTTTGATTGAAGGATAAGGTGGTATACAAAACTGGTTAAATAAATAAATAATTAGGCATGTAGATAACTGGGTGGCTGGTGGACATGAGGATTGCATGGTAACATGCCTGCCTGGTGCGAAGATAGTGGACCTCACGTGCCACTTAGTCAAGGTCTTAGATAGTGTTGGGGAGGAGTCTGCTGTCTTGGTACATGTCGGTATCAATGACATAGGAAAATGCGGTAGGGGGATCAGGAGGGTAAATTTAGGCTTTTAGGTAGGAAGTTGAAATCCAGAACTTCCAGGGTAGCATTCTACGAAATGCTTTCCGTTCCACACGCAGGACCCAAAAGGCAGGCAGAGCTCTGGAGTCTCAATGCGTGGATAAGACGATGGTGCAAGGATGAGGGTTTTGGATTTGTTAAGAACTGGGGAACATTCTGGGGAAAGGAGGGGCTCTTCTGAAGGAATGGGCTTCACCTTAACTGGGATGGAAACCGGCTGCTGGCATTAACCTTTAAAAAGGAGACAGAGGAGCTTTCAAACTAGATAATAGGGGAGAGCCGACAGCATGGTTCAGAACAATTTATTTATTTATTTATTTAGTTATTTGTGCGCTTTTCTATACCACCCCTTCCAGAGATCAGGGACGGTTTACAGATAACATGGTAAACATCAATTACATAGAACATTTTTGAGCACATAATTATTTTACAGAGAAATTATTAACTATTTTGCAAAGTGTGGTAAGGAAGCCTATTCTGAGTTAGGGGAAAGGAAAAAAGGCAAAGAGTTCACCCTAGTAAAAGGTTCCCTTTTGAAAGGCCAGGGTAACAAAACCACAACCTCACCTAAGAACCAGAAAACCCACAGCTGGAACAGGTTTCAGGTTTCCCCTAGTGAAATAAGGGAGAGTGAATACAGACCTAAGGTCCAAGACCCTTACGTCAGTAAGCTCCCTGATTACTCAGGTGCCAGAAGGCAGAGTGATCTCCGTCACCTGGGAAGAGGGGAGGTGGGGCTAGAACCCTGGAGATATAAGCCTATGCTAGATTATAGTAAAGGAAAAAGAGAAAGGGTGGAAGGAATGCCAGAAGCAAGGGCAGAGGTAAAGGCAAGAAGAGGAGGAAGAGAGAGAGAAGCTGATACAAGCCAAGGCACAGGTACGAGCCTAAGAAGCCTGAGTAATGCTGAGCAGAGCAGGAGAAGCCTTACTTATGCTGGGCAGTGCAGAGGAGAAGGAGACACTCTCAGCTCTAACGAGAGGCTGTCAGCCGAGCCCGGTGAGCCAGAAGGAGAGTCAGAGTCTATGCAACTAGGAGAGCTTGATGCTGAGCTGAATGAGGAAGAGACCCTCATGGATTGCTCTTTGTGCCAAGCCTTAGCCACAGAAGGGTTGAAGGAAAGCCAGCCCTGAGAGAAAGTCCTCTAGAGAAAGGTAACCATAAGAAGCAGGTAGATGGATTGTAGATTCCCACGTGGTAAAGAGGGGAAGTTTTACTAAGAGGTAAGAACAAGCTGGAGTTGTGAATTGTGCTTGTTAACCACCTGCTATCTGTGATGTGAGACGGCAAGAAGCCAAATTAACTGTGAGGAAAAATCTTTCTTTTTACTCTTGAAATTTCCTGAGAAACCTGAATAGAACTTTGCTTGCACATTGAAAGTTTGTTCCTGTTTGGAGTTTTTGTTTTGCTTGTAAATTGGAAAACAGCCTGGAAAGGTTTGAGACTGGAAAAGAAGGCAAACTGCCACAGAAGAAAGCCTGTTTTGTGTTATGTGCTTTAACCAGCAAGGCTAAAGGAAGCTGGTAGCCTTGCTGTTAAAATGCTATGTTTTTCTGAGCTGAAGAATACTTTAAGCTGCACTTTGGTTTTGGGTTTTTGTTTTGCTTATAACCTGTTGTACTCTGAAGAAGCCTGGAGAAGTATGCCTGAATGTGGTATTTATGAACCTTTTTGTGCTCAATAAATTTCTGTCATTGCCTTACCCCAGGAGCCCGACTACAGCTTTCTACCTGAAGCCCAGATATAGCGCAATTAAACTACATTTCCCCGAAAGCATTGCGGGGAACTAGTCCGTTAAGGCTGAAAGGGGAAAGTTCCTCATGCAACCACGCCCTTCTAAGCTGGAGGCGAGTGGTGAGGGCGTGACAATAGATTGAGCACATATTCATTATTTACAGAGAGTAGGACAAACATGCACATCGATAATAAACATATTAACTATTTACAACAGCCAGAACAGGACTGACTATAGTTCGGTGGAAGGAGTATAGCGGGGTTATCAGTGGGAAAGTGCAAGGGGGAGTATGTTCAATGTATCCTTGAACGATACTACCAAAAGAATGAAGTTAGGGCATATCAGCAGAGAGGTTCCAATAAAGACAAAAGTAGCCAAATACCCTTGAGTACGGAACAGACAGAGCTTAAAGATGCCAAATTACCCCTGCCTACTGATAGCCAGATTAATATGAATAAAATACAGTCTCTAAAATGCTTGTATGCAAATGCTAGAAGTCTAAAAACTAAGATGGGAGAGTTAGAATATACAGTATAGCACTAAATGAGAAGTTAGATATGATTGGTATCTCAGAGACATGTGGAAGGAGGACAACCAGTGGGACAATGTGATACTTATGTATAAACTATATCGTAATGATAGAGCTGATCAAACTGGTGGAGGGGTTGCACTCTATGTTAGAGAGGACATTGAGTCACAAAGGATTGAAGTTTTTCAGAAAACAAAATTTGCTGTAGAATCTCTATGTATTGAAATTCTATTTAAAAATGGGAAGGTGATGGCAGTGGGGGTGTACTATTGACTGCATGGCCAGAATGAACAAATGGATGATGAAATGTTCAAAGAAATCAGGGAAGCTAACAAAGGTTACAGCACAGTAATAACAATGGGTGATTTCAATTACCCTGGTATTGACTGTGTTAGTGTCATGGCAGGACATGCTAGGGAGATAAAGTTTCTAGATGAAATAAATGACTGCTTCTTGGAGCAGCTGGTTCATGAACCGACCAGAGGGGAAGCCATTTTGGACCTAGTCCTTAGTGGAACACCAGATCTAGTACATGAGATAAGGGTGTTGGGGCCACTCATTCAAACCATGGTATTTTCAATAATATCATATGGATACAAAATTTGGACAGTGAAAAAGATAAGACAGGAAGAAAACTGATGGATAATACTGGTGGATAATACTGCGTATACCATGGACTGCCCCAAGAACAAACCAGTCAGTACTAGAGGAGATAAAACCTAAGCTTTCTTTAAAAGCTCAGATGACAAGACTTTGACTTTCATACTTTGGACACATCATGCGAAGAGAGAGATCATTAGAGAAAGACATCATGCTTGGCAAGATAGAAAGTCAATGCAAAAGAGGAAGGCCATCAGTGAGATGGATCGGTACAATAACAGCAGCTATGGGTACCAGTCTGTCAACAATGAGCCGCCTGACTGAAGACCAAACACAATTTAGGGCATCTATCCAGAGGGTCGCCATGAGACGACACCGACTCGACGGCACTTAACAACAACAACAACATCTATAACAAATAATGATTTCTGGTGTTTTCTTTTTTTCTAAAGACTTCTGCATTTTTTTACACAAGTCCACTGACAGGCTGCTCCGCAATACCTGGACAGCTACAGAAAAAGCCATAGATCTTGTGGATGTTAATCTGGCTTCTTTAATAGAAGGAATTTGTATCATATCTTCTGATCTGAAAATATTACCAAGATTGCATTTACACACAAGGTACTGTATGTTGAGGCCAAACCATGCACAATCTGAAACATTAAGAATAAAACTTTAAATGTGATTCAGGCTGCAATTGAAAGCCAGCATAATTTCTTTTGGTATGGAATAACATGTTCATAAAAATTGCATCTTGCATTCTTGCCAAACTATGGCGAAGCATTTCTTTCAGATGAACTTGTTCCTACAATTCAGTTCAGGGATTATGTGATCGGAGTTGGGACCTTATTACTATGGGATATGTTTACTAAACCACACTAAAGGAGCAAGTATTCCGTTAACGTGTGTTAATGCCGCTTTATGGGCAGATAGTAGGCGGAGAATAGGGGTAAATGGGCAGGGAGTGGGTGGGAACAAAGCCTGCTCCCTTAAAGATGGCACCCTAACACCAGGAACCTTACCGCATATCAAAACCTGTTGGTAAGAGTGCATTTTGAGGAGAGAGAGCCTATTTATTTATTTATTTAACAGATTTTATATACCGCTTTATCCTTTAATCAAAGCAGTTTACAGAGATAAAGTCTTACATCTAAACATGAGTTATATCATACACTTAAAATTTCAATGAACATCGGATTACTATTCAAGGGATCGTATATACAATAAGAGGAGCGAGCTATATACATCAAGGGGATATGTTGGGTTAGAACTTTACTGATGGTAGGGGGTAGGTTATATGAAGGCCCCATATTAGTCAGTGAATATAAAGGTCTTCAGCCTTGTCTTAAAGTCTTTGGCATCTGTAGTGGATCTGATGTCCTGAGGGAGGGAGTTCCAAAGGGAATGCACTGCTAGTGACAGAGCCCTCATGGAAGTTGAGTTCATGGTATTGCAGTACGAGGCTGGGGTCTGGATGATGTCTATCATTGGTCTTCATCTGGATCTAGGGTTGGTTTTAATATTGATTAAATCATTGAGGATGTTGGGGGCCAGGTTTTGCTGAATCTTGAAGAGGATGATGGCTGATTTGAATTTGATTCTTGAAGAGATTGGGAGCTAGTGTAATTGACTCAGGATTGGGGTGATGTGATGGTGTTTTGCAGTTCCTATACGGATATTGGCTGCAGTATCTTGTAAAACCTGTAAGGGACAAATTGTTGAGGTGGTAGGCCAAGGAGAATGGAGTTGCAGTAATCTAATATGGGTGTAGTTATTTCTTGACAGATTGTTCTGAAATGGTCTTGGTTTAAAATGGTCTTTAGTCTTCGTATTATTGCCAACTTGTGTTAAGCATTCTTAGTGGTCCTAGCAATGTGTGAGTGAAAGTTTAGGTTCCTATCAAGTATTACTCCCAGATACTTTAGCTCCTCTTTGACTGGAATGGATTAATTTACAAGGTTGATATGCTGAGGGGGAGAGAAATTGCTGTTGCGGGAGATGAAGAGAGCTTCAGTTTTTTTGAAGATGATCTTGAGGTTGTTGTTGGATAGCCATTGGGATAGGTCATGGAGGCAGTTGGTTATAGATTTGTAGTCAGGCTTGTCTAAGTTGAGTTGGGTGTAGATCGTGATGTCATCAGCATATAATGCATATTGAATGCCATGTTACATGATGACATCGCAGATAGTTAAGATGTAAAGAGTAGCGCAGATAGCGAGGATCCTTGAGGTACTCCTTGAGTTAATGGAAATGGAGATGAAGAAGCTGAGCCAATCTTGACCTGCTGCTGTCTTCCATTGAGATATGAATCAAACCACTAGAGTGTAGTATTACAGAGCACAATAGCCTCAAGTCTTTTGAGAAGGATAGGGTGGGATACAGTGTCAAACGTTGCAGTTATATCGACAAAGATGAGGAGGAAGCCTGTCTTAAGATTGTTTAGACCTTTGATGAGTTTGTCTAGTAGCAATGTAAGTAGATATTTTACATTGTGGAGAGGTCAGAATCCAAATTGGTAGGGGTCAAGAGGTGCATGGGTATCTACATGGTCTTGAAGCTGCCGATAGACCATCTTCTCTAGGATCTTGGCTAAGAAGGGGACACTAGATATATGATGATATGTTGTTGGGTCAGTAGGGGAGGGGATTGTGAGTTTGGAGGCAGGGCATATAGTGGCTAGTTTTAGCAGGGGAGGGCATATAACCCTGGGTTAATGAAGCCTGAACTATCTTATGAATGTGGGTAGTAAGCTCTTCATTTGCTAATTTGACCCATGGGACCGGGCAGGGGTCAGTAGGAACTGTACTAGTATTGAGGGAGGATATAGTTTGCGTGATTTCTCTTTTTGTTGGTATATGGAATTTATCCCATAGAGGATTGGGGATTGTACTTGTAGAAGTAGGGTTCAAATCCTGCACTTGTACTGAACTAGGGGGGTATGTTTTGAAGCCAGTGTTGCTTGGGTCCTTTGTGAGCATGCAGACTATATTGAAGAGCTCTCTTGGCTTGATTTTTGCCTTAAGGATGAGATTGGTGTGGTGCTACTGTTTATGTTGGTTAATTAGATTGTTGCATTCTTCTTGTTTTTCTTGATAGAGTGAGTGGGTAGTCTGTGTCTTATTTTTTTCCATGCTCGCTCAAGTTTTCAGAGGGTTCTTTTGGCTTCTCTTATTGAGCCGGAGTACCAGGGTGCAGATTTTCTTCTTGGTTTAGTAACTTGTCTTTGGATGCTTGCTGGGGCATTTGATGCTGCAGATAAGATGGTGTTCCAGTGGTTTATGGCAGCATCTAAGTCATTTGCATCGTATTCTAGGACTGGGAGGATTTCATGTAGGAATTGCTCCTTGTTAAACAATTTGAATCTCCTTGTTGATTGTTGAGGAGTTTATAGGGTGGGAGTCACTGTTCCCTCTAAGCTGTGCGCATGTGCGCGTGCACACACCTCGCCGAGCGAGCGCACATACTTTACAATAGAGCGCACAAAAATTATGGTTCTGATTCTGATATAAAACAACACAGATGTCTTAAAATTTAAAAGTTGTGATTGTAATTACTAGAAATTTTCTTCTTCATTTAGTAACCGTCTATTTTCATTTAATTTGATTAAAATCAATGTGGTGTACATACTGTATTCTGACATGTAGTCAAATTATTAAGTATATAACTTCGAGTGTCATTATGTGGCACACAAAAATTTAACCTTCCTTCAAAAGCTGCACAGCTGATATTTTATGCGCACACAGCCTACAGAAAATTAGAGGGAACATTGGTGGGAGTGTTGGGATGGGTCACCCTAATTTGTATAGCATGGTGATCCAACCAGGGTATTGGGGTGATTAGAGGGGTGGATATGGCTTTACCAAGTAGAGTATTATTAGGGACAAAGATTAGGTCTGGAGTGGAGCCTCGCTGGTGGGTAGGTGCAGTAATTAGTTGAGAAACGTCCAGGGCCTTCATGGCTTTGAGGAATGAATTTGAGTCTTTGTCTGAAATAGAGTTAAGGTTGAAGTCTCCTAGAATGAAAAGAGGTTTGTGAGGGGGGTTTGCAGCACATATTGTTTCAAGAGTAGAGGTGAGGTCATCAGCAGGACCATTGGGGGCCCTGTAATTGAGGCAAATAATCAAGTGTTTATTCTGTATTGTGATTGTGTTGCAATATTGTGTTTTTATTGATGCTGTTGTTTTGAATTTGAGGTGTGTTCTGGCAAGGATTAGTACTCATCTGCCTCTTTTTTGTGTTCTAGGGTAATTGTATGCTGTGTAGGCAGGTGGTGTTAGAAGATTTAGTATTATGTGATCTATTTAAACATCAGCAATGTGCTGAACAGACATGTGAGCCCAAGTGAGTGATAGTAGTGCTCCGTTAGCAGCAACAGCATGGTGCCCAAGTATGAAAGGGCACTATGTTGATGGTGCAAATGGGGGCAAAGAAGGTGACACATGGGTCATGCAGTGGGGGCTGCTGGTGCCCAGGGGGGACAAGGCAGCTGCCTAAATGGCACATAGGAACATAAGACTACTAAATATGCCAAACTGTGTCCATCATGCACAGTATCCTGTGTCCAAAAGTGTACAATCTAGGTCACAAGTACCTAACAGTTTCCCCAGAAAATAAACAGGATCCCCAATAACTGTAATGGGGCAAGCAGTGCATAGCACGGATCCTGTTTAGCAATGGTTTATAGATCGTTATCCAGGAACCCATCCAAACATTTTTAAACCCAGCTACACTGACAGCTTTTACCATATCCTGTGACCTAGATTTTCTTTATAAAATGGGGGTTTTGATAACGTGGTGGCTGAAAAAATATCTTCACTTAGTAGTCCTAAATGGGTTACACTGTATCCGCATTGCATGTCCCCTAGTCTGTCTAAATTCTGACGGCATATACAATTGACCTATGTTTACCCAATCCACTCCAGGCAATATTTTCTAGACCTCTAACATAACACCATAACACAATAACAGCAACATAACACAATAAAAGCAGCTAGGGGTACCAGTCTGTCAACAATGAGCCGCCTGACTCAAAACCGAACACAATTTAGGATAGCTATCCAGAGGGTCGCCATGAGTCGACTCCGACTCGACAGCACTTAACAACAACATAACACCCCTCAGCCGTCTCTTCCCCAGGTTGAAGAGACATAACATTGACAGGTGGTGATGGGGTCCCTGTAGAGGCAGATGGTTGTGGAGGGGGGATGAGTGACTCTCCATGTATGGCTGTAACCCCCTCTGGACCCTGTGCACTAGGCACCCACCTACCCCCATGTTGACTGGCCTGTGGCTGACCACCACCAACACTGACAGCACATGGGCATGTCAGCATGGTGTGGGGGATGTTGGCAGAGGGGGCAGCAGCACCCACCTGCAGCAGGCTAAAGCCATGCCCTGATCCAGTGTGCCATACACAGTGCAACATGTGCCAAGGTCCATCTGATGGGAAGCATATCAGCCCAGGGCCTGTTGCAACACTGTGGCACACTACATACTGTACAGTTGGTATGTATAGGACCAGCAGATTACATGTTCAAGTCCTGGCTGTAGATCATGCAGTGCATGTCCCTGTTGCTGCATTTTATCCCACAGTGCAGGTACAACACCAACATGTGCAACCCCCAATGAATCGGTGAGCAAGGGTAAAAGCACTGACACAGACAGGCTCTACTATCCTCAACTGGATGGAGAGTCAGACTGGCACACTGAGCGGCCATTCACATTAGAGAGGGCTACTAGCTCCTGCACAATGAGCACATCTTAACAATGCCTGAGCTGAGATTGGGACCGGAGTAGCAGGCAGGAATGCCAACCATCCTCATTTTGCACAGTGTGTCGATATGAGTGTGTGTATGTGTATGTCTATCCATTGTTTTGTGGCTCTCTACTTCTCACTGAGCCTTGTAGTGCCTTATCACATCTTAAGGCGCTTTGAGGCACCTTATCTCCTGTTAAGGCACTTTATCATATCCTAAGACATCTTGTCTCTCCTTAGGACGTCTTGTCACCTTACCGCACTTGGTCCTGTTAACTCACATTAAATGGCCCAAGGCATCCTAATGCTGGCACGCCCCCTATCTGTCCACTGCTTTATATGTCTTTAGGCACCTTAACGCTACCCTTACTGCCAGTGACTTTACCATGGTTTAGTAAACATACCCGTATGTCTCTGTAGATCTTTATAAACCTTTCTGTTTGTCTGAGCTCTTCCAAGTCTGTCGCTCTAGCCTCCAGAGATCAGATTCATTTTCTGAGATCTAGAAACTCTTTGCACCACAAGCGCATATAGGACATCTCACCACTTGGTAGAAAATCAGCTGCCCCCCAAAAAATTTGGTTCATGCTAATTTAAATGTAATTTTTCCAGATCTTTTGTGTTTGTTTCATATAGTCATTCTTTAAAGAGATATTGTATTTGCACTAGAACTAGAACATGTTAATTCATAGATACGCATGTATACAGGTGATGTGCACTCACTTTACATTTTCAGTGCCAAACAAACCAAATGTGTGCTCACCAATGTGCATTCCTGCACAATTGCACATGTGGCACTCAGTGCAACATACTAGAGAGCTCCCATCTCATTGCAAACTGCTGTCTGCATTCTAATACTGTTGAGTTGCAAGTTATTTAGAGTTGCTATGGGAGCAGGGGATATTTAATCTAATATACTGTAGAGTCCTTCAGAATGTATTTGGTGTATTTTATGTTGATTAGTCAATGACTTACAAGGGGACTACAATTATTCTATTTATTAAACTAAGCATACTCACTTCCTTATTTAAATCCTAAATTAACTGTTGTGAAAAATGTTTCTCTTGTCCTTTTAATTAGGATAACAGGAATGTACCCGGGATAGGTAGAAGTCAGGGAGGAAGGGAAAAGAGACACACAAGGAACCTGAGACCATTACTCAAAAGACAAATTAATTCTTTCATTTAAGACAGTTGAGTTCAAAAACAAGCTAATACTATTTATCTTAAGGCAAGCAAAATAAGTTAATAACTAATGGTTCAATATTTACTGTAAGTGCAGTGGACAGTGCTTTTTAAAATGTTAGTCACCACTGTTAAATAAAAACTATAGAGTCAGCACCGCTATCTGGATAGTGTCTGGTGCTGAATGTCCAGATAGTGGCTGCAGCTGACCACTCAGTCAGGTCAGCTGAAGTTTTCAGTTATCTGGACAGCAATTTGGGATTGCTTTTTGCTGTTCTGCGCTATCTGGAAAGCTATCTATATACTGAAAATTGCTGCTATATAGATAATTCCTCTTTCCACCCTTGCCTCATCTCAGGTGACTCTTACACTTATCCTGATGGAGACACATTCCAACCTGACTGTCCAGCCCTTTGTGCGACTGACCAGAAGCAGGATGCTCAGAGGTAGACTCAATTCTGATTCCACGGAGGCTAGACATGCGTGTGGGATCAGAATTAGGTCTACGGCCTGAACATGCAGGTCGGGACCCAATTCTGATTGGTCAGCATGCCCAGCCACATGCCTGGCTACCTCAGTCAAGCTCCTGAATGGAGCCGCGGTGCCATGGCGTCCCATCGCCATGGCACCGTGGCTCTATTCAGAAACTGCAAATGCTGGCCGCTGCCGATTTCATTCTTTCCTCACAGCTGGAACCTTGATCTGGCCTCACATGGCCAGGGTCTGGCTGCAGGGAACTTACTTGACCCCCCCTACCTTCTTTTCCAATCCCGGTAGCAGGATCCCCCGGCATCTGCGGTGGAATAAGTCCCCTCTCTATGTTCATGGCCCTGGACGTACAAGGCCAACCTCAGAATCAGCCCTGTATGTCCAGGGTTGCGGCCTGCCCATGCCCCACCCTCATTCCACCTCAGAAACACCCCTACCAGCCCCCATCTAGGCCTCTCCTTACAAACACGTTGTTCACATAGAGAGGCATTAGTTGAGCCCAGCAGGGGAGCGAATAGCGGGGATGGACGTCCAAACCAGACATCCATCCCTGCTATTCACTGTACTGAATGACCCCCATGGTGTCACAGATATAGCTATGGCCAGCAATTATTCAGGTGCTGCTAACTGGATAAGTGCCTTTGGAAACTGACCCCTGACTCTTTTGGCTTTTAGGGAAATACATAGAATTTGTCAATTAACCTACAATCTCTCTTCTCACCGAAGCTTTAAGTCACCAAATTTCCCAACTAAGCAATGTTTCTTTACATATACAGGCTGTGTACCCTTTCATCACTCCCTCTTGATAGAGGGTAGTTGAGGTCTTACATGATTTTATTTCTATTTAGCCTTTCTTCATAAGAACATAAGAAATGTCATACTGGGACATACCAAGGTCCATCAAGTCCAGTATCCTGCTTCCAACAGTGGCCAATCCAGGTCACAAGTACCTAAATGTTTTCCAAAAGACACTCAGGTTCCTTAATGCTTGTATTGGGGTAAGCAGTGGATTACCTGGGTCCTCTTTAATAACAGTTTATGGACCTTTCCTCCAGGAACTTTTCCAAACCTTTTTTAAACCCAGCTACACTAACAACTTTTACTATATCCTCTGATAACGAATTCCAGAATTTGATTATATGTTGATTGAAAAAAGAAATCTCTTATTAGTCTTAAATGGGTTACACTGTAGCTTCATTCATGTCCCCTAGTCTTTCTACTTTTTGATGGGGTAAAGAATTGATGTATGTTTATCCGTTCCACTCCATTCATTAATTTATAACCTGTATTATATCTCCCCTCAGCTGTCTCTTTTCCAGACTGAAAAGCCCTCACTTTTTAAGCCTTTCCTCATAGGGGTATCTTCCCATCCCCTTTATCATTTTCTTGTCTCTTCTCTTTACCTTTTCTAATTCCGCTATATCCTTTTTAAGATACGGTGACCAGCATTACACACAATATTCAAGGTGCGGTCGCACCATGTAACGATACAGAAGCATTATAATATCCTTTGTTTTATTCTCCATACTGGGCGGAAGGTTATAACATGTTATCCACGATGACACCTAAATCTTTTTCCTGGGTGGTGGTTCCTAATGTGGATTCTTGCATCATGTAACCATAGTTTGGGTTGTTCTTTCCTAGGTGAATAACTTTGCACTTGTCCACATTAAATTTCATTTGACATTTGGATGTCCAGTCTTCCAATTTATCAAGGATCTCTTGCAATTTTTCACAAAGCTCCTGGGTTTTAATAACTTTGAATAATTTTGTGTCATCTGCAAATCTGACTATCTTACTCATTCCCATTTCCAGGTCATTTATGAATATGTTAAAATGCAGCGGATCCAGCACAGATCTTTAAGGTACTCCACTATTCACCTTTCTCCATTAGGAAAATTGCCCATTCAGCCCACCCTCTGCTTTCTACCTTTTAACCAGTTCCTACCCTCCTACAATTCCTTACAATCCACTCAAACTTTGACAACTTTGAACAATTATGTGTCATCTGCAAATTTAATCACTATACTCATTGTTCCCTTTTCTAGATCATTTATAAATGTTTAAGAATATTTTTTCCAATATAGATCCCTGGGGCCTGACACTATTTCTCTTTTTCCAAAGAAAAATATAATTCTGATGGTTAAACTTTAAGGGGCATGTCTATTCAAGGTATTTAATGCACATTAATAAAGTTAACACATCAAGTGCCAGCAGTGGCACTTAACGCGTATTAACTTTATTAACATGTATTGTGGCAAGGTCAGCTATCCTGAGAGTGGGGGAGGTGAGAAGCATAACGAATTCACCCTAGTTAAGGGTCCCCTTCTAGGAGTGCAGGGAGAGAAAGCCACAGCCAGGTTTCAAAGACAGAAAACCCCCAGATGGAACAGGTTTCAGCCAATGACTGATAAAGTAAGAAAGAGGGATTGCAAGCACTAGGACCAAAGCCCTTACTTTAACAAGTGCACTGATTATTCTAATATCAGAAGGCAGGGGGATTACCAACACCTGGGAAAGAAAGAGGTGGGGTTAGAACCCTGGAGGTATAAGCCTGGGTTAGATTATGCAGAGAGGGAGAGACAAGAAAGAGAGCAGCCGGGAGAGCAGCTGAGACAGAAGCAGAGAGGAGGAGTTGATTCTTGGAGAAGAACTGAGCTACCCAGAACTGAGAGAGCTGAATTCCCTGCAACAGGTTTGCAGCAGAGGTGGGGACCAGGAAGTGGAGAAGCTTTCAGACCACCAGAGAGGTTGTCAGCTGAGCAGTCTGACCAGGTCAGTAACCCATGCAGTTGGGAGAACCAGTGTCAGAGTTGGGGGAAGAAGATTGCTTTATGGATTGCTCTCTATGCCAAGCTCTAGACAGGAGGTCTTGAAGAAGAGCTAGCTCTGAAAGAAGTAATTCTCCTTGGAAGTTAACCATATGGCACAAGCAGTGTGTAGGTAAATTCCTGTCTGTTTTAAAAGGGAAATTTACTGCAATGTAAGCCTGATCAGGAAGCTCTGATTCATGCTTGTTTGTCACCTGTGTTTGAACTGTGCAACGGCAAGAAAAGCCAAGTTAGCAGCTATAAGAGTTTTTGCTTGCTCCTCTTCTATATGAAAAGCATGCTAAGAGTTGTGATAACAGCTTGGAATGTTTGTTTTGTTCTAAGTTTGGTTTCACATAGAAATACAGCCTAGAGAGGGTTTTTTTGAGGCTGGCAGAAACCAAACTGCTGTGGAAGAATTAAGCTTGAATTTTTCTTTATGCTCTGATTAACAAGGACTAAAAAGGAAAGTGGCAGCCTAGTTTATAAAGGCAATTGCTTCTGCAAGTAAGAGGACTTTAAAAAGCCATTTCTGAGTTCTTTTGGTTTGTTTGCCAGTGTGTGCTGTACCTTAAGCAAATCCTACAGTTATAATCCTGTAAATGATACATTGAACCTGCTGTGTTTTGTGTTATGGAAATTATCTTTCTGTTACAAGCCTTACCCTTGGTTACTTCAACTACAAACCTTCTACTTAAAGCACCAATATATTTTAGCAGTACTACACTTCCCAGAAGCCAACACAAAGAAATAGGCTGCTAAGAGCTGATAGAAGAAGGAATCCTCAACCACCACGCCCCTTGACCACTAAAGGCAAGTGGTTTCGGGCGTTGTGCTTGTGACAGTATTAACCTTTAGAAAAAACATGTCCTTATGACTCTTGTGTTTTAGAATGTTCACCAAAAAACAATCAACTCACTGCAAAGTAAGATGCTCAGTGCTGGTCGCTCTGAGCTCTGCTTTGGCTCAGAGACATTGTTAAGTCTGGAGGATCAGGTCCCCCCAGCACAGCTGATGACATGCCCCGCTACACTTGACCTGGCTAAGAAATTGATGCCTGAAGAGGTGGTCAGAACTCTAGCCCACAGAGGGGCTGCCAGTTACAGCTTGGTGAGCAGGATTCAATTTTGCTACTACAAAAGATGAGAACGAGAGACCCATCAGTTATGGTTACCGTCATTTCTAGCATACACCAGGTCAGCTGGACTTCTCTATTCCACCATCAGCTTTCTCTTTGATGTTCCCAGAACTTTTCACATTTTAATCTATTTGGCAAGATATTGCTGATCTCAACCAAGCTTTAATGCCATACATTAATGTGCTCAATACAAAAGCTTATGAGATTGATTGAAGAATGTCAAAGATTGAGGGATGAACTCAGAAACTGAAGTAAAAAATACCTGTTAATAAGGAAAGGATTCTGAAGATTCAATCCACAGAAGAGTTATTATTAAAGGATAATGTTTCTTTGAGGGCCAAGACAGGTTCTAGAGAATTCTGTGAGAAAATCCAATTTGCTTTCAGTTAATTTCCCTCAGTTATAGCTTTCTTCCCCCTGTGAGACATTCAAAAAATATTTGCTCAACATTTAAAAGATTCCTCTTGAGTCTATCCCTTCTATATCTAAAATGTAGTATTTGCCAACTGGAAAAATTAAACAGGAGCAGCCTTAGAGCCAGGTTGTGTCTATGGAAGTTTTGGTTGTATCTGCTGTTAGGAAATGTCGTACTCTGATCTGGCAGTACTTGCCATGGTCACTTTGGCTTTGCATAATTTACAAAAATATAAAATTAAAACAACTATTCCACCTCACAAAAATTCTTGTTATTTCCATATTGTTTAATAAGCTTTCCATTCTGCACAATGTAAGCACTAAGCATGCATTTATAGATAATTACTAACCTGTGTTAAGATGTTAATGCATGCTAATTTCATTTAATCTGGCATTTTTATTCCACCTAAACCACAAGAGTTCAAGGTGGATTACAATCAGACATAAAAAAGCATTAAATTACAATTTACTGTATATAATAAAAAAAATACAACATTTACAACCTAGTTTATATTACTGTACATCATTTCAAAAACCTTTCTCAAATTCCACATCACTTGAAACAAAAAAATACACTAAGGAACATAGCTGCAAAAGGCCTGTGCTAAGTCTGTAGGGGGCATGCCTAGCTTTCTCCCTGCAGATGCCATGGAGGTTTTGTATTTGCTGCAGAGACCCGTGACACCTGCATTAACAGGTAGTGCAGGAAGTCCCACATTGCCTGCCGATGGAGCTATCGTAGATCTCTATGATAAATCCAAGGGGAAGGCTATATAGTCATCGTATCATAGATTGACATCTGTTCTCCGATTAGGTGTAGCACCTACCTTTTCTTCTTGTCCTAGAACTGCTTTATAACCATCTTAATCAGCATGTCATGTATTCAATGGAATAGCTGTGGTGCCTTCATTCTAAGAAGAATCATTTGGAACTTAAGAGCTTGCCCTATATGTCTCAAGTTATCTGCTATGCATAAACAATTCATTCTATTAAGGGAAGAATTAGCTGCTATTAAATATACCTCCTCTAGGGTACAAGTGCAAAGAAATCCACCACCACTCCAACAAAGAATCAAACAGCCCAGAACAAATGGATCACAGTGGGCTCTGGTAGGTTGTGACATGTAACATGGAAATGCCCTCTCCATCAAGTGATATCCCTGCATGATGCCTTCTTTGCCTCGGAAAATTAGAGTGCCCAATTATTGGAAACCAAAGTGCCCTTAAATGAGAAGGTTAATGCCCAAGCTAATGATAATGCACCAAATATGAAGAAACAATCACAAAACAGGAAACTACTACTACTTGGAGATTCCATCATCAAAGGCACCAACTTGAGAATACTGTCCAAAGGAGAGAAGATGATCAAATGCCTCCCAGACTCATCAGCCAGCAGAAATACAAACCAAATTGGCATAGTTAGTGCAGAAAGAGAGCACTCCGACATTGATGTTATCATCCATATGAGTAGAAATGACCTAGCTAGAAACAGTATCTCTACATCTCAAAGGGACTTCCAGACTCAGGGAGTGAAACTCAAATCCTTTGTTAACACTATTGCATTCTCAATAGTTCTACCTGTTTGTGGTAAGGGGGCAGAAAGGCTGCATTGCATAATCAATTTTAATACATGGCTCCAAACCTAGTATAAACAAGAAAAATTTAGATATATGGGAAATAGATATATAGGGAAATAGATGGAACAAGAGGCTATACTGTGTTGATGGACTAAATCTTTCTGTCACAGGGGAAAGGATCCTAAGTGAAAAAAATCAGGCAATATGTGGACAGGCATTTAAACTAGGAAAAGGGGGTGACGGATGGAAAAGAACAAGTTCAGGACATCACTCTCAGCAAACACATTGGAAACAGTCACACTATTAACCTACACATCAATGGCAAGTAGGAAGAGACATGAAGAACAAAATCCATGCAAAATTCAGGCAACAAATGCTGGAAAGCAATGAGCACAGTTGTTCAAAACCTAGCCAACAAAGTTCCTGACCTGGAAGTCCTTATACACTGTGGCCATTACAGAAACATTGTTTAATGAGTAGCATGAATGGGATATAGCCATAGCTGGCTATAATTTATTAGGAAAGATAGAAAAGGCAAAAAAGGAGGAGTAGTCCTATATGTCAAAAGCAATATTAAAGCTGCTAAAATACAGGGGATGTGGGTAAAAGAAGAAGCTCTGTGGATTGTGTTGGAAAGAGGAGATGGCACTATCATCCATACTGGTGTAGTCTATGGGCCTCCAACTCTTACCGAAGAAACGGATAGAGACTTGATTATTGATATTGCAAAGGTAGCCATGAGGGAAGAAGTGATCATATTGGATAACTTTAATCTATCTGATGTGGATTGGAGTATTTCTTCTGCAAATCTGGAAAGAAATAAAAAGAATGTGGATGGTTTCCAAGAAGCATTGCTTAGTCAAATGGTGATGGAACCGACCAGGGAAAGTTTGACGCTGGATTTAGTACTCACCAATGGAGACAGCGCGTTGAATGTCCGGGTAGGTGCCCGCATGAGCAGCAGTGATCATCTTATGCTGTGATGTGAGATAAAAGCAAAGGTAGAATGAAATAAGAGTCAGAAGCTGTAAAGATGTCTTACACATTGGAACATGGAAAGTACGAAGCATGAACCAAGGGAAGTTGGAGGTGGTCAAGAATGAAATGGAACGTATACAACTTGATCTGTTGGGTGTCAGCGAACTGAAATGGACTGGCATGGGGCACTTTGCATCAGATGATCACATGGTCTACTATGCTGGAAATGAAAGACAAAGAAGAAATGGTGTTGCATTTATAATAAAGAAGAAACTTGCAAGAACTGTAATGAAATACAATGCAGTCAGGGAACGCTTAATCTCTATTCGTCTACGAGGATTGCCTATCAACACAACTATAATTCAAGTATATGCCCCAACAACAGCTGCAGAAGAGAATGAAATTGGTGAGTTCTATGAACAAGTACAAGCTGAAATTGACAGAACATGCAAACAGGATATCCTGATAGTCATGGGTGACTGTAACGCAAAAGTTGGCAACAAAGAAGAAGGCAAAGTAGTTGGAAAATATGGACTTGGCAACAGAAATGAAGCTGGAGAAAGACTGATAGAATTCTGCAAGACCAATGATCTATTCATCTCAAACACCTTCTTCCAGCAACACAAGCGGCGACTGTACACATGGACTTCACCCAATGGATTATATAAAAATCAAATTGACTACATATGTGGAAGTCAATGATGGAAAAGCTCTGTAACATCAACAAAGACAAAACCTGGAGCTGACTGTAGTACAGATCATCAACTGCTAGTATGCAAACTCAAGCTAAAGTTCAAAAAGAGCAAACCACTCATGAATGCAGCAAAATATGACCTTGAGAATATACCACTGGAATTTAAAGACTGCCTGCAAAATCGATTTGCTGCTTTAGATACAAATGACAGAGCTCCGGAAGAGTTATGGAATGACATCAAGAAGGTTGTGTTGGAAAAAAGTGAGAAGTCTCTACAAAAGGTGAAAAAGCAAAAACGGCCAAAATGGATGATGGAAGAAACTCTGAAAATTGACCAGAAACGCAGAGAAGCTAAAGCCAGAGGAGAAAGAAAGACAATCACAGAACTCAACAGAGATTTTCAACGTGCAGCAAGACAGGACAAGGAAAAGTACTACAATGACACTTGTAAGGAAATAGAAGCAGAAACTATTAGAGGAAGAACAAGATCGGCTTTCCTAAAGCTACAAGAGTTAAAGAAAAAGTTCCAGGCTCGAATTGGAATGTTACAAGATGCTCAAGGTTCTATGTTGAATGATGCTGAGAAGATCAAGAAAAGGTGGAAGGAATATACAGAGTTTTTATATGATAAAGATCAAGTGGACCAACAGCCGTTTCAACCTGTACCTTATGATCGGGAACCATTGGTGATGAAAGAAGAAGTTGAAGCAGCATTGAAAGCCTTATCAAAGAACAAAGCACCAGGCATTGATAGCATTCCCATAGAAGTATTGCAGCAATCTGATGCAGCTGTTACCGTACTCACAAGACTCTGCCAAGAAATATGGAAGACAACATCATGGCCAACTGACTGGAAAAGATCTGTGTTTATACAAATACTAAAGAAAGGTGATCCAACTGACTGTGGAAATTATCGCACAATCGCTCTGATCCCACATGCCAGCAAGATTCTACTGAAGATTATTCAAAAGAGACTACAACCATACCTGGAACAAGAACTACCTGAAGTGCAAGCAGGGTTCAGGAAAGGGCGAGGAACGAGAGACATCATTGCGGATGTGAGATGGATCCTTGAAAAGACTAAAGAATACCAAAAGGATATCTATTTGTGCTTTATCGACTATAGCAAAGCTTTTGACTGTGTAAACCATGAGAAACTCTGGGCCACATTAAGGAGCATGGGTATACCAGAACACCTGATCGTTCTCTTGCGCAATCTGTACATTGATCAAGAAGCAACAGTTCGAACGGAACAAGGAGAAACAGAATGGTTTACAATAAGCAAAGGTGTAAGACAAGGCTGCATACTTTCCCCCTACCTGTTTAATTTATATGCAGAACAAATCATCAGAGAAGAAGGATTGTATGAAGACAACAGAGGTGTGAAGATTGGTGGAAGAGTCATCAACAACCTTCGCTATGCTGATGATACCACATTACTGTCTGAAAGTGAAGATGATCTGAAACATTTGCTTCTCACAATCAAAGAACATAGTCTCAAAATGGGCCTGCACCTTAATGTAAAGAAGACAAAGATCATGACAACTGGCATAACCAACAGGTTCATCGTTGAAGGAGAAGAAATTGAAATTGTGAACAACTTTAACCTACTTGGATCAACTATCAATAAAGAAGCAACAAACAGTCAAGAAATCAGACGACGCATTGCTCTTGGCAGAATGGCTATGAAAGACCTAGATAAGATTCTCAAGAGCAGAGATGTCTCTCTCCATACAAAGATTTGACTTGTTCAAGCCATGGTATTTTCAATAACATCATATGGATGTGAAAGCTGGACAGTGAAAAAGATAGGAAGAAAATTGATGCCTTTGAATTATGGTGCTGGCGGCGAATACTGTGTATACCATGGACTGCCCGAAGAACAAACCAGTCAGTACTAGAGGAGATCAAACCTAAGTTTTCTTTAGAAGCTCAGATGACAAGACTTCGACTTTCATACTTTGGACACATCATGCGAAGAGAGAGATCATTAGAGAAAGACATTATGCTTGGCAAGATAGAAGGTCAACGCAAAAGAGGAAGGCCAGCAATGAGATGGATCAATACAATAACAGCAGCTACGGGTACCAGTCTGTCAACAATGAGCCGCCTGACTGAAGACCGAACACAATTTAGAATAGCTATCCAGAGGGTCGCCATGAGTCGACTCTGACTCGACGGCACTTAACAACAACAGAATCCAATCACAAGCCCAAAGTCCTATACTTCAAACACGCTGACTTCAGGAAGATGGCCAAGTGCCTGAAGGAGAAGTTGGTAGGGTGAGAGGAAATAAGGGAAGTGGAACTGCAGTGGGAAAAACTAAAGAAGGTAATAAAAGGGGCAACAGATACATAAATAAGGAAAGAAAATACAAACAAAAGGAAAAGGAAACCTATATGGTTCTCCAAAAAAATGGCTGCACAAATAAAGGCAAACAACACAGCTTTCACAAATTTCAGAAGTTCGCAAACAGAGGAACAAAGAAAAGAATACAGGATAAAGCTAAAAGGGGACAAAAGGAAAAATAAGGTAAGCAAAAGCAAAGGCAGAAGAAATGATGGCTAAAGATCTGAAGCATGTAGACAAAACCTTTTCAGGTACAGTATATTCGGGAGAAGAGAAAGATCAGAGGTGGAATTGCAAGACTCAAAAGTGCCAATAACGGATTCGTGGAAAGTGACATTGAAAAAGAAAAAATGCTAAATAAATACTTCTGTTCTGTTTTTGCTAAAGAAAATCCTGAAGTCCACCTGTGATTGACAAATATACAAATGGGAATGAAGTACATACATCTTTTCCGTACCACATTGTAAATAGTTTGAAGTTTGCCTCATGTTATGTAGATAGTTACAAATCCTGTTTGATGTACATAGTTATAAACCCGTTATATGTAACTGTTATTTATTTATTTATTTTATTTATTTTATTTAACGTTTCTTCTATTCCGCACTATTATAATCAGTGCGGTGTACATCGAACAAAAACATACTACAATGCATACAGGTAACATTGAGTTTACAGCGAAACAGGATATTAAACATGGAGAAAAACGGGAAAACTATTTACAAGCTAACTTTATACTATGTACACTTCTCTGACTCATCTAGTTGTTACATGTGCATTTGTGGGTGGATAGTACACGAGTGATGGTTAGCGATGGGACTTATGTGTAGGCTAACCATTTTCTGTTTGTGTTAGGGTGTTAGGGCGGCTGGGACATGCGGGTGGGTTGCCAATTGAGTGTTTACCTCGGATAGTCTCTGGGTAGAATTTTGTGAACAGGTGGTGTTTCAAGGCTTTTCTGAATGGGGTTAGACTTTTGATGCCTCGGATTTCATGGGGAAGGGCATTCCAGTTTAAAGGAGCTAATATGGAGAAGGCCCTGTTGGAGGTTATCTTTGAGCATTTTGTCATCATCTTGGGGTCTACTAAGGTGTTCATTGTTGTAGGTCTCCTGTTTCTATTTTCCGGGGTGCTGTGGATTAGCTTGCTGATTGGCGTAGAGGGGTGGTTATTTAGGGCTTTGAATGTAAGGACTATTGACTTGTATTGGAGTCTGGCATGTAATGGTAGCCAATGCAGTTCTTTCATGATTGGTGTTATGTGGTCAGATCTTGATGATACAGAAAGTACTCTTGCAGCTGCGTTCATAGCTAGGCAGAGCGGATTTAAGGTTGATTGTGAGAGTCCGTGGAGGATGATGTTAGCGAAGTCCAGATGTGGGAGGACTAATGCCTGGAAGGTTGTCCGGTAGTCGGTAAAATCCAGTAGGGAGCGAAGGTGACGCAGCATTCTGATCTTATGATATATTGCTTTTGTGACGTTTTTGACATGTGTTGTCATATCAAGGTGTTGATCGAGCGTGATGCCCAGATAACGGATAGTGGGTTTGGATTTCAGCTCTGCATTGTTGGCCTGTAGAGATGGGGGAGGTATGAACTTCCGGTTCCTTGTGACAAATAGAACATCAGTTTTGTCATGGTTGATCCGTAAATTTTGTGTCAACAGCCAGTCAGCTACAGCTTCGAAGCATCTTATTATTGGGGAGAGCATTGGTTGGTCAATTGTGAACGGCATGTAAAGGAGGATGTCATCTGCATAAGCAAGGCATTGTACGTTGAAGGATCGGATCAAGTCACATATCGGCTGCATGTAGACATTAAACATCAGTGCCGACAAGGCCAAACCTTGAGGCACCCCCTGTGTCTGCAGAAATGGTTCTGAGGATGTGTGGCCTACCTTGACTTGCTGCCACCTATTGGATAGATAAGATTTGCACCATTCTAGTGCCGTGCTTTGAATCCCCTTTTCTTGTAGGCGTTGTAAGAGTATATCATGGTTCACAGAATCAAAGGCAGCAGAGATGTCCAGAAAGATGAGGACGAATCCTTGTTGGGTGCTGTTTATTCCTGTGACCAAGTCGTTGAAGAGGGTTGTGAGGACGGTGTCGACTCCGTGTGCTTCTCTGAAGCCGTGTTGGGAAGGATCTAGTGGTGCTTCAGTATCGATATGATGCTGGATTTGTTGTTGAGCAGCTTTTTCGATGATCTTGGCAAGCAGGGGGATGCCCGAGATTGGTCTAAACGATTCCACTTTGGAAGGGTCTGTTCTGGTTGACTTAAATGTTTAATGTAAACCGCTCCTGATCGCTGGAAGGAGCGGTATAAAAATGTTACCAAATAAATAAATAAATACTACACCATCCACAGAAGATGATGTCTTTGAACAGCTTGCAAAACTCAAAGTGGATAAGGCTATGAGACCAGATAGGATACATCCAAGGATACTGAAAGAGTTCAGAGATGTTCTGGCAGGTCCTTTAAAGGATGTTTTTAATAGATCCTTGGAGACAGGAGAAGGGATGATATGGTACTTCTTCACAAAAATGGTAATAGGGAAGAAGTGACAAACTGCAGGCCAGTAAGCCTTACCTCGGTGGTGGGAAAAGTAATAGAGGCACTCCTGAAAGGAAGAATGGTGGACTTTCTAGAAAGCCAATATATTGCAAGATCCAAGGCAACATGGTTTTACCAAAGGATGATGATTTCAAACAATTCTGATTGACTTGATGACTAGAGAACTAGATCAAGGGCATGCAATGGATGTGATATACTTAGATTTCAGCAAAGCCTTTGATACTGTTCCTCATAGGAGGCTTATCAGTTAACTGAACAGCCTGGAGATGGGTCCCAAGGAAGTGAACTGCATCAGAAATTGGTTGACTGACAGACTACCGAAGGTGATGGTAAATGGTACTCACTTGGATGAAAGGAAGGTGAGTAGTGGCGTGCCCCAGGGATCAGTCCTGGGATGGGATTTTTCAATGCATTTGTGAGTGATATTGTTGAAGGACTGGATGGAAAAGTCTGTCTTTTTGCAGATGACATGAAAATTTGCAACATAATAGACTCCCCTGAGGGAGTGGATAACATGAGGAAAGATCTACAAAAGCCTGAAGAATGGTCTAATGTTTGTCACTTAAGATTTAATGTGAAGAAGTGCAATGTCATGCACTTGGGATGCAGAAATCCAAGGGAATTGTATATGATAGGGGGCAAGAAGTTGGTGTGCACAGACCAGGAGAAGGACCTTATTCTGAGGATCTCAAGATAGTAAATCAGTGTGACAAGGCAGTGGCCAAAGCCAGAAGGATGCTGGAATGCATACAGAGGAATAATAAGAAAGGTGGAGGTATTAATGCCACTGTACAAGTCTCTGGTGAGGCATTTGGAGTATTGGGTTCAGTTTTGGAGACCATATTTCATAAAGGATATAAAAAGACTTGAAATGGTTCAGAGGAAGGCAACCAAAATGATTTGGAGCCTGCGCCAGAAGACATATGAGAAGAGACTTGAAGACCTAAATATGTTTATGCTAAAGGAGAGGAGGGACAGGGGAAATATGATACAGACCATTAAATACTTAAAGGGTATTAATGAACAAACAAACCTTTTTCAAAGACAGGGAAGCTGTAAAACTAGAGAGCATAATATGAAGCTGTAAGAGGGTAAACTGAAAGGCAACATCAGGAAATACTTTTTCACTGATAGGGTGGCGACTCTTGAAATGCCCCCCTGATGGAGGTGGTGGGGGCAAATACAGTGAAAGAATTCAAAATGGCATGGGACAGACACAATGAATCCCTTATAGCAACAGGATAAAATCAAAATAAACTTAACGATCTCTCATATCTCATGGAGCAGAAGGTACACCCCTAAACAAAGAGAAGGTTGAGGGGAGATAAGAAAGAAGTCTATAAATTAATGAATGGAGTGGAATGGATTAACGTAGATCGGTTGTTTATGCCATCAAAAAGTAGAAAGACTAGAGGACACACAATGAAGTTATAATGTAACCCATTTAAGACTAACAAGATAAAATATTTTTTCACTCAATGCGAAATCTAACTCTGGAATTTGTTACCGGAGGATGTAGTAACAGCTGTTAGTGTAGCTGGGTTTTAAAAAGATTTGGACAAGTTCCTGGGGGAAAAGTCCATAAACCATTATTAAAGAGGACCTGGGAAATCCACTGCTTACCCTAGGATGAGCATTGTGGAAGCTGTGGACTTTGGGTACCTGCCAAGTACTTGTGACCTGGACTGGCCACTGTTGGAAACAAGATACTGGGCTTGATGGACCTTGGTCTGACCCAGTATAGCATTTCTTATGTTCATAAACATTGGGAGAGGTGATCTGCATGGAGTGGCAGGTGCACCTACACTTGCCACCTTGCTGAGCAGACTAGATGGACCATACTGATCTTTATATGCCATCATATATTATGTTACTATGTTAAGACAAATAGTGATCAGGAACATAGAGTTCTCATTAACTCAGTGTCCCAATCACAACCATGCCCTCTCAGTGTTGCGGTCATCCCTTTTCCCAATCCAAAAATATTGTTGGGCCACAGATAAACAGATCCACAGCTCCAGTCAGAGCACCCCTTGGCCAAGCACAATGCCCAGCTAGACAGTCAGGCTACAATCTCTCCCTTCCACTTCTCCTAGCCAACATGTTGTCATCCCGGCTAGCCAATTGGGCCGCTGACCCCCCCCCCACACCAAAAAAACCCCAAATTACCTCCCAGGTAGCCCTTAGGCTTGGGGAGCCCACACTGCCCCCCCCCCTCAAAAAAAAAAGTCATATCTGTAATCCCTGGTGGTCCAGTGGTTAAGGTGCAGCACCGCGGAATCATGACTATTTTAGTTACTATTATTGAGGAGGCCAGGAGAGCTTGACAGGCAAAGATCTAGAACACACATACATTTACTAAACCTCTGCGTTAAAGTACTGATATCCACCAAAGGTAATTGTGAAATGTGATCCCAATTATATTTTCCAAAGATGAGGTCAATTTCTTCTCCCCATCGCTCCTCAGCTATTCAACTACTTTCTTTCAATACCTCTACACTATATAGTTCTATTTTATCAACAAACTACTTAGCCAGTTTATTCTCTTATAGGCCCTGACTTTAGGGGGCATGTTTTCTAAAGGTTTTATCATGCATTAATGAAATTAACATATTTAATCTTTTAATAAACATGCCCCTAGATGTGCATGAGTTACCTTTGAAGTTGTTAACAATTTTCTAGACACACTACATAGTGGCATAATATTATTTTTTTTGTTGCTCTAAAATAATTTCATATTAATTTATTATCTGACTTTATCAATTATAATTTTTATCTTTATTAGCTTTCTTTCATGATCATTCCCAATTCTTCCTTTCCAGTTTCCTTTTCATGAGGGCTTCGGTATACAAAGAAGAAGCCTTCAAAACATAAGAACATAAGATTTGCCATACTAGGTTAGACCAAAAAGTCAATAGAGCCCAGTATCATCTTTGCAAAAGTGGTTAATCCAAGTGATAAGTATCTGTCAGGTTCCCAAAAGGTAGACAGATTCTATGCTGCTTATCCCAGGGGTAAGCAGTGGATTTCTCCAGTTTATAATGGTTTATGGACATTTCCTCCAGGAACTTGTCCTAATGTCTTTTAAACAATGCTACATTAACAGCTTTTACTACAATCTCTAGCAGTGAATTCCAGAGTTTGATTGCATGTTGAGTGGAAAAATATTTTCTATAATTAATCTCAAAATGTGCTACATTGTAGCTTCATTATATGTCACCTGGTTTTTATTTATTTATTTAACAAGTTTTTTATACCGCCTTTTCCTTCAATCAAAGCGGTTACAAAGACAAACAAAGGTTATACAAAAGCAAGGGAAACATGCACTGCTTAATCAAAACATCGAAGTAGTAAGGTGGGATACATAACATATGTAAAATGATTGTCTGTAATGGTTTACCTAAAGGTTACAATAAAAGGATTCTAGTTAGGTGTTTGAGCCGTAGTGCTCTGTGAATAGTACAGTCTTTAATTGCTTTTGGAAGTCCTTTATATCCTCGATTGATTGTAAGTCGGGAGGGAGAGAGTTCCATATTAATGGGGCCGCTAAAGAAAGTGCTCTTTGTGTAGTGAATTTGCATGATTTTGTGTAGTTACTTGGGGTGCTGAGGGTGTCTGATGTGGTTTTCCTTCTTGGTCTGCTGTTGGTGTTAGGGAGTAAGAGGGCTTGGAGGCTGATTGCAGAGCTCTTGTGTCTGATTTTGAATATATTTATGATCATCTTATATTTGATGCGGTGGCTTATTGGGAGCCAGTGGAGTTCTTTGAGGATGGGGGTGATGTGGGCATGAGTTGTGGAGCCGGTGATTATTCTGGCTGCTGTGTTTTGAGCCATTTGAAGCAGTTTGAGTGAATGTTTTGATATTCCGTTGTAGATCAGGTTACAGAAATCCAGTATGGGAGTTATTAGCGCTTGGCAGACTGTGCAGAAGTGTTCATGGGAGAGTAGAGGCTTGAGGAGTCTGATTATTTTCATTTTGTAGTATGCGTTTCTAACAGTTTTTCTTATGTGGGACTGTAGGTTGAGTCCTTTGTCAAGGGTTATTCCGAGGTATCTAACTTCATCCTTTATTGGTATTGTTGTGTTGTTGCTTATGATGAATGGTGGGGGGCTGAAATCGGTGTTTCGGGTGATAATAAGTGCCTCTGTCTTGTTAAAGTTTATAGCTAGGTTGTTGTGCGTTAGCCAGGCGGACATGTTGTCAAGGCAGTTCGTTATCTTGTTGTAGTCGGGGCTGTTAAGGTTGATTGGCGTGTAAATCATGATGTCATCTGCATAAATTGTGTAATCTATTTGATGGGCTGCCATGATGCACTTTTTTGAGTAAATAACCAATTCAGACTTACTCATTCCACTCCACTCATTTTTTTATAGACCCCTCAGCCATCTCTTTTCCAAGTTGAAGAGCCCTAACCTTTTAAGCATCTCCTCATAGGGATATCCTCCCATCCCCTTTACCATTTTGGTGGCTCTTCTCTGTATTTTTTCTAATTCTGATATATCCTTCTTAAGATATGATAACCCGAATTGTACACAATATTCGAGGTGTGGTCACACCATGGAACGATATAGAGGCCTTATAATATTCTTTGTTATGTTCTACATTCCTTTTTTTTAGGATTCCTAACATTATATTTGCCTTATTTGCTGGCTCTGCACACTGGGCAGACGGTTTCAACGTATTATCTACGATGCCATCTAGATCCTTTTCCTGTGTGGTGGTTCCTAATGTGGAACCTTGCATCGTGTTATCATAGTCTGAATTGTTGTTTCCAAAGAGGGTCATTCCGAACCGTGAATAGCAGAGATATATGTCCAGTGTGGATGTATAACCTTGCTATTCACAGGGACCTGATTCCATACCTAAAGCTCCCCATACATACAAGGCTTTTGCGTGCAAAGCTCTTTATGGAGGCAGAAGGGGGCAGCGACTGTGCATGGAGTGGGCAGAGTGGGGGCAAGGCACATAACCCGGACATACAGAGCTGATTCAGGTCATGGCCCCCTACATCCAGTGTTGACAGGATGGATGTGGGGCTTATTTCACCTCTGAGGTGGAATATGTCCCATGCATGATGGGGATCAGTGCACACAGGGGCACAGAAGTGGCAGGGCAGCAAGAAGTAAGTCCCTGCTGCTTTATCCTGGCCCCTGGCTGCCCCTGCTAAGGGCCCTGCAGTGGAGAAAGAGAAGTGGGATGGCATGGGGCCTTTCGGCTCTCCTGCTTGGTGTCGCGGTGTCATGGCAACAAGATTCCACGACACCGGGGCTCTAGCAGAAGCATAGGGAGGGCTAGCCAGGGAAACATTTGGATGTCCAGTTCGACAGAATCGAGGCCTGTCTGGCCAATCTCCCACAGATGCAGAACCGGGTATGTGCCCCAATCAGAATCGAGCTCCATGTGCATAACTTTGCACTGGTCCACATTAAATTTCATTTGCCATTTGGACGTCCAGTCTTCCAATTTATCAAAGTCTTCTTGCAATTTTTCACAATCCCCTTGTGTTTTAATAACTTTGAATAATTTTGTTGCATTGGCAAATTTGATCACCTCACTCATTATTCCCATTTCCAGGTAATTTATGAATATGTTAAAAAACTGTGAGCCCAGCACAGATCTCTGGGGTACTCCACTATTCAACTTTCTCTGTTGAGAAAAATAGCCATTTAGCCCTACTCTGCTTTATGTTTATGTTTATTAAAACTTGATATACTGCCTTTGGGGAGACATCAGAGTGGCTTACAATATAAAATAAATTATTTAGAAAAAGGTAAGGAACTCCAATAATACATATCAGAAAGAAGTAGAGCACATGCATACATGGAGCGGAGAAATGATGAGAAAAGGGAGGGTAAGGCGCATATATGCATGGGGAAGCAAAAGAAAGAAGGTGGAGAAGGTAGGGATAGAGGGCACTTAGGGTTTTTCTAAAAAGGTAAGTTTTAAGCTGGGACCTGAATTTCATAAATGAAAGTTCTAGATGGAGGTCTGATGGGAGATTATTCCATTAACTGGGACCAAGGAAGTAAAATGTGGAGGTACAGGTGGATTCAAGATGAGCTTGGGAGGGAGCAGGGAGGTGGAGCCAATTCATATGAAGGGAACGGAGGGCATGATGTGGTGTGTGCAATATGATGAGTGAGGAAAGGTATTGAGGTGTACCAGAACATAAGATATGCCCTACTGGGTCAGACCAAGGTCCATCAAGCCCAGTATCATGTTTCCAACAGTGGCCAATTTAGGTCACAATGTTTGTATTGGGGCAAGCAGTGGATTTTCAAGGTCCTCTTTAATAATGGTTTATGTACCTTTCCTCCAGGAACTTAACCAAACCTTTTTTAAACTCTTAGTAGTCTAAAATAGGTTGCACTGTAACTTCATTGCAAGTCCCCTAGTCTTTCTATATTTTTATGGCGTAAGCAATCAATCTACATTTACCTGTTCCACTCCATTCATTAATTTATTATCCATTCATTATTTTATGAACCAAGGTGAGAAGTTTATACTGAACATGATATTGAACTGGGAGCCAGTGGAGCTGAATTAGTAGAGATGTTACATGATCAGCCCGAATACAGATTTCTGAAAATACAGATATACTATATCGACTTTTTCACCTTTGTCTACTTGTTTATTCACTCTTTCAAAAAAGATATAATAGATTAATAAGGCAAGACTTTCCTTGGCTAAATCCATGTTGGCTTTCTCCCATTAAACGATGACTATCTACATGTTCAGCAATTTTATTCTATATAATGGTTTCTACCATTTTGTCTGGTACTGACATCAGGCTCACCCATCTGTAGTTTCAGGATCACCTCTGAAACCCTTTTTAAAAATTGGTGTTATATCGGCCTATCTCCAATCTTCAAGTACTACCGATGATTTTAATGATAGTTCACAGATGCCTTGCATCTAACTTGCTGGTGCTTATGTTGTTTGTCTATCAGGATGCCCTAATTTCCCTATTTTGCTAGTATCCTTCAAGGATCCATCATTTCAAACCATGTGCTCTTGACTTTCACCTATTATCTAGTTTAAAAACTGCTCTATCTCATTTTTAAAAGTTAATGCTGGTAACATGATTCCATCCCAGTTAAGGTGGAGCCCATCCTTTCAGAAAGCCCATCTTTTCCCAGAATGTTGCCCAGTTCCAAACAAATCCAAAACTCTCTTCTTGCATAATAGTCTCATCCATGCATTGAGACTCTGGAGCTCTGCCTGCCTTTTTGGTCCTGTGCCTTTTGGGAAGCATGTCAGAAATACTATCCTGGAAGTTCTGGATTTCAATTCCCTACCTAAAGACCTAAATTTGATCTCTAGAGCCTCCTGCCCATACTTTCCTATGTCATTGTTACCAACATATACCAAGACAGCAGGATCCTCCCCAACACTATCTAAAACCTTGTCTAGGTGATGCGTGAGGTATCTTCCAGGTTCACCAAGATACATTTCAATTTCTCCAATTCATCAGCTTTAAATATCATTTATGGCATGGGTATCTCCCCTACCTCTTCTACAGCAAAGACCAAAAGAAATAATTCATGTAGATCCCAATTCCAAAAGGGGCATGTCCGGGCTGTCTGGAGGTCCAAAAATAGATGGCCCCAAATTGCACATGATTCTGAAACCGCAGGAGCTAGATGGCTCCACTGGTGCAGGATCAAGTACATAGATGGCCGGCACAGCTCCGATTCAGCAGCGCAGGACATCCTCCCTACAGCCCATCCACCCCACCCTATGCTCCTGCTGGTGTGCCGGTGCCATGGTGTCCCAACGCTATAGCACTGGGATGCCCAACAAGTGCACAGAAATACCTCAATAGAGGAAACCTTCATTTCCCTGCCACCCAACCTCAGTGTGGGTTGCCAGTGCTGGGATTGAGTGGTGGGAACACCCCTGCATCTGCTCGGCCAGTTTGATGGGGCTGCCTGGCCTGAACACCGCAGTCGATGGGATTTATTCCATCTCCAAGATAGAATAAGTCCCACATCTATCTCTCTCCTGCTCCACTCACTCCCCACTTCCAGCTCTCCCGCCCTCATCCAGCGCTCCCTGCACTACCTCTCAGTACGTGCGGGGAGCGCTGGATGCGCTGGGCTCAGAAATGAGTGCCAGGCCAGAACGGGGATTGAATGTCCTACTAGGATGTCCAACCCCACTATTTGTGTCTCTGCATAGGGCTCTTACAGGCATGTTTACTAAAGTCCGTTGCTGTGCGGGTCCCCGTTAGTGTGCTGGTGCCATATAAGGAGTGGGCGGGCCAGGCAGAAAAAGGAAAAAAACGGACCGTAGGTTTGTGAGTCGCGCTAATGTGCGGGTCCCACATTAGCGCGTGAGAAGGCTAAGTGGGGCGCTGCTGCACAACCAAACAACAAAGCCGTAGTACAACGGTGAAGACATTGACCTATGGTGCAGGGTCCAGGGGTTCAAACCCCCATTGCACCCAACAAAAAAGACCAGCTGAGGCATCAAATTTTATGGGCAAAAGTGGTGTAGGAGGCATATTGATTATGGGCGGCAGAAGGCGGCGCACCTATTTTTTTAAACGGCATGAGACGGCGCACTGTTTATTGTGGGCGGCAGAGGGCGGCGCGCTGTTAAGGTTGGGCGGCAGAGGGCGGCGCACTGATAAAATTGGTCAACAGAAGGCGGCGAGCCGGTGGGCAGAAGGCGGCGCGCTGATGTGTGAGGGGGCAGCCCAATAGTGGGAGGGATAAGTGGCGCGCTGATGTGCAAATAGCAGGAATGGAGCCATAGGACAATGGTTAAGACACTGACCACCCATGCAGGCATCATGGGTTCAATTCCCCCCAGTGCCCATTGAAGACAGCTGGCTGAGGCAGTATTTTAAGGGGCATGCCCATGTTGGGCGCTGTTAATGTTACGCGCCAGAAGGCGGCGCGCTGTTAATTGTAATTTTGTGCGCCACAAGATGGCGCGCCAATGGCTACAAGGCTGCGCGCTGCTGCTCAAACACAGGAACAGAGCCACAGCACAATGGTGAAGACACTGAGCAATGGTGCAGGGGCCATGTGTTCAATCCCTCACAAAGCCCAGAGAAAAAGGCTAGCTGAGGCAGTATGTTTTATGTTGGGGAGAGCTGTAGGAGGCTCTATAATTTTAGTTTTATGATAACTACTAGCAAACGCACTCTCACAGCATATTAATATAGGGCCGCCCATAAGTCACATGTTACAGTGCACCGTCTGCCAAGGCACCCTAGAATGTCCCCTATAGGGCAGCATGTATGTTGCGACACAGGATAATGTATGGTGCACCCTATATGGATGGCAACCATACAGTGCCCTATAGGGCGCCCCATAAAGCACCCTCAGAGGCACCTTATGGGTACAGTACACTGAGGGTGCTATTGCTGACATCAACATATGTACAGTAAACTAAAAGAATATGCTTTGAACACCTGTCTCACAGAACCCCAATGTGGGTTTGAACTCATCACCTCTGGCTGCACAGGCAGTGACCTAACCATAGCTGTATGGAAGCCCCTGGCTGGCTGCAGATAGCCTGCATGTCATCTCACAGATAGTATGCCAGGGTAAACAGGATAGGGTTAGGCCACACGTACCCATGATGCACTGCACATGCAAATTAGCTGTCCACAGATGGACACAAGATGGGAAATGCACCCCCACAGCACCTCGGCCCTGTTGGGGGACGTTACCGGGTGCACCCACACAGCAACTCGGCCTGGTAGGGGGCACTGACCGGGTGTTTTACTGGCACAAAGTAGCTACACAACGTTACATCGTGCGGGTTCTGGCCTCACCCTGAGTGTACAATGAGGCGCCCAGGACCAGGTCTACAACACTGTCTATGGCTGATGGAGGCCAAGTGGGAGTTCCAAAGTAGTGTTAATGTGTAAGATAGCTAGTTTCTGCACAAACACCATGGATATCCCAGTCAGGCACAGCTGTAGCCCGCCGCCCCCCCCCCCGAGACAAACATGGTCCCCCATCAAGAGATCCACACTCTACCTCCCTGCAAAGGTGGCAGTAGAGGGCAACATCAACCCCAGTCCTGCTGAGGAACACCCCCCACACACAGCCATAACACAATAACAAACAAATGACCAGGTAGGGTAGGTTGCACCCCACCACCAGGTATTCCCCTGCAGCAAGCCAACTGCACCCTGCAAGCCATTCCAGCAAACCACATACCATCTACAAACAGTCTGCTGGTTAGTCCATAGTGCATGTTCCCAGTGGAGACACATGCACGCAGAACTGGGCTGCCAGCATACACAGCAAGCAGATAACTCAGTGACTGGGCCCCAAATAGATACCCATATGTATCACATGAGAGAAAGACTGTACAGCACTATGGGGGTGCCTAGCCATGCTGTGGTCACTGCACAGTCAGGGTGAGCGTGATCTCCCAGAAGGACATGCTTTGGCCACCCTGTCTGTGTAGGTGGTGGCCGGACACTACAGTGTCCCTGCCAGTGCCCTATGCCCGGTGCAGATGCATCCTGTCCTGGCTATACCCATGGTACCGTGCACCTCATTATGCACATTGGCAGTGTGGGCTGTGGAAGGGGCTTGCTGCCAACACCCACGGTATAGACCAGGGGTGGGCACCTCCGGTCCTGGAGGGCCGCAGACCAGTCAGGTTTTCGGGATATCCCTAATGAACATGCATGAGATATATATGCATTAGAGATATCCTGCCAACCTGACTGGTTTGTGGCCCTCCAGGGCTGGATTTGGAGACCCCTGCCTTACACCTCTGTCATTTAAGATCGTGAGTAGGCAAGGTACAGATGTCCTAGACATCGAAAGGGTATATAGAATGTGTCACATTCCTCCTCGATTCTCACCACCACCAAAAAGTTGTCTAATAGACAATTTTTTGGTGGTGGTGAGAAGTGAGGAGGACTGTGAAACTCAATGCTAAACCTCACATGGTAGCTGCCTATTCTCCCACCGTTTCCAAATGGTACGGGATAGCCATTCGTCTGTTCGCTTCCTCCGTTCAGACTCCTTCTCATTGGTCTCAATGGAAGATGCTCAATGACTATGTACATTTTGCTAAATGCTCTCATCTGACTGTCTAACTTTGTATATATCTCTGTCCCATGATCATGCTGTATTGTAGATACTCTTTTGATCGTTTGATGTATAATCAGTGTTAATTGGAAGCGCTCACATGCTGATATAATCGGGTAGAGAAGAAGCATCGGGGTGGGGGGTAATGGGTTTACTTTTCCTTATTGTATACTTGTTTTGTCTCTTTTGGTGTGTTGTTTCTTTTGTTTGTTGCAAAATGAAAATAAAAGTTTAAAAAAAAAAAGAAAAAGCAGATGACCTGATTGCAATGTGGCAGTACGGGACTGCATTTGGGTGACTTGGCTGTAGGTAATGCCCATTGTTGTGGTGTGTGTGCGCGTTGTTGGGTAAAATATGGGTGCTCTCCCCATGCTTATGTTCCCTGCAATACAGGGGTGTCTGCGCTATCTGTGTTCAGTGGTGGGTAAAATATAGGGATTGGGCTGGCAGGTACCCCAGCTGGGCTTTGAACCTCTGACCCTCTGGTTCTAGAGGTACTGACTCTGTCCACTGCATCACACTATGGCCACAGAAACAGTGCAGCCCCTGGAGGTAGTAAGCTTAGCAGATTGGAGTCACAAACCCTGCTCTATGCAATTTTACTGTGGGCATATGCACCCTGTCTGGTGACAAACGTGCACATAAACCCCGGAAATGGCTACGGGAAATGGGGGACAAGATATCACCGTGCTGGGCAACAGTGATATTAATGGGCAACCATACCAAACACTCCCAGGAAAGCTCCAAACAAAGGAAATGTTTTTTGGAAGAGACTCGGCTCCGTAAACCCTTCAAAAGTTCATTTCTTTTTTCTGGAGCTTTGCTGGGTGTGTTTTCTGTATTTGCCCATCACTATAACTGTTCCCCAGCTGAATTACTGTTTTTAATAGTTCTGTTGTGGTCATTTTCTATTTGTATTTGCACTTTTGTGCTGTGCACATGTATCACACTGCTCACGTTTTGCTGGTTTCCTCGGTTTTCCTGTACATTGCTGACGGAAATGGTTTCTCTTCCCTTTAAATGCTTTCTACCGCGAGTGTTTCACTCGCGGTAGTTTTTACATGCAAATTCGGGCCCGATACTGTGCGGGGAGCCTCTCCCCTCCCACTCTCCACCCATTGACCCCGTCCCTCCGCCCCTCCGGAGCCTTCCTCCGCCCTCCTTTCGCCGTTCCACGCCTCTATCGGAAATTTGCGGGCCGCACTTGTACGGGGCCCGTTAGTGAGCCGCGTACCTGTGCGGGGGTGACACGCACATGTGCGGGGCGTTTAAATGCGTTTCTGCGCGTTTCAGTGCCGCGTTGCCGTGCGCTATTTTGCGGGGCGCTATTTTGCGGACTTTAGTAAACATGCCCCTTAGTGTCTCCATTGTGCTTTACATTTTGCATAGTGCTCCTTTTACCCCTCTATCATTTCATGGACCAATTGACTCAATTACAGGCTTTTTGCTTCAGATGTACCTGAAAAAGGTTTATTATGAATTTTTGCTTCTATGGCAATTTTATTTACAAATTCTTTCTTTGTCTGCTTTATCAGTGCTTTGCATCTAACTTACCAATGTATATGATGTTTACTTTTTCCTTCATTCAGATCCTTTTTTCACTTTTTGAAAGATGTGGGGTTTTTTCCTTATGAGAACATAATACTGGGTCAGACCAATGGTCCATCAAGTCCAGTATACTATTTCCAACAGTGGCCAATCCAGGTCACACGTACCTGTCAGATTCCCAAAACGGTATACAAATTCCATGTTGCTTATCCTGGGGTAAGCAGTGGATTTCCTTGGTCCTCTTTAACAATGTTTTTTATGGACTTTCCCTCCAGGAACTTGTGTAAAACATTTTAAACACTAACAGCTTTTACTATATCCTCTAGCAATGAACTCCAGAATTTATGTTGAGTGAAAAATTATTTTCTCCTCAGCAGGGCCGGCCTGTCCATTGAGCAAGAATGTTTTTTGCACAAGGCCCCGCATTTCAGGGGGCCCCACGCAAAGAACATTCTGCTTTAAAAATAAATTAAATTAAAAAAAAAAGCTGGCTGCTGCCGCTGCCGCCGTGGCAGCAGCAGAATTGACTGCCCGCGGGGCCCCCCCCCCTGCCCAGCTGAGCCTCTCCGCGATGGCTTTCAGATCCGCGAAAGGAGAGTGTCTCACTGTCTCCCTCGCGGCTCTGTTAAGCCCACCGGGGCTGATGGGAAATTTCCCATCAGCCCCTGCAGGCTTAACAGAGCTGCGAGGAGACACTCTCCCTTCGCGAAGGGAGAGTGTCTCACTGTCTCCCTCGTGGCTCTGTTAAGCCCGCAGGGGCTGATGGAAAATTTTCCATCAGCCCCTGCAGGCCTAACAGAGCTGCGAGGAGATGCTCTCCCTTTGTGGATCTGAAAGCCGTCGCGGAGAGGCTCAGTCGGGCAGATAGAGCTCAGCTGGGCAGGGGTGGCCACGCAGGACAGTCGATTCTGCTGCTGCCGTGGTGGCAGCAGCAGCGGCCAGCTTTTTTTTTTTAAATTTTCCCTGGGCCGATGGGGGGGGGGGAGGGGTAGGTCTGGTAATGGGCTGTGGGCTGATGGGGGGGTTAGGACTGGAAATGTGCTATGGGGGGCTAGGACTGGAAATGGGCTGATGGGGGGTTAGGACTGGAGGTGGGCTGATGGGGTTAGGATGTAATGGGCTGTGCGCTGATTAGGGGTTAGGACTGGTAATGGGTTATGGGGGGCTAAGTCTGGAAATGGGGTGATGGGGGGTTAGGATTGGTAATGGGCTATGGGAGGGCTAAGACTGGAAATGGGCTGATGGGTTTAGGACTGGAAGTGGGCTGATGGGGGGTTAGGACTGGTAATGGGCTATGGGGGGGGCTAAGAATGGAAATGGGCTGATGGGTTTAGGACTGGAAGTGGGCTGATGGGGGGTTAGGACTGGTAATGGGCTATGGGGGGGGGCTTAAACTGAAAATGGGGTGATGGGAGTTAGAACTGGAAGTGAGTTGATGGGGGGGCTAGGACTGGTAATGGGTTGGGGTGTTGCTAAGACTGGAAATGGGCTGAGTGGAAGGGGAGGCTTGAACTGCAAATAGCTGATGGGGACAGGGACTTGGAATGGAAATGGGCTGAGTGGAAAGGTGTCTTGAACTGCAAATAGCTGATGGGGAGGGGGGCTTGGAATGGAAATGGGCTGTGAGGAGAGGGAGCTAGAATAGGAAATGGGCTGATGGAGCAGCTAGGATAGGATTGGAAATGGGCTGTTGGGGGAGCTAAGATTGGAAACGGGCTGTTATGGGGGCTTGGATTGAAATGGACTCATGTAGGGGCTAGAACTGGAAGTAGGCTCATGGGGGGCTTGGATTGGAATTGGGCTGAGTGGAGGGGAGCTAGGATTTGACATGAGCTGATGGTGGGGCTAGGAAAGGACTAGAAATGGGCTGATGGGAGGGCTGGGATTGGAAATGAGCTGATGGAGAGACTCGGATAGGACTGGAAATAAATGGGGAGCTAGGACTGGAAATGGGCTGATGCAGGGACTAGAAGGGAGCGGATGCTGGGTGAGGCTGGAACTAGAAGGGAGCTGATGTTGGGGGAAGATTAGAATGGGATGGGGCTGGGAGAGTGAAATGGAGAGGGAAAATATGTTGTGTGGGAGGGATGAAAAATCTACATTTGGCCGGGTATTAGGAGAGTAAGAGGGGATTGAGGATGGAGGGGTAACATTTGAGTGGATGAAATAGGAATGAGGAAAGAGCAAAAGGAAAAAGATTAGTATGTTAAAGCAGATGTAGAGAGAGAGAATGGAAAAAAACTAGAAGAGAGAAGAAAGGACAAATGGACAGCAGACGATGGAGAGTTAGCAGAAGACACGAAGAAACCAGAAGAAAGTGGCTGGAGCAATTGCAACTGAAAAAAAAAATGCACAAAAGGTAGAAAAATATCTCTTTATTTTGAATTTATTAACTGGAATGTGTCTGCTCTGGTTAATATGCATCATTAACGTCTGCGCTTTGTTTAGTAGAAGAGGAAATTAATTTATAGTTTTATTTCTTTTTTTTTTAATCTTTTATTTTGCATTTTCTTGAATACAATAATCAATGACAGGAAAACAAAATTACAACATCCCACAAAAGTTGAAAATTCAAGAATTAAATAAGACACATAACTCGAGACCACATCAAGGGAGGAAAAAAGCCCCAATAATAAAAAAAAAAAAAAAATTACAGGAAAAAAGGAGTCTGGATAACACCCAGTCTCCACATAAGAGAGCCAATAAACATCACATCTGACTAATTCCCCACATTTTCCTTATTTAGACAAAATTTCTGAAGCTGAGTCACATCTGTAAAGACATAATTCTGCTCCTCAAACGTTATAAGACATTGACAGGGACATTTAAGGGGGGCGGAGCCTGATGTCCAGCGGGTAGGACGCTTTGCGTTGAAGCTCCCGAGAGGCCTACTTAGAATCCTGACTTAATACCTATACAAATTTACTATTTCGCTCCGAGCTGACCGGGGCAACCTCGGGGGGGTGGCGGCCCCATAAAACCAGCGCGCTTGGAACTTCGGGTCTCCTTCTTCTTCTCACGGAAAACGCTACAAAACAGAGGTGTCCTCCCCACAGAAGATGGTTCCATTTCGTGAAAACCCCGAAAGGCACCTGGAGATTTTGGAGGAAATACGCGGCGTGAAGGAATTGGTGCAGTCCAATGGAGAAGCGCTTCGAGCCATGCGAGCAGACTTTGGAGTGCTCCAGGACCGACTTGAAAGTCTTTCATTACGGCAGGACAACATGCGGGGGTCCTCGACTTGCACGAGGTGCGCTTGGGCAAACTGGACAAGGCTGAGCGCCAGATACAGAATCTTCAAAAGGAGTTAGAAGATAGCAATAACCGAGCCCGTCGCAACAATGTAGGCTCCTCGGAATGCCGGAGGGGGTGGAAGCAGGAGATATAAGAGAATTCTTGCTCAAAACTCTTCCCTCCTTGCTGAAGATCACTTTTCACAGAGAACTGGAAATCGATCGAGCACACCGTGTTCCTGCCCACATGGCGCTCAACCGCACGACCACCCCCGGCCTATTCTCTTTAGCTTGCTACGAATATCAACAAGTGGAACAAATTTTACATGCTGCCCGAGGCGAATCATCATTTGGAATTGAAGGTCGTAAGGTCCTCCTTCTTTCCTGATTTGGCAAAGCCTACCGTTGACCGTCGGAAAGAAACTCCTTGCTTTTCGCCCTCGACTTCAACAGCTACAGGCTCGCTTTGGCTGTTGTATCCAGCGAAGCTCCGAGTGACTCTCCACAACCAAACCAGGACGTTCGAAGATCCCTGAACTACTATCACATTTTTAGACTCCAAAGAAGCAGAGCAGATGCGCTGATCCAAATCTTGGACTCTTATCTGCCGGCTCTATCCCGCCATTTTGAAAGGGCCCGATGCGGCGGTCATAGCCAAGCACAGAAATAGCCTGGACTTTCTTTCTTTCTCTATATGACTTTTGTTTTTTGGTCTCCTATCCCTTCCATGATGTGTGCCTCGGTCGGACTCGGAGCACGCACAGTCCTACAGGTTATGTGTTTTTTTTCAATTTCGGCCTTCTCTGGGGTTTTCTCCCCGCAGACACATGGTCGCCAGGTTTTAATTTTTGGGGTTTTGCTTCTCCTCTACCGTACTGCGGTTTTCTTTGTTAATGTGGGGTGCTTCATTGTATTATATTAGCTTATTTTTCCTATGTTATGTGTACAGCTAGATACAGTCAGTTTGAGGGACATAGTGAAATTATGTGTGCTATCATGCTCAGAATTTTAACTTTTTTGAATGGCCTTATGTAAAATCTTATCTTTCACCGTCAAAGGCATTAATGGTCCACTCAAAGGAAAGAAAATCCTTAGCTATCTTAACCATGAGCATGTTGATTTAGTGTTTCTTCAGGAAAACGCATTTTAAACTCTGCTGAAACACTGATGAAACTCAATGCTAAGCCTCACATGGTAGCTGCCTATTCTCCCAACCGTTTCCAAATGGTACGGGATAGCCATTCTGGTTAGGCAGTCTTTGCACGCTACTGTACCTGCTATTAGCGCTGACAAGGAGGGTAGATGGGCCCGTGTACACCTTGAGGTTGGAGATAGTGAATTCACGTGTATTTGCATTATGCCCCGAATGTGGACAACCCTGCTTACTATGCAAGGATTGCGCAGTTGGCCTTGGCTCTGCCAATGCTCCATTAATACTTGGTGGCGATTTTACTCAAGTGTTCCCTCAATCTTTTCTTCTCAAACAAGGTGCTCGTGGGTTTGGAAGATCCAGTACCGAGTAGACCTGTGTGGCTAGATATAGAAGCGGACCTTTGCAAACCGATCCCTCTTATCTTTTCTCCCTGGTATGACTCTCCCATCAGACTCCCACTATCCACCAATGCTTTTGGACACTTTAGGTGCCTTTAATACTCTTATGCAATCTTTAGACTCCCGACTCTGGTCAGTGCAACTTCAGCATTGCCTTTTGGAGCACTAGAGGACTCCCGCCATCGGCATTCTCTATATAAGGTTGCTTGGAGACTTTTCCGATCTCTCGGTAGTTCACCCGGGGTGTAGCATCCACTTTTACTGAACCTTATGTAATGCTATCACTAGAGATACCCCTATAGCGCAGAAAGTATGGGAGAGAGAATTGCATGTGACTTTGATTTGACCTCGGAGCAATGGAGCCCTATCTGGAGTAGAGGGACACGGGTTCCGACCCGCCTCACTCACTCAGACCCCTCTTCTTTCTAGCCCACCGGTGTTTTTTAACACTCCTCACAGATTAGACAAATGGAACACTACTCAGGGCAATGGTTGTTGGACATGTCCTGCGGCCATTGGTCATTGCCTCATGTTATGCATGAATATCCCGCACTACAGTATCACTGGCGTCGGGTCTGGGGTCGTATTTAGTCTATCTCGCACTCTCAGGAGCCCCCTTCTTGGAGGATAGTGGGACTTCGCCCAGTTTTGCGGGGATCCCCTCTCTCCCCAAAAATGGCTTTATCTCCTTTCGAAACTTTATGCTTGGCATTGCTATTTCCCTAATTAAGTAATACTGAAAATTAGCTCCCATCTGAGCCCCAATGAATGGTGGAAACATGCTTGTCTTTACAGTAAGTGTGAACGCATACCTCGTCTGTTCGCTTCCCTCCGTTCAGACTCCTTCTCATTGGTCTCAATGGAAGATGCTCAATGACTATGTTACATTTTGCTAAATGCTCTCATCTGACTGTCTAACTTTGTATATATCTCTGTCCCATGATCATGCTGTATTGTAGATACTCTTTTGATCGTTTTGATGTATAATCACTGTTATTGGAAGCGCTCACATGCTGATCTAAATCGGGTTGCGAAGAAGCTTGGGGGTGGGGTTTATTGGGTTTAATTTTCCTTTTTTTATATTTTTTTTTAATATTTGGTTTGTTGTTTCTTTTTTTTGTTGAAAATTTAAAATAAATTTTTAAAAAAAAAAAAAAAAAAAAAAAAAAAGACAGGGACATTTAAGGAAAAACGAGGCCCCCAATGCTATAACCCTAGCTTTCAAATCCAAAAATTGTTTACGACGGAACTGAGTGGTCTTACCCACATCTGGGAACACATGAAGCTTAAACCCACAAAACAGCACATCCTTATGCTTAAAATAAGCATGTAATACCCTTAATTTATCAGACTCAGAACAGAATGTTACCACCAAGGTGCAACGCTTGGGGATAACATCTAATGAATCTTCCAAAAACGCAGCTAAATTCTAGGTAACAGAATCTTCGGGGGGAGGAATATCCCCTTCCGTGTTTGGCGTCATCCGAAGGGTAGTTGAAAAAGAAAACATTTGGACAATTTCTAAAGTTTCTTTCAATTGAAGTGTCTCGGCAAAATACTTTTTAAGCAACATATTAGAGGATAATAAATGAGTGGAAGGGAAATTAAGGAAACGTAGGTTCGGGCCCGGAACTGATTCTCCATAAGCTCAAGACGATAGGAAACAGCAGAAAGCTCTTTAACTAACATAACATTACTATCAGAACACATCTGAAGCTGGGAATCAGTACGGGCCGTCAAACCAATTAAAGAATTAAGATGCTGATCAATATTTTTCATTTTACCAACAACATCAAAAGAAAATTTGCACAAAGAAGAAACAGTTCCAGATAAACGAACATCTATTTGTTGTATTGCAGTCCAAATGTCCACCCTTATAGTTTTATTTTTACAGTGTTGTTGTACATTCCAAGTTTGACTTTTGGGGTTCCCAGTTTAATTATTGCCTTCCTGTTTCTAAATTGTGATTCCTTGTTTGGTGATGGTCTATGTTCTGCATGTGTAACTGAGCTGAAGTATTCTGTTTATGTAATTCCTTTTTGACATTGTCACTTGTTCTCTTTCCCCAGTAGGTCATGTATTGTTGTTCTCTAAAATGTATTTGTTTAATATTTGCAGTGTTGCCTTTTGATAGGTAGGGTCTGGTGCTTTGTGAGTCCTGGTAGTGCTGTTACGATACGGCGGGTTTGCTATGGGTTCTAAATGAGCAGTGTTTGTAGTAGTTCCTAATGTGCCTGGCGTTTGGCACTGGATTATAGTAATGTAGAAATCTTTTGTCTTTCTTTATCCATACATTCATTAAGAGACGTGTTTACTAAAAGTTAGTGTATGGTAACATTATGCAAATTTATGCAAATAAGGCCACTTATGCAAATGAGGCCCCGCACCGAGTCTCCGCACATGGCCCCGCACCCCCCCCCCTTGGGCTGCCCCTGCCTATCAGTCTCCTATTAGTCCTAAATGGGCTAAATTATAGCTTCATTGCATATCCACTAGTCTTTCTACTATTTGAAGGAGCAAAAAAATGATCTACATTTACCCATTCCACTCCATTCATTATTTTATAAACCTCTATCATACTGTATCTCTCCTGAGCCATCTTTTTTCCAGGTTGAAGAGCCTTTTCCTCATGGGGTACCTTCCATCCCCTTTATCATTTTGGTGGTTCTTCTCTGTATCTTTCTAATTCTGCTACATTCTCTTTAAGATATGTCAACCAGATTTGCACACAGTATCCAAGAAGAGGTCACAACATGTAATGATTCAGGGGCATTAAGAACATAAGAACATAAGATATGCCATACTGGGTCAGACCAAGGTCCATCAAGCCCAGTATTCTGTTTCCAACAGTGGCCAATCTAGGTCATACGTACCTAGCAGTTTCCCCAAGGGACACAGGTTCCACAATGCTTGTATTGGTTCAAGCATTGATATCCTGGGTCCCTTCTTAATAATGGTTTATCGACCTTTCCTCCAGGAACTTGTCCAAACCTTTTTTAAACCCAGCTACACTAACAGCCTTTACTACATCCTCCGGTAACAAATTCCAGAGTTTGATTACACGTTGAGTGAAAAAATATTTTCTTTTATTAGTCTTAAATAGTTTACCCTGTAGCTTCATTGCATGTTCCCTAGTCTTTCTATATTCTGATAAGGTAAACAATCGATCTACGTTTACCCGTTCCACTCCGTTCATTAATTTATAGACTTCTATCATATCTCCCCTCAGCCGTCTCTTTTCCAGGTTAAAGAGCCCCAACCTTTTTAGCCTTTCTTCATAGGAGTATCCTTCCATCCCCTTTACCATTTTGGTGGCTCTTCTCTGAACCTTTTCTAAAATCGCTATATCCTTTTTAAGATACGGCGACCAGAATTGCACACAATATTCAAGGTGTGGTCTCACCATGGAACGATATAGAGGCATTATAATATCTTTTGTTTTATTTTCCATTCCTTTCCTTATCATACCTAGCATTCTATTTGTTCTCTTGGCCGCCGCTGCACACTGGGCCGAGGGTTTTAACATGGTATCCACAATGACGCCTAAATCTTTTTCCTGGGTGGTGGTTCCTAATGTGGAACCTTGCATCGTGTAACCATAGTTTGGGTTGTTCTTCCCTAGGTGCATAACCTTGCACTTGTCCACATTAAATTTCATCTGCCATTTTGATGCCCGGTCTTTCAATTTATCAAGATCCTCTTGCAATTTTCCACAATCCTCCTGGGTTTTAACAACTTTAAATAGTTTTGTGTCATCTGCAAATTTGATAACCTCACTCGTTATTCCACTTTCCAGGTCATTTATGAATATGTCAAAAAGCAGCGGACCCAGGACAGATCCCTTTGTTTTAATCTCCATTCATTTCCTTATGATTCTTAGCATTCTACTGTATTTGATTTCTTGGCTGCCAAGTAGCAGTAAATTATTTCTTCTAGAAACGTTTGTTAGCTTCCCTGATTTCTTTTAGCATTTCATCATCCATCTGTTCATACTGGCCAGACAGACAGCAGTACACCCCCACTGCCATTGCTGTCACTTTTTTTCAAGGAATTTCTAGCCATAGAGATTCTACAATGTATTTTGTTTTCTGCAAAATTTTTATCCTGTTTAACTCAATGCCTTCACAGAGGACAACCCCTCCACCAATCTGATCTACCATATCATTGAGATATAATTTGTACCCAGGTATCACAGTATCCCATTGGTTGTCCTCCTTCCACCAGGTCTCTGAGATGCCAACTATTTCTAACTTTTCATATAATGCTATATATACTTTAATACACCCTCCAATAACAGCACTTCCAATTCATCAATCCTCCTCTCTACCACCCAAATTCCTTAATCCTCCCTTTTTTCAAGATGTATCTTTGTAAATAGATAAGAGAACCAGCTATCACTATGCCTCTGCAACTCTTGTTTACTGGTGTGTGTATATAATTTGTATTTCAACTAGTTCCTATTATGTTATGTTTATTTACATTCTCTTATATACCATGCTATTCTGCATTAGTGCAGTTTACATTGAACAAACTGAAATTACATTGAACAGGGCATTATAACTTGGAGATAACCATTTTACAGGGAACATGGGCAATGGAGGGTTAAGTGGCTTGCCAAAGACTACAAGGAGCACCTATGGGACTAGAAACCCCAGTCCTTCTGGCCCAAGGTTGCTGTCCTCTAGTGGGATTTGAACCCCTGACCTGCAGTACCTTGCCCCAAACAATAGGCCACTCCTCCACTCCTAATGTTATATTATTATTAAGAATGTTCAATGTATCTTCAAGTTTTTCTTCCATGTAAACCGTCCCTGATCGCTGAAAGGGACAGTATAAAAAAAACTGTTCAAATAATAAATAAGTAAGTAAATAAATAAATAAATGAAATTATATTCTAACTCTCCCATCTTATTTTTTAGACTTCTAGCATTTGCATGCAGGTATTTGAGAGATTACGTTTTGCCATATTAACAACTTTTTTATCAGTCAACAGGGGTAATTTGGAATATTTATATAAATAAATAAAATAAATAAATAAATAAATATTTCAGCTCTGTCTGCTATGTACTTAAAGGCATATGGGTTACCTATACCTTTATTGGAACCTCTCTAGCAGGATGCCCTAACTTTGCTTTTTTGCTTTCCTTCAAGGATCCATCATTTTGAACCATGCATTCTTGGGCAACTTTCAGCTTTCCCCTACTATCTAGTTTAAAAGTGGCTCTATCTCCTTTATAAAGGTTAATGCCAGCTGCCTGGTTCCACCCCGGTTAAGATGGAGTCTATTCTTTCAGAAAAACGTTGTCCCCTTCCCCAGAGTGTTGCCCAGTTCCTAACAAATCCAACGCCTTCTTCCTTGCACCATCATCTCATCCACGCATTGAGACTCTGGAGTTCTGCCTGCCTTTTGGGCCCTGCGCATGGAACAAAAAGCATTTCAGAGAATGCTAGCCTTAAAGTTCTGGATTTCAACTTCCTACCTAAATGCCTACATTTGGACTGCTGAACCTCCCTCCCCCATTTTACTATGTTATTGGTACCAACATGTACCAAGACAGCAGAATCCTCCACAACATCTTAAAAACCTTATCTAGGTGGCATGTGAGGTCCACTACTTTCGCACCAGGTGGACATGTTACCAGGCAATCCTCACATCCACCAGCCATCCAGCTATCTACATGCCTAATGATAGAATCACCAACTATAATGGCTGTCCTAAGTCTTCCCTCATGGGCACATGGCCCTGAAGAAACCTCTTTGGTGTGAGAGAGTTTTACATCATCTGGAGGACAAGTCCTAGCTACAGGATCATTTCCTCCCATGCCAAGGTGATGATCTCCTTTCACTTGACCTCTCTCCTCCATGGTAACAGAAAGGCTGCCAAACTGGAAATGGGTCTTCACTACTATGTTCTTGTAGATCTCATCTATTTACCTCTCTGTCTGCCTTAGCTTCTACAAGTCTGATACTCTAGACTCCAGAGATCAGACTAGTGCCTTGAGAGCAAAAATCTTATTGTGCCGAGTGCACATGTGAGATCTCTCACCAACTGGGAGAAAAATCATATATGTTACACTCAATGCAAAATAATGGATGGCCCCTATCTCGCTGCTGAACTGCTGTCTGAATTTTAGTTTTAAGGATTTGTTTAGCTATTTAAGTTGTTTATTACTTAAAGTTGGTTGGATATGTGTACCAATACAACTATACCTAATACATTTAAGGAACTTTTTTTCACCTCAGGATGAATTTCAGGGCCTTAATTAATTAATCTATTCCTGATAAGGATAACTAGTTAAACCTGAAAGTGAATTTGACCACCTCTTCCCCTTTAATAGGTTTAAGAGTCTATGGGGCATGTTTACTAAAGTGCGGTAAACGTGACTAACGCGCGTTATACGACGTTAACGACCGTAAGTGCCGTATAACGCGCGTACCACGCGCTAACAACCGTTAACGTAATACTACGCGCGTTAAGCATAGTTAACGATCCTAAAGTCCCGCAGCGCGTTAAAACAGCGCAGAAGGTGGAGAGTGGGCGGAGAGAAGGGGTCAATGGGCGGAGAGCGGGCGGGGAGAGGCTCCCCTCATACTAACGCGCTGAATTTCTGAGCTCAATTCCAACGCGAATGAAAACCTGTCGTTAAAGGCATTTAAAGGGAAGAGAAACGATTTCCGTCAGCAATGTACAGAAAAACCTGGGAAACCCACAAAACGTGAGCAGTGTGATACATGTGCACAGAACAAAATTTCACATAAAACGTTAAAAATGACCACAGGAAACATTTTAAAAAGCATAATTCAGCTGGGCAACAGTGATAGCAATGTGCAACAAGAAACAACACTCCCTGGAAAGCACCAAAAAAAAAAGAAATGATGTGTGGAAGGGTCTACGCTCTGCAGACCCTTTTAAAGATCATTTCATTGTAATGGAGCTGTCCTGGGAGTGTTGTGTAATGTTTCCCAATGATATCATTGTTGCCCAGCTTGGTTATGGGTGTGTGCCCCTTTTGTGAGGTCGTTTCTGAGGTTTATGTGCACCTTTGTCTGCATACAAGATAAATGAGACCACAGTAAACCTGTTGCAGAGCAGGGTTTCTGACTCGTCAGGCCGGTTTAACTAACTCCAGGGACTGCACTGTCTCTGTGGCCACAGTGTGGTGCAACAGACACAGCCAGTGCCTGTAAAACCAGAGGGTCACAGGTTCCAATCCCAGCTGGGGCTCCTGCCAACCCAGTCCCCATAGTTTTACCCACCACTAAACAGTGATAGTAAAGACACTCCTTTATTGCAGAGAACATACGCATGGCCTATATTTTACCACACCAAACACAGACACCAGAAACAGGCACATTACCTAAAGCAGAGTCCCGCAAATGCAGTCCTGGAGGGCCCCACACCATTCCGGTGTCATGCTGCCTCTAATAAAGATGCCTGTGCTGCATAGCTATGCACCACCCCCATGGTATGCAGATGTAGCTCATGCATACTTATAAGGGACAGCATGAAAACCCGAACAGTGTTTGGAACACCAGGACTGGAGTTGGGGAACTCTGCGGTAAAGCAGCAGCCAACAGGGCCTCACACCCACCCACAGGCCCCATTGGCCAATGCCACCTGGAGAGGCAAGACATTGGGCCCTGCCTGTATCTCCCAATACTAGCAGTTGCATACCTTAGCAATGCCACCCTACACCTGGGTATATGGTACACAGCTATCAAACGTTTCCTATGATAACTGGCAGATATCAATTCCTATGTTAAGCACATTTTGCTCATTGAGCTCCACCATAACAATCATTCTGATGTCTGCGGTGTGTGCTGCAGGTCTGGTCTCTGACAGTGTTCACCACCCTGGGGAGTGACCCCCCAACAGTCTTGTGTACCATATCCATGCCTGTACTATGCCCAGGACTGGTGTGGTGGGTATGGCTGCTGACCACCTCTATAGTAGCACAATGCTGGCATAGGTGTGGGGGTGGCTGTCTGTCTATCCAGTGTGTGGTGGCTGCAAACACCTTCCACAGCCCACACTGCCAGCAATGTTGCCAGTATTGGGCTGCCAATGTGCATAATGAGGAGCAAGGTACCATGGGTATAGGCCGGACAGGGTGGCCTGGCCAGGGTGCATCTGCACAGGGCATAGGGCAGTGACAGGCACATTGTAGTGCCCGGCCACCACCTACACAGGCAGGGTGACCTCAGTATATCCTGCTGAGAGATCACTCTCACCCTGACTGTGCAGTGATCACAGCATGGCTAGGCACTCCCATAGTGCTATCTAGTATTTCTCTCCTGTAATAAATATGGGTTTTCTTTTGGGGCCTAGTCACTGATGTATCTGCTTGCTGTGTATGCTGACATCCCAGTTCTGGGTGCAGGCATCTCCACTGGGCACTAGCAGACTGTTTGCAGCTGGTAGGTGTTGTGATGGAGTGGCTTGCAGTGGCTGATGGCTTGCACCAGGGGAATATTGGATAGTGGTGGGGTGCAGTATACCATATCCAGGCCTAATGTCTGTCTGCTATTGTGTTATGGCTGTGTACAGAGCTGCATTGACTGCCCTGTGGGGTGTCTGTTCCCCAGCAGGACTAGGGTTAATGTTCCCCCTCTACTGCCACTGTTGCAGGGAGGTAGACTGTGGATCTTTTGATAGGAGACCCTGTTTGCCACCCTCGGCCCTGGGGGAGAGGTGTGGTGGTGCATGGGGGCTACACCTGACTGAAACAGACAGAGATGTCCAAGGTGTTCCTGCAGAAACTACCTATCTCACACAGTAACACTGCTTTGGACCTGCACCATGGCCTTTTTCAGGCATGGACGGTGCTGTGGACCTAGTGCTGGGCGCCTCACTGCACCCTCAGGGTGAGCAAAGTATCCGCACAATGTGACGGTGTGTAGCTACTCTGTGCCAGTACAACACACGGTCAGTACCCCCTATCAGGCCGAGGTGCTGTGGGGGTGCACATGGTCAGTTCCCCCTACCAGGCCGAGGTGCTGTGGGGGTGCATTCCCCATGGTGTGTATCTGTGGACAGCTGATTTGCATGTGCAGTGCTTCATGGGTGTGACTGGCACAATACAACCCTGTGAAACTCCAGCACCTGCTCACAGGCTCTGATAAACCATAGGCCATCACACGTACATCTGTTAGCATAATGCATAGGTGCAAGACACCCTACAGAGTCTGTAATATAAGATGCCCACGCTGGTAAAAACACACATACCCACGCACGTAAAAACACACGTACCCACGCACGATTGTACGCGCGCAGCTACGCACGGGGCTACGCACGTACCAATGCACGCAACCTCGCACGCACCAACGTACGTGGCTAGGCACACTCCGAGGGTGTTTTTCTGACACCAATACTCAACGTAACAAAAAACATGCCTCCTCTTTCCCTCTGTAATGTACAGGGTGATGCCTGGGACAGCCTTCTGCGTTAGGCACACTGGGGACTCAAACCCATGCTGCCTGTAACAGCGGTCAGTACCGTAACCATTGTGCTACAGCTCTGTTTCAGTGCTTTGTGTCTGTACGTCTTCTTACGTTTAACGTGCAGTGATGCGCCACGGCGCCCGGTAATGCTCGCTAATTTTTTTAACGCGCGTTAGTGGTGACGATGTACCGCCCATGTCCTTATTTGGGGTTTCTGTTACTACCGCGACTCCTAACGCGAATTGCACTAACGCAGTTTAGTAAACATACCCCATAATATTAGCAGAGCACCTTCTCAAGCACTCACACTGTATCAAATTTACAATAAAGAACTGCCTACTCTTACCATTATACAGACTCTCTAGAGCAGACTACTGTGGCTCCTTAAAGGATTATCTAATGAAAGACAAGAAAATTATGTTTGAACCTAAGTTACGGAAAATGGAATTTGAAAACTAAAGGTCTAAGCATGCAAAGTATGCTACCACGTATGTTTTAAATGCATTTGACCAAGATAGCTAACAGGGATTGTTGAGAAGACCATAATGGTCTAGCCAGTACATAAGGAATCAATGTCAAATAGATACGCTGGCTCTTCTAAGAAGAGTGACTTAAAAATCAGGCAAAGTACCTTAAATTTTGCTTTAAAATCTGCCAGGAGCCAGTGTAATGATGGGTTATACAAGTGGAGTCCGATTCTGGAAGCAGGCTGTCCGGTCGTCTGGACTTCCTCACTGAAGATGGGGCTGTTAAGACCTGAATCTGGTCCACAGGAGCAAAACGTTCCTGTGGGACCGAGGACGGCCCAGTGCTCCTCCAACCTGCGGGGATGTCCTCTCCACAGGCACCCCAGACTGTCACGGCTCCGCACCTCAAGATCCCTGCCAGATGAGCCACGACTGACCTCCTGTGGCCTAGATCAGGGGGTGGGGGGGTGGGGCCCTCCCAGGCCCTCCCAGGCCCTCCCAGGCCCTCCCAGGCTCTGCCCCGGCCCTGGCCCTGGTGGCTGCCATGCCCCAATTTGCCTAAAAAACCTGCTTATACCACCTCAGAGGTGGTATAAGCAGTACGGCACATCAGGCCAGGCAGCACGTACAGGGCCATGACCTGAATCGGCCCTGTACGTGCTGCCAGTTGGCCTGCTCCTGCTCCACCCCTGATCCCGCCACCTCTCACCCCCCCCGCCAGCTTTCCCCATCCTAAAGCACAGGACGTATAGGGAGAGCCATGGGGGGGAATAGGGTTTAGGCGGATTGCGGGGCATACAGCCCTGCAGCCCCCATTAAAGAACAAGGGCCATGGTCAAGTTTTTTTTCCTAATAAGAAACAGGCAGCTGTTCTTTAGGACATTTGAAGCTGATGAGTTAGATTTTTTGACAAGTCTGCATAAAGGCTATTACAATATTTTATCCTGCTTTTTACAAAGATATGCATCAGAGTCAGATCTGACAACAACAAAAACCTGTGCACCTGCATTAATGTTCAGTGTTATAACCATAAAATGAGTCCCCCCATGTGTTCCTGTCAGTTTCTGAGACCAAGCTGCAAAATGAAATACAAAATATACCCAAAAAAACAAACAGCCCCATTCAGATACATAGCTTCCTTTGTTCTCACAAAAGAATTAAAATGGCCATGAGGCACTTGACAGGTTCCAGTGGTCTACTGCTCTATAGAGACCTGGAAGCTTGCCTTCAAGGGTAGGAACTCTATTGACCTCATGTGTGAAAGGTCTGTTTTTCTTTCAAGCAGTTTCTATGGAAGCCGGCGAGAGGAGATAAAAACACATTTGGTTCTCTGGCTCATATGTAGCACCATCTAGATGCCATATTTAAAATGAATAATTGTATTTAAAAAATATGCATTGAACTATCAAGGGAAAAATATATAATTAGCAGTGAACATTATTTCAAGGAACCCTTTTTAAATTAAGAGCCAAATAAGCCCGGGTGTTCAAAGTCTAGATGTACATGATTTCCTGAGTATTTTATAAAAGACTCACTGAACATGGAGTCTTTCATAAAAGAAGTATACCTATAGTCTGTAGCATACAGTATATGGTGCAAATAGCCATTTCAAAGAAAAATGTTCATAAAAAAAGCAGAATCACTTAACATTGAAGTAGTGATTTTACAACCTATGCATGGGTGACTGTCATTTTTTCCAAAACTGGACATCCAAGGGGAGACAATTAAGGAGCTGAACTGGATTTTAGGGGTTGTTTTAGATATTGGGCTGCAGCAATACAAGGGAGCAATATAGTATAGGGGGTGAAGTACTTTTGTCCACTAAAGAAGGGCGGGATCTAGGCGTGGTTGTGTCCGATGATCTTAAAGTAGCTAAACAGGTAGAAAAGGCAATGGCAAAAGCTAGAAGGATGCTTGGGTGCATACGGAGAGGAAAGGCTAGCAGAAAAAAGGAGGTGATAATGCCTCTGTATAAGTCTTTGGTGTGACCTCATTTGGAGTATAGTGTGCAAGTCTGGAGACCGCACCTTCAAAAGGATGTGAACAGGATGGAGTCGGTACAGAGGGTGGCTACTAAAATGATTAGTGGTTTTCATTATAAAGCATATGAGGACAGACTTAAGGATCTTAATATGTACACCTTAGAGGAAAGGCGGGATAGAGGTGATATGATTGAGATATTTAAATACCTCCATGGCATAAATGTTCAGGGAGAGAGCCTCTTTCAATTGAAAGCAAGTTCTGCTATGAGGGAACATGGGATGAGGGTGAAGGGAGATAGATTCAGGAGTGATATGTGGAAATATTTCTTTACGCAAAGAGTAGTGGATCCATGGAATAGTCTCCAAGTGGAGGTGGTAGAGATGAGGATAGTAACTGAATTCAAAAAAGCATGGGACCAACACAGAGGATCTCTAAAGGTAAAAAGGGGACTGTTGTAGTTGTTGATATGGAAGGACAGACTAGATAGGCCATGTGGTCTTTTTTCTGTCATCATATTTCTATGTTTCTGTATCAAAGGTAAGCACGGTTACTCTCTCTCTCCTGCAAACCCCAGCTCCATGAGTGCCTCAGAGCATGCACAAATGACAATATGAAGTATCAGTAATGTATGTGTGCACTGCCATTGCAAAATCAGATATACATGCATACTTTTCAGGCCAGCCACACCGCTTCTTCAAAACGGTGAATGCTGTGTGCTTAGAGTTTAAAACATATATTTCTAAAATTACCATTTTAATTAGTAGGACATTTGCACATGCAAAAGGTGATATATGTGTAAATATCATGCAAGCCTTCTAAAATGATCTCAGAAATTTTGTGCATATATGTATACGAGGTGTGACAAAAAAGAAATGAGACTGTCCCATAAATGTTTTATTACAAAATCTACAGAAAAATTATGCATTGTCCCCTTCAAAGTACCCCCCCCCTCCCTGAGTTAATGCACTTCTGCATTCGCTTCTGCCACGTACGGAAGCACTCGGTAAAGTCCTACTCCTTGAGGTCCCTCAGCTCCCTCGTCACAGTGGCCTTGATCTCTTCTATAGAGGCAACATGAGTTCCTTTGAGCACAGTCTTCAGCCTGGTTAAGAGCCAGAAGCCGCATAGTGCGAGATCTGGGGAATAAGGAGGGTGGTCGAGAGCTGTGATCTGTTTGTTGGCCAAGAACTGCCTTACACTGAGCGCGGTGTGTGTAGGCGCGTTGTCGTGGTGAATTAGCCATGACTTGTTTCTCCACAGAGCCCGCCTGCTGTGCTGAACTCGGTCATGGAGGCGATTGAAGACCTGCTGGTAGAAGCGCTGGTTGACTGTCTGACCCTCAGACACAAACTCATGATGGAACACTCCCTTCTGGTCGAAGAATGCAATCAGCATGACCTTGATCCTTGATTTGGACATGCATGCCTTCTTGGGTCTGGTTGACAGTCGAGTCTTCCACTTCAGGCTCTGTTTCTTGCTTTTAGAGTCATACTGGAAGACCCAAGTCTCATTTCCTGTGATGACTCAGCCAACAAACTCTGGATCTTCTCCGATCTTCTCTAGCAAGTCTCGGCAAACATTGAACCTGTGCTCCTTCTGGTCGTCCGATAAAAGCTTGGGCACCATCTTGGTGCACACCTTCCGCATCCCCAGCTCCTGCACCAAGATGATCCGCACTGACTCCCTGTTCAGGCTTAGCTCCTCAGCTATCATCCACACCGCCAATCTGCGATCACTCCGCACCAGCTGGTTCACTCTGTCAATGTTCTTAGCTGTCTTTGTCATGGAACGCTGTCCTGACTTGGGGTCATTCCCCAACTCCTCGCTGCCAGTCTTGAAGCATTTGTGCCACTCGAAGACTCACAGCCTGGACATTGCATCTTCTCCATAAGCCTTCTGGAGAAGTTGGAGAAACTCAGTTGGGCCCTTCTCCAACTTAACCAGAAATTTCAAGTTGATTCTTTGCTCCATATTTCTGCCATCTCCAGTTGTGTAACAAAGCGATGGAGCAATGTGCTACAAAAAAATCTGAAAAAGAAAAACAGAGTGAGAGAGATGAAAAATATTATAGCAGAATAGTGGCGAGATGTTGCACAACACAGTGACATAAGCGGTTAGCCAATTGGCATTGAGTCATGTGCGTGGTTGCCACAGTCTCATTTCTTTTTTGTCACACGTTGTATGTATGTGATAATCCCATTCCAGATCTATTTTATTATGAGAGGGCTCTTATGCTACTCAGGATTACTTGATTCACTCCTCTATACCCTGATGGGATTCTCTAATATGAGGAGAGGGGAAAGGATTCTTTATTAGACCCTAGACACTGAAGACCTCTTAGAGCTATGCTAACTAAAGAGCTTTAGCTGTCATTGTGGTGTTAACGCAGAAACATCTCACCATGCTAACAGCTAACATGGGCCAAATGCAGCTACTGCAGGCAATTTTTTGCGATAGCTGCATTTTGTGTGTTATCAGTGCGAGTGGGTGGGGAGTGGAAGGACAGTGTCTGTGTCTGTACCATGCAGTTACCATGGGCATTGATAGCATGTAGTACCTGCATATTTTGCAGACATCACAGATGCAACTAATGTTGGGCCAGCACACAATGGATTTCAAGCCCATAACTGGGGCTGGCAGATGGTAGGAGCCACCAAGGGGCGACCAGATGGGAGGAGCAGCAAAGGGGATGGAGCCGCAGCCAGATAAAGGCCTGGGCCATAGGGCTGCCTGACCCTTTTCACTGCTGGAACCACGAGCCTGCCTTTTTGCTGCTAGAGCCAGAGCCACGAGCCTGCAGGGAAAACACCATTGCGAGCTGTGAGCCTGCAAAATACTGTGCAGCAAGAGATAAAGGTCACATACCAGGAATTCCCTTGTGCCATCACTTGTGATTTTAATGATCAGCAGGTCTTTGGGGGGGGCCATTTGGAAGCCAGGTGGCAGGGAAATAGCGTGAGGCAGCCACCAACCATGTGACCTGCCTCCGATCGGAGCATCCGGAGAACTTCTCGGGTCGATGAGAGCCCCCCCCCCCATGTGTACTGCAAGTGATGTGATCCAGGGGAGCAGGGAACAATGGAACGGCACATCCAACAACCTTCTGACTATGCAGCCTGCCTCAATCAGATCCCTGCAGTTGTTGGAACCCCGCAGTGAGGCCGGCTGTACTGTAAGTCTCCCATGGCTGCATTAAGGGTGTTCCTTCTCCCCGTACCCTCTGCCTTCACTTGCAATCTACCGGCTGGAGGATGGGAGGGAGTGAGAGAGAAAAGAAGGAAGGCTGCTAGCTTGGGGGGGGGGGAAACCTCGTAGGGTCGGGGGGCCAGAGGCTCAGACCAGACAACAAAAAGGAGACTACTGCCCAGGAGTGGCCTAGTGATCAGAGTGTTACAGGACACCAGTGAGAGCAGATTACAGCTGCATGGGCACCTGCTCACCCTCCTGCCTGGAAGCATGGCACCAAAAGGAACACAGAAAGAAAACAGGAGAGGTACACAGAAGGACGACAGGGGATGGCAAAAAGACAAGAGAAAGAGTGGCAGAGACTAGGACTATGGGAAGGCAGCTAAGCAGCGGAAAACCACCCTGGACTTCGGGGGATGTCAGAGCCAGGCCATGGACAAGAGGTGAGGGGGTGCAGGGGGTTCCCTGCAGTCTGACTCTGGCCATAGGAATCAAGATAGGGGGTCAGGCTGCAGGGAAAGACATTTTAATTTCTGCGGCTGGGGATCGTGGCCCCTGAATGGAGCGTGAGGCCATGGCGACAGGACACCATGGCACTGCAGCCCCATTCAGGAGCTTGGCTGAGTTAGCTGGGAATGTGGCTGGACATACAGCTGATCAGAATCAGTGCCCGGCCTGCATGTCCAGGCCAGTAGACCCGATTCTGATCCCACAGGCATGTCTAGCCCTGATTCTGCCAGGCCATACAGGGGCAGGACATGCAAGACAGAATTGGCCTCTTAGTATAATGTGCCATGAAACATTCAATATGTAAATCTGTTCTTCCCTTGAGCACTCACTCCTCTTTTCTGAATCACAAGGCTCTCCCTGGAAAAATGTTAAAATTCCTCCTTTCTGTATCTGGGATTCACTACTTGATCTTGACAATTGACTCCACTCATCTCCTTCTTATTGTGCTATCTAAGCACTGATTCTGCTGTCTCCCTCTAGTGAGAATAAGATGGGTAGCTCTCTGTTCTTTCTCTCAAGTGGCACATACTGGATGTTCGTGGCTCCTAAGAGGTTTCAACTGTCCTGGTACCAATTCCCTCAGGCAGAGCATTAAAGAATGATCTGAAAGGTCCCCAAAATCACTGTGTCTCTCTATTCATATTCCATATTAAAAAAAAACAAACCCCTCCTAGGCTCCCTCCTTCAAAGAACAAGAACCCAGAAAACATTTGGCTATTGTTCAATTCTTGGGAAACTACTTTCCTTTGGAAGGAAAGTATATATATATAAAAAAAAAAAACCCTCGTAAAACAAAACACAGAGCTCAAACCAGTTTACTAGTCCCTAGCAGCCTGCAGAGGAGAGAAAAAATAAAAATTTCCTTTTTTAATAAACTTTCCTCAGCTTTTACTGCTTTTCCAAAGCACTAACATAAGAGCTAGATTAGACCATTGCAGCTACTTCTAGCAGCATGCTTTGGACTGATAGTACATTCCTTTATTCTATTCTGCCTCAAATTATACTTCTAGAAGAATGCAATGCTTAGTAAGGATCTCATTAGGACCTTATAATCCCCACTTTGCATTCATTGAGTTAGGAACTGAAACGTCCAAGTCAGGGCAGGTTTAATTCCCTCTGTATTTTATAAAAGGCATTGCAGAGCCTTTTGCAAAATGCTTATATGGATGCATATAAATATACATGTATTTGCTGACACTTCAAAGAGGAGCAGTGCTTTTATAAATCTTTATGTGCAGAAGAAGAGCAGCATCACGCTGGGATTTACACGTGCATGTGCTGCCTGCAACATTCAAGTGCATTTTCTGCTACCTACATGTGTAGTTGATGGATTTTAAAACTTACACTTACAAGAGAAGCTTATTATGGAAAGGGCTGAACCAAGTCTTTTTTCTGAGTTTTTGAGGTGTTGGTATGTGACACAGAGTTTTGTGCTGTTGGAGACCGCAGGTCCAAATAAGTAGGTAGCCAGCACTTGAATATGCCTCAAAGTAAGTGCAAAAGCCATCACAGAAGTGTCGTAAGATATACATTTATTCCCATTGTCCAAGCCATCTACATGCAGAAATAATGTGTTTTTTTAAATCTCCATGTACATTTGTAAATGCCACTATTTCCACATACATGCTTTTAAAATAATCTCTTATATGTGTATGCGACAGCTAGCAAAGCAGACCAGCAAAAAGTGAATTATAAATTACTCTCTCTGATGCCTTTACACTAACCTTCTTACCGGCAGTCTGTGCTCTCTTCCGTTGGTCGCCACTTTCCTCTCTCTGAATTACCTTCAAATGTATCTACATCTCTCCGCTTAGGCCTACTCAACTGCCGGTCTCTTCGGACCAAGACTACGCTAATTTACGACCTAATTGAACAAGAATCTCTTGATGCCTTGTTCCTGGTGGAGACGTGGCTCAGGGATGGAGAGGATCCCCTTCTAACACGCTGTCTCCCGCCAAACTATAAAGCTATTTCAGTCCCGCGTGTTGCACGAACCGGTGGTGGAGTTGCAATTATACATCGCTCCACAGTCCCTTTCTCTCAAATTTCTTCTTCTTCCTTACACTATCTGGAAGCCCTCCTCCTCCAGCTCTCTTTTCAACCGGCTCTTCAATTTTTGCAGGTCTACTCCCCACCATCAGTCTCTCCCTCTCTCTGGGATACTCTCCTTGCCTCTGTTTCAGACTTGATTCTTCAATTCCCGCAGCTACTTGTACTTGGCGATTTTAATGTACATTTTCATCTCCCTGTTTCAGCTAAGGATACAACATTCGTTACACTTCTTCAAGATCTTTCTTTGTGTCAGCATGTGAATCTCCCCACCCACATTGCTGGTCACACTTTAGACCTCATTATTTCTCCGCCAAATTTTCCTAATCAGCTCTCGTCACCTATTCCTACGTTTGTTCCCTGGTCTGATCACTCCTATCTTATTTTTACCCTTTGTTCCATATCTCCCCCTCTAGTCTCTTCCTCACTCTCTGCCCGTCTGTCTCGTCATATCAATTCTGCAACCTTTCAGAAGTTTCTTGCGGCTTATCACCCTCCTTCCTCTGATTTCTTGTCTCTTTCACCCTCCTCCCAAGTTACGTTCTGGAATACAGAATTGTCCCATACATTAGATCAGGTTGCTCCTTGGCGCACCTGTTATCCCCGGACCGTTATCCGCCATCCGTGGTTTCACGCAGGACTTTGCCTGCTACGGTCCCAATTACGACAATCTGAACATCTTTGGAGGAAATCCCCCTCTCCTACCACTTATCAGAATTTTAAATCTTGTCATGCACAATACCGTGCTAACATTCATATTGCTAAACAGTCCTTCTACTCAGATTCAATTGTTTCGGCCCCAAACAGATCCCGCCATCTTTTTACCACCCTTAATACTCTCTCTCGTATACAGTCACGTTCCACCTGTAATTCATCTATTTCTACATCAACTCCCAGTCCCACCAGATTGGCTGCTTTTTTTTCCTCCAAAGTCCAAGATCTACGCCTGTCGCTCCCCTCCCATCCCCGGGCTTTATCTTCACCTCCTCCTATTTCACCCCATCCTCCTCTTCACTCTCACATTTCTGGTCCATCTTCCATACTATTACCTCTCCAGAACTTATCAAACTTCTATCTACTTCTCACAAAACCATCAGCTCATTAGATTCCATACCATCCAGTTGGTTTTCAAACCCCTCTCCCGAGCTACTTCATCCGCTTCTCACCATCATCAATTCCAGTCTTTCTTCAGGATCATTTCCCCGTCCATGGAAACATGCTGTGGTTCGTCCCCTGCTTAAAAACTCCTCCTTGGATCCATCAGTGTTAGCAAACTACCGGCCTGTCTCTAACCTTTCCTACGCTTCTAAGCTTTTGGAAAAAACGTTTTCGCCCAGCTCTCACATCACTTGGACTCCACGCAATTCCTCCATCCCCGGCAATCTGGTTTTCGGCCCTGCCACAGCGTCAAAACCATTATCACGGCTGTTATGAATGAAATCCACTCTTCTCACGATCGTGGTGATATCACGGTGGCGGTTTCTTTAGATCTTTCAGCTGCCTTTGACTTAGTAGATCATTCTCTTCTTCTTTCTAGGTTACGGGATGCGGGTCTTCAAGGGACCGTTTATCACTGGTTCCATTCCTTCCTGCACTCCAGGTCATTCGCAGTCACTTCCGCTTCTGCTATTACTGATAGCTTCCCCCTCACCTGTGGTGTCCCCCAGGGTTCAATACTAGCTCCTTTCTTATTTAATTTATTTCTGACCCCTTTAGCCTTATTAATTCAGCAATCAGGAGTTTCAGGCTATTATTACACAGACAACATCTTCCTTCTGTACCATACATCCTCTTCTCACCCTGATATCACTCCTCTCAATAATTGCTTATCTCTGGTTTCTTCTTGGCTTTCTACGAACTGTCTTGTTCTGAATATTTCCAAAACAGCATCTATTTGGTTTCCTCACAGTTCCACCATTCCGTCACTCATCCCCTCTTTTTCGGGCACCCCGATTTCTTTAGTCTCCAAGCTTCATTATCTGGGTGTCTTTCTCAATAGCAACCTTTCCTTTTGTGACCATATTTCCCAAGTTTCTCGGTGCTCCTTCTATTGCCTTAGACAGATTCGTGCCATTAGACCATTTCTTTCTCCTCAGGCTCTCTCCACCCTTCTTCTTTCTTTAGTTATCACACAGTTGGATTTCTGTAACTCGGTTTATGCTGGTATTCCACAATCTCAACGTCATTGGTTACAACTCCTACAGAACACCGCAGCCCGGATGATCCTACATGCTTCCCCTCGTGATCATATTACTCCTCTCCTTCAGCACCTTCATTGGTTACCAGTAAATTTTCGGTTACAGTTCAAAATTCTTACTCTCGTACATAGGGCCGTTTATCTTCACACTCCTCAGTACTTATCTGATTTGCTAACTTTTCACACACCTATCCGCAGCCTACAGTCAGCTTATATCAATTGCTTACACCTTCCCTCCCCTTCCCAGGATCATCTTCACTCAACATGAAGATCGGCATTCTTTTACTTTGGTCCAGCCCTCTGGAACTCCCTCCCCACTGACCTCCGACTAGAACAGTCCCCTGCTAAGTTCCGTTCTCTTCTCAAGACGCATCTCTTCTCCTCTGCCTTCAACCTTCCCCCGTGACCCCTGTTTTACTATTTTTTTGTATTGTCTATAGTCTGTCCTTTTCTTCCTGTCCTTTTCTTTTTTCCTCTCTCTTTTTCTTTTAAAATTATTGTCACTTTCTTTTTCCTTTCTTAATTTATATATATATATATTGTTTTTATTGTAAACCACCCCGATGTAATGGGGGGCGGTATATCAAGTGATTTTAAACAATAATAAACAATAACATCACACATCTTCCAATTGCCTCACTCATTCACTCACTATTCATTCATATACACCCACATCCCATCTGATTTGATTATGCAATCTCACAGGCTAAATCTCCTCTGCCCAGCTGACCTTCTCTCCCCATTTCCTTTCTCATTATACTCACCCCATGATGGTCTACACCTCTGCCTTTGGCCAACCTCATTTTTTTTACTGGCAGAGGCCAAACTGTGGTTCAAACTGCTACACCTTTGCCTTGGGCAGAAGATGAAGGGAAAATAGCCTGAAGCACTCTCCCATCTCAGTCCTATTCCTAAACTCAAACCCAGATTGTGGGGTAAAGATTAGAGAAGGCAGCCACCACTGTTACATCTGGTCCCCAATGTAGTTAAGAATGGCTAATCCCATTGGATTTTATTACTATTTCCATGTTGAAGAATTACAGGAGAGCAAGAACACCACCTGGGCTAGGCACATTGGAAGCAGATTTTGGAAATTTGTATTATCATTGTTCATGCTATATCTGCTTTGTAGTTAAGCAGAGGACAAACCTTTCCAATACTGTCAATCTGTCATTAACGTAAACAAGAAAAACAGATGAAATCAACTTATTGATGATGCCCTTTTACATTAATAATGAAATGTACTAAAGAAAAAAGGGACTATAGTAGCTGATATGGAAGGGCAGACTGGATAGGCCATATGGTCTTTTTCTGCTCTCATGTTTCTATGTATCTATTATTAGCTCATGCTTTTTTATTGGTGACTTGCCGAGAGCTACATTGAGGTATAGTAGATGCAGTATTTCTCTGATTGCAGAGGATTTACAATATGAGTTTGTACTTAAGACAAGAGAGGATGGGCCCAATATTGAGTTGTGCAGGCTATGCGCCGTGGCAGCGCATAGCCTGCCCGCCAACCTCCTTACCCAGATTGTCACTTCCACACCTGCAGAAGTGAAAATCTGGGTTAGCCTGCGCACCCCAGCAGCCTCAGAGACAACACGGAAAGCAACGATTTTCAATGCTAACTGTATAGCCCTCTGCTCCTTAAAGATAAGCAAGGTTTTTCCTCGCTTATCTTTAAGGCACAGAGAGCTATGTGGGTAGCATTGAAAATCACTGCTATCCTTGTAGTCCCTTCCTCTGCCCCCGCTCCACCCTGGAACGCCCCTAACACACGCTGATGCTATGGGGATAGCATCTGGGCGCATTAGGGACTTAGCTGGGATATTCGAAGGGCACTACCCTTGTAAGTGCCCTTTGAATATCCCAGATACGGCCCTTACATGGGTAGTAAGGAAGCTACTCATGTAAGGACCTTGGAATATCGGGTCCGATGAATTTACTTGACACAAGATCACAAGGACTATAAGTTGGAGAAACTGGATTTGAAACCTGGCTTCCTAGATGTTCAATCTGCTTCTGTAATTACAAAGCTATTTCTCCATTCCCAGGCTACTCACATCTGATAAATGTGAAGATTGCTTATGACTTTAATTACATGTAAGTTATTGTGTAAAAAGTGAAAATGACAATGACCCCAGAGCAAGTGAAAATGAAATGTTTATTGGGACCATAGTCTGTGGACTGACAGGATTCTGCATAAAAAGGAGAATTTGAATTGACCGAAAACATTACTACTACTACTACTACTACCACCATGTTTCCCCGAAAATAGGACTGGGTCTTATATTTATTTTTGCTCCAAAAGATGCACTAGGGCTTATTTTCAGGGGATGCCTTAGTTTCTTCTCTTGGCAGAAAGCCGTAAAATTCTTGCCCTGGGAGTTCTCCACGATTCCTTTCTTGTACTCGACGGAATAGCTCTTTCTTTTTGTACTCATCTTGTCTGGGGGCAAAATATTATTACATTTAAATCTACCATTAAAGGACCTTAGGGTAAGTATTGAAGTGACAGTGCTGATACCGGAAGCACTTGAAGCTGATTGGCTGCCACCTCATGACAGGCAGCCAATCAGTGAAATGTTACCCTAGTATGCTGTTGCTGCTGCTGTGGGTGGTACACACAGGGAAGCGGTGGATGCGGGCAGTGTGACAGAACAGAATGAGTGGTGCTGCAGCTCCCTCCCGTACAGATGATGAAAGTGGCCCGCAGCACAGCACCGGCACCCGATCGGCATCGGGGAGTGGAGCAGGAGGAAAGCTTCTCCCTGCTCTACCCGCCGAAGCCAATCAAGCCACAACAGCACCAGCTACTTTAAAGAGAGTGCCCTTGGTGCAAAGGAAGTGGCCCGCAGCACAGCACCGGCACCCGATCAGCATTGGGGAGTGGAGCAGGAGAAAAGCTCTTCCCCGGTGACCCCCCCTCCCCCCCCCAGGTACCAAATCTGTCAGACATGATCTGCACTAAGTCTTAGTTTCAGGGTAAGGCTTATATTATGGTAATCACAGAAAAACGTGCTAGGTCTTAGTTTCAGGATAGGTCTTATTTTCGGGGAAACACGGTACTACTGAACATTGGTACAGCACTACAAGACGTACGCAGCACTCCATGGATACATGTAAAAGATGGTCCCTGCTCATCAGAGCTTACAATCTAGTCAAGACAGACAACAAGTAGCTGGAGACACGGGATATATCTAGGGGAATGGTAAGGAAACACAAAGGAGATCAGGTGAGTAAAGATCCGAAAGCAGCAGCGAAGAGGTGAGTTTTCAGCCTGGATTTGAAAAGGGTCTGAGAAGTTGCCTGATGTACAGACTCAGGTCATTTGTTCCAGGCATAAGGAGCAGCAAGTGAAAGGAGCAAAGTTCTGGAGTTAGCAATAGAAAAAAAGGACACAGATAGATTGGAGGGGGTGTAGTGAGACATAAGAGAGGAAATGTAGTGAGGAGATGCAGAGTGAATGCACTTATAGGTCAGCAGGAGAAGTTTGAACTGGATGTGGAAATGGATAGGGAACCATTGAAGTGACTTCAGAAGAGAGGTAATATAAGCATGACAAGGCTGGCGGAAGATTAGTCACACAGCAGAGTGTTGGACAGATTGAAAGGGAGATAGATGATTCAGAGTGAGACCAGCAAGGAGTAGGCTACAATAGTCCAAACGGGAAGTGACTAAGGAGTGATAAGCTTCTTAGTAGTGTACTCAGAAAGGAATGGGCAAATTTTGTTGATGTTGTAGAGAAAGAAATGGCAGGTTTTAACTCTCAGTTGGATTAGTGTTTTTATAAGGAAAGAGAGGAGTCAAAGATGGCCCCAAGGTTGTGAGCTTAAGAGGCAGGGAGGAATAGAGATTTATTCACAGAGAATGAGAAAGGAAGAAGGGAGAGGAGGTTATAGGGGAAAAATAAGAAGTTCCGTTTTGGCCATGTTCAATTTCAAGTGGCTGTAAGACATCCAAGCAGCAATTTTAGAAAGGCAGGCAGAGATCCTGGCCTAGATTTCCATGGAGAATTCAGGTGTATAGAGGTAGATCTGGGAGTCATCAGCGTAAAGATGATACTGAAAGCCATGGGAAGAGATGAGTGCACTAAGGGACTGTGTATATAGAGAGAAAAGGAGTGGACCCAAGACAAATGATTGGGGTACACCAACTGAGAGAGGGATAGCAATAGAGGAGGATCCACCAGAACAAACACTTAAAGAGTGATGGGAGAGATAAGAAGAGAACCAGGATAGCACAGAGCTCTTAAAACCAAGTGAGAACAAGGTATCAAGGAGATGGTTATTGTCAATAGTGTCAGAACCAGCAGAAAGGTCAAGAAGGATGAGGATCAAGTAAAGGCCCTTGGATTTTGCAAGGAAGAGGTCACTGCAGACTTTGGCAAGAGCTGTTTTGGTAGAATGTAAAGGACGAAAACCAGATTGTAGAGGATCCAAAAGGGCTTGAGAGGAGAGAAAGTCGAGGGGAGGAGGGAGATGTGTCGATAGTGAGAAGGACAGATAGGATCTAGTGAGAATTTCTTGAGGAGAGAAGAGACCACAGCATGGTTGAAGGCTGCAGGGAAAGTTGCAGTGTAGAGCAATAGGTTGAGAATATGAGAGATGGAAGGGACTACAGTGAAGGAGATGGAGCTAAGGAGACGGGTGGGAATAGGATCAGAGGAGCAGGTAGTGAGTTTGGATGAGGAAAGAAGGTGAGTGGTTTTCTCCTCACAGATCATAGAAAAGGAAGAAAGGGTAGCAGAGCTGGGGGGAGGGGGGAGGGAAGTTGGGAGTGAAGAGGGGGAGGAGGGGAAGTAGCTGACCTCATGGGGAATTGAAGTGTGATCTTGTGGATTTTGTCATGGAAGTAGTCAGTCAGGGTTTGTGTAGAAAGGGATGGAGGGATTGGAGGCAGAGGCATCTTGAGAGAGTTGAGAGCTATAAAGTGATGGTGAGAGTCAGAGGTAAGAGACAGTCAGATGGACATAATAGTCTTGTTTGGCGAGTGCTATGGCTGACTAGAAAGAGACAAACATGAATTTGAAGTGTAAGAAGTCCGCAAGGGTGTCCACAAGGGTGTAGGATGTCTGCAATAAAACATCATGCACCAAGCACTTAACTATTAGATGCATTGCAGGATGGAAAACCATGTTAATATCTCAATATAAATGCAACATATATGTTTGTTCTATAATGGGCATGAAATTTCATTATAACATATTCTTTAACATATATGTGAATGTTAATGCATGAACTTTCATGTTACTAAATGTATGCTTGACTTATTATCTCTCCATTTTTGAAACATATAACTCTTCTCTCCAGCTACACTCTTTCTGCTTGTTATGCCGTGAAGAGAGTATTAGAGGCAGAATTTTTGAGAAGTGAGTTGGTCTGTTATAAATTGATTACTGATTGTGGTGGCCTGTGTCTTCCTTGTTTTGCTTATACTGTTTCCTTCACATTATCTAGCGTCTCTTTTGTGATATGAAAGGTTATGTCTTGATTTTATTTCAATATATTAGAATATATATATATATATATATATATATATATAAGCACTGAATAGTGAATCATTGTAAACACTGCAGCCAACATTTCACAACCAAATATTAGCCCCGTTTTTTTAACAATGAATATAACTATTTCTACTTGTCAAAGATGAGAAATAACATTTTACTAGATATTTTTAAAGTTACATATGAGGATGGATCAAGCCTTATGTGACTCTGCTTTTCACATGCACACACAAAAAACCCCCAGAGGCTTCATTTTTTGGCTGTACTAATGTCATCATCTAATTGCTATTAAGCAGAGGCAGAGGAAGGATATGACAGTCTAGAACCTCAATGAAGGTCACATGTTGTGCACATCAAGTTTCATGTTTTTAGTCTACTTTCCTGGGGGAAGGAGACCACTGAGATGTATGTGTGTCTGTGTGTGCCCTCCTTTAATAACTTTGGCATTCTCTAAGCGATTGTCACCAGATTCACTGTGAAAATATGCAGGGCTATTTGTGCTATCCTACATTACAGCTATCTAATGGATTTCATAGAGTCTGCCCAGGCACTTCATTGTGCCAAGTGAGCGCTGCAGTAGAGACATGTCCAGCATAAATTAATTCTGGGAAGACAGCTCCATTAGTTCTAACTTGAACTTCTTGTTTTTCTTTTGTTCTTTTTTATTATTCCCTTTTATTAGTCATTTTCTTTTAGAGCTGCTGCTGCTGCTGCTGATGTTGTATTTTTAACTTCTGTTGAATGCTGGCAAGGACTGTATCTTACTGTTCCAAATAATACCAGCTTAAGAAATGTCATGCAAAACATCATCATAATGGCAAATATCTAGAATAAGTAGAACATTTTTGCAAAGATTAGACTTAGGTGACCCAGTGGTGCACTGAAAACCTTGGAATAAATCCGGATCCTTGAGCAGCTTTGTTTAATGCCACTGTACAAGAGATGCACTTAGCTTTTTCCAGGTTTATTTATTTAGATTTATGACTGTGGGGATATGTTGCACCCTGTGATACCTAACCCTATACCTTAAATATCACATGAATCTTTTTATTTGAGTTTATGGGGGAGGGGGGAGGGAGGGAGGTTACCACTTTAACTTACTTTTTATCCATACTGCATTTAATTTGTGCAAACAATTTGATTAACTACATAAGGGATTTTGTTTAAATCTATAAAATGAATAGTCGACTAAAAAGTGAACCGAGAGACTCTCATCTAAGACTTAACTCACTAAAAGAGTTTTTTGTTGGTTCTTTATCCATGGGAAAAGAGAGATGAATCGTGTCCATAGTCTTAGTAAATCAAAAGACATCAACGTGTTTATTAGGACTGAGAAAGGTATAGATTGCTCTGATTAAGGAGGTCAGGAATATTGAAGAGGAACAATGATGATAAGTAGCTTTAATAACATCAAATGTAGATTTAAAAAAAAACACCAAATGTTCTTTTGGGATTTCTTGTTGAATTTCATTATCCACAAGAAGAAGCTCATTTCCAGTTGGGTACTGTTACAGCCATTTACAAAGAAATAAATTAGGGTGGAAAAAATGTAGATAACGATTAGCTCTCTAAGAATGTCTGTGAAAGAGCCTGGAAGAAATGGTGCTGAATTTAATAGGCAACTGTAATTAAACGACAAGACTAGCAAATCACCCAGAGAGAAAGATCAGAGGTACGCTGTTCTGTTCATTTTAAAAGGAAATCCTATAAAGACTTTAAAAAGTCATATAATCTGTAGCAGCCACCTTTTAAAGATTTTAATATCCAGATCCTACGACTTACATGGCACATTTGAATTCATCATAATTGCAGCAGAGTGATTTGGTTTTTCTGGAACTATAGCACCATTTCACTATTTGCATAAACTAAGCTAATCCAGAACTAAGATTTATTATATTTTATTTAACTGAAGATATTTATTCAAGATGGATGTATTGTAGTATATTCAGATACTATAATGTTCTGTTGTACAGACAGAAGGGTGAACATTTATTTGCCTGTTAGGACTGACCCTGTAATGAAAATTCAGATAGGAAAATATCTTTTATCAATGCTTTGCAATTAGGTCTATGAAAAATCTATAGAATTAAAAAAAAAAAAAAACGAAACAGAAAACACATTGAAATTCATTTTATAAAAAGCCGTTTAGATGGAAAAGCCAATGGATTCCTATTTTGGGTCTATTATATAAAGACACTTACTGTAGGTGCTTATGTGTCTTTATAAAATAATAGCAAATATCATAACAAATAACAGTTATAACTTACTCACATGCATTTACAGCTGCTTGAGAGCATACAGTAGGTAAATGAATGCATGGATTCTTCTTTCGGACACATGCATCTTATAAAGAATGGGGTCTATTCTGTAACACAAATAGAGGGGATGAACATCACTTTGGGATGTCCAACCCCTCTATCCGTCCCTCTTTCCCATCCCCGACTAAGCCTTCCTGTATGAACAGGGAGTTTGTATGGGGAAGCTAGATGGGGGCGGGAAGGGGCAGTGTGGAGTAAGAGTTAGGCAAGCAGTGGCCGGTCTGCGGCCCCGGACATACAGGGCCAATTCTGATGTTGACCCTGTACGTCCAGGGCCGGCAGACTAGATGGGTAACTTATTCCACCTCTGTAAGTTCCCCTAGAAGTCAGGGGATGTCAGACCAGGGCGGCGGCAAAGATAGGAGGGGGTACAGGAGATTTCCCACAGCCCAATCCTGGCCATGGGAGGCCAGATTGGTGGTCAGGCTATGGGAAATGGCATAAGTGGTCGGTGCTGGGGATCACGGCTCCTGAATGGAGCCACGGTGCCATGGCAATCGGATATTACTCTACTATGCAATGTGTGGAAGTTCGTGTACCCACGGAACATATTGAATATTTATTAGCTCTTGTGATGAGTGCGGTAGTCTAATTAGAAAATACAACAAAAAACGGCGAAAGGTTTACAAGAAAGGTCATTGATGTTCTAAGACACCATATCATCAGACGGAAGTCTCTTGGTGGCTAAAGTTCTGAGACCTGTTTTTTCGCTTGTTAATTGTTGGCTTTGAAGTGTAATTTTTAAACCTAATTTTTCCCGTGGTTTTGTTTACATTGGACGTATCTCATTTAATAGTGACAATACACGTTCAGAGACTGACCGCATATAATAGTGTGTTCCAAATTTCCTGGCAGAGCTTGTAAGTATGATAACAGCTGCTTCTAATTGTTGTATACTTTAATAGGAATGCCATCAATGCCCGATACTTTATCTTTGATAATTTTTTCAATGCTGCTTTGACTTTTTTTTCATCACCAATGGTTCCTGCTCATAAGGTACAGATTGTAACAGCTGTTTGTCCACTTGATCTTTTTGGTATAGTGGCTCTATATATTCTTTCCCCCTTGAGAAGATTGCTGGGAGACTCATCAACAACCTTCGCTATACTGATGACACCATAATACTGGCAGACAGTGAAGACAATCTGAAACATTTGCTTCTGAGATCAAGGAACATAGTCTTAAAATGGGCCTGCACCTTAACGTAAAGAAGACAAAGTTCATTATTGATGGAGAAGAAATTCAAATAGTGGACAACTTTAACCTGCTTGAATCAATAATCAATAAAGAAATGACAAGCAGTCAAGAAATCTGATGACACATTGCTCTTGACAGAATGGCAATGAAGGGCCTAGACAAGATTCTCAAAAAAAGAAATGTCTCTCTCCATAGAAAGATTTGACTTGTCCAAAGCCATGGTATTTTCATTAACATCATATGGATGCGAAAGTTGGACAGTGAAAAAGATAGACAGAAAGAAAACTGATGCCTTTGAATTAGGGTGCTGGTGAAGAATATTATTATTAATATTATTATTATTATTATTATTATTATTATTATTATTAAAGACTTATAAAGCGCCGCAACATACGAAGCGCTATACAAACATAGAATAGAGACAATCCCTGCTCATCAGAGCTCACAATCTAATAAGACAGAAAACAAAATAAGTTACATAATACAAATAACAAAAATTTACAGGACAAAGTAAGCAAATGTTGATAGAGAGATCAAGATAGGGTAAGACAGGAATGGAAAGCAATAGTGAAGAGGTGGGATTTTAGTCTTGACTTGAAAATGGCCAGGGAGGACGCCTGGTGCACAGAGATAGGAAGACTATTTCAAGCAAAGGGTACTGCCAGTTGGAAGGAGCAAAGTCTGGAATTGGCCGTACAAGTAAAGGGAACAGATAAACGAAGATTGTTAGAAGAGCGAAGCAACCAAGAGGGGGTGTAAGGAGAGATGAGAGATGAAAGGTACTTGGGGGCAGAAGAGTGAATACATTTATAGGTCAGGAGGAGAAGTTTAAATTGGATACGGAGACGGATGGGAAGCCAATGAAGTGACATGAGGAGAGGAGTGATGTGGGAAAAACAAGACTGGCGGAAAATAAGTCGAGTGGCGGAGTGTTGAATTGACTGAAGAGGAAAGAGGTGGCTTGCAGGGAGGCCGGCAAGGAGAACATTACAATAATCAAGATGGGAGGCGATTAAGGAGTGGACAATCAATTTAGTGGTGTCAACAGAGAGGAAGGGGCGAATTTTGGAAATATTGTATAGAAAGAAACAACAAGTTTTAGCAACGAGCTGGATATGTGAAAAGAAAGAGAGAGAGGAATCGAAGATAACACCAAGGTTATGTGCTGAAGAAACAGGGAGGAGTACAGAGTTATCAACAGAGAGAGATAAAGGGGAAAGAGGAGGGGAAGTATTCGGGGGAAAGATAAGAAGCTCAGTTTTGGCCATGTTCAGTTTCAAGCGGTGGTGGGACATCCAGGCAGCAATGTCAGAGAGGCAGAGTGAGATCTTAGACTGGATATCAGGAGAAATAACAGGTGCAGAAATATAGATTTGAGAGTCATCGGCATAGAGATGACAATGAAAGCCATGGGAAGAGATAAGGGTGCCAAGGGATTGGGTATAGAGAGAGAAGAGAAGTGGACCTAAGACGGAACCCTGAGGAACTCCTACAGGTAGTGGGGTTGAAAAGGAGGAAGAGCCATTGAAGCACACACTGAAAGAGCGATGGGATAGATAGGAAGAGAACCAAGATAGTACAGAGTCTTTGAATACAAGTGAGGATAGGGTGATAAGAAGAAGGTTATGGTCAACAGTGTCGAAGGCAGCAGAGAGATCAAGAAGAATGAGGACAGAGTAAAAGCCTTTGGACTTTGCCAAGAACAAATCATTCGAGACCTTAGTAAGAGCAGTTTCAGTGGGGTGTAGGGGACAGAAGCCAGATTGTAAAGGATCCAAGAGGGTATGAGAGGAGAGGAAATCAAGACAACGGTGATAGACTGCATGCTCAAGTAGTTTAGAGACGAAAGGAAGGAGAGAGATGGGACGATAGTTAGAAGGACAAGTGGGATCAAGTGAAGGTTTTTTGAGGAGGGGTGTAACCACAGCATGCTTGAAAACAGAAGGGAAGGTTGCAGTGGAGAGAGAGAGGTTAAGAATATGAGAAATAGAAGGGATGAGAGATGAAAAGATGGAGCTAAGGAGGTGGGTGGGGAAGGGTCAGAAGAGCAGGTAGTAGGTTTGGAGGAAGAGAGAAGGAGTGATGTTTCCTCGTCAGAGACCATAGGGAAGGAAGAAAGGGTGACAGATGTTTGGGGAGGGGAGAAATGGGAAATGGGGGGGGGAGGGGGAGGAGGGGAACTGGAGGGTGATTGTGTGGATTTTGTCATGGAAGTAGTTAGCCAAGGTTTGGGCAGAAAGGGAGAGAGGAATCAGGGGTGGAGGAGAGAATTGAGTGTGCTAAAGAGACAATGAGGATTAGAGGAAAGAGAGTTAGTCAGACTGAGGAAGTAAATTTGTTTGAAAAGCGCAATGGCTGATTGGAAGGAGGAGAGCATGAATTTAAAGTGGAGAAAGTCAGGATAAGAGCGGGATTTTAGCCAGGCATGCTCAGCAGAGCGGGCACAAGAGCGCAGAAAGTGAACAATAGGGGAGAGCCAGGGCTGAGGAGAAGAACGTCTAACAGGATGGGGGATGAGGGGGGGCAAAAGTATCAAGGGTGGAGGAGAGTGCAGTGTTATAAGAGGTCACAGACTCATCAATAGAATTGGAAAGCAGAGTGGATGAAAGAGATAAGGAGAGAGAGGGGGCGAGAGCTAAAGGATCAATGGCAAGAAGGTTTCTAAATAGGTTAGTGCAGACAGTACGAGGCTGGAGTGGGGGATGATGAATAGTAAGGCTTAAAAGGTGGTGGCCAGATAAGGGAAGGACAGAGTTACAGAAATTGGAAGGTGAGCAGTAAGAGAAGAAAATTAAGTCAAGGCAGTGATCATGTCAGTGAGTGGGGGCAGTGGAACAGAGTTGAAAGTTATGTGAGGAGGTAAGGGAGAGAAGCTTTAAAGCAGGGGGATCAGAAGGGCTGTCAACATGAATGTTGAAGTCACCAAGAATAAGGGTGGCGAAGGAAAGGTGAAGAAAGGTAGAAAGCCAAGAATCAAAATCTTTTGTCAACTTCGCCCCAAGATGCTGGAACAAACTCCCTCCCAGCATTAGAGCAATTAGGGACCTGAGACAGTTTAGAAAAGCCCTCTTCACTACACATTTTAAGCCTCTGGATATCCCTCCTCTTTCCCGCCCCTTGCCCTCACAACCCCATACGTATCCTATATGACTGCATAGAACTGACATATGTACCAACATATAGTTGTCAAGATTGTATATAGTTTCCCCTGGTTTAACTCCAAATTATTTCCCTGTTATCTGTAAACGAAGGTCAAATTATCTGATCAATGTGTTTTATTCTTACAATGTAAACCGCACTGATGACAAATAGTGCGGTATATAAGAAATGTTAAATAAATAAATAAAATCAGAAAGAAAAGTAGAGACAGAAATGTCAGGAGGACGATAGACAACAGCGACTCGGAGTGGAAGAGGAGAGAAGAGGCGGATGGAGTGGAATTCAAAGGAGAGAGGGGAATGAGAGTGAGGTGGCATGAGGGTCTGGAAGTGACAGGAGGGAGCCAACAGAAAGTCAGTATCCCCACCACGACCAGTAGGATGAGGAGTGTGGGAAAACTTATAGCCGCCATGACATAGAGCAGCAATGGATGCAGTGTCATCAGAAAGAAGCCAGGTCTCAGTTAGGGCAAAGAGGTGAAATGAGCGGGAAATAAAAAGGTCATGAACAAAAGCAAGTTTATTAGAGATAGAATGAATGTTCCATAAGGCACAAAAGAAGGGGAGAGAAGAGGAATCAGAACAAGGTTAGATAAGTTGCGAGAAGGCCTAGACCTAACGTGAGAAAAATAATTAGGGAGCGCAGGAAGCCTAAGAGAGCGAGAACTACGTCTAGGGAGACCAGAACTAGGGAAGACATAGATAAGGTTCGCTAGATTATGTAAAGGCCTCATTATAACAATATAAGACTTGGGAGTAATGTACCCGAAATGAGGAAGAAAGGAGGAGCAGAGTACAAAAGAGACAAGAAGGGCAAATCAAATGTAAATAAAGAATCAAATATAGGAATGGGAGCATATAGAATCAGCAGGTTAGGGAACACGAGAAAGTCACAAAGTAGAGAGAGCATTGTTCAAGTTGCCCAGCATACCAGTGGAGTAGATGTCGCTGGAAGCGGCTAAGGTCCCGCGCCTAAGGGCCCTTTGGCGTGACCCTTAGGTGCGGGCGTGCCCTCTGGCGCTGCAGTTCAAAAGATGCCGATCAGCTGGGCTGGGGGAGGGGACTCACTTCTGGCTCCCGATCAGGCGAATAATGTGTATACTATCAATTGCCCAAAAAATAAACCAGTCATTACTAGAGGAGATCAAACCTAAGATTTCTTTAGAAGCTCAGATGACAAGACTTTGACTTTCATACTTTGGACACATCATGCAAAGAGAAGGATCATTAGAGAAAGACATCATGCTTTTTAAAAATAAAGCTGTTATGTTTTGTGGTCAAACTGTGAGGATATTTCTGGATATTGTTAGAGCCACTCAGGCTCACCGGAAGCAGTTCTTACAGTTAAAGTCTAGAGTTCTGGCTTTAGGTGCTACTTTTTATTTGAAGTTCCCCTGTAAGTGTCTTGAGACCCTACAGGGGCAGAGATATACCTTTTTTGACAGCTCTCAATTGGATAAATTCCTTATAGGTAGACAGGATGAGGAACTTCTGGCGATGGATTCATATGTTATCTTAATGTCTCTAATTTCTTGAAATATGTAGTTGCTGAATTTCCCAGCTCAGTATCTTAATGTGTCTTTTGCAAATTCAATTTCTGAACATCTGAGCAAACCCATCTTGCAGTATACTAATACATGTTCCTAGGCCTACCAATCCACATGCAGCTATGATTGCTGGCCTTCCCCTCCCATGAGACCACAGGGATGCATCTCTCATTGGTGGACAGGAGGGGAAGGCTGTTGATCACAGTGTTCTTCTGCCCTCCAGGAATGGGATCCCTCCAGACAGCCTGCTGCCTGCTGGGTTGCGACCTTCCCCTACTTCTGCTTATAGGAGATCAGATCGTCGTGGGCAGAGGTAGGGGAAGGCCGTGATTGCAGCAGCAACATTTTGGTGCGGCCAGGGCCCATCGCCCTCTACTTCCCAATGCCTCTGCTCACAGTGCTGAGCATTGTGAAGGACATATTGAATTCAGTCAGTATTTGCATGAACTCTCCCACCTCTGGATTTCCTCTGCTGGGAAAAAAATCATATGTATGGATAACCCTATGAATGATGTTGAGTAGGCCAAAGTGACTGACAGGGTACCATCTGTATACAAAAGACCCATTAGCAACCCAGGATAACACATCCTTGTACTTGGATATCCTATCGAGCTGCACTTCTGGGTTTTCCCTATGATATGCACTGATTGTTTTTGGCACTTTTTGAAGAACTGAATCTGGACATCTAGTGTTTACCTAGCAGTGTCATTGCCAGTCTCTCACCTTCTTTGGATCGAAATACCATGCCACTGTTTTAGCTGTCTAGACTGGAATCTCAAATGAACTCTGTACCTGTGTGTAGATCCAGCAGTACAACAGGGTCAGACACAAAAAAATGATTTCTGAATGAATTTCACACTTTGCTTGTACTCTCTGCTAGAAGAGGAATCAAAAGGGGACTATTTTCAAACTGTGCATGTTCCCTGCTAGGATCCAAATATGGGACACAATTTTTCCTGTGACACATATCGGCCACATTGATGATTTCAAGTTCTAATTAAAATTTCCTGTTTATTTGATATACTGCCCCTCAAAATTAATGTCTAAGCAGTTTACAAGAAAGAAATTTAAAAATGTTAAATAAAAAAAACCCCAAATGACTTAAAAAAACAATTGCAATAACATAAAAATGAAAATGAAGTCACTTGATAAGTTCAAAGGGATACCTAACAGTATCATTTGTACCAACATGGATGATGTCAAGGAAGCCTAGGAGACATAATCTCAAAGGGAAAAGGAATTGTAGAGCCTAGTAGTTAGCATGAATGGGAAGACTGGATAGGCCATATGGTCTTTATCCGTTGTCATTTTTCTATGTTTCTATGATATTCCTGGAAACATTTTGCTCACTTGGAGATTGAGGAAGCAAAACTTGAACATCATCTGCATACATATAAAACTGCAACCCCATATTCCTCATCAAAAAGCCAATGGCAACATAAAAATATTAAACAAATACAGCAATAAAATGGAGCCCTGATGGACCTCACTCACTAACTCCCAAACCTCATGCTCTGCTCCCTTCCTTCCTTCCAAGAAGGAAGAGAACCACAGAAGCACCTTCCCACCCCATCCTACTCCCTTAAGACAATCTAACAAAAGCTTATATTCAACTTTATCAAAAGTTGCCCAACATCCAGTTTAAGAAGGTCCTCTTCATTACTACCATCAAACATAACATGGATATCATCCACAAGGTCTCTTAATAAGGTTTCAGTACTATAAAACCAACAAAACCTGGATTGAAACTCACCCAAACCTTATTGCTTTCCAAGTAATCAGACAACTGTAAGGCCACATATCATTCCATAAGTTTATCCAAAAAGGAGACATTAGAAATAGGCCTATAACTCTCATATTTGGAGACATCACCTGCATTCCTTGGTAGAGGTGTCACTATACTCCCCTTTAAAACCACTGGGAGCATACTCATCATCAAAGAGGTATTCGCAATCCATGCCAGTCATTCTAAAACAAAACCCCTCCCTAGCTGAACCCAAGATACATGACAGGGGTCTAACAAACATCTGACTGAGTGCATCTTTCCCATTACATTCTCTATGTCCTCTGAAGTCACTATCAGAGATATTTACCAGCCTAATTCAGATCCTGAATGATCACTCATTAGATAACAAGGATCTGGATTAAGCTTAGTAAATATCTCTAATAGTATACTTAGACATGGTTTCAAAGAATTTATGGCAAAAAAACATTGCAAAAGAAAAGTCTTTGGAGTAGGTCTCTAGAGCAGGATTCAATAGATTCACAAGGCAAATAATCCAGGAAGGTTTTTCTCAGAGCTCCAGACCAAAGTTTGAACCAATCAGGAAATAGGAACAAAGATCAGCAGAAACACAAGGCAGGCTAGGGGCAGCTCTCCTGGAGAGATAATAGCTTTTCCAGTAAAATGTCTCTCTTCCAATCTAAGGGTCATCAATGTGAGGGCAGCCGATGATGACACTGGGAAAAAAAAACAGGATTTAGGATTTTTTTCATGTTGTCTAAAGATTAAAAATGAGATGAGATGAGAAAGGAAATGCCCTTGATTTGTCCCATGTCATTTCAAATGAGTGCATATCCATAGTGCACTTATATTCCGCCAACTGCTGCCAGACAGATATCAGTGCCAGCAAAGCACATTACACTGTATACATAGATTAAAAAGTCCTAGACCTCAATGCCCAGGAGCTGCCATTAACATAGTACCATACTACCAATGAGCTCCATCCCCTTTCTGTTTCAGGCTTCTTCATTAGATGAAATGCTAGAAAAAAGTCCCACTGAGGCTGCAGGGAATCCTGGAAAAGTGAGAACAGTTTGTTTTCATTCCTCCCATCTTGAGGCCAATCTCAAGGTATGACAGATTATGATCTCAGGGTTCAAACCATAAAACCTATCCTGAAGAAGAAGGTTGCCATCATTGTATCTTAAATGCCATTGCATGCCCAGTTTTTAGACCCAAAATGCTCCACATATTTGTATCAGAGAATTTTCTTTGCTCCATAAACAAACACTTTCTGAGCATCTGTTCTGTGTAGATTGTTGCAGCTGTAACATTGAGACTCCCCCCAGCTTGACCAGCAGTGGGTGAAACTCTTAATCACAAGTCATATCTGGCTACTGAGTTTCATCAAATATGGGATCTGGGATGGGAAGGAGGGACATTGAACATATCCAGTCCTACTGGCCTTCATTTCTAGGATTCATACACCAAAAGGTGAATTTGAGCTTCCCTAATAAGGAAAGGGAGACAATCCCAATGTTTCCCCCCTTTCAGTTGGACTCTACAAGACAATGGCCCAGAGAAGTCACTGGTTCATACAATGATAGGAATTAGTCACAATGTGGCAGTATCTCTCCAGATCATTTGTTTTGTCTTGTTTTCTCTGAGGACTATGTAGTGTCCCTTTTTTAATTTTCCTCTCAAACTAATAATGTTCATTATTTGTATTGCAGCTGGATGCACAGAGGTCCTTCTTTCAAATGTGGTTATTGATTCTGAGATCAAGCCATGAATAAGGTTTCAGATGCCAAAGCCTATGCATATCCCCATCCACCCCATGCTTCCCTCCATTCACGCTACCTAGTTCCATTTAAACACCTCCTAACCACTTACCTTACCACCTCCTCTGAAACACGCCTTTCTCCCTTTTCCCTCTAATCTCATAACAAATAACAGTTATAGTTGAGCAAAATAGAGTTTTCATGTGCCGACTTCCAACTAATTCCCTCCCATCCCTCCGCACTCAGGCCACATATAAAATAACTATCAGCCCTGTCAAAATCCCAGTAAGAACAATAAAAAGGAGCACATATGAATGAACCAAAGTCATACTGATGGTGTTAATAAATCTTCAAACTTCAGTCTAAAATATAGCATGTTTGGTATTGCTATGGGGGCTTCAGAAGCCCCATCCATAGCTACCATTTATATGGCACAATTTGAAGAGTTATATGTGTATACATCATCTTTTTTTGGTTATATACCTTTTTGGCGTTGTTTTCTGGACGACATTTTCTTTTTGTGGACTGGAACTTATTAGTTATTGGAATCTTTTTTGACAACTCTCAATTCCTTCAAATCGAACATTCAATTTACAGCTCATTCTGACCAAGTCAGTGTTCAATTTTTGGACATTACCATTTCTTTGAGCCCTGAGGATTTTGAAAAGTCTCTTTTTCGAAAACCAGTACAACAAAACACCCTTTTACAATATCGGAGTTTCCATCCTCCCTCTCTGAAACAAGGTTTGCCATATGGCCAGTTTTTAAGGCTATGTCAAAATTGTTCTACCTTACATGAATTTTTCAGTCAGGATTTGAACTTGAAACAGCGTCTTCTATCTCGGGGTTATCCCCTTAAAATTGTGATGATGACTTTTAAGCATGCACGTTTTACACATCGGGACTGGCTATTATCTCCTACAACTTCTGCTTCAGCAGAATCTTTAATGGATGATAAGGTAGTAGGAGTGCTCCCTTATATTGCAGGAGTTCAGAAGGTGAGAACAATTTTGCATAAATATTGGAATGTTTTGAAATTGCATGCATATTTTGCAGGTAAGAATTTATCTTTAGCATATTCTCGTGGTGCTAATCTACGGGACTGTGTAGTTCATTCTTTGTCTATTATTGATCGCCCTATACTATATCATGTGGATCCGGGGCATTTTTCTTGCGGGAATTGTCGGTTTTGCAATTTATCCCTCACCGGCATGGACTGGTGTGATTCCCGGACATCAAAAGTTTTTTTGACACAGTGGCATATTACATGTGAATCGGCTTTTGTAGTGTATATTATCATTTGCCCTTGTCTTTTGTATTATATTGGATGCAGACTCGCTTGGCGGAACATGCCTCACGTTTATGCACTAAAACAGTAGCTGCACCTATGGTGGAATATTGACTTCTTAAAGATCATTGCTTTGAACAACTGAGTTGGAGAATCTTGGAGTTTGTACCATCTGATCTGCGAGGAGGGGTTCGGGTTTCAAAGCTTCAATATAGAGAACAATGTTGGATATTTCAGCTGGGCACAGTCATCCCTGGTGGCTTGAATGCAGTGTTGGAGTGGCATGCTTTGTTTTGATAGGCCCTTGATCCATAGGTCATTTGCCTGTGTAACCAATGAGAGTGGGGGTTCCCTTTCTTCAGTGGGGATAACCTCATTCTATTGGTTTTAAAGTGTTCTGGTCTCTGATTGGTCATCTGCTTCCCCGTCTCTAGGAGCTAACTGCTCCTGCCACTACAGCCAATGTTTCAAAACAGCCAGTGTCTTAAAAACATGTATAAGTCCATTTATCCAGATCCTCAGTCTTACTAGGTATACCATAATAAAATGAATATTTTTTTTTCTACCAGCCAGATGCATACCTCAGCATAGGCTTTCTGCAGCGCCATAATCTGCACAGAATTATTCTGCCAAATTTGTATAATTGTGTTATTGATACATAGGTCTCTTGTCTTAAGATAGTACTGAAGGAGAGCAAATTGTGGGCATAGTTGAGAATTTTAATGATGACCATCCATGGCCAAGAGTTCCCTTCTCTCATTGCCTTTAGACTCAAGATTCTTTTTCTCAGTTCCGGTGTGCATTTTTGGAACAGGTTCAGATATCTGCTCACCTTCAATGTGAGTAGTTTGGGATTTATCGTCTACACTGTTCATTATGCACACATGATAACTTTTTATAGCAAGTGGGTGTACGCCCCGACACACGCACATGTGTGAGGTTTGTGTGTGCGTGTGAGAGTGTGTGTGTGTGTGTGTGTGTGGTGTGTGTGTGTGTGCATATATGCCCTTGAGTCAACAGTGTGAGCGTGCGTGTGTTTACATCATCAGCAGGTGCCTTTCTTTTTGGTATATAACAGAACATTTTTTAAGTGGTGTTACAGCATTTTTTCTTTGAAGAAGGTTGAGTTTGCATGAATATATGTCTGCTCCAAAAGCAACCCTTTTTAGAGGCTGAAACATTGATGTCAAGCATGAATGAGCACGAGAATGAATAATGTAGACCCTCAATGCTGATCAGGTTGGAAGAAAGTTTGGAGTGGTTTGTGCTGCTAGAGCTGAATCTCTACCATCTGTTTGGCTTCAAGCAAGAAACTACTATAAGATAAGTGCTTTTGTTCCCTTTGGGTGCTATAGAAAGTGGTTTGCATCTTGGGACTTTCTGTGATAAAGATAAAGACACTTTATAGATATAAAAAAATTACATACAAATTAAGACTGTTTGGGCACTGTTAAAGACCATAGCTTAGTTGGTGTAATATTTATTTATTTAACATTTTTTATATACCGTCTTTCTACAAATCAAAACGGTTTACATAGAACAAAAAGCAGTGTATTTCAACTGTTTACATGGAACAATTAACAGGATACAAAGTAAAACAACAAGAACAACAAAATTATATTATTCAATTAATTACCTTGAACAGTGAACAACTATTTACATATTTACAAATGTATGTGCAAGGCTACGGATGGGAGTATTGTAAAGTTTAAAAAGAACAAGGGCAGGGGGGTAGAAAATAAGGGGTTTAGGTATTAGGGTGGGAGAGAAAAATGACCGAGGAAGAGATGAGTCTTTAACTTTTTCCGGAAATCAGTGTGGCTCACGCAGTTGCGCAGCTCATGCGGAAGGGTGTTCCAAAGGGAAGGAGCATGGAAGGAAAAGGTCTTGTTGCATGTGGATTGTTTGCAGTGTTTTTTAGTTGAAGGTATAGTCAGTAAGTTTTTAGTGATAGAACGGTGAATTCTAGTGTTGTTTGGAGAAGGTAAGGAGAGGGGAGAGGCATGGAGCTGACTCCTTAGAAATAATTTTGTGTATTAGAGTAAGAACCTTGAATTTCACTCGGTGATGAATTGGGAGCCAGTGGAGATCATAGAGGATTGGTGTAATATGAGCTCGTCTAGGATTGTTTGTTATGAGACGCGCTAATGTATTCTGGGCTAGTTGGAGGGGTTGAATAGAGTTCTTAGGGAGGCCCTGATAGATCAGATTACAATAGTCAAGCGAGGGGGTTGTAAGGGCCTGACAGACAGTACGAAAGGAATCGGGGCTTAGGAGAGGCTTGAGGTTCCTGAGAGTGCGTAGCTTAGCGTATATGATGCCTGTTGATGTCTCCACGTAACCCTTTATTAATTGTTTAGTATTTCATTTTATAAAAACCCACTTGGTGACTATTTTGATGTGTGTGACTGTTAGATTTGGTCATTTGTTTTGCCTCACTTAATCCTTTCATCTCACACATAGCTTCTGCCATCTTACCATCCCCTGGCTTGGTTCTGCTCCTACCTTTCTGCTAACGGCATGTGGCTTCCCAACAAACTTGTCCATACAACACCAGGGATGAAGAGTAACTGGTCACTGCACTTTTGGCATAGTAACTATGCAGATGAAGGTAGATTGGTCAGGTAGTCGTAGAGTACAGGTTCAACACACCTTCCTGTGCTCGACACAGCATGTGACTCTTTAGTTTATCTTTGTAATTGGAATTGTTTCTTGGCTGCATCACCTAGATTTATTTTCCCTGACTATGTGCTGTCCCACAGTTGATAAAGTCTCTCCTTTATGCATCCTTATGATCTTAGGTCATGGGGGTGTATGGGGAGTTACAATAAAAGAAAAGAAAAGTAGGGTACATACCCCTCCCTTATTTTATAGGGCTCTGTTGGCTACAGGGGAGTTGCTCCATCATCACACTCACCCGTTAAACTATAGAGTTTATCAATATGCATTCAGTAATGAATACAACTGCACTAATAAATGATACAATTTTTGATGATGCGCTTGATCTTTTATTTATTTCTGAAACCTGGATTTTTATGGCAGACAATGTTAGTGCCCTAAAGGGTATGACGTCATTCAAACAACTCATAAAAAGGGGATAGGAGGGGTGTGATGACACTAAAGTATTCTGAATTTATATTTAAGGTGTGTGACACATTTCAAACAGACCTGAGTATCTGTTAATACAGTTTGAGTTATTCATGCTCTGTTTGGTTTATGTATCCCCTTACAGAGCACCATAGAATATTCCTCTTTTGGTGATTGGTTGGTGGCCTTGCGATTTTATTTAAATTCTCTAATGTTGATTGTAAATTTTAATGTACATTTTAATCAATTAGATGCAGGTGGCCTGGTTGAGGACTTTTGCAATTCAATGGGGGCAATTGTACTAGGGCAATCAATGAGAATAGTTTGCTCATACTGGAGATCATACCGATGACCTTCCTTTCTTTCCAAATCATCCTTGAGGTTTGGATATAATTAATATTAACAAATGTGTCTTTTATGGTGAAACCATAACCTAATTTCATTTCAATTGCATTTTTCTATACCAATATGCCTTAGTGTTAGATATCAATACATAGGTTTGATACTAGGGTATTTCAGTTAAAGTGGTTAGCAGGACTACCAGTCCCTGATGATGGGGATGTAGAATCCTCCATTACAATTTGGAGAAAGGCAGTGGAGAAGAATAGTGTTCTTAAAGTTGTTGAAAAAAAGTAATCGGTCAAATAGTGCCTCATCGTACAGCAGTGAGATTTGTAGTTCAAACTGGAGAGTCAATGGAGGAAGAACAGGTCAGAGGATAAGGAAGTCTATATGGCCCAGATAAGAACCTACACGGAAATAGCAGTGAAGATGATGAAAACTTATGTCACACAGAAAACTGAGAAAGCTGAGCAATTTATAATAGTGAGCAGATGGCTGGCTTTTCTTTCCCTGTAACAGGTTCTGAGTCCATTGGTTAATGAGCTAGCATGTTAGCATGTTTCTTCTTCACTAAAGTAAAACCAACTAACTGTCTTTGTTATATATGTAGTCTCCATGTGCTCTAGCCTGTCTACTCGGCAAAGTTTTGAACTGTGTAGTGAGTTTGCTATTCAAAGGATACTACTTGGATCAAATGAGCCAACATGTCCGTTTGACATAGTCTCAGTACATATTATTAAGTTCCTGCATTAGTTTCTTAATAAATTTATTACTGCCTTTGGTTCATAGCTCTTTTCAGGTTTTTGTCTTACCTGGTGCTTTAACGTGCACATTAGTGCAACCAGTTGTGAAAGACCGTGTCAGGTCTATTGCAGATTGTGCAAACTAGTCTCATTTCTTATTTTCCATTTTTGGCTAAATTTGTGGAAACAGTGGTCAACCAACAATTGATTTTTTAGAATAGAGTCAGTTGCTAGATGATTCACAACATGGCTTTAGAAAAAATTGGAGTACAGGGAAACAGAAAAATAGGCAAAAGACCCTTTTTTCCTCCAAAGTTCTGACTTTTATGACTTAGACCTCATAAGAACAAGATATACCATACTGGGTCAGACCAAGGTCCATCAAGCCCAGTATCCTGTTTCCAACAGTGGCCAATCTAGGTCACAAGTACCTAGCAGTATCCCCAAAGGACACAGGTTCACAATGCTTATATTGGGTCAAGCAGTGGACATTATGGGTCCCCTTAATGGTTTATGGACCTTTCCTCCAGAAACTTGTCCAAACCTTTTTTAAACCCAGCTACACTAACAGCTTTTACTACATCCTCCGGTAACCTCCTAGCTCCTCCCTTGGTTTCTCCTTACAGGGAATATAGCTAGAAAATTCCCAGGGCATGATTTTATATGCTGCTTCCTGGGCTCTTCATCCCCTAATGGGCAGCACAGGAAAGCTTTAACTCTCTGACTTAGTGACACCCGGGTCACAATTAATATGATTTATGGGGTTACATGAGCAGGTTTTGTATTTTTGTGATGGGTTTTGAGAGCATGGGGGAAGACTTACTCTCCAAGACCCTACATGACTATCCACTCTGTGCTCACATTCCCACTACACTCCACCCTTCAATGAGGGGATTTTTGGAAATAAGTCCACAGTACACTGGTTGTGTAACTGAATCTCCATTTTCTTGAACAATTTGACCCGAACAGTTGGCACGCAGTACCAGCTTTGAAGAAACTTCCAACAGTATTTATAGTTCTGTCAAAGCAATGAAGTAAACTGTTTCCTTCTTTCTCCTAGGATTTCTCCACACAATCTCTATACAGTAGCCTCCTTTCTTGAATAATTGGATCTCTTCCTAAAACTTAGAGTAGAGGTTTCCAACCTTTTTGGTTATGTAGACCCCTTATTAACCTCCAAAATGTTCAGAGACCCTGATTTCATCCCCATCTTTCTTCCTAGAACCCCTTCTCCTAGTGCCAAGCCTGTCCCGACTAGCTATCTTTCCCTCCCTTCACTTTCCTTTATCCACCAGTCTCTCTTTCCTCCACAATCAGTCCCCAAGAGTCTCCATATTTTTCTCTATACCTCCCACCCCAGCCAATTTCCTTCAGTCTGTCTGTCTCTCTCTCACTGTCTCCCTATGAATTCATTATGCAGGGCTCAGGAGGATCAACAGCTCTATGTATCTATTCCTCTATATATCTATTGCTGATCTCTCTTCAGTGTACACATTGCAATGCCTTTTACAAGGAAGGGAAAAAGACTTCAGTGTATGTCATCAAGGCCATAAAGAAGGACACAGCAATATCACCACCATCAATCAGAAAAAACTTCCTCTATCCCAGTTGCCAATAGATATGCATGTTTTGTGAAAAAAGTGATATCTCTTTAAAATAATTGACCCTTCAGCCAGTACTTTCATACAATAGATTCATATCACCGATGATGGCGATATTTCTGTGGGCTTCTTTATGGAGTTGATGACAAATACTGAGGTCTTTTTACCTTCCTTTTAAAGGGTATTATAATGTGTACACTGAAGAGAGATTAACATAGAAACAAGACAGCAGAAAAAGACCACATGGCCTATCTAGTCTGCCCTTCCATATTAACTACTCCAATAGTCCCCTTTTTCCTTTAGAGATCCTCTGTGTTTGTCTCATGCTTTTTTGAATTCAGATACTGTCCTCATCTCTACCACCTCCACTGGGAGACTATTCCACGCATCTACCACTTTTTCTGTAATTAAACATTTCTGCATATTACTCCTGAGTCTATCCCCTTTCACCTTCATCCTATGTCCCCCCTCATAGCAGAGCTTGCTTTCAATCGAAAGAGGCTCTTCTCCTGTGCATTTATGCCATGGAAGTATTTAAACATCTCTATCCTGCTTTCCTCTAAAGAATGCATATTGAGATCTTTAAGTTTGTCCTCATATGCTTTATAATGAAGGCCACTAACCATTTTAGTAGCCACCGCCTGCACCGACTCCAATCTGTTTTTATTCTTCTGAAGGCTCAGTCTCCAGACAGCGTTGTTTGATGTAAACCGCCACTGATCTTGGGAATTGGCGGTATATAAAAGTTTTGCAAATAAATAAAATAAATAAATAAATCTAGGGCTCTCTTTCGGTCCAACTCCCTGGTCACCCAGTCAAAGAAATCAATCAGATTTTTCTAACAAGACCTGCCTCTGGTAATCCATGTTGCCTAAGATCCGGTAATCTATTGGACTCCAGAAAACTCACTATTTTCTCTTTCAGCAGCATTTCCAATAGTTTATTCACCACAGAGGTTGAACTAACTGGCCTGTAGTTTTCAACCACATCCTTACTTCTGTGTTTGTGTAAAGAGACCACGTGTGCCTCTCTCCAGTCCTCTGGCACCATTCCTGACTCCAAGGAGGCATTGAAAAGGTGCTGCTAGAACATCTCCCAGTTCCTTCAGTATTCTCGTATGTATCCCATCTGGTCCCATTGCTTTTAGTTTAGCTTGTACCTCAAGAATAGCCATTTCTAAACATCATTCAAGATCCCTGTTGCTTCTGTTACTATTTCTGGGTGTTTTCTGAGGTCCTACTCCTGGCCCTTCATCTGCGAACACAGAACAGAAATATTTGTTAAGCAATTTTGCTTTATTTATTTAGCTGTATTTATATCCTGCTTTTCACCAGGTCAAAGCGGTCAATTGGAGGATACATTTAACACGAGGGGATATGAGACACATATGCTAATACTTACAGGGAACATGGGCAATGGAGGGTTAAGTGGCTTGCCCAAGACCACAAGGAGTGCCTATAGGATTAGAAATCCCAGTCCCTCCGGCCTGAGATTGCTGTTCCCAGGTGGGACTTGAACCCCCAGCCCTACGGCCTGAAGTACCTTGCCCTTAAAATATCCCCTTTCAATTTTGCCCGCTGCTTTTCAACATCCCCAGTTGTTTCCATCCCACTAACGGCTTTTTGAGGTATGGGCCCATCTTGGCAAAGTTAGTTTTCCTAAAGTCTAAGACCTTTGCATTTGAATGGATTTTACCAGCCCTAGTCATAATACTAAACCACACCATCTTGTGATCACTGGATGTGAGATTATCTACCACTAAAACATCAGAAACACTTTCACCATTGGTAAGCACCAAGTCCAGTATGGCCCCTTCACGTGTGGATTCTGTTACCAGTTACTTGAATAGTTCTCTCTTTAGAGAATCCAGGATCTAGGAGTAAGGAGATCCTGACACCACAGCAGGGATGTGCCAATTAACATCCAGTATATTGAAATCACTTATCAGTAGCTCTTCCCCTTTCCTGGCAATGCTGCGTATATCTTCTGTTAAATCTCCATCCACTTCTTCTTTATAAGGGAGGTCTGTATATCATGCCAATGCAAATGGATTTCTCTTTCTCTCTTTCTAGTTTAACCCACAGTGCCTCATCTCTCCTTTTTAAGCACTGTGATTCTATAGCTTTAATGCTATTTTTTACATATAGTGCTACTTCTCCTCCCCTTCTTCCTACCCTGTCCTTTCTGAATAAAGTATAGCCTGGTATAATTACATCCTAGTCATGGTTGTCCGTGAACCATGTCTCCGTAACCACTGCTAAATCCAAGTCAGCCTCTTCCATTAAAGCCTCAAGATCTGGGATCTTATTTCCCATGCTATGGACATTTATACACACCACTTTCCAGATGTTGCCCCTTTTACCCATTTCTATAGAGGTTTATAATGTTTCACTTCATTGGGAACTTTCACTTACCTGGAGGCTGTCTTCACCCATCCTCAACAAATCTAGTTTAAAGTCCTCTTCAGTAGGTTAGCCAGTCTGCAATAGAGGATACTCTCTCTCTCCATAGCCAGTGCCTACTAATCTTTCTCTTTCAACAATCTTCTCATCATCTTCTTTCCCTGACTCTCCTTTCTGTGTTCTATGGACCCTGGACCATAGGTTAGAAGATGCCACACTTCCCAGAACATGGCTCCCCGGCTCACCTCTGCAGAACCACAGGAGTAATGAGTGGTGTTTTCCTTCTTTCCTGTGGCTCTGTTAACATTCATCTTTCCAGTGTGCTGAGTGCCAGGAGGTTAAACGGTAAAAAAAACCTGAAACACACACTACCAAAACAAAATATTCTATTATGAAAAAAGTGGGTAACGTTCTATTAACCAAAATTTTCTTTTTATAATCATGCAAGGGAGGTCTCAGAACTGACGGGCTTTAAATTGATTTATGCAAAATCTATAAATCATTTGCCCCATTACATCAATGATCTCCCTTATAAAAAGCACCAGCAATAACAAGAGGACCGCAACATAGTAACTTAGCTTCAAAAACCTCAGCTTGATACGGTCAATCTGAAACCCTGACATTTCAATCTAGCGCTCTTTAAGCGTTTCACAGCCAACACAGCTTCATCAGGGGAATATTGCCAACTAATCACAAAGAAAAACAAACACACTACTAAAAACTCATACTCATCCATCATATTCATAAGAACAAAACATATTATAACCTCAAATCACACTCACCCAAATGTCAGAATAACAATCATGCCGCATAACAAATCAAGTTCGGCTTTGCTTCAACATGGCCGATCGTCTCACAAACGCCGCGCATGCAAAAACCCAAACACGAACTGCCCATCAAATACCTCAAGGTTCATGATGTCAGGAATACCCTAATCAAAGAAACTCCACCCCCAGAGAGAAACATTAGTCAAATACAGACACCCCAGTCAATCTGCATATTCAAACCTTCTGGCACCACCGTACGTACAGTAAAAATCTATCATTGCTCACAGAGAAACAAAGATTGCTCCCTGGTCTTTCCCTCTCTACCAGCTGTCACTTCATCTAAGCCAAAACATCGCAAATCAGTGAAGGAATGCCCAAAATCCAGACAGTGCTGCACTAAGGGAGTCTCTCGCACCTGACAATGTAGCCTACTTTTGTGTTCAATCATCCATTTTCTAAATTGTCTATTAGTTTTGCCAATATACAATAACTCACACAGGCATAAAATCCCATATACCACGTATATAGACTCACAAGAAGACTGTTTCTTCAACTTCAAACTTTTATCATGATAAACCAATTGAGTCATATTACAGGAGATCACACAGATCGAACAGCTGCCACATTTCTTATGTTCCCCCACAACATCAGTCCTACTCAAAAGAGGACGTAACACTGAAGGGCTCAACCTATCCTGCAACTTACGATGGCAACTTTGCTGATAGGGGTTATACAATGTGGATTATAAAGCAGGCATATAAAAGAGCATTATATAATAATAGAGCACTTCTTTTAAATCCTCATACTGGTCATAGTCAGGATGATGATATAGATCATGCAAATTTAATATCAAAATATTCCCCTTTTAGTTTCCATATTACAATGGATTGTTAAGAAACATGCGAGTGTATTGCGTACTATTCCTGGTTTAGAAAATAAGACAGATGTGTGTGGCATCGCCATCGTAATTTGCAGGATAGGTTGAGCCCTTCGGTGTTACGTCCTCTTTTAAGTAGTACTGATGTTGTGGGGGAACATAAGAAATGTGGCAGCTGTTCGATCTGTGTGATCTCCTGTAATATGACTCAATTGGTTTATCATTGTAAAAACTTGAAGTTGAAGAAACAGTCTTCTTGTGAGTCTATATACGTGGTATATAGGATTTTATGCCTGTGTGAGTTACTATATATTGGCAAAACTAATAGACAATTTAGAAAATGGATGCTTGAACACAAAAGTAGGCTAAATTGTCAGGTGTGGGAGGCTCCCTTAGTGCAGCACTGTCTGGATTTTGGGCATTCCTTCACTGATTTGCGATGTTTTTGCTTAGATGAAGTGACAGCAGGTAGAGAGAGAAAGACCAGGGAGCAATCTTTGTTTCTTTGTGAGCAACAATGGATTTTTACTGTACGTACGGTGGTGCCAGAAGGTTTGAATATGCAGGTTGACTGGGGTGTCTGTATTTGATTAATGTTTTCTCTGGGGTGGAGTTTTTTTGATTAGGGTATTCCTGACATCATGAAATTGAGGTATTTGATGGACAGTTCGTGTTTGGGTTTTTGCATGCGCGGCGTTTGTGAGACGATCGGCCATGTTGAAGCAAAGCCGAGACTTATGCGGCATTATTTGTTATTCTGACATTTGGGTGAGTGTGATTTGAGGTTATGATATTTATTTATTTATTTTATTTATTTCTTTTTTATACCGCGCTCTTTAGAATCAGTGCGGTTTACATGTATACTAACAGGTACTTATTTTTATTCCCTTGTCCCCGAAGGGCTCACAATCTAAGTGTACCTGTTTTGTAGATATGAATATGATGGATGAGTATGAGTTTCTAGTAGTGTGTTTGTGTTTCTTTGTGATTAGTTGGCAATATTCCCCTGTTGAAGCTGTGATGGCTGTGAAACGCTTGAAGAGTGCTAGATTGAAGCGTCGGGGTTTCAGATTGACCATATCAAGCTGAAGTTTTTAAAGCTAAGTTACTATGTTGCGGTCCTCTTGATATTGCTGGTGCTTTTTATAAGGGAGGTCATTGATGTAATGGGGCAAATGATTTATAGATTTTGCATAAATCAATTTAAAGCCCGTCAGTTCAGAGACCTCCCTTGTATGTTTATACAAAGAAAATTTTGGTTAATAGAACGTTATCCACTTTTTTCATAATAACATATTTTGTTTTGATAGAGTGTGTTTCAGTTTCTTTCGATATTTTATCACTCTCTTATTTGACCAGTATATTATAGGAGGTTAAACGGGGCATTTTCTATCTTGTGCAAGACGGGAAATGCCCCGTTTAACCTCCCAGTGGGATGAATGTTAACAGAGCCACGGGAGAGAAGGAAAACGCTGCTCTTCACTCCCGTGACTCTGCAGAGGTGAGTTGGGACATTGGGCTTCGGGCCTCTCCGGCTTCCTTTGAAGCCAGTCAGGCAGACATGGGGCCTCCCGAGGTGTGAGGCCATGGTGGGCAACATTCCCACACCATGGTCCAGCCAGCTCTCGCCCATGGCATGATTCCCCAGGTGTATATATGCACTGCTGCATGACACATCATGAAGGGGAGGTAGAGCTCGTACAGTAGCTTTTGATGCCATACCATTATGTGCCAGTATGTAAAACACCTGATTTGCATGCTCCACCCCCACTGCCCTCTGCTGGTTCCAACACTGGCTATGAGGCCAGTGCTGGCTGAAGCACACAGGCCTATTTCCTGATACCTCCACAGCACGCAATACCAGCAGCCCTCTGACAACTATCCAGTGCATATGTAGACATGAACAAGAGTCAGTAAAGACAGCTTTTGATGTTTCTGTGGTTGTTTGCCCACTGTCTCAGCAGGGTCACTCCTGACCTGAAGACCCTGGCTTTGTAGCTGTCAGGCTGCTGTGGTGCACTGCCCTTCTCCCTGGTGGCCTAAGTAAGTGACTAGATATTCTGCTGTTTTTCCCATTTGCCTTTCTTTCTTCCAATGTTGTTACCCTGTTTCTGCCTTTCATATTTCCTAACACTTGCGTACAGAATGCGCATCCACAACACCCTAGCAAGGTCGGTGCCAATATTGCTTGGTCAGAGGCACGCATTCAATGCACCCATGCTAGTGGCATGTTTGTATAGCTAGCATGTGACTAGCATGCCTTCCCCAGCCATGCCTTAATCCCACTTATTTGCGCACTGCTTGGGTAGCGCAGCATTTTTTACGTGGTCGCCTTTGTGTTGCATGCTCCTTGCTACTGTATGATCAAAAAGCAGGTTAGCACCATGCAAAGCTCCACACTACCAACTCCCGCACTTAGTAAACATGCCCCAATATTTTATTATACTTTCCTTTTGATGTCGGGTCCGTGTAAAATCTCTGAAGTTGATTTCAGATTTTGAAGTAATCTTAGAGAATTGTACCAATAAAGATTTGTCCATTAATTCTGAAAAAGCTCAGGCCCTGTAATTTGCTGTGATTTAAATTGTAAGGCCCCTGAGAATAATTGTTTGGCTGGATTAGATGTTCTGATAAAAGATAAAGGGCACAATATTTATTTGGGCAGACTATGCACTGCTACGGCGCATAGCCATACCCACCCACCCTTAACCACAGATATTCAATGCCAGGGTCAGATGCAGCTTCGACATTGAATATCTGGGTTTGCTCACATAGCTCCTGCAGCTAAAAGATAGGCGAGGGTTTTCCTCGCCAACCCTCACCTATCTTTTAGCCACCAGTCCCTAATCAGGTAGCATGCAATATTACTGTTACCCGATTAGGGACTGTTGCCATTTCCGCTCCTCCCCAGAATACCCCCGATATGCCCCAATGCTAAGTGGGTTAACATTGGGGCATGTAAGGGAGATAGCACAGATATTCAGCAGCACTAACCGTGTTAGTGCCATTGAAGATCCCAATTAGAGGCATTTACACGGTTTACTGGGCTGTAAATCATGTAAATGCCTTTCAAATATTGGGCCCAAAATACTTCACCTAAGAATAATCATTGACTGGGCATAACATTTAGGCCTGTGGTATCTTTTGAAGGTGTGATTTCATCTCTCTGTGCCTAAGTGCAACTGCGCTTACAGCAACCTTTGGGGACAATTTCTCCAAATGGGTACATTTTGCAGTCTTGAACCTCACTCCTAAGCTAGGGTATGTAGAGTATGATCTTAGTCTCTCAAATTTACTGCTAATGCTCACCATAGAACTTGTATTGTGCAAAAGAGAGCTTTCTTCTGGAGTGCATAAGATGTAACATGTATAGGTAGTTTGTCAAGATGTGATTGGAAGTTCTTCTTTATCAAGCCTGTGACTCCCAATATGATGGGAAATATTTCTGTATCTTTCTGCCCTATTTTCTTAGTCTCTAACTGCATTTTTTGGTACTTCAGGATCTTCTCCCTCTCCATGCAATTCACAGAATAATCACTTGGAACCGACACCTCTTTTATCAATGCTGTTCTGATGTTTATTATTAAGCATTTATAAAGAGCTGCAAACATACGAAGCGCTGTACACACAAATAAGAGAGACAGTCCCTGCTCATCAGAGCTCACAATTTAGTCAAGACAAAAAATTACATAATACAAATTACAGATCAACAGGACAAAGTATACATCTAATGTTAGAGAGAGCAAACGCAGCATATATAAAATAGTCATATCACAACACAAGAGTCAAGAATGAAAAGCAATAGTGAAGAGGTGGGATTTCAACCTGGACTTGAAGATGGCCAGGGAGGACGCCTGGCGCACAGAGACAGGAAGGCTGTTCCAGGTGAAGGGTGCAGCAAGGTGAAAGGAGAGAAGTCTAGAATTATCAATACGAGTGAAAGGCATAGATAAACGAAGACTATTAGAAGAGCGAAGTAACCGAGAGGGAGTGTAAAGAGAGATAAGAGACGAAAGGTACTGGGGGGCAGAAGAGTGAATACATTTATAGGTCAGTAGGAGAAGCTTGAATTGGATACAGAAATGGATGGGGAGCCAAAGAAGCGACATGAGGAGAGGAGTGATTGGGGAAAAACGAGACTGGCGGAAAATCAGACGAGCAGCAGAATGTTGAATAGACTGAAGGGGAAAGAGGTGGTTTGCGGGGAGGCCGGCAAGGAGAAGGTTACAGTAATGAAGGCGGGATGTGATTAAGGAGTGGACTATCATTTTAGTAGTGTGAACAGAGAGGAAGGGGCGAATTTTGCAGATATTGTAGAGAAAGAAACGGCATGACTTAGCAATGAGTTGGATATGTAGAGAGAAAGAGAGGGAGGAGTCAAAGATAACACCAAGGTTACGCGCTGAGGAGACAGGAAGGATAACAGAGTTATCCACAGAGACAGAGAAAGGAGAAAGAGGAGGGGAGGGATTCGGGGGAAAGATAAGGAGTTCAGCCTTGGCCATGTTCAATTTTAAGCAGCGGAGGGACATCCAGCTAGCAATGTCAGAGAGGCAGACCGTGATCTTAGACTGGATTTCAGGAGAGATAACAGGCGTAGAGAGGTAGATTTGAGAGTCATCAGCAAAGAGATGATAGTGAAAGCCATGGGAAGAGATAAGGGCACCAAGGGACTGGGTGTAGAGAGAGAAGAGGAACAATCCCAAGACGGAACCCTGAGGAACACCTACAGGTAATGTTTCTCCTTTACCACTCTGTCAGGTTTCCTCACATCCAGTTTCCTTTCCATCAGAATGGGAATATCTCAGGTGTTAGAAAATGCCCATAATTCTCATGTCATATCCCTATCCCCCCCAGTCCTTTCCCAACCATGTGTTAACCAGTTGGCTCAGGATTTTTACCATGGGGAACCATGGAAACAGTGGTGCAAGTGTGAAATGACATTTTAGAAGGGAAGTCAAGGATGACTCTGAGATGTCCACAGCAGAATGCCCCAAAATCTGGGGAAATGGCAATAGAGAATGCAGGCACATATAAGTGCCTACTGAAATAATTTCATCTCTACCCTAAAAAATGAAAGTTACAGTAACTAGTTCTGGAGACAGGCCCTATGCAAATAGCAAGGATGGGTACATATAAGGGTAAATGTCATTCCACAAATGTGGATGTCCCTGAATTTCATGCCTGCAGAACCAGGTACTTGAATGTCCAGGCCTGGGTAGTGCAGAAGGGGGCATCTATGTTATGAGACTAGCACGTCCTGGCCTATTATTTCAGATACTCAAACAAGCGGTGCGGAGCTGCAATTTGTTTAGAGTATGCATTTACATGCAGGTTTCTTTGGCCAGGAAATACTAACTGTGCTGATGAATGCATCTGTGCTTCCCCCCCTGGAAGCATTGCAGCCATACAACAAGCACTTTTTATATCTAATTCATGGTCAGAAGCAGGTATAGGCATGAATGCCTCAGAACCCAGGGCAGACGTGCTAGTGCCATTCTAAAATTGCACCACGATCTGCATCTCCCTCGTTCCATCCAAGGCATGCCTCCACTGCACCCCCATGCTGCATAGATGTTCTCATGACAGGAACGCCTATATACCCTGCTTGCCAAAATGGCTCCAGGGACATCGCCATGATTTTCACATCTAAGCGCCCTTTTTCAGAATCCCAGCTCACGAATAGGGCTTCTAAAATGACCCCCTTAGGGCATAGCAAACCCCATGCTGTCAGCACAGTTTAGTAAACATGCTATATAAATCAGAGGCACAAGATAGTGTGTAACACTTATTTTAAGCTTTGTGCACTGCAGAAGCTTCAATTTGTACTTGAGCCAGATTGTTTTCACGGTGTTTTACAGAGCTTAGCATTATCTGGGTTTAACTATTATAATGTGATATGCAGGGGCTGCCTAATAATTTTCTTAGAGCACTGCAGATGACACAAAACTCCTCTGCACCACAGATAGCTAGATTGCACTTATATGTTCATCTTTTCCCAGTATTGGCAGATCTACATTGGCTCCAAGTTATGTACTATATCCTGTTTAAATTACTTTGTCTGTTTTTTTAGGATTTGTATTTGTTACTGTGGGTATTTACAATTTTCACTGCAGTTCTATGTTTCTGAGAGAAATTTGCACTTAAATGAGCAGTGTTTGTTGAGAATACCAACACTTTGTTTGTTAAAACAAGGGATTATAAACCGAGTTGCCTTATCGTCCCTCCAATCCAGTCCCAAACCTTTGCGTAATGCACCTCTTCCAGCAGCTTGGAGACTGAGCATGTCATCTTTTTATGACAGTAGTACTAATACAGCGAGCACAGCTCCTTCTGTCCAGTACACTCAGTCTCCAAGCAGCTGGAGGTAGTTAGCCAGAGGGCTCGACTCACTGAGGGCAACTAAGGAGCTTATATTTAGTTAGATTTTGGGAATTTTTCTTTGTCTGTTGGAGTTCCTGATTAGAGCACTTTACTTTCCTTTAGTGGCAAGGTTAACAAAAAAAAAAAAAAAAAAAAGGCCAGTTGGAGAAGAAACAATTCGAATGGAGGAGGCCCCCCCTTCCCTCTCTTTGATCCTGGTTGGTGGGGTGGTGAGCAAGAGGTGGGCTGACTGGGGACGTGGAGCGCCTGATACCTCAAATGGGAGAGGAGCCATTCGGCATGTTTGGCTGGTAGATGAGCATTTCTTTCCCGCGGAGTCCCCTGCAGTGCCGAAGCCTTTATTTCGGGCTGAGCGCGGGGGAGCACAGCTCTCAGGCATAGCACAGGAGCAGATTGTCCTCTGGTGCAACACCATTGGCTCAGGGTCCGATCCGGTGAGTTGGCTGGGACTTGAGGAGAGTGTGCAGCAGGCTGAAGAGGGAGTGTGGGGGACAACGTGGTATGGCCTGCATTCTCATCAGAGGCCTGAGAGAGTTTGTTTCCTGCGCAAAAGTGCAGCTGCGCAGGAAGAATCACAGCTCTGTAGCAGTGCAGGACCCACAGTTTTTTTGAGTTTGTTTGCCTTATTTTACTTTAGTTTGCTTTATTTTACTTTCTTTGTTTTGCCTTTTTTTAATTTTCTGGCCTTAGGGTAGTTTTTTTTAGTGGTGCTCGTTTCTTCCCTCTTGGGCTTAGTTCCAGCCAATTGTGAGCTTTTCCTAGAGAAAAAAATAAAAGAAGAGTGATAAGAAACAGCAGGGGGGAGAGGCAAACAAGAGTGGCTGCAGCTCCTTGCCTGTTCCAGCTGGGAGGGCATGGTTTGACTGCACTTTGCTTCTCTCTTTGGGCCCTTGCTGACTGGTGGGTGGAACATCATCGGCCGAGGTCTTGGTCTCCATGCTGGCATGCCGGCAAGGCCGCAGTGTCTGATTTGTGGGACTAGGGGAGGCATGGTCTCAGAGGTGGGCATTTGTAGGGGGTGCACTCAGGAGGCCACCGCAATGGAGCAGTCCCTGCAAGAAGGGCCAGAGCAGGAAGGCACTACTGTCCCACCTACTGTCAAGCAAGTGGTGGTAGGGACTGCACCTGCCTCTCTAGAGCCATCCTCCAGCTGCCAGGCCATTCTCAGACTATCCTCCTCTCAGGGATTATCAGGAGGGGGGTCTCAGTGTTGTTTTCGCCCGTTTGTCCTGCTGCTCCACCAGGCATTCTGTTAGCACCAGCAGGGGGTGGTGGGAATGCCTGAGACGTGGGAGCAGAGCAGGAAGAAGCCGGGGGTCCCAGTGAGGAACCAGGGATGCTCCTGGCAAAGCGCCCTAAGCCCAAGGAGGAAGGGCAGCGGCAGTCTCCGATGTTGGAGGGGCTCGAAGGGGAAGACCTCGACATGGAGATGAATGTGGATGAGGAGCTTGTGGAAGGCGAGATCCCTGAGCAGGAAGACCAATCCCGGATAGTTAGGGTCTTTCGTAGAAAGGGGTTGTCGCTTATCATGGAATCATTGAAGGCGCTAAATTTGCCGCTGGGGTCTCCAATGGAGGAGGAGACCTTGGATGATCCTCTTCTGCATGCGGTACTGAGGATGCAGTCTTTTTTTCCCATTCATAGGGTGGTGAGGCAGATGATCCAGGATGAGTGGGATCTGCCAGAGAATGGCCTTCGGGGGGCTAAGCTCATGACCCACCTCTATCTCTTGGTGGATCAGGATAGGGAGCTGTTTTGGTCTCCGAAGGTGGACGTGGCAATGTCTGCTGTCACTAAGAAGATGACAATTTCAGTGGAAGGTGCGGCGGCACTGAAGGATGTGCAGGATAGGAAGCTGGATGTGCTGCTGAAGCAGGCATTCAATGTCAATGCCCTTTGCCTCCAAGTCTCCATTTGTGGAGCTTGGGTAGTGCGGGCCTGCCTCTGCTGGTCTCAGCGAGTACAGCAGCAGGAAGACCCAGACCAGTCGAGGGAGGCCTCCCGGTTGGTATCTGGGGCGGTTTACCTGGCATATATTCATTATGATCTCATCAGAGGACTCTCCAAGACTATGGCCTCGGTGGTGGCAGCCCACCGTTATTTGTGTTTTTGTAATTGGGCAGCTGATTCCTCATCCAAGGCCCGGTTCAGTAAGCTGTCCTTCAGTAGAAAGCTTCTATTTGGAGAGGACCTAGAGAAGTTGGTTAAAGACCTGGGGGAGGCAAAGGGTGGCCGGCTGCTAGAGGACAACAGAAATTGAGCCAGGGTGCCTCAGGCCCTAGGGGATAACAGCAGGAATTTGGTGTTTTTGACCCTCACACCAGACCCCTTTCCAGAAAGGTTGCTTTCCTACAAGGATGCAGTGGTTTGAGGTTTTTGGGGAGTGGGGCGCGGATTTGTGGCAGCCTCATCCTCGGGGCCAAAAAAGCCTAATGAAGCGAGGAGGGCCCAGGTGGAGGTGCAGCCGGTTGGAGGCCATCTGCAAGACTTCTGCTCCACCTGGGTCCAGATCACCTCCGATCAGTGGGTATCAGAGGTCATCTGAGAGGGTATGCTCTCGAGTTCGCTCAACCAATGGGCAGCTCCTTCGTGCAGTCTCCATGCAAAGCGTGGGCCGAGGCGGTTGCAGTTCAGAACATCTTGAGGCATTTGGTGCAGCTCAGAGCCGTGGTGCCGGTGCCTCGAGACCAGTACAGTTACAGTGGTTACGCCATTTATTTTGTCGGACCAAATAAAGACAGAGCATTCCGTCCCATTCTTGACCTCAAGTGCGTAAACCGCTGTCTGCGGGTCCCACATTTTCACATGGAGACTTTGCGGTCCATCATAGTAGCAATCTGCAGTGGGAATTCATGACGTCCCTCGACCTCCCAGAGGCTTACCTGCGCATTCCCATTCAGCCAGAGCATCAGCAGTTCCTAAAATTTGCGGTGCCCATGGGCCTCGCGATGGTGGCAGGCACCTTCACCAAGGTCATAGTGGTGGTAGCAGCAGCGCAGCACAAAGAAGGAGTCCTAGTACATCTTTATCTTGAAGTCTGGCTCATTCGGGCAAAGTCCAGGGTCGAGAATGAGCACGCTACAGCCCAGGTGGTGCAGTTTCTGCAGAACCTGGGTTGGTTAGTCAATGTGGCCAAGATCCAGTTGTACCCTTCTCAGGTCCTGGAGTACTTAGGAGTCCGTTTTGACACACAAGTGGGGAGAGTCTTTTGGCAGAGCTGCGAGCACGGGAGCTTCGGCGCCTGGTGCGGGAGTTTCTTGGGAGGCCAGAGCCCACAGCATGACACTACCTCCAACTACTCGGCACCATGGCAGCCACTCTCGATCTGGTATTGCGGGTGAGGGCACAATGCAGACCCTCCAGAGGTCCCTGCAGTAGCGTTGGTTGCATCAGTCTTCTCCTCTCTCTCAGAGACTCCCCTGCCCATGGGGGGTCAAGAAATCCCTCAGATGGTGGTTCATGGAAGGGGGCATCTGGAGAGGGGGATGCCCCTTGAGTCACTGGCCTGGGTTCCATTGGTGACAGATGCCAGTCTTTGCAGCTGGGAGGCCCATTGCGAGGGGCAGTTTGCACAGGGGCAGTTGAGTCCACAGGAGGCTTGTTGGTCGATCAACAGGCTGGAGATGAGGGCGGTAGCCGTCATGCTGCAGAGCTTTGAGGCGAGGTTGGACGGGCGGCAGTGCGGGTGCTGTCGGACAATGCAACAACGGTAGCCTACATCAACCAGCAGGGCAGCACGGGCAGTGCAGTCATGGAGGCGGAGGCGAGGCACTGATGGACTGGGCGGAAGTTCACCTCCAGGCATTGTCAACAGTGTATGTGGTGGGAGTCGACAATGTCACGGCAGATTATCTGAGTCAGGTGTGAGTAGACCCAGGAGTGTGGGTGCTCAATCAGGAGGTGTTCGACTTGCTGGTGTACTGCTGGGGCACACTGGTCATGGATTTGATCGCAAAATTCGAGAGCGCCAAGGTGAGTCGGTTTTTCAGCAGAAAAAGGGAGAGAATGTCAGAAGGTTTGGATGCCCTGATACAGCAGAAGCCAGCAGAGGGGCTCCTCTACGTGTTACCACCCTGGCCGCTCATAGGCTGAGTGGTACAAAGGATCAAGGCCCATTTGGGGGACGGTGATTCTCATCACCCTAGACTGGCCACAATATCTGTGGTATGCGGACCTGATGAGGAGTCTCACGAATCAGCCATGGTGTCTTACGGCACGAGCGGATCTCTTGTTGCAGGGACCATTACTCATACCTCAAGTGGATCGACTCTTGCTTATGGCCTGGCTCTTGAGAGGGTCCACAAAAAAACAGCACTAGCCACTCAACCGAGCAGGAGCAAAAAAAGAAGCGGCAGATACACACCCAATAAACTTAAAAACTTTATTAAACCAAGGGGTGGCCAAAACCCAACACAGGCCGTGTTTCGTAATTACTTCATCAGGGGCTATCCAGGCACACTGTGGGTGTGAAGTACAAAAACTTCACCAGGATCGATAAAAAACTGGCAGATACTAATATCAGAATAGCTTCTTTTTTTTTTTAAATTCTTTATTTTCGTTTTATAACAACAAAGGAAAAGGAAGACATACAGCTAAAAGACAGGTACATAAAGTGTAAAACATACACCAAAGTAAACCCCTGCCACCCCCCTCCCCCCTGCTTCTTCTCTAGAAAACTAATCATTCCCGAAGCGGGCGTGTACTTACATTATTGTGTTACAAAACCTAACGGTGATCTGAAACATGATGAGTGCACATTAAACAGGCATGTCGGAACAATGAGCAGATTGTACATAATCATTGAGCATCTGCCATTTAGACAAGCGAGAGTGAGTTTGGGCATGGGGAATAGCTCTCCGAGGTATCTGCTCATATTTACTATATAAGCAGACGAGGTTCCACCATTCATTGACAGTAAGTCGAGAGCTATCCTTCCAATTCCTCGTGATTAAGCATATGGCTATACCCAGCATGAAATCAAGGAGAAAGCGACCCTTCTTAGGAAGAGAGGGGACCTCCGCCACAGAGCGGAGTCCCACGATCTTCCAAGAGAGAGGCTCGTGAAAGTGTAAGATAAATTGAATACAACCCCAAACCCGCCCCCAATAGACCTGTAGTTGAGGACATTCATAAATAACATGAGCGAGGGTTCCCACAGCAGTATGGCAAGACCAACACTGGTCCCCAGCAGTTGTGTTCCATTTGGCTATTTTTTCTGGGGTATAAAAGCATCTGTGTGCAAAAAAGAAGAGAGTTTGGGTAACAGAGGCAGACCGGGAAACCCGCACTACTTTGCTCCAGAAAACGCTCCATTGCACAGGGGTTAAAGTGGTTTGCAGTTCGCGCTCCCAGGCTTGCTGGGCTCTAAAAGTGGCCGTGTCTGTACCCTGACATAATATTTTATAAAAGTTAGAGGCTACCCCATGTGTACTACTAATAGAGTGAACTATCTCTAATAGCCCGTCCTCAGTAGGGACAGAGGGCGGCATGATTTGAGCACTTTTGAGGCAGTGTTGAAGCTGCATCAATTGAAAGTAGTGTTTCGCTGGTAACGCAAATTCCTTTTGTAAATCAGAAAAGGTTTTCCAACGAGCTGCAGAGAAAAGCTGTTGGGGTGTCCAGATCCCCCTTGAGTACCAGGGTTTCCATGCTATCGTTCTATTTAGGACTTGAATTCTGGGGTTATTCCATAGCGGGAGTCCGTCCTGAGGACATACGTTCAGACCTAGTGATAGAATGAGAGTGTTAAAGGCCGCAAGAGTATCGACAATCATTGGTGGATGGCGGGTGTCTACTTGATAGGACATACCGGGGAGATGGGTCAACGGAATTGGGCTACTAAGCTCCTCTTCTATGTCAAGCCAAACTGGTCTGCTGTCTGTTGAGGCATCTAGCCATCGGGCACCTTGCTTAAGTAGGAAGGCTTGATGATATCTAAGAAAATCAGGAAATCTGGTACCCCCTATTTCCTTTGCAGACTGTAGTTTTTGTTTAGCTATCCTTGGTGGCTTGTCCTGCCAGAGATAACGGACGAGAAGGCCCTCAATATCTTTATAAGTATGTAGCGGGAGTAAACATGGCAGCATTTCTAAAATGTAGTTCACTTTGGGGACTATCATCATTTTCACAGTTTCTAGGCGGCCCCACCATGTAAGAGATAAGGGAGACCAACGATTTGTGAGCTCACGGACTTTGGAGACTACCTCTTTGGCATTAAAACTGATAGTGTCTTCTAAAGGAGAACAGTAATGGACCCCGAGATACTTTACCATGCGGGATTGCCAAAGGAAGGGAAAGGCCTGCATGTCAGTCTCATGTACCCAGCGGTTCAGTGGGAATGCTACAGATTTGGTCCAGTTAATTTTATAGCCCGATAATTGTGAGTATCCGTCAATCAGATCCAAGACAGCTGGAACCGAATCAAGGGATACGAAAAGCATAAGGTCATCTGCATATGCAGAGAGTTTAATCTCCCTATGACTGAAGGGGACACCTCGAATACGTGCGGACTGTCTAATAAGGAGGGCTAGGGGTTCAAGAGCTAGATCAAAGAGCATTGGTGATAGGGGGCAACCTTGACGCGTGCCTCTTTGGAGATTAAATGGCTGAGACTTGATGGCATTTACACAAATACTGGCGACGGGTTGAGTATACATGACTTGGAGATATCGGAGGAAGCCCTCCCCAAAGCCATACCATCGGAGAACTGCAAATAAGAAGGGCCATTCTAGGCGATCAAAGGCTTTTTCGGCATCTAGGGAGAGACCCACCCATGGATGATCTAGATTGGCAGCACTGGATAGCACATGGCACAAGGTCCGAGCATTGTCAGCAGTGGATCGGCCGGGTATAAAACCGCATTGGTCGGGGTGGATTAGGGTGGTCATCCTGTCAGATAGCCGGGTGGCCAAGATCGTTGCGAAGATCTTATAATCGGCATTGAGTAGGGAGATTGGACGGTAGTTGGCGGTTAGCAGCGGGTCTCTGCCTTCTTTCTCAAATACTACCACATTAGCTGCAGAAAAGGATCCCAAAGAGGATGTATCTACCGCAAGGGCAGTAAAATAGAGTTTTAAATAGGGAACTAAATCTGCACTGAACGTTCTGTAGAATTCGGTCGGGAGACCATCGGGCCCTGCGGCACGGCCCGAGGCTGTTCGTTTTAGGGCAGATTGGATCTCTGAAGTAGAGAAGGGTTCATCCATCGCATCCCTATCATCTTCAGAGAGGGTCGGCCGCTGAATGCCAGAAAGCAATCGCTCAAATGTCTCTGACGAGAACTCACATTCAGATTGATATAGGCGGGTATAGAAATCCCGAAAGAGTTCTACAATGTCGGAGTCTGTGGTCAATATGCCCCCTCCCTGTGGGGCTCGAAGGGCCGCTACGCGTTTGGCTTCTTTTTGACCTTTCAAGGCGTTGGCTAAGAGTCGACCGGCTCGGTTATTTTCACGATAATATGTCCCTCGTTGAAGCTCAATACTCTTAGAAGCTGCAGTTGAGAGGATTGAATTATATTGAAAACTGAGACGCTGTAATCGAATTAATACACATGGATCAGTACGTGAAGTTAGAACTCGTTCGCCTGCTTTTATTTGTTGGTCTAGTATGAGTAGCTGCTGTTTGCGTTGTTTCCGCAGGCGGATTTGATAGCTAGTGATCGTTGCTCGAATGGCCGCTTTGAAGCCCTCCCACCAAGCCCAATTCGCAGTATCCTGGGGTAGATTAAAATGGAAGTAATCCTGTATGGCTGCTCGAATTTCTAACTGGAACTCTGGCTGAGTTAGCAGGGCTCTATCAAAGAACCAGGCCCCCGAATTCCCTTGGGGTGCAGTAGTGTGTAATTGAAAGGAAATAGCAGCATGATCTGAAATATGTTGGGAGTGAATCTTTGCAGTGTCCACCTGAGGAACTAACAGTTTTGATATTAGAAAGAAGTCAATGCGAGACTGGGATTTGTGAGGGGAAGAGAAGAAGGTGAAGTCAAGCTCATTGGGGTGTAGTAACCTCCATAGATCAACTAAAGCAAGATCTTTGATCAAAGAGGTAAGCGTGGTGTGACTCTTGGGGGGACCACTTGTCCTAGGCGGCTGTTTGTCAATCAGGGGATCAAGGACTAAATTGAAATCCCCCCCAATTATCAATGAAGTATTAGCAGAGGCCTGCGCAACCTGAGCAATGGTAGCAAAAAAGGCAGGGTCATCCACATTAGGAGCGTAAAGGCATATACATGTAACTTCAAGGCTACCTATCTTGAGGTGAACTCTGGACCATCTACCTTCTGTATCTGAGCTAGTCGCAATAATAGTAGCATGCAGAGATTTCCTAACCAGTATGGCAACCCCACATTTCTTAGAAATGGCTGGGGAATAGGCGGCCACCATGTAAGGTTTAATATTGAGTTTAAGAGTTTCCTTCGAATTTAAATGCGTTTCTTGGAGAAAAATCAGATCCGCAGCTTCCTGACTTAGGTAGCTTAGGATTTTCTTCCGTTTTATCGGATTGTTGATTCCTTTTACGTTCAATGAGAAAGTCTTACATGGTGCCATCAATCGGTAATAGACATTTCAGGTAAGGGCGCTTGAAAACATACAACATAATCAGAATCTGTGCAACAATGACATAATCACCGAGTATGCTGGCTAATACACCCCATATTGAAAAGTATGTACCAAAGTATCTTAGAGAAGAAGCAAAACCCCCAATGAATATGGCGACCATATGTCTGCGGGAGGAGGCCCTAGAGAGGAAATAGAAAGACATGAAAAAAAAAAGAAAAGAAACACCAGAGTCCATAATTAACATTGTCTCTGATACTCATCGAGGCTACTGTGGGTAGATGGAGTCGGGTCACAGATATCATCAAAAGTAAGGCAAACAAGCTGCCCTCGCCTGACTCTTTGCTGGGCTGCGGCAGATCCAGTATGGCAGGTACAGCGGATATGAGAATGCTTGCAGGAATATTCTGGAAGTCAGCGCATCAAGTCGGCTTCTTTGGAATCCAAAAACTCCGCTAGTAGATCAGGGTCCTCAAATGTTCTTGTCTGATTGTGAAGCGTGACTCGGAGCTTGGCCGGGTACATCAGGCCGTAGCGTGCTTGTAGTTGTTGAAGCCTCGGCCGGAATTCCAGAAAGCGCTTTCGGCGGTCGACCGTGGGTTTAGCCAAGTCAGGATAGAAGAAGATCTTGTGGCTCTCAAACTCCATATGGCCCTTTGCCCGAGAGGCACTGAGAATTTGCTCCACGTGTTGATATCTCAAAAGTCGAAAAATGATAGGCCGCGGGGTCTTCCTGTTGAGCGTTATGCTTGTGGGTACACGATGAGCGCGATCGATCTCCAAATCTTTGGTAAAGGTGATTTGGAGCAGGGAAGGGAGGATTTTGCATAAAAACTCTTTCATGTCTCCCGATTCCGCTCCCTCCGGTATGCCCACGAGTCGTATGTTGTTGCGGCGCGCTCTATTATTGCCATCTTCCACTTCTTTCTGCAAGGGCCGTACCTGACGTTCAACTTTGTCGAGTTTGGACAACCGGGCCGTATGGCAGTCCAATATGCTCTCCATTTTGTCCTGACGCGAAGAGAGCCCCTCTAGCTTGCCCTGCAGCACACCAAGATCTTCCCGCAGCGCTCGGAGTGCTTCACCGTTTGACTGCACGAGGTCCTTGACCCCTCTAATCTCTGCGAGGATTTCCTGCTGCATTTCGGGGCCCTCGCGCAAGGCCAGCCCCTTCTGCGGGGACGGGGGTTCAGTTTTAGAACGTTTGCCGTGAGAAGCCGCTGGAGATCCAAATTCCAGGCGCGTGGGTTTGGTCCCCGCCATCTCACCAATGTGCCCCGGCAAGACCAGAGTAGAAGTTCCAAGTATGTACGGTGTTAATTCAGGATTCTGAGTAGGCCTCTCGGGAGCCTCAGCGTTATGCGACCATCCCGCTGGACATCAGGCTCCGCCCCCCTATCAGAATAGCTTCTTAACAACATCCAGTGTATTCCTTGTGCCACGCTATCCAATCCGAGTCTCAGGCGCATAAACCGAAAAACCTGCAACTGTACAACACTAAGAGGGTAACAAAACAAGGAACCATCTGTAGCACGCCGTTTGAGAATCCTCAAATGGTGTGCTACAGATGGTTCCTTGTTTTGTTACCCTCTTAGTGTTGTACAGTTGCAGGTTTTTCAGTTTATGCGCCTGAGACTCGGATTGGATAGCGTGGCACAAGGAATACACTGGATGTTGTTAAGAAGCTATTCTGATATTAGTATCTGCCAGTTTTTTATCGATCCTGGTGAAGTTTTTGTACTTCACACCCACAGTGTGCCTGGATAGCCCCTGATGAAGTAATTACGAAACACGGCCTGTGTTGGGTTTTGGCCACCCCTTGGTTTAATAAAGCTTTTAAGTTTATTGGGTGTGTATCTGCTGCTTCTTTTTTTGCTCTGGCTCTTGAGAGGGCACGGTTGAGGAGGAAAAGCTATTCAGGGTGGTGATTTCAACATTGCTGAAGGCAAGAAGGAGGTCTGTTGCATTAGCCTACAATAGGGTCTGGTGCCTGTTCGAAGCATGGTATGCCAACAGGCAGGTAAAGCCGGCCTCGGCCTCCATGCCCACCATCTTGGAGTTCTTGCAGGCTGGTTTTTACAAAGGCTTGGCCGCTTGTTCCTTGAGAGTACAGCTGGCTATGATCACCTGCTATCATGGGAAGGTCAAGGGGATAGCGTTGGGCATGCACCCGGATGTGGCACGCTACTTGAGGGCAGTTCTTCATCTCTGTCCTCTATGACGGATGGTGGTTCCACTGTGGGGCCTTAATTTGGTGCTGACAGTGCTTTGTGGGGAGCCATTTGAGCCTTTGACTTGGGCTTCTCTTAAGGACTTGAGCATTAAGGCAGTATTCCTTGTGGCCATCTACTCAGCACGCCAGGTTTCCAAGCTACAAGCTTTGTCGTGCTGGGAGCCATTCCTTACTTTTCCAAGGAGAAAGTAGTACTACATCCTGCTCCATATTTCTTGCCTAAGGTTGTTTTGGCCTTTCATGTGAATCAGATGGTGACTCTGCCAGTATTGTCCAGAACAGTGGAGCCTGGCACTCGCCATCTGCTGTGATTTTTGGACATGTGGCATGTGTTGCGGCTTTATTTGAAGTGTACTAGAGAGTTCTGTAAATTGGATCACCTCTTTGTGCCATTTGGTGGTCCCCACAAAGGTGAAGCGGCGGCTAAAGCCTCTATTTCCAGATGGATCAGGAAGACAATCTCGTTGGCATATCTCCTCAAGGGTAGGCCAGTGCCGACAGGAATGCGGGCACATTCTACAAGAGCGCAAGCGGCTTCTTGGGCGGAGTACAGTTTGGTCCCACCAGTGGAGATTTGTAAGGCGGCCATCTAGTTGTCGTTGCATACCTTCATGAAGCATTGTTGTCTGGACATTTAGTCTGCTGGGGATGCTTGTTTCGGTTCAGCGGTGCTCCGGGCTGGTGTGGTAGGACCCTCCCATTCTTCTTAACTGCTCTGTTACATCCTAGATTTTTGGGATTGGACTGGAGGGATAATAAGGAAGACAAAATTAGACTTACCTGCTAATTGTTGTTCCTTGAGGAACTCCAGTCCAGTCACGCACCCCACCTGTTTAGCACTTGTCAGGATATTGGTCTGCGGTGAGTTGGAGGATGGTCTCTCTCATGCAGTGCTTGAGTTCGGGGCCTGGTAGGGTCATGGTAAGTTCTCTCACCCTGGGGGTGGGGGGAGGAGAGTCCCTTTCTCCGGGGCGTGGGGGTCATTATCTATAGTTCTAGTCAGAGTGTTAGGTATTGTTCTTAACTACTTATTTGTTGCTCCTGTGAGTCTGCTTTGTCAATAGGTTACTGGACAGAAGGGGCGGTGCTCACTCTATTAGTACTACTGTCATCAAAAGATGACATGCTCAGTCTCCAAGCTGCTGGTAGAGGTTCATTACCCAGAGGTTCAGGACTGGACTTGAGTTCCTCAAGGAACAACAATTAGCAGGTAAGTCTAATTTTGTCTTCTCAATTGCTGGCCCAATAAATTTAAATTCTTTACCTCTTTCTGTTTGTCCAGACTCTGACTATCTTATATTTCAGAAGAAATTGAAATCTGTGTTTTTAATGCTGTTTTAATTGATTATGTTTTAATTCATTATTGTTTTTATGTGCTGTCATGTGATTCTGTTGGGTATGTTTACTAAAGGGCATTAAGGGAGCAAGTATGTCATTAATGCCTTTTATCGACACCCTTTTGCCCTTAACTCTGAGAAATAGCTGCAATTACGAGCATTAAAGGCTCCTGCAGCATTAAGGGAACAGTAGGCAGATAGTGGGCATCAACGGGGCACAGAGTAGGCATTAACAGTGGGTACTCCCTTAATGCCTGTTGCATTAATGCCCTTTAATGCTGGGAACCCTAACACCAAGTAAAACTTCACGGAAACGGTTATTTTGAGGGGCGAGAGCTTTTTAAACATCTGCAATGTGATCCTCAGACAGGTGAGCTCAAGACAGTGATAGTAGTTCTCCATTAGCAGCAACAACATAGTGCCCAAGTATGAAAGGGCACTATGTTGATGGTGGAAATAGGGCAAAGGGGGTGGCACATGGGTGATGCAGTGGGGGGTGCTGGTGTGCAAGGTAGACCAGGCAGCTGCCAAGGTTGCACATCTGTGATGTCCACCCATAATGCCACAGTGACAGTGATGTGCAATATGGGGTGGCCCAAGGGTCCCTGGCACCCTAGGCAGAGACCCTGTCTGACTCCCTCTGCTGCTGCTGATGCTGGCTCTGGAGGAAGAGGTTAGTAGTGCCTGCAGCTGTAGCACTATGGAGGCTGCAAAAAGCAGCCTCCCAGGGAAATACCACTGCTGCAGCTGTCCACCTCCCCTGAAACATATCTGGCGGAGATGGGGTTACACTGATGACAGTTGTTTGGAGGGCAGTATGTCTGCCCATGTATGCCTATGACCCCCATCCAGAACTGGGGCCCTAGGCGCATGCCTAAGCCGCATGGTGGATGGGTCAGGACTGTATCTCACCCCCACTGACAGCATGCTGCCATGTCAACATAGTGTGAGGGTGTTGGCGGCAGGTGTAGCATCTGCTGCCAGCAGCATACAGAGTCATAGCGACATACAGACCAGACAACATGTCCCCCTCCAACACCCGCCAAACACACCTTGTCAGACAGGTATGGCACAGGGCATGCAGAGTTCACTGCAGACATAGAAAGACCCCTATTCATGCCTGCATTCACCCTGTCAATGACCACAGCTCCACACAGGGACTTCTGACTTCATATGACAGCTCTGTGGTGCAATACACAAACCCAATGTGTACATGAGTGGCGGGTAAGAGGTTCAAGACCTGGCAGCAGATCATGTCTTGCATGTCCCTGTAGGTAAACTTTAGCCTACAGCACAGGTACAGAATCAGTATGTTCAACCCCCAATGAATCAGCCAGCAAGGGTCCAAACACCTATTAGCCACACAGACAGGCTCCACTATCCACAGTTGGATGGAAAGATAGCCCAATAGAACAGGCACACTAAGTGGACATTAACAACAGGCATGAATGTCAGAGCATGCTACTAGCACCTGCACAATAAGCACACATTAACAATGGCTGAGCTGATATGGAGACCAAAGTGGCAGGCAGGCATGAAACCATCCCGACTTTTGCACAACATAAGAACATAAGATATGCCATACTCGGTCAGACCAAGTTCCATCAAGCCCAGTATCCTGTTTCCAACAGTGGCCAATCTAGATCACAGGTACCTAGCAGTTTCCCCAAAAGACACAGGTTCCACAATGCTTGTAATGGAACAAACAGTGGATATCCTGGGTCCCCCAATAATGGTTTATGGGCCTTTCCTCTAGAAACGTATCCAGTGTGAGAGGAGATGTGTGTATGTGTATGTCTCTCCAGAATTCTGTGGCCTTCTGCAGTGCACTGGCCCGGTTCCCTCCCCTCCTAGGGCCATGGAGCACACACAGCTCTAGCCTGGTAGTTCTGTGTCTGACCCACAGTGCTCAGGGTGCTAGGTTTGCCTCCTGCCTGGTGGCCTGTACTACTTCATTTTGCACCTATACCATTCACACATGTTCCTCCCCTCTGACTTGCTCTGCTCTCACTTCCTAGGGTCTGGGAGTACTCACAGCTATAGCCTGCTGGTTCTGTGCCTGGCCCATAGTGCTCAGGGTGCTGTGTTTGCCTGGGGACTTGTATAAGACCATTTTTTGGGGCTCCTCAGGGGGCATCTGTGTGATCTGTGGCTGTGGCTGACATTCTGGGACTGCTCTCTGCTTTGCACGTCACTTACATCTATCTTTGTGTCCCACGGTGCCTTCACTGTGGATCTGTGGGCCTGCTTGCATCCTGTTCTCCCTTATTTCCTGGGCCTCTGCTATGGGGCTGCTCTGTCTGTTCTGTGCTGTCACTCTGCAGCCTGCCTGCTTTCTGCTGTGTGGGCTTGTCGCCTCTGCCCAGTAGTAAAGAGAATCTCCTCCTGCTCCAGGACCATGGTCACTAGCAGCCTTGTCTCCGTCTCGCTGAAATGAGGTTGCCTGATAGCCATGTTGATGTGTGTAGTATGATGGATGGGGTCTTCTTGCTGGTTCTGGTCGCACGTGGTCTGCAGGACATGGAGTTGGGGATGTTTTTGGGGTTGCATGTGCACGGAGCAGTTGGAGCAACATGGCCATTGTGCACACGGCCTACACCTGTGCATGGTTCAAGATGGAGTGATAGGCCGCCAGTTAGGTGTGCTTCCCTGGGAATAGTCACACACTGATTCTACATCCCCGTGCGCGTGTTGACACAGGCTTGTGGAATTGGTGCTGTGTATGCACCTACACTCCAGAGACGTGCATGGGGGCCAGAGATGCCCCTTTCTGAATTGGGATCCACATCAACTGGCTCAGCTTTATCTACTCGTTTGTTCACCCTTTCAAAGAAATGTAGCAGATTGTTGCAGAAAAACTTCCTTTGGTTAAATCCATCTTTGCTTTCTCCCATTAAACTATCACTATTTATATGTTCGGTCATTTTGGGCCTGATATTCATAGTCCTTAGCCAGCTGGCCAATGGGAAGGCTGGCCGGCTTAGGGCACTGAAGGGGATATTCAGCAGCACTATCCAAATAGCACCATTGAATATATCCACAGACTGCCAGACACTATCCATTTGGTGCAGGGGCAGTCTTTGGGTGGAGTGAGAGAAGGCATGCTGGTGCTAACTGATAAGTGCTGGCATTTATCTGGTTAGCCCAATATTCAGCTAGCAACATGGGCTACCTTAAAGACTAGGTTGCTAGCTGAATATTGTCCTAGGTTGCTATCACCTGAAGTCCCAGCTAAGTATCAGGCTAACTGGATAAGTACAGTAATACTACTACTGCTAGTTATTATTTATATAGCACTACAAGGCACTTGTAGTGCTTTACATACACCTGTAAGAGATAGTCCCTGTTCAATAGAGTTTGCAATCTATTCAAGACAGATAACAAACTGGGGACTAGAGTAAATATAGGAAAAATGTTAAGAACACACATAGGTGGTAAACAGAAGAATAAGGGGGTTCGGATCCAAAAGTTGCTTTGAAGAGCTGATTGTTTAGATTTCAATAGGGCGAGAAATGGAACCTGATGTACTGATTTTGAGCAGTTTGTTTCAGGCATATGTAGCAGTAAGGAGTAATGGATGAAGTCCGGCTCTGGCAGTAAAAGAGAAGAGCACAGATAGAAGGGATTTGCCTGATGAGCAGAGTTTCCGAGGAGGAGTGTAGGGAGAGATAAGAGAGAAAAGATAGTGAGGAGCTGCTGAATGAGTGAACTTATAGGTCAGTAGGAGAAGTTTGAACTGGATACAGAAATGGATCCAGTGATTTGAGAAGAGGGGACATGTGAGCATAATGTGTATAGACTACTGTATATAGTTACATAATGTACATAGTTTCCCTTTATTACCAAGTTCAAATTCCTGTTACTTGTAAAATGCACTACAGTTTTTCTGTATGTATATGTTTGGTTCCATGTAAACCGCGCTGATGATAATAGTGCGGTATATAAGAGATGTTAAATAAATAAATAAATAAATGATTCTGATGGAGGATTAGCTGTGCAGCTGAGTTTTGAATAGATTGAAAGGTAGAGAGTTGATTCAGCATAAGACAAGTGAGAAGCAGGTTGAAATAGTCTAGAAGGGAGGTGACTACAGAATCTTAGTAGTGTGTCTAGAAAAGGAGGAACATTTTTTTTTTAATGTTACAAAGAAAGAAAAAACAGGTTTTAGCTGTCTGTTGGATGTGTGCAGAGAAAGAGAGAGGAAAGTCAAAGATGATCCCCAAGGTTGTGAGTTGAGGAAGATAGTAGCGCTATTCACAGAAAGAGAGAAAGGAAGAAGAGAGGAGGTGAGTTTAGGGGAAAGATAAGAAGCTCTGTTTTGGCCATGTTCAGTTTCAGATGGTAGTGGAATATCCAGGCAGCAATGCAGGACAAGCAGGCTGAGAAATGTATCTGGATTCCTGCAGAGATTTCAGGTGCAGAGAAGTTGATTTGAGAGCAGTGCTGGCACAAACTAGGCAGCTGTTTAAAGTGCCAATGGTCTGGGGGTGTCCCATTGCTGCCGCTGCCAGCATCAGGCCTCGGCAGGGGCAGAATTGGCACAGCCTCGCAGCACCTGGGGTTGAAGGTAAACACTGTTTGGGACCATTGCCACCACTAAAGATCCTGGAGAGGGGCAGCAGCAGTGGCAGTGGGGGCTGGGGAGGAGGCGGGAGCAGGAGCAGGAGCACGAGAGGCAGAAGGGATGAGGTATACCTAGGGCACTTCATCTCCTTGTGTTGGCCCTATTTGAGAGTCATCAGCATAAAGATGGTACTGAAAATCATGGGTGGAGATGTGCTCTAAGGGATTGGGTGTAGAGAAATTAAAGAGGAGGTTCCAAGACTGAGCCCTGAGCAGGGGTGACCCAAAGGGTTTCTGCTGCCCCAGGCAGAAGCCTCCACTGCACTGTTCCCCTTCTGCTGCTTCCCCCCATCTGCCACCCTCCCCCTTCCACTGCTGCCCATCAAACCCATCGTCTCATCTTGTAGCGGCATCAGCGGCAGCCTGAATCTGTTTTGAGCCGCTGTTGCTTTCAAAACTGAGGCCCATGCCGCCGCCACTGCAATGCGAGAGAGATGGATTCAGGGGGCGGGGGCGGCCTGACTCAGTTTTGAAAGTAGTAGCACAAAATCACTGCTTTCAAAACAGTCAGGCCATCCGCCTGGGTCTGCTGCCCTAGGCTGGCCCTGGCCCAGAGGTACACCAACTGAAAGTTGGATGTTAATGGAGGAGGATCTGCCCAACATACATTAAAAGTCTGATGTGAGAGAAGAAGGAAACAAGGACAGAAGGAAGGCCCTAAATCCAACGAGAACAGGATATCAAGGAGAAGATGATGATTAACAGTGTCACAAGGAGCAGAAAGGTCAAGAAGGATGAGGATTGAGTAAAGACCCTAGGATTTGGCAAGGAACAAGTCACTAGAGAATTTGGCGATGGCACTTTCTGTAGAATGTAGAGAATGCTTTCTTTGCTTTTATCTGGTTAGTGTCTCACAGCTGGGATATTCAGCGGCAGTTCCTGTCCAGACAGTGCTACTGAATATCCTGCCAATATTTAAGTACCATAGTTAACAGCCATGGCATTTAAATATCAGTCACTCTGAATATAAACCCATTTGTTTTTTATAATGGTTTCTTCACTTTTGACCAGCACTGATGCCAGGCTCACCAGTCTGTAGTTTCATTTTACATAGAAACATAGAAACATGATGACAGAAAAAGACCACATGGCCTATCTAGTCTGTTCTTCCATATCAACAACTACAACAGTCCCCTTTTTACCTTTAGAGATCCTCTGTGTTTGTCCCATGCTTTTTTGAATTCAGTTACTGTCCTCATCTCTACCACCTCCACTGGGAGACTATTCCATGGATCCACTACTCTTTCCATAAAGAAATATTTACGCATATCACTCTTGAATCTAAATCCCTTCACCCGCATCCCATGTCCCCTCGTAGCAGAACTTGCTTTCAATTGAAAGAGGCTCTCTCCCTGAACATTTATGCCACGGAGGTATTTAAACATCTCAATCATATCACCTCTATCCCGCCTTTCCTCTAAGGTGTACATATTAAGATCCTTAAGTCTGTCCTCATATGCTTTATAATGAAGCCCACTAATCATTTTAGTAGCCACCCTTTGCACCGACTCCATCCTGTTCACATCCTTTTGAAGGTGCGGTCTCCAGAATTGCACACTATACTCCAAATGAGGTCGCACCAAAAACTTATACAGAGGCATTATCACCTCCTTTTTTCTGCTAGCCATTCCTCTCCGTATGCACCCAAGCATCCTTCTAGCTTTTGCTGTCGCCTTTTCTACCTGTTTAGCTACTTTAAGATCATCAGACACAACCACGCCTGCTTATTAATTGACAGAGGTAATCTGACATTTATCAACTGTCTGTTTTGTATTCCAAGGCACCTGGACTCAGGGCCGGCACATCCACTAGGTGAGCCAAGCGTCCACCTAGGGCAGACGGCAGCAGCAGCACAGGTGGGCGGCAGCAGCAGTGGCACACATGGGTGGCTGCTGCCGCCCCTCCCAGCTGCCGCCAATTCTGTTTGGGGGGCAGGTGGGCAGCAGCAGTATTTCCAAAAGCGGTGGCAAAAGTCACCTCTTTTGGAAATATTGCTGCTGCCGCTGCCCACCTCCCCCTCCCTAGACAGAATTGGCGGCAGCTGAGGGGGTGGCAGTGGCAGCAGCTGCAGTGTTGGTGGCGATGGCAACTGAAGGGGTGATGTCAGCTGGGGGGTGGCATCAGTGGGAGGGAGCAAGGCTGGGATTTCTGCTTAGAGTGGCAGAAACCCTTGGGCCGACCCCGCCTAGACTACTTTTACCTTTTTTTGCAAGCCCTCTATTGGGATGTCCTAACCACCCTGTTATGGTAATATTCTTCAAAGATACATTATTCTGAATCATGTGTTCTTGAGCAACTATCAGGTTTACCCCAATATCTAGTTTAAAAGCTGCTCTGTCTCCTTTTTAACAGTGTTTCAGGCATATGTAGCAGTGGCCTGGTTCTACCCTGGTTAAGATGAAGCACATTCTTTTGCCAGAATGTTGCCCAGTTCCTAACAAATCCAAAGCCCTCTTCCCTCTACCATTATATCTTTCTTGCACTGAGACTGCGGAGCTCTACTGCCAGACTGCAGGTGAGACTTCTCTACTATGTCCCTGTAGGTCTCCTCTATATACGTCAATGCCTCAGATCCTCCATGTCTCCTACTCTAATGTCCAGGGATAGGACTCTGAGAGCCAATACCTCTTTACACTGAATGCACACATGGCCTCTTACCATGGGAAATAATCCATACTCCACATACCCTGGCAAAGAAGTGAGGTTCATGATATGCACAAAACTAATCCATTTGGAGAAACTGCCCCAGGAGATAATCACTTACTACTACTTATCATTTGTGTAGCACTGTTCAGCATATATAGTTCTATACAGATATATATAAGAGACAGTACCTGCTCATCAGAACTTAAACTCTAGTCAAGGCAGACAACAGAACAGCTAGGGAATACGATATGTTGAGGGAATAGTAAGGAAATAGTAAGGAAATAGGAGGTGAACAGGGTGCTGGGGGGATCAGGATCCAAAAGTAGTCTCAAAGAGGTGAGTTTTTAGCCTTAATTTGAACAAGGCCAGAGATGAAGCCTGACATACTGACTCAGGTAGTTTGTTACAGGCAGAAAGGTGGAAAGATCGAAGTCTAGAATTGGCAGGTGAAGAGAAGGGCACAGATAGAAGAGCAGCTACACCCCGTGGAGGAGTGTGGGGAACAGCTACACCCCGTGCATTGTCCTCCCCCAACCTTCCATCTTCTTCCCGGAACCGCAAATGTTCAGCGAGTCAAGGCTCTCAGGGCATCCGACCTCCTGGAACTCTCGCCCGTCCTCAGTCCTGGCTAGGTCCCCATCAGAGCTCCAGAGGTGGGGGGCGCCTCCTTCATCGCGCTATATCTCCCTTCCCCTTGCCTCCAGGCAGACGGGTCTGGGCTCATTTCAAAGCCCTCAGTCAGGGCTTCCACCACCCCAAGAACAGTCTGCCACGACACTTCCATCTCCGTCCCATACACACAAACATTCACCGGGTCGAGACAATCAGGGCATCCGACCTCTGGGAACTCTCGCCCTTCCTCGGTTCTGGCTAGGTCCCGGTCGGAGCTCCGGAGGTGGGGAGGGGCACCTTCTTTAGCGGCCCATAGCGCTTATCCCCACAGCGCCAGGCAGATGGGTCAAGGCTCATTTTGAAGCCCTTGGTCAGGGCTTCCACCAATCCAAGCATAGTCTGCCATGACACTTCCATCTCCATCCTGTACACCCAAACATTCACTGGGTCAAGACACGCAGGGCATCCAACCTACGGGAACTCTCGCCCTTCCTTGATCTTGGCTAGGTCCCGGTCGGAGCTCCGGAGGTGGGTGGAGGGGCGCCTCCTTTGCTGTGCCATATCTCCTCTCCCCACATTGCCAGGTGGACAGGTCTGGGCTTGTTTCAAAGCCATATACATCACCATTTATATGTCCATATACATGTCCATATACATCACCCATTTCACTCAGACTCCCAGTTCATTCCATATACCCAGTCATGCACACATACACGCACACATACACAAACACCTCTCTTCCATTCATTTACATATATAGCATCCATATAATTATATACACACTACCCAAACATATACACATTCACCATCTATACCTACTTTCAGAGAAAGAATTATACTTATAGTAAGCAAGGCCAATGTGTATATACGAGTATGCAAAACCTTCAGCATGCACTTAATAACTTGTTTACACTCAATTCAAGTTTTCTGGGAAATTGTACATCTCTACTCACATGAACTTTCCTGTATGTACTTTGCATCTTTTGGAAATAAAATTCAATGAGCTATGTCTGTGCTCACATTCCCTGATAGATCCAGCTGAAACTGCACACGACCCAGGAACTTTCAAATCTGCCTCCACAGTATACAAATACTACCATACCCATGAAAGTTACAATTCAGACCACACTTTAGTAGCATGAAACAATCAGCAACAGGTCATCATTACTGACAGAATATCATAGCTAGCTCATTCTCTCCTCTCTAAAATAGAATTGCTATGCAATAATTCCTATATATTGAGGTTGGATCGTGTGCTACATTAACTCTATATTAGGGACCTCATAATGAAAAATGATAAGGGTCGATATTCAAAGCACTTAGTTAACTGGCCAACAGGAGGATGACTGGCGAAGGGCATTCACCACAACATCCAGCGACACTATCTGAATAGTGCTGTTGAATATCTCGACCTCCTTGACATTATCGTGAGCAGGGCAATAACAGTGTTGGTGCTAACCAGAAAAAGATAACAACATCCGATTAGTCCAATATACAATGTCATTAATTCAAAGAATTTAGGCTGTTTGAAAAGCAATCCTAAGTTGCAAGGCAGATACGTACTGGCTGAATACCAATGCTACGCAGAAAAAGTCATCATTTATCCGGTTAGTGCCATTTATCCTGAATATCCAGCGGCAGCTCCTATCCTGATACTGCTTCTGCATATCACACCACGGCATTTGAATATTGGTTGTTTGAATATCAGCCCCATAGCTTGTAAGAGGCCAAAGTTTTGTATAGTACAGTCAAACCTCGGTTTTCATGATTAATCCGTTCGAAAAAGTCTGACTAAAACCGAAACGTATGAAAACTGAAGCAATATTTCCCATAAGAAATAATGTAAATCCAATTAATCCATTCCAGACACCCAAAAACATTCACAAAAAATACATTTTATAGAGAATAACTATATTTTTACATACAGAAAACAATGAGAAATAAATATAAATGACTAATGAAATGGATAAATGAACATTTAACATCACTGAAAGCAAGCTAAGTACAGTACTGTACAATACAGTATGTTAACATCTGGCCTTAGCCACCCCTGACAAGCTGCTGTGCCCAGCTCTCTTCGGAATCACATTGGATTCAGCCCATTAAAATACCTTTACATTATCTGCTCAATGTTTCAGAATGGCAGAAAATCTTAATGATATAGCTTCAGACGTACCCTGCAAGAAAAAGAACTGCCTCCCACATTCATGCAACATCTCCTGCTTACGTTGATAGCTTTTCTTCCCTGCTACCTCTGAGCCTGAGGGGGCGCTCTAGAGAACGGGCAGGCGGTGGATGAGATCGGGGCCTTCCTCTCTGCGCAATCCTTGCCTCTCTGACTCTGACCAGGCTCGAGGATGTGTTTCATTTACGTGCTCAGCTGGCTTTTGCTTCTCATCACGCTGGCGATCGGTGAGTCTGGGGGGCAGTGCTGCGGGGACCGAGGGGGGTGTTCCGGCAGTGTATACAGACCGGTGTGCAGCGCGAGGGTGTATGTATTTACAGTACTGTACTTTACGAAAACCGAGGCGATGTACGAGAACCGGGACAAAATCTCAGTCAAAAAAGACGTTGAAAACCGAAGCGATGTATGAGAACCGTGACAAAATCTCAGTCAAAAAAGATGTTGAAAACCGAAGCGTATGAAAACCGGGGCAAATGAAAACCGAGGTTTGACTGTATATGAAAATGCATTCTAGAGTGTATGTGGCATTTCATGATGGTTGCTCTAACAATTTCTATTGAAAATAATGTTAGCATACCACTATTTGATAATGTATTGTTTTGCCATTAAAAATAGTTGGCTTTGAAAACTAAACCTGCTCCCATCATAATAAAAATTAAAATTCTCCATATAAAGAAGACAATGAATACTTTAAAGAGGCAAAGGTCCTTGTGAATTTCCTAGATAGGTCTAATGAGTGCTTGATTTGGCAGATGAACAAATCTGCATTAATTAAAACAAGTTAATTTGAATTTTAGTCTAATAATGGAAAAGGGGGGCGTTGGATGATTGTTGCGATTAGAGACTATATGGAAAGATGCAGACTTTGTTTTCTATAACCATCTGTTATGAAAACATGCAGGTTCTTACTCTAATAGTAGATATATCTACACACACACACACACACACACACACACACACACACACACACACACACACACACACACACACACACACAAAAAAAAGAAACTTGTATGATAAATTACCCTGTGCTCAATCCACTTCCCCTTGGGATTTAGAAATATTTCTGGCAAAAAGTTATTTGCTGCAACAGCAAATAAAACTAATTATATCCTACATTTTGAAAAGGCATCTGAGAAACCCATGCATTTCTGATACGACAAATAAAACTTCTTTGTGGACATTTAGGTTTGCCCCCACTCTACAGCAGCATTGATAAATAAGCAGAGAGAGCACACAGGAAGGTATACAATCATACCAGCACAAACTATGGGCAAAAAGCTAAAAACATATTTTTACATGTAATTTTGAGTCTGTCTCATTTATATATCCTTTAAGACATGATTTGTGCCAAAAAAATTTGCAAAAACAAATGTATGAAAAACAATTCATGTGAAGTCACATTTTACAAGGGACATCCAAGTGCAATCTGGGATGTTAAAGTCAAAATGTACAAAGAAAAGCCAACATGCCCAAATGTGGACATGCCCAATATGGATATCTGTGGGGGCATCTACATAGACATCCTCGGCATAGTATCCAAGACTAAGGGGCTTGTTTACAAAACCGCGGTAGCGATTTGCGATCGTTATCGGAGCCGCGGCCCCATTGAAATCAATGGGGCCGCGGCTCTGATAACGATCGCGAACCGCTACCACGGCTTTGTAAACAAGCCCCTAAGAGACAAAGAGCAGTGGTGCAAAAATAAAACACTTTTATCAATTACACAAAAAATATTCTTGCGATAGTAGAGTGTACAGGGGATAGTGGAGTGCAAGCTTCACTTCATGCTCCAGATGTTTTTGGATCCAAACAAGCACTTTCCCAATACTTATTCTTGCCTGGAGCTGGTCTAAAATTGAATGAGTTCACTGATGTCCCTGAGCTTTCTGAAATTGTTTGAGGACATCTATGGCCAACGCCCTGCCCCGGCCACACCTCTGCCTACTTGGACATCCCCACGCTTAGGATGTCTCCCAAAACGATTTGTAAAATAACTCCAGGGATGTCGTCACGATCTGGATGTCTGCATGCACATTTCTGGATGTCCAAATCGTGTATAAGGCTTCTAAAATGATCGCCATAGGCAAGATTATAATCAGAACTTGTAATCGTGGTTTAAAAAAAGCCTCAAGCAGCACAGATAATCATTGAAAATCATTTTCGTGCATTTATGCATAAACCAAGAGTTTAAAAGCACAATATAAAAAATCTAAATAAGAAGTTCATGTCAAAATAAGGGGACATCTCCAAATGTTGTGGGTCAAGCATAATGCAGCCTATGTAGCAGGCAAGAACATTTTTCCCTCCCCCTGCCTATACAATCTTCCTTTGTCTCAGAAGAACAAAACTGCACAAACCCTACTCCCTGGTGTAGCACCATATATAGGAACAAGACATGGGCAATATGTCCCCTTTTCTTTTCCCTAGTTCTATCCCTGCATACACCTTCCGTGATTTTTGTCGTGACTAGATTGACTAGATTGTAAGCTCTGATGGGCAGGGACTGTCTCTTACATGTCTGTACAGCGCTGCGTACTACTGGTAGCACTTTAAAAATGCTCAGTAGTAGGAAAGGGGTTTCTCCTTATTTGAAGGAACAGTGACATATTTATTTACATCCTGCTTTTCACTGGATCAAAGTGGTCAATTGGGGGGTACATTTAACACAAGGGGATATGAGACACATATGCTAATACTTACAGGGAACATGGGAAATGGAGGGTTAAGTGGCTTGCCCAAGACCACAAAGAGTGCCTACAGGACTAGAAATCCCAGTCCCTCTGGCCTGAGATTGCTGTCCACAGGTGGAACTTGAACCCCTGGCCCTCTGGCCTGAAGTGCCTTGTCCTAACCACTAGACCACTCCTCCCTTAGATAGCACAAGTGTCATGTTTAAAAGATGTACCTCAAGGTTACAGTGACCAGTTGCACTGCTTCAGGTTGTGGTTTATGCATTGCATACCGGTACTTTCTCTTTTACCTCAATGAGCTGATTCTCCTAAGATTATTCAGCCAAGCCACTACTTCAAACTCTTACACCATCTATAGTCCTCAGCAAGCTAGTCATTGGAGTCAATATCAGGTGACAAAGGGCCCGATCCTGACATGGATGTGGTGGCCCTCTGTACACGCGTTCAGAACCGGATGCACAGGGCCCGATTCTGACATGGACGTGGTGGCCCTCTGTGTGCCCGGTTGGAACCAGATGCACAGAGGGAGCTGGGATTCTGATCCTGCGGGGCATATCTAGCCTCGTGGGATCAGAACCACAACTAGGCCTGTATGTGCAGGCCAGGACCCCAATTCAGTCCGGCCTGCACATACAGGCCTTGCTCAGTCAGGCTACTCAATGGAGCCGTGGCTTCATGGAATCCAATTGCCATGGCACCGCAGCTCTATTAAAAAGCTATGATCCCCAGCCGCTGGCTGCAAAGGTGCTTTCCCCACAGCCCAACCCCCGATCTGGCTTCCTAAGGCCAGGACTGGGCTGCGGGGAATGTCCTCTGCCCCCCACTGCCCTCTCTGCACCCCAGGCCCACCGTCCCCCACCGACTAGGGGAAGTTATTCTACCTCTGAGGTGGAATAAGTTCTCCATTCAAGCCGCCGGCCCCGTACGAACACGGTCGACATTGGAATCGGCCCTGTACGTTCAGGTCCAACGATCACCCACTGCCCGCACTAATGCTGCCCCAATCCATCCGTTTCCAGCCCCATCTACCTTCCCCATAAAATGCGCGGGGAAGGTAGATGGGATCGGGAAAGGACCCTAATAGCAGGAATGGACTTCCCATCCCTGCTATTCGTGCCTCAGAATGACCCCAATAGTGTTCTGGCATCATTCAACTGTAGAAACTTTGACACATCTGGAGTCCTTCCACTCACATAAATAGATCCTCCATAGCTAGTGTTGGATGGTTGAAATGAGCTAACAATTGGTGATCAATGCTGCTTATGATACTACAAAGATGGCACCTCAACAGCTGCCCATAGAACATCAGGCCAACTTTTTATGGCATCAAATGCCTCTTGTTCCACAGATGTGAACATGAGAGGTATCATGCTGGGTCAGACCAATGATCTATAGAGTACAGCATCCTTTTCTGATAGTGGCCAATCTTGATAACTTGGAAGTACCTAGCATACTTTCATAAGAAGATCCCTTCTCAGCTGCAGATTATGATCAATCTCATAGACAAGGGAATCAAGAAAAAATAGAGCAGGCTGAGGTCCATGGGCTAAACTACACACTGGATATAACACTCTTGGACCTGAGACAGTTGGTGTAAGATACAGTATACAATCAAGGCTTAATTGACACAGGGTGTAACTGAAAGAGTCCACATAGGTGATACTGAGGGATCTTGGTCATAGCACATACAAAGGCCAGAATATAGAATGTTCAATTTTTGTCTATAAAGGGGCACCAGAAGGCTTTGGAGAATAGTTTCATTGGTTTACTAATACTTGAGTGGCCAGATATCTTGAAATCATATCTCTATTTGAGTATTTCCAGATGGTAAGCACTCTTGGCAAAAGTATGACTAGCAGGAATAGGACTCAGAAGTTCCATAACATGGTATTCTCTGGATATTTTCTCTAAAAGTTTGAAATTCAAACTTCAAAATAATCATGCAAATCTTGGAATCAGGTATGATGCAGGGTGTCTTTGGGAAAGCACATTGTTTTGGTGTTCTTTGAGCCTGGAGGATAGGAGATAGGAGATAAGAACATAAGACATGCCATACTGGGACAGACCAAGGTCCATCAAGCCCAGTATCCTGTTTCCAACAGTGGCCAACCCAGGTCACAAGTACCTGGCAGGTTCCGAAAAAGGCACACAGGCTCCACAATGCTTGTCCTGGTGCCTGCAGCTGATTTCCTGGGTTCTCTTTAATAATGATTTATGAACCTTTCCTCCAGGAACTTGTCCAAAACCTTTTTTAAACCCAGCTATATTAATAGCTTTTACTACATCCTCTGGTAATGAGGTAAAGCGACGGCACCCAATAGAGCACCATACTAGAGCTGCCATCGAGGTTGCTGATGTTCTTTTCTCTTCATTGAAAACATGATTTTTAATGCGTACGCTGAGCAGATTTAAGTCCAGTTACACGGCAGCCTTGCAAAAATATATGAAGTCATCTTGCTGCTATTTACTTCTGTGAGAAGTGTGGAAAATGTAATACAATTTCCAGAAATTATATTTATTTTTATTTATTTATTTAGTCAGACTTATATAGCGCATTTCCAAGTATCAATTCGGTTTACAGGGAACATAACTGAACTTTACATGAAACAGGATTTCTTAGAACAGTTAACAGTAAACAGTTTAGGGTATGACATAGAATACTGATGGATACTACGAGCTCCTCTCAGCTTAGTACTATATCCTCCTCACCATCCTCTGAAACAATGCTCCATGGTAAGATATGTACTCACACAACTGATTTGTGTTTCACTCCTATGCAGTTAGGAATCATAGTCCTCAAACAAGTTGGCTTTTCAGTTTAATTTGGCATTATTCCACTTTTCCCTGGGACCTCCAAGATCAAGGTGGATAACACAGAAAAAGGAACATTGGCCATGGAGATTAATATGGGTGAATCCCCATTATGCATAGGACATCTAGGTAGTAATTGGGATGTTCTAGTTCTTTCCAGAGCAATTTATTAATGAAACAGTATTAAAGGAGATGTGGTAAAATACTGTAGTATGGAGTCCAAAAGCTAGTTCTATGTACCTCATTAAGTTATGTATGTTCCATGTAAGCCAAGTTGTTATTTGTAAACTACTTAGGCTCATAGATCAGCGGTATACAAATACAATTAAATAAATAATAAAATAAATAAATAAATAAATAGAAGCATTTTGAGTGGTGACCCCAGAATGTTTGAATAGACCTCCAGATGATTGATGGGAGATGGCAAATATTCAGTGGTTTAGAAAGCATTTCCTTATCATCCCTCCAGTCCAGTCCAGATGAATGGGTTGTGCCCTATCACCAGCAAATGGAGACTGAGAATTCCAGGTTTTGATGATGTCATTATATAAGGGATCTGTGCACCTCCTCCCACACCAGCATTGTCAGTCTCCAGCAGATGACAATGAGCTTCTGTGCAGTCTGGACTCCACTGAAAGATTTTAAAAGATTACATTAAAAAAAATAGAACTAAGAGGTTTTGGTTTTAAATGGAGTTACTCCTCTTAGAGAACCAACACTGTTAAGTCGGCTAACTGTTCTTTTAGTGGATGGTACACCTAGTGGTCCAGGTCCCCCCCCCCCCCCTAAAAAAGGCATTCCTTGACTAATATTCCTTCATTCAACTATTTAGGTGTTTTTGATATTTCTGCTCCTGTCACTTTAAATTCACGATGTGAGAAATAAAATAATTTTCCTTGAAAAAGCAGGAAATAAGTCCCCATACATGGGCGATGCCACGACTGAGATGATAAACTGAGCAAAGAACATGGTACAACTTGACTGCTGATGGTTCAGATGCCTGTTGGACTTAATGTACAGCAGATTCTTATGATCTGTCAGAAATGTTACTAGAAAGGTGCACCCTCTGACAAATGTCTCTATTCTTCCAAGGCCCACTTACTGGTGAGAAATTCCTGGTTTTCTACATCTTAGTTATGCATAGAGGAGAAACGTTTCTGGAAGATATAGTCACATGGGTGATCCAAGTTTCAGAGTCTAGTCTCTGTAATAAGAACAACCCAGCTCCAACTTTCAAGGCATTTACCTCCAGAGTAAAAGGCTTGGACAAGTCTGGATGTCATAATATTGGCACAGAATATGGGTGTATTAGGCAGCATGGAAGTCACTGTAAATATATAAAAATCAATACAAATGAGTTATTTCAATTTCTCAAAGGCCTCGTTCCAAGAGTTTTTAGGGGTCTCTTTTGAAGTCAGAATAATAAGAGGAGCCACTACCTGGGAGCAGTTCTGGATGAATCACCTATAATAATTGGTGAAGCCCCAAAAGCACTGAATTGACTTAAGGCCCACAGGATCAAGCCAGTCAAGCACAGCTTCCAAATTGATAGAATCCATACAGTATCAAAACCAGATCAAATTATGCCAGCTTTCAGGGAAGAAAAATCATAAGTCAGTATTTACCTTCATGTCCCAAACAATAAGCTCAATGTAATAATATTACTATCTCCAGTCTCTGTTGCACAAAAACTACTGTGAATTCTCAAGCAATATCTTTTATCTTTATCCAAAAACTTAATATACCGCTTGAACCAAAGGCATAGAGCGGTTTACAAACTTGCAATAACAGGGAAGTACTGCCAGGAAAGGGAAAATAGAATGCCAATAATTTGGATAGAAAAGAGATAGCAGAGTAAAGATGGGACAGCCATAAAGGAGAGAAGACGAGGACTGGACATCAGCATGGGGAGGAGACAGGGGGAGGATGGAAGGGGGAAATCAAAGGCTGAGCAGAAAAGATGGGTTTTTAATCTGGCTTTGAAGACAGAGAATGAGGATTCCAGGTGGAGTGCTGATGGGAGCGAGTTCCAGAGACGGGGTCCAAGAAAAAAGAAAGCGGAGGAGAGAGAAGATTCCAGGTGGGCTTGGGATGGAGATGGAAGATGAAGACAATTAGAATGGACAGACCTGAGGAGTCGATGAGGGGAGTGAAGATGGACCAAATCAGAGATGTAGAGTGGAAGGCCGGTGTGAATTGATCTATGAAATCCTTTTAAAGATAAGGATTTTGTACTGAATTTGAAATGGGATGGGGAGTCAATGTAAGCGAATGAGGAGGGGAGTGATGTGGTTGAGTCGGGAGGGATGGGTCAAAATGCGAGTTGCTGGGTTGTGGACCAGCTGAAGTCTACACAGTTGGGTTTGGGGGAGGCCGGCCAGGGAAGCATTACAGTAGTCAAGACACGACATATCAAGGGACAGGAGTAATGTGGTCAGAAAGGAGAAAGAGAGGAACGGGCAGACTGCACAAAGTTGCCTTAGGATGTAGAAGGAGCACTGGACTACAGATGAGATGTGGTCTTTGAAAGAAAGGGACGAGTCAAGGGTAACACCAAGATAATGTAAGGACGTGGCAATGAGAATGGGGAGGAGGACAGAAGAGGAACAAGAGGGGGGGCAGGGTTGCCAGCTGAAAAGCAAATGGCTAGAGTTTTAGAGAGATTGATGTGTAGTAAGTTTGCAGATAACCAGGAGGCTACGCAGGACAGGCAAGCATTGAGGGGGCCAATATCTGGGGCTGTGGAATCAGTGTGGTGGAGAATGATGATGTCATCTGATTATGCCGTAACAGCAGGGGCATGAAATAGCAAGATTACAAGCAGCCAGACAAGGATATCCTTATGTAGAGATGGTCAAAAATGAACGTCCAATTATGGGGGCATTACAGAGCACATCAGGGTGGAGAAGGTGACAGCACATCCAACATGTATTTCATATAGAGTTTGCAACATTCAGGCTGTGGTAGCCAAACATATGCTGCTAGACCTGCTATAAAACATAAACAAGTAAAGGACTTTGCTGCCCATGTTGACCACAGTTGTGAATTTGTCTGGAGGAGCATGTCAAAGAGAGAAAGATAGACCTGCCTGTAATCTCTGTTGACCATGTTCATTTGTGTTGCTATTGTGCCACAACCTCCCAAGTTGTGCCTTGCTATTGTGCATGACCTGATCCCTGGTCCACACACATCTCCACCCCTGACCACAACCACCCCATGTCTCAGATTCCCATATAACTCCTGCCTAATCGAGGCAGTGTGAACAAATTGAAAACTTTAAAAGGGACGCCCCGGCAGGCAGCCCACCACTCCAGCCTCCACCACCCGCCCGCCGGCCATTGAAGCTCCCCCGATCGGGGTAGAGTGCCTGAGCGGGAAATCCTCCTGCTCAGAGGCCCCTGCCCAATCGGGGCAGTGGGAGCAACTTGAAAACTTTAAAAGCAGCGCCCCGGCAGGGCGCGCCCACACCTGACGGGCCGGTCCATGCCTGGCGGGCCTGCGCCTGAGGGCCTCACCAGAGGGCCCTTTGGTGTGGCCCTTAGGAGCAGTCACAGAAACAGCAACAAAAGCAACCACAGCCAAAGCAACCCACGGATTAAAGCAACAGCAGCCATCATCCACCAGCTCACACAGCCAGGCTCAGAAACCATCACCAACACAGAAACCTCCGCCCACCCGAGACAGCGTGAAAAAGGAAAAGGAGCACCCAACACCCTAAAGAAACCAACACATAAGCCCAACCCAGCCCCAGGACACACAGGTACACCTATAAACCATGCCACCCTTCCTAACCCCAATTTACCTCCTAGCACCATTCCTAGCCCTTTATCCCTCCACTACCGACACGCTCTCCAAACACCCCACACCAAGCATCACAACCATCCAAAACACAAACACCAACAACCCCCCCCCCCCACATGGGGCAACGCTCACACATCACCCACACCAATCCACACCCCCAATCCCTAAAACAACAACCCTCTCTCCAACACACTAATAAATGCTCGCTCAGTCAGAAACAAATGCTACATGCTCCAAGACCTGATCACAACCCAAAAGATTGACATCCTATGCATAACCGAAACATGGCTAACAGACACTGACACTGTGCTCATGAAACAACTAACACCAAATGGATACAGTCTTCACCACTGCTCTCGAGCCCACACCAGAGGAGGAGAAGTAGCCATCATTGCGAAAGCCAACCTCCACCTCAGAAACCATGCCTCGGAAACAACCAATGAAGCGGACATACTCACCCTCACCAACAAGTACCTCTCCATATGCCTAATCTACCGAGCACCCACCTCAAGCACCGACCTATCAGGCATATTACAACACATATCTGAGAGCGCCATCTCCACAAAAGAGCAACTCATCCTCGGAGACTTCAACCTCCCATCACTCCAAGACAAACATGCTGAAGCCTTCATCAATGCCATGGAAGCAATGAACCTGACCCAGATCATACATGAACCAACACACGAAAAAGGAACACACTGGACCTCATATTTCTGAACTCCCAAAATGTCACCTCATACAAAAACCCAGAGATCACATGTGTACCATGGTCAGACCACTATCTCATCAACATCTCCCACATCTACCAGCACACCAGTGTCAAAGAGAACAAACAACATACTAGAAGATTTAAACCATTCATCAAAGAGGATTTCCTGATGCAAATACTACCTATACTCCAAACAAGCTCCACCAATATCGATGACCTAATCCACAACTGGAATACTACGATCTCCTCTGCATCCTGTGCAACAGCAAACGGCACCAAAAACAGACATACCTCAACAAAAGCCCGATGGTTCACCCCCAACCTACGGAGACTAAAGATCCAACTCAGAAGAGTGGAGAGAAAATGGAGGAAGACCAAAAAAGAGGATGATAAAGCAAAATACATGAGTGAACTAGACGCTTACCACACAGAAACCGATAAAGCAAAAAGAACCTACCACTTGAAGATCATAAACACCTCAATAAACAAACCACGTGAGCTCTTCAAGATTGTCAAAAAGCTAACAAAAGCACCAAACCACTCCAACCAGCTACCGAACATCCCGCCAGAACTACTAGCACACCAATACAAAGAGCTTCAACAACCACAAAATCCACAACTGAATGCAGAGACAACAACCCACCCTACTACCATAGACACAGACTGGAGCACATTCGAAACAATCACCAAAGAATAAATAGAATCTACCATCTCCTGCCTAAAAACTACCACCTCTCCACTAGATCCCTGCCCTGCAGAATGGATAAAGAAAACCAAAGAGGACATAAGCACATCCCTAACCCAAATTGTTAATGAATCCCTCAGGCAAGGACACATGCCAGACATCCTCAAAACCTCCATCATCCGTCCAACCCTAAAAAACACAACTTGGACCCCCTTGACCCCGCCTCCTTCAGACCTATAGCAAGTCTTCCATTCACCGCCAAAATCATTGAGAAGATAGTTCAACAACAACTTCAAGACCACCTAGATACCAACAACATACTGGACCCACAACAACATGGTTTCCGTCCATTCCACGGAGTCAAGACCCTCATGACATCACTAATGAACACACTCATCAAGGGCACACAGACCAAGCACTCTGGATATGCTATGATCTTCCTGGACATATCCGCAGCCTTTGACACCATCTCCCACAACATCCTCCTACACAGGCTCCAAGAAATTGGCATAAAAAATGTCGTACTTCAATGGTTCCACTCCTACCTGACCAATAGACAACAACTGATCCGCACAAGCATAACAACCTCCCCCCCCCTTTCAGCAACACCAAGGAGTACCCCAAGGATCCACACTATTCGCTATGCTCTTCAACATCTACCTGCAACCACTCTGCTCAATCATACGTGCTCATAACATCAACTACCACATCTACACGGATGACATAATGCTCTATGGACAGATCACGACCACCAACCTAACGAACAAGCACCTATCAGACTGCTTCACAGAAGTCTCCAGCTGGCTACAAGGGAACAACCTATCCATCAACATAAAAAAAACAGAAGCCCTCATAGTAACCAAGGACCCAAACGTCACACCACCACCACACCTCAACTTAGGAACCACGCAAATACAAATTCAACCACACATAAAATACTTAGGAATCATCATAGACCAAGCACTCACACTCAAGCAACATATCAAAAAGACTACCGGAATAATATTCCACAAGGCAAAAACAGTACAATGCCTCAGGCCTCTCATCGATCCACAGGACTTCAGGACAGTCATGCAAGCTATGACGCTCCCCCACCTGGACTACTGCAATATAATCTATCACGGACTACCCGCCACCCACACCAACCCACTATGAACTGCCATAAATACCATAGTAAGAATTATCCAGAAAGCAAAAAAACAAGATCACATCACCCCAATCCTGAGAGAACTGCACATGCTCCCTCTCGAAGCAAGAATCAAATACAAATCTGCCCTACTTATCCACAAAGCCCTCCATCAAACACAGACTTCCCAGCTCCGCACTCTACTGCCCCAACCCATCCACAATAGAACAACCACACAAACCACCAGCAACAACCTCACCATCCCCCAAGAACGAACTAAATACAATCAACGGACCTGCTTAATGTCTGTTTAGATCATTAATGTTGGCCACGCTGGTGTCAGCCCCTCCACCCTAAGAATTGATTACTGTCATCCCCCAACCCCTTTTGTTGTTAAACCACTTTGACCCGGTGAAAAGCGGGATATAAATACAGTTAAATAAATAAATAAATAACTTACCCATAGCATATTGCATGTGTGAAGGTTTCCCTTGCATTCATGTAACCCCTTTGAAGCTGTGCATCTGTCACTGTGCCCATGTCAGTGGAAACATCTGTGTGCCTGTGTGCCCCATTCCCAAGGGCAGGGGTTTTACACAAATACACTCTACTCCAGGTCTTTATAGAGGGCTGGAGAGGATCCTGGTGGGGAGTGAAAGGAATAGCAGCAAATCATGGGCAGTTCTCCTGGATGGTAGTCAAGGGTGTGAGTTGTGGTGGGGCACAGATGTAGGGATAGTGTGCAGATGATGTATGATGATGGGGGGAGGGCATCACATCACCCATTCATGGACATGTAGGGCCATGGCTTCCCCATCCTACAATGTCCTTCACGTTACCATCACCCTGCCACTGGTGACAAACACCATAAAGGGAGGAGTGGCTTAGTGGTTTGGACAGGTTACCTCAGGCCAGAAGGCCAGGGGTTCAATTACCACATGGGGACAAGCAACCTCAGGCCAGAGGGACTGGGGTCTCTAGTCCCATGGTCACTCCTTGTGGCCTTGGGCAAGCCACTTAACCTTCCATTGCCTCAGGTGCACTTAGATTGCGAGTCAACAAGGGACTAAAAAGTACCTGTTAGTATACATGTAAATCACACTGATTCTAAAGATTACAGTATAAAAAAGAAAGAAAGAAAGAATCACCACCATAGCTTGGATGCATTGAATGGAGAGAGGTCTGAAGGTCTCCCTGTGGCTGCTGCCTTTACTTTTGCTCACCATTTGACAGCTCACCACAACCTCTTGGCATTTATGATGTCCCTATTGTGATGATAGATTGCATAGATTTTTACACAGATGCCATGCCAGAGACTCTAGAGGTGCCCCCACAAACCCTAGGAGAATGCTGTGGTTTGCAAATATCTCCCTAACAACTATCTCTATCTCAGCAGAACAAATGTTGTCCTTGCAGCTCAATTCTCTAACATTTGGGGCCATAACACTGTGCTGACTATCAAGTAGCTTCAATGGCATTCCAAAATTGATATTTTGGACATGTTACCTTTCAATTATGGCCATGCTAGTAGGAAGGATCAAGATATCTCCTTGTTCAATTTGTATATAAAGCCGGTCTGCGATATCTTTCAGAAATGCAACATCAAGTACCACATATATGCCGACGATGTGATGCTATACACACAGCTTGACATAACACAGCCAAACTTCAGTCCACTAGAAGAATGCCTAGACATGCTCCAATCATGGCTTCAACAAAACAACATGTCAATAAACCACAAGAAAACGGAGGTCATGTTTATTTCCAAGAAAGCCAAATTCATCCCGCCCACCACAGTCACACTTAACAAAAACATATACTATACGAAGCCTGTAATAAAGTATCTAGGAGTCCTACTAGACTGCAACCTTAGGATGGACAAGCACCTCCGAACAGTTAACCGAGCCATCTTTTACAAATTAAAAATCCTACAACCACTCCACAATATCCTCGAGAAATCTGACTTTAGGTCTGTTGCCCAAGCACTAATCATTCCCCACCTGGACTACAGCAATGCCATTCTACAAGGGCTTCCAAAGAACACTCTAAGCATCCTGCAAATGGCCCAGAATGTGGCTGCAAGAGTCATCATGGAAAAGAAAGTCACAGACCACATAACCCCAGTACTAATGGAACTGCATTGGCTCCCAGTGGCCGCCCGCATCATCTACAAACTGCTCATCACAACGTTTAAAATCATCCATAGCATCGCACCATCCTACCTCAATAAACTAATCACTATTCAACCATGCAACAGGAGCAGGAGAACCATGAATCTCAACATACTATGTATGCCGACCAGCATAAGATCTGTCAAGACCGAAAGCAGCAATAGGGCATTCACATACACAGCGCCAATCCACTGGAACCAACTACCACATGAGTTGAGACTCACAAACAACCTGAGTGAATTTAGACGAAAACTTAAAACCTATTTGTTTCAAACCCACTACAACTTGATCTAACTGCAACACCCTACCTCAACCAGATGACCTCTGCCTCCCACGGCGGCGTAAAGTCTACTAACATGTATTCATGTATAGCTTGTACTCTTTGGCAAAAACTCTGTATAAATTGTATATATGGGGCCCCTCCCAACCTAGTGTAATCAAATGTATACCCAGATCTGTGTGCTATAATCAAATGTATATTGCATCCAACTGATTATCCCGTGTTACTTAAATCATTGACTAATCATAATGTAAATCTGAAAAATCTCAATGCACTGTACAATGCATTATGATTCTGTAAAGTAAACCGCTGCTGATCGTAGGAAGCAGCGGTATACAAGTGTTTACTAAATAAATAAAATAAATATCTGATGTTTAAATGTTCCCGCGTTCAAAATGGCCCATCTGCAGGAACATTCATGTGGTGTAGATATCCGAGCATCCAGTCACAGAAATGATTATGTGCATATTCCCACTGGCTACTGGTCTGTGAATGCAATGTGCTGATCTTAGGGGTGGGGGGAGGATATGAGCGCATGCCTCACAATACTGTCCTACTTGAAAAGATGCCCCTCCATGAATGTGTTTGCTTCATTTTCCATCTACTTATTCTCTGTCCATGCTTTGGATCCCATGGGAGTGAGTTTTAGGGGTATATCTCTGCCGTCTTTACTTTTAGAGCTGGACCATTGCAGTATGCTAACCATGTCCTTAGGGCCGGTGTGAGGAGACGAGGTGCCCGAGGCAAACCTCATTTCTTTCGCCTGCCCCCTTCCCCTGTGGTGCTCATTGACACCATTATAGCCACCTTTCTATCAGCTATGCTGGACTTATGAGCAGCTGGACTGTTATCCTGTTTCCAAACTAACTTGGAGATAACTAATTTACAGGGAACATGGGCTATGGAGGGTTAAGTGGCTTGCCCAAGACCACAAGGAGCACCTGTGGGACTAGAAACCCCAGTCCTTCCGGCCCAAGGTTGCTGTCCTCTAGTGGGATTTGAACCCCCGACCTTCCGGCCTGAAGTACCTTGCCCCATATGTGGACCACTACTGTATATGTGGACCACTACTGTAACTCTTTATCAGGGGCAGCCCAAGGGGGGGTGCGGGGCCATGTGTGGAGACACGGCATGGGGCCTCATTTGCATAAGGTGCCTCATTTGCATAAATATTTGCATAATGTTACCATACACTAACTTTTAGCAAACATGCCTCTTAATGAGTATTTGGATAAAGAAAGACTAAAAGATTTCTACATTGCTATAATCCAGTACCAACCGCCAGGCACATTAGGAACTACTACAAACACTGCCCATTTAGAAGCCGTAGCAAACCCGCCGTATCCTAACAGCACTACCAGGATTCACAAAGCACCATACTCTACCTATCAAAAGGCAACACTGCAAATATTAAACCAAGACATTTCAGAGAACAACAATACATGACCTACTGGGGAAAGATAACAAGTGGCAATGTCAAATAGGAATTATATAAACAGAATACCTCAGCTCAGTTACGCATGCAGAACATAAACCATCACCAAACAACGAATCATAATTGAGAAATAGGAAGACAATAATTAAACTGGGAACCACAAAAGCCAAACTTGGAATGTACAACACTGTAGAAATAAAACCATAAATTAATTTCCTCTTGTACTAAACAAAGCGCAGAAGTTAATGATGCACATTTCCCAGAGCTGACATACTCCAGTTAATAAATTCAAAATAAAGAGATATTTTTCTACCTTTTGTGCATTTTTTTTCTTCAGTGGCAATTGCTCCAGCCACTTTCTTCTGGTTTCTTCATGTCTTCTGCTAACTCTCCATCGTCTGCTGTCCATTTGTCCTTTCTTCTCTCTTCTAGTTTTTTTTCCATTCTCTGTACATCTGCTTTAACATACTAATCTTTCTCCTTTTGCTCTTTCCTCATTCCTATTTCATCCACTCAAATTTTACCCCTCCATCCTCAATCCCCACTTACTCTCCCAATATCCGGCCAATGGTAGATTTGTCTTCCCTCCCACACAAAATATTTTTTCGCTCTCCATTTCACTCTCCCAGCTCCATCCCATTCTAATCCTCCCCCAACATCAGTTCCCTTCTAGTTCCAGCCCCACCCAGCATCCGCTCCCTTCTAGTCCCTGCATCAGCCCATTTCCAGTCCTAGCCCCCCATCAGCCCATTTCCAATCCTATCCCAGCCCCCCATCAACTCATTTCTAGTCATTTCCTAGCCCCACCATCAGCCCATGTCAAATCCTAGCTCCCCTCCACTCAGCCCATTTCCAATCCAAGCCTACTTCCAATTCTAGCCCCTCCATGAGTCCATTTCAATTCAAGCCCCCACCACAGCCCATTTCCAAACTAATCACCCCCAACAGCCCATTTCCAGTCCTATCCTAGCCCCTCCATCAGCCCATTTCCTGTCCTCGCCCCCCCCCCACTCAGCCCATTTCCAGTCCTAGCTCTCTCTCCTCACAGCCCATTTCCATTCCAAGCCCCCTCCTCATCAGCTATATGCAGTTCAAGCCCCCCTTCCACTCAGCCCATTTCCAGTCCTAGCAACCCCCAGCCCATTACCAGTCCTAGCCCCCCCATTGCCAATTACCAGTCCTAAGCCCTCCCCATAGCCCATTACCAGTCCTAACACCCCCATCAGCCCACTTCCAGTCTTACCCCCCACAGCCCATTACCAGTCCTAACCCCCCATCAGCCCACTTCCAGTTCTAATCCCCCCATCATCCCATTTGCAGTCTTAGCCCCCCCATAGCCCATTACCAGTCCTAACACCCCCATCAGCCCATTTGTAGTCTTAGCCCCCCAATAGCCCATTACCAGTTCTAACCCCCCCATCAGCCCATTACCAGTCCTAACCCCCCCATCAGCCCACTTGTAGTCTTAGCCCCCCATAGTCCATTACCAGTCCTAACCCCCCCATCAGCCCACTTGTAGTCTTAGCCCCCCATAGCCCATTACCAGTCCTAACCCCCTTCCCCCATAGCCCATTACCAGTCCTAACCCCCCATAGCCCATTATCAGTCCTAACCCCCCATAGCCCATTACCAGTCCTAACACCCCCATCAGCCCATTTGTAGTCTTAGCCCCCCAATAGCCCATTACCAGTCCTAACCCCCCCATCAGCCCATTACCAGTCCTAACCCCCCCATCAGCCCACTTGTAGTCTTAGCCCCCCATAGTCCATTACCAGTCCTAACCCCCCCATCAGCCCACTTGTAGTCTTAGCCCCCCCATAGCCCATTACCAGTCCTAACCCCCTTCCCCCATAGCCCATTACCAGTCCTAACCCCCCCATAGCCCATTATCAGTCCTAACCCCCCATCGCCCATTACCAGTTCTAACCCTCCCCCCCCCATCCGCCCAGCTAAGTTAAAAAAAACAACTGCAAACCGGCTGCTGCTGCCGCTGCCGCCGTGGCAGCGGAAGAATCGACCATCCTGAAGGCCCCCCTGCCCTGCAGAGTTCTCCGTGTAGTATCAGCATGGGCTTTTCAGAGCCGCGCGAAGGGAGAGTTTCCCGATCTTGCGGCTCTGTTAATCCTGCCGCGGGGCTGATGGGAAATCCCATCAGCCCCGCGGCGGGATTAGCAGAGCCGCGAGAGGAGAAGCTCTCTCTTCTCGCAGCTCTGACAGCCGATGCTGAGACTTTACGGAGAACTCTGCAGGGCAGGGGGGGGGGCCTGCGGGATGGTCGATTCTGCTGCTGCCACCGCGGCAGCGTCAGCAGCAGCCAGTTTGCGTTTTATTAATCTAGCTGGGCTGATGCAAGATGTTTTTTGTGCGGGGCCCCCTGAAACGTGGGGCCCTGTGCAAACAACATTCTTGCTCAATGGACGGGCCGGCCCTGCTCTTTATAGCTCCATAGAATCCTTATCACTGGTCCTGAGCCTTACATTCAGGGTTTCACTGTGTGTGGTGATTCTCTGAGGCAATATGCATGCATACTGCTGACCTGGTATTCTGTTTGGCTCAACCTGGCTACATATTTGGCCTGCTGATTATATTGGGTCATACCATACACATGTTGCACAGTATGTCTGGGACGTGACCATGGCATAGGCACATGCTTTGGAACATGATTCTTTGGCATCGGTCTCTAGATACAAGCAGCACTTCCCTCAGTCAGCATTTTGCTTTGTGCCTCCACCTGATCACGCTTTGGCATGGTGATGCCACAAGATGCCAGCTCATCAGCAATCACAGTGGTTTGGCAGTCAGTCCAGAATCAGCCTCAGAGATGAGGTAATGGCGCATCTGAAGAGGCCAATGATAGCATCGATTAAGGAGAGGGAACAGCCCTTATTGGATTGGTGTGGATGAGAAGAGTCAGACAATAGTTGAGACATGTGGTTTGACTGTACCACGATGCATTCAGATAGTGGGCTTTACAGATGACCATAACAGATATGTCCATTATGGGCCTATATGAGCACTCACCACCTTCCTCATCAATGACTTCTCTTGCTGTGAATGTTTAAATGATGGCACAGTGACACATTCTTGCTTCCCTAACATAAATAACTTTTATTGTATAAATCAGGGTAAGAATTTAGAAACACAATCCCCACCCTTGGGTGCAAAAGGAATCAGGGTAGAAAGGCATACAGACAATGACTGTTGATTCTGCAACTGGGCAGCATCTCTGCCCTGATTCTCTCCAGTTGACCCAGCATGAGATCCTGGCCCTGATTATGGCAGCAAATCCCTGCTGCATCTCCTAATGAATTACCCAAAGCTTCAGCACTTCTTCTGGCACACCATGATCCATGGGGGTTTCATGCTGTGCAGACTGCTGCACAGGTACAGAGGGGTCATGTAGCACCCCACTATAGCATGCATTGGCATTGCATGAGATCTGTGACATCTCTAACAGCTTCCCTCTCCCTCTCCTCCCTTCTCCTACCTCCCCCTGCTCCCTCCCCTTCCTCTCCTCCTCTCCCCCTTCTCAATGTACTTGGAAGCCCCTGATCATTGCAGTTGTGGGTCTGAGGTTGCCACATAATGCAGTGACCAGAGGGGGGCACTAATTTCCTCCCCCATTTCCATGACTATATTGTTGCCATCTTCTATGTCCAATACCACCATAGAGGTATTGATTGCTAAGAATGTATTCCTACTGGAGGGACTGGGGGATACTAATCCTGGTGCAGTCTCCTCCAACAACAGGGGTTGCTCCTATATCTCCTCTTCTCTGACCACCACCACTGTATTCTCCTCTTCCAGCTCCTCCTCCTCTTCTCCCACCTCCTTTGCCTCCACCTTCTCCATCACCTCTTCCTCCTGTACTGCTACCGCTTCCGCTGTAAATTGAAACCATGGAGTCATTTGTGGGTTTTTCCAAACATCACATCAGTGCTCCACTCACTTCATTGCCTCTGCCACTTATGCTGGTCTCTATTCCCATATTTACACTCCTGCACTCTATGCTGGCAACTACAAACTATCTTTGGCTTACATTTCTTGCACATATACTGTCTGTCTTGCTTGTACTTCCAGACTTCCATCTGAGTGCTGTTTGCACATTCCTCTGACACTCATATCTGTATCCCTGTCACGCCCTCCAACATGGATTTCATGTGCTGCTGCAGCCATTGTCCTGGAACACATGCTATTGACTTTTAGCCTGTCCACTTTCCTTCTGCTGTCTCTGTGCCTCAGCTTCTGTGTCCATGCCCTTCACATATGCCATGCTTTGGAATACCCTTTCCTTCTACCCCTCTGCAACTTCTACCCGCTCTTGCCTTCTACTTGCTCTTTGCCTGCTTCTGCTGTCCTTGCCATCAGCTATTCCTGGCAGTGTCTCCCCCGCCCCCAACACCTCTGGCCTCCTTTGCATGGTTCTTCTGTCCATGTTGTCACAACATGCCATCATACTTGCCACTTATCTTCCTGAGCCTGATGCTCCTTATGGAGCTGCTTGAGGTAGCCTAGGTGCAGGTGAAGGATGGCCCAAAAGTACCCCTTCAATGCCTCAATTTCACACTGAGTCCAGTACCTCTGTCGGATGGAGCAGTAGATAATATGTGTTGTGACACAGTACTGCAACTCTTGCATGTTCTCTCATCCCTCTCATACAATCCATGGTTTGCCTATTGTCTACTTTGGCTTTGGGGGATGCATTTCCTGGAATTCTGTTGGTGGCCTTGGGTTCAACCCTGACTTGGGGGTTGGATGATCTCACCCTCTATTACAGCTGGTCTGGGGCTTTCTGTGCACTGCTGTCTGTATACCTCTTTGTGGTGCCTTTCACAGGTGTTTCTGTAGGTGGCTGTGTGCTTATGTTCTGCATTGCATTTTTTAATTTATTTAATTTATATTTATTTATATACTGCCTTTCTACTATTCAAAGTGGTTTACATCAAACAAAAGTCATACAGGGTATGCATGCACACACTGTTTTTATATTGAAACCCAACAAGAAAAAGATATAATTAAACTAAAACGTTTGGTGAGTGGGCTGATCGAAACTAATGTACAATAGAATATAGATTGTTGATAATCAAGCTGGGGAACTCAATTGACCGAACTATCGACAGTTATGTTCTGGATCTGGGACAGCTTGTTTAGTATATGAGTAGTGTGCGCTTGTCGGGGGGGGGGGGGGGTTCTGTATTATTCTTGCAGCAATATACTTGGCCATTTGAAAGGGGTGGCCTGCTTGTTTGGGAAGCCCATGGCATATGATATTACAGTAATCCAGAATGGGTTTGATTATTGATTGGCATACCATCCAGAATAGATAACGTTTTAGTAGAGGACAGAGGTTCTTTAGAGTTCTCAGTTTATGATACACTGAGTTTGTCATCCTTTTTATTTGTGCCTGAAAGTTTAGATTCTGATTCAAAATTATGTCCAGGTATTTAACTTCAGATTAAACCTTGATAGTACAATTATCAATCCACAAGAATGATGGTGGAGAGGAGGATGTGTCTGAAAAAATATGCAGGGCCTCTGTTTTATCTTGATAGATGAGGTGGTTGCATTGATTAAGCCATTGACTTACTTCCAAGAAACATTTGTATAAGCTGGAGAAGTCTGGTTTCCTTGTGTTAAACGGGGTATAGAACATAATGTCATCTGCATAAATTTGATAATGAATCTTGTGTTTCTTAAATATTTTTCATAGAGGCTGGAGGAAAATATTAAAGAGAAGATCTGAGAGGCATGACCCTTGGGATATTCCTTGGCGTTGGAGGAGTGGGCGTGAGTTCTTGTTTCCAATTCTTACTCGCTGGCTGCAGTCCGCAAGGTATTAGTGGAGAGGCCAATGTCATAAATTCTCTGAAGTATTAGAAGATGTGTCAGGGAATCAAAGGCAGAGGATATATCTAGGAATATAAGAAGGGAACCTTGAGAGGTTGTTTATGCACAGGTGAGGATTGTATTAAGTAGAAATCTTAAGAGGGTTTTCATGCTTGGATGTGGTCTAAAACCATGCTGGTGGTGGTCCAAGGGAGCATATTCATCCATATATCTTTGGAGTTGTGTCTGAACTATTTTTTTCTATTATTTTTGCAATGAAAGAAATGGATGAAATTGGTCTATAAGAGCTAAGCTTGGCACAATCTAAGTTCCTATTTTTTAGGAAAGGCCTGATTGATCTTTGTTTTAATGATATAGGCATATGACCTTTAGTTAGTGATGTATGTATGAGGCTTTGAAGGAAAGGGCTGAGATGAGATCTGGTGCTCTTAACACAGGATACTGGGCAGGGGTCTAGCACTGAAGTGGCAGTATTGAGGTTCTTATTGTATCTTCATTATTCTGCTGGGATGGTAAGTCAAATATTGACCAGTTGTTCTGTAAGGTGTTTGGATGAATCAAAGTGGTTGGAGGGGGATTTTTGGCAAGTGTGGGTTTGTATTTGGTGCAGATGTAATTAACAATTTCTTGGGGACATATCCTTTCCAGTGGATTTAGTTCAATTGTTTCTTTTAGAATGTCCTTTGCGATTGCGAAGAGTTCCGTTGTTTTATCTAATGAGAGTGTGATAATGTTGTGGAGGTATTCCCTTTTCCATTATTGGATTTCCTCACAGTACTCTCTGTGTCTCCACATGTATTGTCATAAAGAAGACCCTTCTGAGCCTATGGAGTTGGTGAGAGAAGAGGATTCCATTGCAGAAACTGACAGGCAGTCTGAGCACATGACTCAGTGTTTTCAGAGAGAATGTAAACAAAGAGAGTCACGAGCTGGAAAGACACTCCCACGCTGTGACATAGTCCCTAGTTCAGGAGATAATGAGATACACCTGTTTAAGGGAGGGGCACAGTTTAGCCCGGAGAAACAGGATGATAAAAAGTGGTCATTAGCCTGGACTAAAGGGGAGCAGAAAGAAGGAAGACGTCAAGAGGTGAGAACCAAGGGAGCCATAGTCTTAACGCCAGAAAGAAGCAGCACAGGACAGGTGATGTCTGGTAAAGGCAAGAAAGATAAGATATTTCCTGGAAGGCAGGCTTGGGAAAACTCACATGCTGCAGAGAGAGAAACCTGCTGGCATGACAATATTTGTACCTCTAAGGCTGAAGCTATGAGGCTGAGAGACAAACAAACACAAGCTGTGTTTAGGAATCAGTCTGACCTTGCAGAGCTGAGAATTCCTTTCCCTCCAAAGCCGAAAGGTAGGCTTCACAACTTACATAGATTTGAACCTAGTTATAAAGTATTTCCCTGCAGTCGCCAGAATGTAGCAGACTCTCTAAAAATAAACTTCAGTATATACGGTAATTCACAGTCCTATCCTTTAGAGTGCTACCGAGAGAAGCCAAGTGAGGATAGTGAAGACGTCTGTTTTAAAGTTCAGGATAGCAGCTCACTGACATACCCTGCTATTGCTGACGCTGAAGAAATGCAGATTGACTCTGATAGCAGTGAAATAGTGGATAACCAGATGGACTGCATGTTATGTTTTGCTGACCACGTTGAGTCTCTGTGCTGAACACTAGTTTGAGAAAGCTGGTAAAGCAACAGAAAGAATGGGGAACATTTTCTTTTGCTGAAGGAAGCTGTTATTGTTTGTTTGTACCGAGCACTGCACGTTGTGAGCCTGAAGCTGATAAGGCTAATTTACCTGAGTTCTTGTACATATCCCTCAAGCCAATTGTATGGCAGTTTGTCCTAAGTTATTTACCTGCACAGAAATCCGTGGGAAGGGGAAAAATAAATTCTTGTCATTGCCTGAAACACTCGACTACAACTCTTCTGTTCTCAAAGGGTAAAAGGGACTACCATTCCCAGAGGGCCTTGCAGGACCAATGCAGGGTCACACTCTCTGAGTCAGGAATACAAAGGCAGACCAACTCTCAGCACCCTACATCACCACTTTCTTTCCAGGTGATGTAGCTCACTCTTCTGCTTTTGCAGAGTTTTTGAGAACCAAGGGGCTACCTTTTCACTTTTTTTAGATTCTTTCTTGGCAGGGTGAGGGCAGAAGTAGTCATGATATCATTCCATTGTTACAGTTTTGTTTCTAGGTTTTCTTCTAAGCTCACAGGTTCAAGTTGTGGAAGCACATAATTCAGGAAGGTTTCTTCATAAAATTGTCGAAATCTTTGGGTCATGGATGGAGTGCTGCAATTCACTCTCTGGGAGGATTTGTTGGGGATGGAGAACAGCATAACAGCATGGTCAGACCAGGGTACCAGGAGGATTGTGTGGTTGCATGTTGCAGAAAAGGCTTCTGGAATAAAAATTAGGTCTAATATGTTGCCTTTGTAGTGGGTTGGATTGGAAATAATTTGAGAGTAATGGAGGGCTCCCATGGCTTCCAGGAATCAATCAGCTTGATTAATGGTGGCCACTGGGAGATTTAGGTCTCCAAAAAGTATAAGGGGCTGATATGCTGGGAGAGAGCAAGGTATTTCCAGCAATGTGGCTAAGTCTGTGGCATGTGGAGCTCTGTAAATTAGGAATATTGATACAGAATTGTTTGCAACTAAAAGCAAATCAGTATTGCCTGCGGAACTTTTATCTGAGATTTTGAGATTCAATTTGGATCTGGCAACTATGCAGAGAACCCCACCTCTATTGCCTGCTCTATTACAGGTATAGATAGTGTATGAGGGTGGATAGAGTTGACTGAGGAGGACAGAGTCGGTCTCAGAGAACCAGGTTTCTGTGATACATAGGATGTCTAATTCATAGTCTTGGATGAAGTCTGTTAATGTCTGTATTTTATTCTGAGCAGAGCGTGCACATGAGGGCACATTGGATAGTTGTGTTCATGTCTGGAGGAATGTTGGGCCCATGAGGATATCCTTTCTCTAAATTTATCCTGATAACCTTGGAGACTCTTCTGTTATGCTCCCTGTTAACCTGGATTGTTTGGGTAAATGGCCTAGCGTGTCTGGTTCAAAAAATAATAGGAATATGTAAGCTGTGATCTGTTGATACTGCTTCAGTGAGGGTCACAGTTAATATCATAAGAATGAGGGTATATGCTGCTAGTATGGTGTAAGTTATTCTTTTGTATTCTATTGTGGTCAGAATGATTAGACTTGATAAGGCAGTTAGGGTGTAGATGAAGAGTTTCAGGTATGTTGCCAGCTCTCGACAATTTTGAACATGTTTTCTTAGGCTTGAGAGAGGGTGTACAGAGCAGGGGCCTCTATGCTGTATGAGCAAGAGATTGGGCAGTGAGACATATTGTTGTCTAGTTGGGCTTACCCTTTGATGTCCACAATGAGGGATAGAAACTTGAGGCCACTCCAAGGGCCAAGTCTAAGGATCCTTAGGCGTGGCCGCACTTACGGCATGCTGCCTTTAAATGTAAGAGTCATCGCAGTGCTCTTACATCAGTTCAACAGAGTGGAGCTTACTACCTGGTTGCAGTGAGGATCACTGCCAGGCCGAGCTCATGGATAACTGCCAGAGTTGCGCTGAGGCTGGCAGTGGTCTCGGTGAGGTGTCCAGTGAGGGTGCAGAGAGGGATCACTTGTGCGATGTGCTGCCTTTAAATGTAATAGTCATTGCAGAATTCTTACATCAGTGTAATGGGGTAGAGCTTACCACCTGGTTGTGGTGAGGATTGCTGCAGGGCTGAGCTCCTGGATGGCTGCTGGAGTCATGCTGAGGCTAGCAGTGGTCTCAATAAAATAAGTCCCCCTGGTTGCCAGTGCATGAGCCCCCAGGACTCCCCAAAGAGGTGAGATGGGAAGGGGACCCCCAGCAGCCTGATCCTGGCATTGGAAGGGACGATCGGGGGTCGGGTGGTGGGGAAGACAACAATTTTAAAAACTGCAGTCGGCTGGGGCTCCTGCATGGAGCCACGGTGCCATGGCTAGGCTAGCCGGGCAGACATCTGGACATCTGGCGGGCTGGAATCGGGGCATGTCTGGGATGTCCAGGCCTTATGCCCCAACCAGAATTGGACTCCACATGTTTCAGGTCAAGACAAGCATAAAGATATTACAAACACTTAATCAGGACAAGCTCCCTGAGACCAGGAATAGGAGACCAAGGGCCGAGGAAGGATCCCTGTTTGTTCCCCCTGGCTAGGAATTTGTTACATGCAACAGTTGGTGATTATGAATACTCAGATCCTTTCTCTGGTACAGAGGCAAGTCCGAAGAATTGTGAGTATGATGGATGATGTGTTCATTCTCTGTTAGAACGAAATTAAATTGAATGAATGGCAAGAAAAGGCATGGGCTGTAGCATTTAAAAAGGACAACCTATCTTACTGTATGAATGTTAAACATGGTGATGTTACTATAAACCCTGCAGCACAATGGCATTCAATGACTAGTAGTAATGAAGCATTACAATTTCCCTTAGGAGGGACTTTTTCAGAGGATAAGCTTCGATATTTTAAATAGGAAATGGCAGTCAATGATTTAGGGGGACTGCACACCAATCCTGAGTGGGTCATCCTTACATGGTAGGAGGCACATGAAAAGTCTCAAGAAAAACAAAAAGATATGATCCAAGACCTTAAACATAAGTTGTTTGTATTAGAAGAGAAAGTGTATAATGATTCATTTGTTTGCTTTCCTTATGCTGTACTTTTAAAAAGATAACATTTTCTGGTTGTAAAAGATTTAACTTGGTAATTAGTTTTTGGAGTTTTTTGCATTAAGCTGATTTTCTCTTTTAGTAGGTTAGGGCCTTATTTTGCCAGATTGGCAAGTTGATGTTTGAAATGTCTGTTTTCTTATCATTGCTGGCTGGTAATGTATAAAGACTGCACAGATTTGTCTTGTTTTCTTTGTTTCACTTTTGGATCTTAAGGGAATTTCAATTGGTTTTCTGTATTTGAATTATACATTTTGAGTTATACATTCCTGATCTCAGTTTCAGGGGAACAACTAAGTGAAAAAAACAGATAGATGTGAGAAAGACAGTAGTACATTCTGATTTTTGTTTTGGTTTAGACACTAATAATCTAAATCTTAAACCACCTTAGTTTAAGTAATCATTTCAATATTGTAATTTTCCTTATACAGCAGATTCAAATTAGTTTCTTTCTAGCTCAAGTTATGGAAAGTGTTCCTTACCTGATATTACTATTGTCCGATTTGTTGTACTTATTGCCCTTCCTAAACCCTTAGTGTATAGACTCTAGATACATTTGAAGAATACTTCTTCCTATTGAGATTGTTTTTATAAAATGTTTTGAAAGAATAATTTTCATGTCATAAGGACTTTAGCTATATTGAATGTTTAATGCTAGGACTGAAATGGTATTTAACATCACTGAAATGGTATTTAAAGGTGATGCTTTGGAAGAATTGAAAAAAATATATATTGTTAAACCAGGAAAATGTATTACAACTATTTGATAAACTAAAGAGTAGAAAATCACCTGGATCAGATGCTATACATCTGAGGGTGTTGAAAGAAATGAAATATGAGATTGCAGAACTACTATTAGTAATCTGTGAACTATCATTAAAATTATCTGTAATACTTAGAGATTAACGAATGGCCAATGTAAGGCCAATTTTTAAAAAGGGTTGCAGGGGTGATCCGGGAAACTACAGACCAGTGTACCTGATGTCAGTACCAGGCAAAATGGTAGAAACCATTATAAAGAATACAATTGTTGACCATGTAGATAGTCATGGTTTAATGGGAAAAAGCCAACATGGCTTACTAATTTGTTATATTTTTTTGAAGATGTGAATAAACAGGTAGACAAAGGTGAGCCAGTCATAGTGTATTTGGATTTTCAAGAATCCTTTGACAAGGTTCCTCATTAGAGACTCTTGGCAAAACTAAAAAGTCATGGGATAGGAGGCAGTATACTATTGTGGATCAGGAACTGGTTAAAAAATAGAAAGCAGAGGATAGGGCTAAATGGCCAATTTTTCTAATAGAGAAAGAAGAATAGTGGTGCGTCCACTGCCTTTTAACATATTTGTAAATGACCTGGAAATGGGAATAACGAGTGAGGTAATCAAATTTGCAGATGACACAGAATTATTCAAAGCTGTTAAAATTCAAGATGATTGTGAAAAATTGCAAGAGTACCTTGATAAATTGGAAGATTGGAATTCAAACAGCAGATGAAATTTAATGTAGACAAGTGCAAAGTTATGCACCTGGGAAAGAACAACCCAAACTAGGTTTAAATGATGCAAGGTTCCAAATTAGGAACCACCAACGAGGAAAAACGAACAGAACTAGGAGAAACAGAATGGTTTAAAATCAGCAAAGGTATATGACAAGGTTCCATACTTTCCCCCTATCTCTTTAATTTATATGCAGAACAAATCATAAGAGAAGCAGGACTGTATGAAGACAAGCAAGGTGTGAAGACTGGTGGAAGACTCATCAACAACGTTTGCTATGCTGATGATACCACATTACTGTCTGAAAGTGAAGATGATTTGAAACATTTACTTCTCAAGACCAAGGAATCAAGTCTAAAAATGGGTCTGCACCTTAACATTAAGAAGACAAAGGGGTATGTTTACTAAACCGCGCTACTGTGCGGGGCGCACTTGAGCGTGCGCTAAGGTACCTTAGCGCATGCTAAAGATGCGTTTTTGTGCCCCGCACACGTGCACGGTGATGTGCGATAGAGGCGTGGAAAGGCTTTCGGAGGGCAGAGGAAGGCTCCCCAGGGGCGGAGAGACGGGGTCAATGGGTGGAGAGTGGGAGGGGAGAGGCTCCCCGCACACGAGCGGGGCTGAAATTCAACTAAAAAAATACCGCGAGTGAAAACCTCGCGTTAGAGCCGATTTAAAGGGAAGAAAAACCATTTATGTCAGCAATGTACAGCAAAACCAGGGAAACCCTACAAAAATGTGAGCAGTGTGATTTATTTATTTTATATTCTCTTATATACCGTGCTGTTCTGCATCAGTGCAGTTTACATTGAACAAACTGAAATTACATTGAACAGGGCATTATAACTTGGAGATAACTATTTTACAGGGAACATAAGCTATGGAGGGTTAAGTGGCTTGCCCAAGACCACAAGGAGCACCTTTGGGACTAGAAACCCCAGTCCTTCTGGCCCAAGGTTGCTGTCCTCTAGTGGGATTTGAACTCCCGACCTTCTGGCATGAAGTACCTTGCCCCAACCACTAGGCCACTCCTCCACTTATACTTGTGCACAGAACAAAATAGCAAATAAAAATTGAAAATGACCACAACAAAATTCTAAAAAATTATACTCCAGCTGGGAAACAGTGATAGTACTGGAAAACATCAAAAATCACTCCCAATAAAGCCTAAAAAAAAAAATATATGAATTTTAGAAGGGTCTACGCTCCATCCCCAGACAAGGTAAATGATCCCACAGTGAAATAGCAATGATCAGGGTTTCCCTCTCCATTGGACAGGTTACTTATGGCATGCACATTTCCACAACAGCAGGGCGGCCAGGTCAGAATGGGCAACTGGACAGATGCTGGGAAAGGGGATACAGAGGGCTGCAGGCGGAACATGCTGTGGTGAAGCTGGGGCACAGTGCGGACTAGGCAGATGCCTAGATGGCACCTAGGAATGCTGAAACTAAACAGCAGCCAGACAGCAACTGATGAGGGCCCAACATGGGCATGAGAGTGTTTATCACAGTGTCACAGGGGATAGTACCCAGCAGGTACCCCCAAGGGCACAGAACATTGGCAGGCGGTGATTGGCGGATGTGCAGACAAATTTGCAGGCACCCCTACCCCAGAACCCGCACCATAGGCAGCCGCCTACCCGTACACAGGATGGCCTGAGACTGCGTACCACCAGCACCATCAGCAGAAGGGCAAGTAAGCAGGGTGGCACAGGGGTACTGGAGGCGGAGGGGGGCAGTGGCAGCTGCCCAGAGCAGACCATCGCCTAGCCCTGTGTAGGTGGTGCCATGCACTGCAACAGATAGGCTCTGTCTGACAAACAACCATGGTATCTCCAGGGACTGCACTGTCTCTGTGAGCACAGTGTGGTGCAGTGAACACAGCCAGTGTGTTCAGGAGCAGAGGGTCACAAGTTCAAGTCCCAGCTGGGTCTACTGCCAATCCAGTTGCCATATTTTTCCCACAACTAAAACGTGATAGCAAGGACAAGCCTTTACTGCAGAGAACATACGCATGGTTAATACACCTATATTTTACCCCACCAAGCACAGACACCATAAACAGGCGCATTACCTGGAGCGGAGTCTCCCAAATGTAGTCCTGGAGGGCCAAACACCATTCAGATGCCATGCTGCCTCTCATAAAGATGCCTGTGCTGCATATCTATGCACCACCCCCATGGTATGCAGATGTATCTCATGCATATTCATGAGGGACAGCATGAAAACCCGAACAGTGTTTGGCACACCAGGACTGGAGTTGGGAACCTCTGCCGTAAAGCAGCAGCCAACAGGGGCAGACACACCCACACCCACACCCATAGGCCCCATTGGCTAATGCCTCCTGGAGAGGCAGGACATTGGGCCCTGCATGCATCTCCCAATACTAGCACTTGCATACCTTAGCAATGCCACCCTACACCTGGGTATACGGTACACACCTATCAAACATTTCCTATGATTACTGGCAGATAGCAAATCCTACGTTAAGCACAGTTTGCTCATTGAGCTCCATCATAACAATCTTTCTGATGTCTGCGGTGTGTGCTTCAGGTCTGGTCTCTGACAGTGTTTACCACCCTGGGGAGTGACCCCCAACAGTATTGCGTAGCATATCCATGCCTGTACTGTGCCCAGGACTGGTGTGGTGGGCAGGGCTGCTAAACTCCTCTATAGTGGGCAGGGCTGCTAAACTCCGACATTTCACTGTACATTATCACACACACCAACGTTAGCGTTTGGATTTTTTTCCTTCTACTTTTGTTTTGTGATTTATAGGGTAGAGATTTGTGTTAGGTTGTTTTTTGGAAACTCCTCTATAGTGGCACAATGCTGGCATAGGTGTGGGAGTGTGTGTCTGTCTAGACCAGTGGTTCTTAACCAGTCCTCCTTGAACCCCTAGGCCAGTCGGGTGTTCAAGATAGCCCTAATGAATATGCATGAGATATATATGCATTAGAGATATCCTGCCAACCTGACTGGTTTGTGGCCCTCTAGGGCTGGATTTGGAGGCCCCTGCCTTACACCTCTGTCAATTAAGATTGTGAGTGGGCAAGGTGCAGATGTCCTAGACATCAAAAGGGTAGATAGAATGTGTCACATGCCTCCTCAATTCTCACCACCACCAAAAAGTTGTCTAATAGACAATATTTTGGTGGTGGTGAGAAGCAAAGAGGCATGTGACAAATTCTATCTAATCTTTTTGATGTCTTGGAGATTTGCAAGGTACCATGGATATAGCCCATCAGGGTGGCCTGGCCAGGATGCATCTGCACAGGGCATAGGGCACTGGCTGGGACATTTTAGTGCCTGGCCACCACCTACACAGACAGGGTGACCTCAGTATGTCCTGCTGGGAGATCACTCTCACCCTGACTGTGCAGTGATGACAGCATGGCTAGGCACCCCCATAGTGCTATATGGTATTTCTCTCATGTGATATTTATGGGTTTTCTTTTGGGGCCCAGTCACTGATTTATCTGCTTGTTGTGTATGCTGACATCCCAGTTTGGGGTGCATGCATTTCCACCAGGAACATGCACTATGTACTAGCTAGCAGACTGTTTGCAGCTGGTATGTGTCTTGATGGAGCGGCTTGCTGCAGGAGAATATCAGATAGTGGTGGGGTGCAGCTTACCATATCCAGGCCTAATGTCTGTCTGCTATTGTGTTATGGATGTGTACAGAGCTGCATTGACTGCCCTGTGGGGTGTCTGTTCCCCAGCAGGACAGGGGTTGATGGTCCCCTCTACTGCCACCATTGCAGGGAGGTAGAATGTGGATCTGTTGATGGGAGACCCTGTTTGCCACCCTCAGCCCTGGAGAAGGAGGGTGGTGGTATGTAATCCTCCTAGGGATCCATGGGGGCTACATCTGACTGAGACAGAAATATCCAAGGTGTTTGTGCAGAAACTACCTATCTCACACTTTAACACTGCTTTGAACCTCCAGCATGGCCTCTTTTAGCCATGGAAGGTGCTGTGGACCTGGTGCTGGGCGCCTCACCGCACCCTCATGGTGAGCACAGTATCCGCACAATGTGATGGTGTGTAGCTACTCTGTGCCAGTAAAACACACGGTCAGTACCCCCTACCAGTCTGAGGTGCTGTGGGGGTGCACATGGTCACTTCCCCCTACCAGGCCAAGGTGCTGTGGGGGTGCATTCCCCATCTTGTGTTTTTCTGTGGACAGCTGATTTGCATGTGCAGTGCATCATGGGTACGGGTGGGCTAACCCTATCCTGGTGACCACAGCAGACTGTCTGTGTGGTGACATGCACTCCCTCTGCAGCCAGCCAGGGCCTTGCTAGCAGCTGTAGCACAATGGTTACTTCACTGCCTGTGGAGCCAGAGGTCATGGGTTCAAACCCACAGTGGGGTTATTTGATAGGCTGGCCAAAGCATCATCTCTTTTTAATGTACATTATTGCTGCCAGCAAAAACACCCTCATCGTACTGTACCCATAAGGTGCCTCAGAGGGCGCTTTATAAGGCGCCCTATAGGTTCCCTTATGGTTACCATCCATATAAGGTGCACTATACGTTATCCTGTGAAGCAACTTATAGGGTGCCCTATAGGGGACATTTTAGGGTGCCGTGGCGGACAGTGCACTTTTTAATGTGCCCTATGGAGTGCCTTATAGGGTGCCTTATGCGGCACCTTCAATTACGGCACGTGAGGGCCTGTTTGCTGGCAGCAATTAATAAAATACAACTAAAGTGCTGCAGGAAAAAATACATACATTGCAAAGCTGATGCCTCAACCAGCCTTACATATTGGGCACACTGGGGAGCAAACTCATGACCCCTGTATCAGCAGTTAGTGCCTTAACCATTGTGCTACACTGCTGCTCCTCTTTGCATGTCAGCGCACCTACTTATGCTTTTCATTCCTTAAACTGCACAGTGCTGCCATCAAAAACATTGCTGTGACCTTGCGGTACCTCATACGGCACCCTATAAAGCGCCCTATAAGCAACATTCTAGGGTGCCTTGGCGGACAGTGCACTTTACAATGTGCCTTATGGGGCGCCTTATGTTAACACGCTTTGAGAGTGCGTTTGCTAGTAGTAGTAATTGAAATAAAAAATAAAATGCCTCCTAAAGCAAACTTCCCCATAATAGGTGATGCCTTAGCCAGCCTTTTTCATTGGGCACAGTGGGGGATTGAACCCATGATCCCTGCACCATTGGTCAGTGTGTTAACCATTGTACTGTGGTTCTGTTCCTGTGCTTGTGCATCAGTGCGCCGCCTTATGCCGCCCAATATTAAAATGCCTCCTAAAGCAATAGCACACCACCTTATGCACATCAGCGCGCCGCCTTATGCCACCCAATATTAAATTGCCTCCTAAAATAATGCCTCAGCCAGCTGTCTTCATTGATCATTGTGGGGGATTGAACCCCTGATCCCTGCACCATTGGTCAGTGTCTTAACCATTGTACTGTGGCTCTGCTTCTTTGCTTGCACATCAGCGCGCCACTTATGCCTCCCACACAGCTTTCTCATGCGCTAATGTGCGGGGCGCACATAGGCGCTGCGCACATTAGCGCATGAATAATCCCGGTTTTGCTTTTTTCAGCCAGAAACGCCCACTCCTTATATGGCACCCGCACACTAGAGCGGCCCGCACATTACCGGGGTTTTAGTAAACATACCCCAAAGATCCTGAGAACTGGCAAAATCAATAAGTTCATCATTGATGGAGAAGAAATTGAAATAGTTGACAGCTTTAACTTACTTGGATCAACAATCAATAAAAAAAGGACTTGCAGTCAAGAAATCCGATGACATATTGCTCTTGGTAGAATGGCTATGAAGGACCTAGACAAGATTCTTAAGAGCAGAGATGTCTCTCTCCATACAAAGATTTGACCTGTGCAGGCCATGGTATTTTCAATAATGTCATATGGATGCTAAAGTTGGACACTGAAAAAGATAGGAAAAATATTGATGCCTTTGAATTATGGTTCTGGCGATGAATACTGTGTATACCATGGTCTGTCCAAAGAATAAACCAGTAGGTACTAGAAGAGATCAAACCTAAGCTTTCCTGACATAATCAAACTCTGGAATTTGTTACCGGAGGACATAGTAAAAGCTGTTAGTGTAGCTGGGTTTTAAAAAAAGTTTGGACAAGTTCCTGGAGGAAAGGTCTATAAATCATTATTAAAGAGAACCAGGGAAATCCACTGTTTGTCCCAATACAAACATCAACAATCTCCAGAGTAAAAATAGGAAAGGTACATAAAGGCAGATTAATATAAAACAAAACCAATACTGAGGTAAAAAACAAAACAAAACATAATGACTGTAGCTTTCCGCAAACAGAGCATGTGAGCATTCTGAAATGTCAGAATGTACGCATGTAAGTTTTCAGGGTTTCTCTGTCCATTTTTCCCATGGGTATATTTACAAGATCACTGGTTGAGTGGGGATAGATCAGGTGAGAAAGGATTGGCATGGTGAAGGAGTAGGATATCATCCACGTAGATATAGGTAGAAATTCCCTTTTGCCGAATTAAAGAGCCAGTGGTGCCAAAAAGATGTTAAACAAAGAGGGGCCCAAAACCAAACCCTACGGGACACCACAAGTGAGAGGAAAAGAAGAGGATGAAAGAGCACCTGTCCGTATCTGAAATGAGCTCTGAGAAAGAAATGATCAAAACCAGGATAGAACGGTGCCACGAAGGCCAATATTATGTAAGTGAGCAAGGAGAAAGTCACGGATGATGAAATCAAAGGCTACAGACAGATAAAGGGAGACAGCTAGAGTGATGTTTCCATGGTCAAACGCATGATGGACTTCACTAAGAAAGAACACGAGGATGGTACCTGTAGAATGACTTAAGCAAAAACCCGTTTGACGGGGATGGATAATGTTAGTATTATCCAGATGAGACTGTAGTTGTTGCATGACTGTTCTTTCTAAAACCTTGGAGAGAAAAGGTAGATTTGAAACTGGTCTATAGCTAGAGGGAGAAAGAGTATCTGAAGAAGAGCTCTTTAAAAGAGGACGAATGATAGCTGTTTTTCACTGTAGAGGAAAGATACTTGACGAAAGGCTATTGTTTAAAATGGATAGTGCAAACGGAAGTAAGGCCAAGGAAGGAATGGACATGCAGGCTGATGGGATAGGATCTAAAATGCAGGTGGTTTGTTTGGTGTTGGAGAGACGTTTTAGAAATGAGTGGTCTGAGATTAACTGGAAATTTTCTCAGGTATGTGCCAATGCTGGCAATGCAGAAGGGGATTCAGAAAGGAATGAGTCAAGGGGACTAGCAGAGGAAAGAGATGAGAACTCAAATTGGAGAGTTGATACTTTGCCATGAAAATAGGCTGCCACCTCCTCTGGGGGGAAGCTTGTTGGGACTGTGGAGCTGATGTGGGGCCGATGATAACTTTGAAAAAATAGAGTGAAGCTTCTTTGGTTTAGACGATGAAGAGGACTCTAGGGAGGAGTAAAAGTCTTTCTTGGCCATTGTGACCATGATGTTATAGAGTCTGTCCTCCTCATGAAAAAGGCGGAATGAGTCTAAAGATTGGCAATGGTGCCATTGCCACTTGGCATGGCACAATCGTGAGTGAGCAGATCGGAGGCCCGAGTGGAACCATGGACGGTAGGGAAATATCCTGCTGCACATGGATCTGTATTTTAGAAATGGTTTCACCTTCAGCAGAGCCATTTCTAAAATACTGTCAGACATGATGGCAACCATTTCAATTCTAATTTCAATGTTTTTCTAAAATATGCTTTCACATGAAATGAAAATCTTTATTAAAAAATATGCACCCTAGAAAACACACTTGCTTCTGTTCAAAAACACATTTATCAGTTTTAGCAGGGAGTTCTTGAACATGACCAGGACAGGAGAAAACACTTAGTTATTGTCAAGAAAGATCACATACTGAGAAAGGAGATCCTGGATCTCAAGAGGTAGGGAGAAGATGGTCATGGCATTAAAGCAACTATAATGCTTCATGGTACTCTCATAATGATTATCTCTTTGGTTAAACACAAATTTCTACTAGTCACCCTGTTTTATATAGAGGAGATAGCAGGCCCCACAAAAATTAAACTTAGATAATACCTTGGCACCTCAAAGCCTGTCAAAAAGTTCAGAGACATGGCTTTAGTGCCTGGTGCAGATACTCAATATGTATGGCCATGAATTAACCTATTTGTATTCTCTACTCATTCTATATTTCCTTTCACTTAATGTAAGATCTTCTCAGACTAATTATCTGGTTATTTCAGTGGCTTCCATTTTAAGACTAGATGCATCTTGTAATACTGCCTTTAGCTGTGTAGCACACACATTCTGGAATTCATTACCTCTGAATTTAAGTTCAGAAACCTCTTACGAGAAATTCAAAGCAGGTGTGAAAACTTGCTTTCTTAACCAGACTCTTGCTAGGTTGACATAACAGTTCATGTAAATTATACAGTCAATGTTAACTTTAAATCTCTGATTTCCTTTGTATTTAATTAGATTTACAGTTTTATCTCACAGTTATTTATATGTTCATTATCTTACAGGATTGTATTGTTCTCTCTATTCTTCTCTACCATATGTTTACATATATATTGGTATTCTTTTTTCATTATTGCAATAACCATGGATGTTGTACACCATTATGTTGAATTTGTTGAATAGCAGTTAAAAAAATCATATTAAATACAAAAATAAATAAAATTGTGTTCTTGCAGGGTATTCAGTGGCCCTATGTCAAGAGGACACCAGAGAAAGCACTATTGCCCTTATTTTGCTACTTCATTGCTTTGAAACTAAGGGGTATGTTTACTAAAAGGCAGTAAGGGAGCAAGTGTGCTGTTAATACATGTTAATCGGCACGCATGAGTGGTTAATGCCATGGAAAGCACTGATAACACTGCATTAATGAGCGTTAGAGGGGCCTGCATTGTTAAGGGAAAAGGAGCTGGAGAGTGGGAGTTAATTGGGCAAAGAGTGGGCATTGACAGCGTGTGTTCCCTTACCACCAGGTTGCACAATCGCACATTAGAGCCCCAGTGCTGGGAAACCTAACGTCAAATAAAACCTCATGGGAAGGGGTATTTTGGAGGAGAGAGAGCCTATTTAAATGTCTGCAATGTGCTCCACACAGCGGCAATCTCAAGAAAGTGCTAGTAGTGCTCCATTAGCAGCAACACCATAGTGTCCTATTAAGACAGGGCACTATATTGATGGAGCAAATATGGCAAAAGAGGTGTCACATGGGTGATGCAGTGGGGTGGCAGGTCCACTAGGCTAAGGTGGATGCCTAGAGAGAATATCTGTGATGGCTGGTTTGACTGCTGTGAGAGCAGCAGCACACATACATGCTGCCACAGTCAGAAGGGAGTTCTGCCACCCCCACTGCCACCATGCTGCCATGTCAGTGTTGTGTGCATGTGGGGGTAGCAGTACAGTGACTACAGCCTGCTGCTGGAGAAATAAGTGTCCCAGCCCCGTGTGTCAGGTGCAGTGCTGCAGTTGGCACTGTCTGTGGGATGGAAAGCATATCAGCAGCAGCTACAGCAGAGCACATCCTGCTCCCTCCCTCCCAAGGTCTAAGGCAGAAGCACCTGTGCCCACAACTCCCGGTAGAGAAGGGAAGGAGCAGAATGGTGTGAAGAGCTACATGGGTACCACCTCAATAAGATCACAGGCAGCACTAAGGCGGTGGCTAGGGCATGCTTGCAGGGAGGGAGGTATTGGCTTGCATGCTGCCTACCACTATCTGTGGAACCTGGGACACAGCTAGTGTGCCTCCTGGATGGGCTGGACCTGGGATCAGGATGCCCTCCACCTGTGCATATTGAGTGGATATGTGCATGTTGTATGTAAAGAGTCCACTGAGCCAGGAACACTATGTAATAGGAGAACAGCCCAGGTCAAAGGAAAAAATGAGCACCCTGCTGTCTCACCTGGCAAATGATGACCAAAATCAGTGCATACTCCAGTAGATAAGGTCCTAGATAAGGTCTTAGATAGTGCTGGGGAGGAGTCTGCTGTCTTGGTACATGTTGGTACCAATGACATAGGAAAATGTGGTAGGGAGGTTCTGGAGGCAAAATTTAGGCTTTTAGGTAGGAAGTTGAAATCCAGAACTTCCAGGGTAGCATTCTCCGAAATGCTTCCTGTTCCATGCGCAGGACCCAAAAGGCAGGCAGAGCTCCGGAGTCTCAATGCGTGGATGAGACAATGGTGCAGAGATGAGGGTTTTGGATTTGTTAGGAACTGGGGAATATTCTGGGGAAAGGAGGGGCTCTTCAGAAGGGATGGGCTTCACCTTAACCGGGATGGAACCAGGCTGTTGGCATTAACCTTTAAAAAGGAGATAGAGCAGCTTTTAAACTAGATATTAGGGGAAAGCCGACAGTCGCCCAAGAGCGGGTGGTTCGGAAGAATGTATCCTTGAAGGATACTACCAAAAGCAGAGAGGTTCCACAAAAGAGTAAAGTAGCCCAAATGCCCTCAAGTATGGAGCAGGCAGAGCTTAAAGATCCCAATTTACCCATGTCTAACAATAGCCAAATTAACATGAATAAAATACATTCTCTATAATGCTTGTATGCAAATTCTAAAAGTCTAAAAAATAAGATGGGAGAGTTAGAATATATAGCACTAAATGAAAGGTTAGATATGATTGGAATATCAGAGACATGGTGGAAGGAGGACAACCAGTGGGACACTGTGATACCTGGGTACAAACTATATTGTAATGATAGAGCTGATCAAATTGGTGGAGGGGTTGCGCTCTATGTTAGAGAGGGCATTGACTCAGAAAGGATTAAAGTTTTGCAGGAAACAAAATCTGCTGTAGAATCTATATTGATTGAAATTCCATATAAAAGGGGGAAGGCGATGGCAGTGGGGGTGTACTATCGAGCACCTGGCCAGAATGACCAAATGGATGATGAAATGCTCAAAGAAATCAAGGAAGCTAACAAACGTTACAGCGCAGTAATAATAATGGGTGATTTCAATTACCCCGGTATCGACTGGGTCAGTGTCACGTCAGGACATGCTAGGGAGATAAAGTTCCTAGATGAAATAAATGACTGCTTCTTGGAGCAGATGGTTCATGAACCGACCAGAGGGGAAGCCATATTAGACCTAGTCCTTAGTGGAACACCAGATCTAGTGCAAGAGATAAGGGTGTTGGGGCTACTTGGCAATAGTGATCATAACATGATCACCTTTGATTTAATTAGTGGAGGAGGGATAATAAGGAAATCCACAGTACTACCTTTTAACTTTCGAAAGGGAGACTATGATAAAATGAGGAAAACAGTTAAGAAAAAACTAAAAGGAGCAGTTGCGAAGGTTAAAGACGTACATCAAGCTTGGATGTTGTTGAAAAATACTATCTTGGAAGCCCAGACCAGCTGTATTCCATGCTTTAAGAAAAGTGGAAGGAAGTCCAAAAAACTGCCAGCATGGTTTAAAGGTGAGGTCAGAGAGGCTGTTGTTGCCAAAAAAGCATTTTTCAGGAAATGGAAAAAAGAGCCAAACGACGAAACCTGGAAACAGCACAAGCACTGGCAAGTCAAATGCAAGGCATTGATAAGGCAGGCAAAGAGAGAATTTGAGAAGAAGCTTGCTTCGGAAGCAAAAACGCAAAATAAAGACCTTTTCAAGTACATTCGTAGCAAAAAACCTGTGAGAGAGTCAGTTGGTCCATTAGATGATAAAGGGGTTAAAGGAGCACTAAGAGGCGACAAGGCGATAGCGGAGAGACTTAATGAATTCTTTGCTTCGGTCTTTACTGAGGAAGATGTAGGGATGTTACCCATGACTGAAGTGGTATTTAAAGGTGCGGAAGAATTGAAGGAAATATCGATACATCGGGAAGATGTCTTACAACTATTAGATAAACTGAAGAGTAGCAAATCACCTGGGCTGGATGGTATACATCCAAGGGAGTTGAAAGAACTGAAATATGAGATTGCAGAACTGCTATCAGTAATCTTTGAACTATCATTAAAATCAATGTAACACCAATTTTTAAAAAGGGTTCCAGGGGTGATCCGGGAAACTACAGACCGGTGAGCCTGACGTCAGTACCTGGAAAAATGGTAGAAACCATCATAAAGAATAAAATTACACAGCATGTAGATAGTCACAACCTAATGGGAGACAGCCAACATGGCTTTAGACAAGGAAGATCTTGTCTTACTAATCTGTTATGTTTTTTTGAAGGAGTGAATAAACAGGTGGACAAAGGTGAGTCGGTTGCTATTGTGTATCTGGACTTTCAGAAAGCCTTTGACAAGGTCCCTCATCAGAGACTTTTGGCAAAACTAAAGAGTCATGGGATAGGAGGCAGTGTACTATTGTGGATCAGGAACTGGTTAAAAGATAGAACGCAGAGGGTAGGGCTAAATGGCCAATTTTCCCAATGGAGAAAGGTGAATAGTGGTGTACCCCAGGGATCTGTGCTGGGTCCGCTGCTTTTTGACATATTCATAAATGACCTGGAAAGTGGAATAATTCAAATTTGCAGATGACACAAAACTATTTAAAGTTGTTAAAACCCAAGTGGATTGTGAAAAATTGCAAGAGGATCTTGATAAATTGGAAGACTGGGCATCAAAATGGCAGATGAAATTTAATGTGGACAAGTGCAAGGTTATGCACCTAGGGAAGAACAACCCAAACTATGGTTACACGATGCAAGGTTCCACATTAGGAACCACCACCCAGGAAAAAGATTTAGGCGTCATTGTGGATACCATGTTAAAACCCTCGGCCCAGTGTGCAGCGGCGGCCAAGAGAGCAAATAGAATGCTAGGTATGATAAGGAAAGGAATGGAAAATAAAACAAAAGATATTATAATGCCTCTATATCGTTCCATGGTGAGACCGCACCTTGAATATTGTGTGCAATTCTGGTCGCCGTATCTTAAAAAGGATATAGCGATTTTAGAAAAGGTACAGAGAAGAGCCACCAAAATGGTAAAGGGGATGGAAGAAAGGCTAAAAAGGTTAGGGCTCTTTAACCTGGAAAAGAGACGGCTGAGGGGAGATATGATAGAAGTCTATAAATTAATGAATGGAGTGGAACGGGTAAACGTAGATCGATTGTTTACCTTATCAGAATATAGAAAGACTAGGGGACATGCAATGAAGCTACAGGGTAATCTATTTAAGACTAATAAAAAAATATATTTTTTCACTCAACATGTAATCAAACTCTGGAATTTGTTACCGGAGGATGTAGTAAAGGCTGTTAGTGTAGCTGGGTTTAAAAAAGGTTTGGACAAGTTCCTGGAGGAAAGGTCCATAAACCATTATTAAGAAGTGACCAAAGATATCAATGCTTGACCCAGTGCAAGCATTGTGGAACTTGTGTCTCTTGGGGAAACTGCTAGGTACATATGACCTAGATTGGCCACTGTTGGAAACAGAATACTGGGCTTGATGGACCTTGGTCTGACCCAGTATGGCATATCTTATGTTCTTATGTTCTTATGTTCTAACCCCTCCATAATTCAGTACTCAGTTGGTCTCAACCAGTTGAACCACATGCAAATCTAGATAACCTCCTGTGGTCTGCAACATATGAGAGTAGTCCACGACTGGCACAGAAGCACACACCATGCAATGGGTACATTTGCCATTCTGCTAAGACACCCATGGGCTGGAATGTGTGTGTTCATGTATCATGGTCTGCCCCTCTCACTGGACAGATCCCATATGCATGACATGCATATCAGTTGTACCAGCATCATAACAAGGCCATGCAACATCAGACTCACAAGACATCTCTCTCACACTCCATCAGACAAGTATGACGCAGATCCTGCAGACAGCTAAACAAACATAGGCACACCCCAAGTCATGCCCACATGCACCCTGACAATGACCATCTATATACCCATGGACTGAACATACCACACTGGTGCTCTATGGCTCCAAACACAAGGCCAGTGTATATATGAGAGAAAGGTCATGGATTCAAAACTAGTCTGTGGATCAGGCAATTGTAGGTCCAGGTGTGTTAACTTTATCATACTTTGTAGGAACAGAAGCATCAGGTACAGCTCGCCACATTTTGTCCAGCATGGCTCCTCACACACAGATGTCAAACAGTTCAACTGCACAATGTAAGACTGAAAGGCAGAGCATGATAAAAGAACTGGCACACTGAGAGCGTGTTGATAGTGCCTGTACTTTGCAGAGTTTGCTAATAATGCCTACACACTGAGCAGGTGTTGACAATGGTGGAACATTAAAGAAGGCCCAAGGGGCAGGTAACAAATACCAACATGCACCACTTTTGGACAGCGGTGTCGTGTGTGTGTGTGTGTTGGACAGCGGGGTCATGTGTGTGTTTGCGTGCGTGTGTGTGTATGTGTGTGTGTGTGTGTGTGTGTGTGTGTGTGTGTGTGTTGGACAGCGGGGTTGTGTGTGTGTGTGTCCCCAGAATACTTTGAGCAGCACCAATGTAGTGTGCATGCATGTGATGCCCAGGTGTTATCTCTGTGCATGCAGCAATATTCTCTTTGGGGGGGGGAGGGATGTGTCTGCAGTGTGGGAGAGTACATGTGCTGCACTGGCCTAGTTTGGCAGGGTCCATAGCGAGGGACATTATATAACTATATGCCATGCTCACTGCTACAGGCTATGTGTGGGGACACAATGTTTAGGGATGTGTCAGATAAAGGCCACTGTGGCTCAACATGCGCTCACAGCCTGTCTGTAGCCCAATTCCCAGTGCACCTTGCATTGCATTAGTATTACACAATTTCAAACTCAAAGAGTAAACACATGAAGGGAAGATGATTCTGGGTATTGTCAGAAACAGAGCATCCTAATATGTGTCTGCAACACGAATGGACAGGGTGCACAAATCAGTTCATGCTGAGAGACCACTCTCAGTCTGATCGAGCTGTGACCATGTCACTGCTATGTAGCCACATTGCACTTATATAGCATCAAACTGCAGTGATGTGGGTGTAGTTCCTTTCTTGGCAGTCTCATCACTGCATCATCTGTTGATTGTTCATGCTGTTTGTACCAAGCTAGGGAGTGGGCACAGTTGGGATATAAATGGTTGACACAGCCCTATGGTGGCCAACACATGCAGTCTGACTGTGCTTGCTATAGGAGATTGAAAGTCCCTGAAGGTAAGGCTAGTAGCTCTTCTTGGGCTGATAACTATGGTCTTCACAGGCCCCTGTGTCTGCACCCACCCTCCTACCCCAGCACAGGTCACTTATTTGGGTTCCTTTGAAACAGCTGCTACAACCTTGGGGACTGTCATGAAATATTATAGTAGTATGCCTGGACAAAAGAAGCAGGACACTACAGCATGCTTCAACTGTGCAGGCAACCAAGTGACTAGTAGATAATACATACAGCACACTGGCAGTGATATCGATCCACTCCAAAACCTGGCAGGTCCAGTTACTGCAACCCAGGCTATGGGAACCAGGTGATGTGTGCCCCCTCCCCTAACATTCAGGGTGACCCCAGAAACAAGTCAGTAGCACAGTTTGCAGCTGTTATGTGCTCAAAGCACCCGATGTCCCTGCATAGTTCTGGCGTGATATAATGGATCTCTCAGCATTATCCTTTTGGTGATCAGTTGCAGAAAGATATTCAGAATGTGCATTGCATCATGGGTGATGAAGGCGCTAACCTAAACAGGCACAGAGATGACTTGACAGCTATAGTGGCTACTGTGATCACAGGGGCATTTCCCAATGTCTGCTTGTCATCTATGATGGTGGGAAACATGTGCATGGACTCCCGGGGAGGCCAGGATGGTCTGCAATGGATCGCATGGGTCAGTAATGTGGTTTGTGTTTGGTGTGTGTGCAAGTGTACCTATCTCACCGAGTGCAGCAAGACACAGGGGACTGCACACCCTGCCCATGTGCTGCCTCTGGGGTAAGTGCCAAACTGTGGCACATCAGACCCCTGCATGTGAGCATTGTTTGCTGTTAGGGGTACAATGGAGGGTCAGGCATCTTGACCTCACATGTCCCTTGGTCTTTGGAAAAGAGATGTATTCTACAGTGGTGTGTCTGTTGTACAGCTGCAGTACTGTGTTTCATGTGCAAATCTTACTGCATGTTCGCTGCTGTAGGTAGGCCCTAGGTGTGTTGTACCACGGTCTCATAATGTGTCTGCCACATTGTTTCATGTCCTGGATTTCACTCATTGCAGGTAGTCTCTTTGGTTCAAGGTGTTGGAGTGCCAGACAGTATGGAGGTGTAGCACTGGCTTAGTAAGTGATGGGTGAGGGTTTGATTCTCATTTATTCCCTTTGTGGCTGTGGGATACTCAGTTCATTCTGATACCTGAAACAATCCAGGGTCTGCTTTGACTGGTGGACACACATTCTTATGCTTTTTTATGTGTTCTGATAGCACATTGGGTCTGTATACATGGTGTTCGCGATCATGCCCGTCTGTGAGCATAACTTTACTACTACTACTACTACTGCTACTACTACTACTGAACATTTGTGTAACACTACAAAACGTATGCAGCACTGCACAGACACATGTAAAAGATGGTCCTTGCTCATCAGAGTTTATAATCTAGTTGCTCTGCCGCAGACACATTGCAGTGGGTCAGACATGCTCACCCTGCAAATATATGACATGTGAGTGGAGCCTAATGGCTCAAGCACTGGCTTGTGGACTACAAGACCAGGGTTCAATTCTCACTAGCACTGCCTGTGTGACTGGTGGGAGCATTTTACAGAGGCTTTTTATGTATGAAACATCCTTCATAGCATGACCTCTACTCCTTCTGGCCTTGGGCAAGCCACTTAACCCCCCCTGCCTCAGAATAAGCCAAGTTATCAATGGCCCTGTTTGTACTATTACATTACCAGGCTTAGGCTACAATGTGCACTACTTTGATTGAAATGATAAAATGGTATAAAATAGACCCATTTAATAAATTCATATATACAATACATAACAAACATGATTCAACAATTTCATCATTGCTGTGGCTGTACAGCTTTGCCTCCATCACATGTATGCATAACATGCAGCCACATCCTACCCCTGGGCTGGCCACCTGCATGGATCATATCACTTCCTTACTTGCTTCATATGGCCAGTATGAGTAACTCTTGTTCAGTTATTTTATGCACTGTTGTCTGGAGAGTTGAATGGTGGTTGGGTGGCTGGGACAGCTGAGGGCCCACATAGCTGGTATTGGGGCTTCCACGTGGCACAGGCACACTTTTTTCCCATACACTACAACTGCATTGGTGATGGCACATCAGGTACATCGGGACTGCCAGCCCATACCACACTCTCATCTACCTCCATCCTTCCTTCAGCCCATCCATTAGCCTCTGCCGGCTATGTGCAGTCATGTATTCTCCTGCCAGCTACAACACCATGGCCTGCACAGGAACCTTTGCCTCATTTTGATGTATCACTTATGCCTCTCCTGTGACTGATCTGGACGTCAACACTCCTGCTCTGTCATCCTTTGGATGCACACATCATGATGATTCTGACTCCACAGGGGGACACATCTTCCACACACTGACATAACAGCATTGTATGTGGGCACCCCTCAGTGCATCAGTAGAGCTGCCTCCAATATGCTCATCCCACTTACTAACTGTCATGTAGGATGCCCAAGGATCTGTCAGGTCCATCAGCTCCTTCCATCCATCACCTTTACATTGCCTTTTGCTGGAACTCCCTTATCCAGCATTAAAGTGACAGCCATTTTTGGGATTTAAGGTGGATGCTTGGTACTTTAACGCCCAGTGACCTGTGTCCAATAAGCGGAGCACAGCGTCCTTACTGCCGGAATGCCTACTACAGGCCCAGAGCCTTTATCGCACGCAGACACCCTTAATGCTGCCATTAGCACTCGATATCCCCTGCTCCCTTAATGCTCTTTAGTAAACATGCCCCTAAGAATCAATAGTAAGGCTCCTTGGCAGGAAAAACAAATTTGTTCTTCAGTTAAACAGGTCATTTCCCTCCTAAAGCTCAAGAAAACTAATATCAGAATTTTAATTGTACCTATACTGTAAGTCATTTAGAAGTCAATATAAAAACATAAAAAGGGGACAGACAGTCTATTTGAGATAGCCTAGAACTATTCTAAGTGAAACATTCTGTACTACCAAAAGCCTATGCATAATTATCACAGGAAAGCTATTTATAGATTATTTATACCTGTGGTAATTCTGCACAAAAAATTAAAAAATTCTGTGTAAACATTTTGAAAATTCTACACACAATATTTTCAAATTCTGCATGCTATATTAGTATATTTTTTTTCCATGATCATAAAGTTTAACTCTTCCTCTAGACTTGAAATTTCTCCTGCCTTTTTCCTCCTTAGCTCTCTTGCTCCAATCACAGTTCTGTCCCCAACCGATTCTTGTTCCCCGTTTTCTCTCCCTCTAACTTCTAGACCTCAGCCACCCTTCAATCACCAGTAGCCAGGCCCAGAAACCCCTCTGACTCACCAGCAGCCCTTCTTTAGCTCCCAGCCACCCCCAAAGCACCAGCAACCCATCTACAGCCTCAACAACCTCCCCCCACCCCCCGACTCACTAGCAGCCCATCTCCAGCCCCAGAAACTCCCCTGACTCACCAGCAGTTCATCTGTGGCCCCAGCAACCCTCCTGACTTATCAGCAGTCCATCTCTAGCCCCAGCAACCTCCCAACTCACAGCAGCCTCTCTCTAGCCCACAACAACCCCCTGACTCACTGGTAGCCCATCTCATGGCCCCAGCCAGCCCACAACTCACCAGAAACTTATCTTCTGCCCTGAGTCATACTCCCAACTCACCTGCAGCTTTTATCTTTTGCCTAATTCAGCAACACAGCCACAGGAGCATTTCCATTTGCTCCCAAGCTGTGCTAGCTTCCAGTGCTGGCACCATGCTTTACAAAAGGTAAACAGAAGCACTTCCTAACAGTGAGGCAGGATCAGGCACGCTTAAAGCTTGGGTGTCCAATCCTGCCTCACCGTCTGGTTTCTGAGTGCCTGCACAGAATTATGCACAGCAAATGCAGAATTCTGAGCAGATTTCCTTCAGGAGTAACTCGTTTCCACATGGTGCACAACCAAGGGCTGAACAACTACTTGGAAATATTTTAAATTTAAATAAGGGCAGAGGTTCCACACAGCATGCAACTTAAAGAAAGCAATGTGAATGAACTCAGTAAACACATCTCCAGATTAAACAAAAGGTTTAAAATGATATTCAGTTTTTTGACTGAATTAGAAGACTTAGGGGGAATGTTTACTACAGAGTGTTAAGGTAGCAGGCGTTATTGAGTGTTGACAGCAGCAATAAGGGGTTTTACATCCAAAAAAGGCTCTGGGTGGGTAGGAAGCATTCCGGCGGTAAGGGCACAATGGGCCATTTAACGTGCATTATCAGAACGTCAGGCATTAAAGTGCAAACGTGCACTGTAACATCCGAAAATGGCTGTCACCCTAACCCTGCACAGGGGAGTACCAAGGAAAGTCAATGTAAAGGTGATGGATATAAGGACAGGTGGGAGATGATGGACCTGCAAGATCCGTAGGCACCCTATGTAGCAGCCAGTAATATAGATAAGCATGGGAGGCAGCTGTACTGATGCACTGGGGGGTGCCAATGTAAAACAGCGCAATGTCAGTTTGTGGCATAGGATGAGGAAGACATGTCCCACAGTGGAGTCAGAAGTGGCAGGATGTGTGCAACAAAAGGAAGATGGAGCAGGAGCGGTAATGTGCAGATCAAGCACAGGAGAGGGGTGCTTGAAGAGCCGAAATGCAAGAAAGAGTAACTGTGTAGGGCATGGTGTAGCAGCTTGCATGAGAAGACATGACTGCACACAGCTGTTGGAGGCAGATGGATGGGCTGAAGGAGGATGGCGGCAAAGGAGAGAGTGGTTTGAGCTGGCAGTACCGATGTGCCATAGGTGACATCCCCAACGTATTTGTACTGCATGGGAAAATGCATGTCAGTGCCACGTGAAAGGCCTGATACCAGACATGTGGGTCTCACACCTGTCTCAGCCACAAAACTGCCATACAACATCCCAGATAAATGTGCAGATAACAACTGGACAGGTGTCATTCAAACTGGGCTAATGGGACCTGTACGGACATGAGATGCCCCTTTCTCTGGTGAGGGGTCCCCTTCTTCAAAGTATTATTGCCCCCCCCCCCTTTATTGATTGAGGCACACATTGATGTCCACACTGCTCCCCTCCAGCTAACCGCCATTACCAGGACCCCATGCCCACCTGCCACCAATATGTCTCAGGGAGGTGGACAGCCATAACTGTGGTATTTCCCTGGGTGCCTGCATTTTGCAGCTCCCTGTAGTGCTACAGATGCTGGTTCTATTGGCCTCTTCCTCCAGAGCCTGCATCAGCAGCAGCAGAGGGGGACAGCCAGGGTCTCTGCCTAGGATGCCAGGTACCCTTGGGCCACCACATGTGGTGCATCACCTTTCCACAACACCAGCATGTCTGTGTGCCACCTTTGTCAATGTGGGATCATGACAGACATCACAGATGTGCCACCTTGGCAGCTGCCTGGTTGGCCTTGAACACCAGCAACTCCACTGCATGACCAATGTGCCACCTCCTTTGACCCATTTGCACCATCAACACGGTGCCCTTTCATACTTGAGCATAATGCTGTTGCTGCTAATGGAGCACTACAATCACCATCTTGGGCTCCCCTGTCTGTGTTTCACATTGTACATGTTCAAATAGGCTCTCTCCTCTCAAAATACACCCTTTCTGTGAGGTTTTACTTGCTGTTAGGGTTTGCAGCATTAAAGGGCTTTAACACACACTTATTCAACAGGCATTAAGGGAGCACCCGCTGTCAACATCTACTCTCCACCTAATGGTCCCTTAGCACAGGGACCTTTAATGCTCATTAATGCAGCTTTTTCTCAGTGTTAAGGGTGCAAGAGTGCCGATAACACTTTTGGCATATGTATGGCTGAAACAGCACACTTGCTCCCTTATTGCCCTTTAGTAAACATACTCCTTAATGTTGCCAAAGTCAAGCTTGTGAATGTTTGGAGGAGAAACCAAATTATTGTTCCCAGTATTAAAAAAAAATCAATTTCCTGGGTTAGCTGAATCAATCAGATAAATAAATAAAATAAATAAATAAATACATTCACCTGGTAGTCAGTTGGAGATTGCTACTAAATACAGATTAATATAGGAGCCTGTCAAGGTGCAGTCATTGCCGATCAGGAAAATTAAATTAATGCTGTCTCTATACATTTGCTTTTGTAAACCCACTGAGCACAACAGATTCCCCAAAGACCATGGTAATATATTAAACAGCAGGGAGGACAATGATGTGCTCTAGGGGACCTTACAGGTCAGCTGAAAAGAAGACGATAATGAGCCTCTTGATGTTAATTAATACAAAATGATCTTACAAAACTGAGGCTAACTATTGAAATGCTGTGCGCACAAGATACTGACTTCCCCTAAGAAGGACTGTGTGGTCCACTAAATCAGCAGATGATGTTTTGTCTAATAAAATGAACAGAACTTGTTCACCTTTCTCAAGGCACCACAAAATCTCATCATGTATGACTATGAAAAACCATACTGGAATTGAGCCCAGAACAAAATCCAGCTGGTTTATGACTGTGCTGGCATTGTCCTCTAAAAAACATGTTGACTGAAGAGTAACTGCATTCTTCATGAATTTTACTAAAAACAGCATGCTTGCAATTGTTTAATTTAGTTTATTCATTACTATTATACCTTTTCTTAAGCACAGCAAGTTGAGAGTGAGGCGTTAAAATGTAACCATGATCATGTACCTGGCTTTGTTTATTTCTGTGGATTCCCTTGTTTTTTTATCATTTTTGAGTTCAGAATGGCCATCTGTAAGAAGAAGACTACCTGACTTCATCATCTGTCGGAGGTATTGACACCTATGTTCATTTCATCTGAAGGAAGGAAAAAAGGCATCTTTTCCTCTGGAGCTTTTACCTCTTGCACTGAGGGGATCCAGTACACTGGTAGTGGAGCTGCTCTTAACAATCACTAATGACATCATGTTCCAGGGATCTGGAATGGGAGGCGGAGCTTTAGATGACTCTTCCCCCACAGAGATATGCCAGAGGGATTCCTGTACTGGTAGGATACTGTTTGGCTTTGGAGAAGATGAAGAGGAGACTAGCTAACCAATTTCTTCTGCAGCTTGGTCTTCTCTTCCCACTGAGTCAGGAACTACTAATTCTGCTGCAGTAGATGCTTTCTAAACTTCAGCAACTGATGGCTTCTCTGACTGACTCAAGGTTCTTCTAGTTCTGTTGCTTCTGGTGTACCTTCCACAGACTCCTGTACATCATGAAAGAGATATGCCAGTGGAAGATGGATGTAAGTCCCTTCTTCATCTTTTTCACCCTCCTCCTGAATACTGGCACGCCCTTCCACTCCACATTCTGATGATTCTCTTGGCTGGCCACCTAATCCTCCAACTGGTTGTGTGCAACACCCTCTTCCTGGGATGCCAAGGATAGTGAGGGGGCCCTTCTCCAGAGGTCTGGCTCCTAGCCTCAGTCTGCTGCCTTTCCATGGATTTCACCTGTTGCCTCTCCTGTAGGCAGGACATCAAATGCACTCATTCACCATATGGGAGGAGTGGCCTAGTGGTTGGGGCAAGTTACCGAGGGCTGGAGGTTTGAATACCACTAGAGGGCACAACCTTGGGTTAGCAGGACTGGGTTTCTAGTCCCATAGGAGGCCTTGGGCAAGCCCTTAACCCTCTGTTGCCTCAGGTACAAAAACATATATTATGAGCCCTTTGAGGACAAGGGGAAAATATATATACAGTACCTGAATGCACACTGTAAAGTGGTATATAAGCCTAGCTAAATAAATAAAATGTGCAAGTTATACCTCTACTCATTGTAAAATCAACCTCCTATGCTCACTGTCTGTGTGCTGCCTTTGACTTAGGATGGCATACACAATTCTGGCCATGTCTCCTATGGCACTAGTGATGCACTTGCCTGCTCACTTTATACAAGTGATGAGTCCAAGGTAATATTAAGACCGACCATGAGAAGGAGCAAAAAGCTGGGTCCTCCTATGCCACACACTCTGTGGGAGTACCAAGGTGGTTGTGTTCGGTAGGCGGAGGAGGTGCTCTTCATACCCGGGGTGATGGCTGCTGTATTGGTTATCACTTTATTCCATGTGTGCAGTATCTAGTCTAGGTCCTGTTTGTTAGTGTCAAGATGTGGGGAAACCTCATCCAAGAAGGATTGTTCGTCAAAGGATTTGAAGTGACGGTTTCAGGACTGTTGTCAATGGGGTTGGGGGGCGGGGGGGGTGGCATCTGACTGGGAGAATGGAGATCATGGTGTGTTGTCAGACAATGGAGCATGATCTATGTGTGTGCTGGTGTGAGTGTTTGAAAGGTATTTGGGTGCAAATACAAGTGTGGATGGGGGAGTTGGAAGGCCTCCATAGAAATGATGAATGCTTGGGCTTGTTTAATAGAGATAGATGTGAGGTTTATAATGACAAGGAGAAGGGAGGGCTTGTTTGTTGCTGTGTATGTACATGCCTCCTCTAGTAGGTTTGAGAGGTCATCAGCCTTGGGAATTGAAGCTCTATACGTTAGGCAGATAGTGAAGTCATTGTTGGATACTGTGAGAATGTCCAGTGTTTCTGATGAGCAGAAGTTGAGAGTGGATAGGTTTAAATGCTCCTTGGCAATTCATAGTGCATCTATAGTACATCCAGAACTGTGTGGTGCATTGATGTTCAATGGTGCCTATGAAGTATACCTCCTACAGCTGTTTAAATCTTGCATTGAACCACTAGCCAATATGTAGATAGCATGCCTCATCATGATCTTGAACAAATGTGCCTGGGGAAGGTGTCCACTGCTCTTTGTACCTTCATCATCTGTTATATGTGAGTCTTGGGAGGTAGTGCTTAACAAGTCCAGTCTTGTTGTGGCATCTTCCAACAGAGACATTAACAGTGAGGGGGTCTGCACATGTGGACAGTGGCACTGGCATGTGTGGTGTTCTCCTATGTTTCCACATCTAGTAACCACACCATTGAACTCATATATGGCCATCTTCAAATCCAAATTGAAATCCCATTTCTTCGCTATTGCTTTTTGCTCCTAATTCATCCTTTCTTGTTCTCTCCATAAACATTTGTTCTTGTCTTGTTAATTTGTTTTTTGTATTATCTAATCTATTTCATATTTTGTCTTAACTAGATTGTGAGCTCTAAAGGGCAGGGACTGTCTCTTTTTATGTTTGTACAGTGCTTCGTATGTTGCAGCACTTTATAAATGCTTAGTAATAATAATAATAATAATAATAATAATAATAATAATATATGTACCCTGCCCTGTGGATTCACCATAAGCATCTTCACCCTTTCCCTGTGGAACATCCTGGAGTTACCTCTTCTGTGCCTATTGATCCTCCTCTTGCTGCCATGACCTTCAGACTGGTTGCTTTGTCTCCATTTTTAAACATCTATGGCTCTCTTTCACCTTGCCTGACAAGTGCTCATGGCATTCTTCTAGGTGTAGTGATTTCAGCCTAACCCTTGTCTGGTGAGCTGGTGAGGCTGGCTGTACAGTTTGTTGCTCCATGCTGGGAATGCATGGTGCCAGCATGCATCAAATGGTGTGACAAGGTACAGATGTCCATCCATTTGATCTATCACGGTTGTGTCATGTATCCCTCTTATGCAGTAAATAACCTTCTTGTTGCAGCTCTTCTCAGATTTGCTGCAGAAGTCAGGGATGAGTCTTCTGAATGGCCTGGAGCCTTGTCTTGATAGACTTCTAGTCTTGCAGTAGGTGAAAGCATATACAGAAGAATGGAGTGCACATGATTAGAGATCTACTCATTTTGCTTGTTCAGCCCCTAACATCCTCTCAACTGATTTTTCTATTAGACTACAGGGGTGAATGGCCTATCTCTAAATGGTCAGTGCTGTTGAAGTTTGTGGGAGCTATGTCATTTGGAGAGTAAGGGCAGTTGTATCAGAGCTGGTGTATGGGGGCTGTGTGTCCTAGGTGACCTTTCTGCCTTATGCCCCTCCCTACAGATTCTGATAATTACACTCAACAGTCATGATCATTGGAACCCCAGCCCTCCCACAATAATCCTGTATGAATGTATCATTGAACATCATACATCTAAAAAGTTATATTTGCTGTGTTTGTATGTGCCCACCCTCCCTACAGATTAACAAATGTGCTAATGGTTCTTTGAATGTGTGTGGTTCCAAAGACCTAATCTATTGCTTTGGCTGCTGGTGTTCTTTTTTTTTTTTAAATCTTTATTTTCATTTATACAATTGAACATGACACAGCAAGCACATAAACTAACTAAACACAGCAGAAACTACTACTACAACATACAAACATTACCCGAAAGCCACCGACCACCACCCCCCACCCACCCCCCTCAGCACTCTCCTCCGGGACATGTAAAGCAAAGTCTCCCGTAGGAGAAGATATAAAAGTCACAGTTGGATCAGCACCGCAAAGTAGCAGAAGCCACAAAGTCATTTAGCAATTGCCATTTAAGAAGGCATTTCCCCGACAAAGGTTTAGATTTACAGGAGTATTGTTCAAATTGACTATATAAACTAACATGATTCCACCATTCAGGGAAAGTAGCTTTCGAAGTAGTTTTCCAATATTTCATAATCAAACAGAGCGCAATGCTTAGCATGAAATCAAATAGAAAAGCACCTTGATGAGATAGAGAAGGTACATCTGCGGCAGAGCGAAAGCTCACTATCTGCCAAGAGAGGGGCTCACTGATCTGGAGGACACACTGTACCTGCTCCCAAATGGAGTTCCAATAAGAGCGCACCCCAATGCATTCAAAGACTAAATGCCTTAAGGTGCCTACTTCCTCACCACATGTCCAGCACATGGGACTGAGAGAATTATCCCACCTTGCAAGAGCAACGGGGGTGTAAAAACAGCTGTGGGCAAAGAAGTATAGAGTCTGGGTCAAGGAGGCGGAGCGAGTCACTCTGACCTGCTTACACCAGAATCTCTTCCATTGATGTTCAGAGAGCACCCTCCCTGTGTCGCGTTCCCATTTCTCTTGTACCTTAGACAGCATCGGGGGCAGAGACCCTACAAATCTCTTGTAGATCCTCGAAGCTAGTCCCCTTACCAGCCTAATCTGTTCAAGATATATCATAACACCTTCGGTATTGGGGACCTGGGTCGGGGATACCCCAGCCCCTCCCAAGCAGTGCCTAAGTTGAAGCCACTGAAATTGGCAGGATAGCGGGAGAGAGAGCAAACTCTTGTCGAAGTTCTAGAAAAGTCTTCCACCTACCAGAGACTTGTAAATGATTCACAAGCCAGATCCCCCGGGAATACCAAGTTTTCCAGGCGACCGGCTTCTTCTGAATGGAGAACAAAGGATTATACCACAAAGGCAGGTAGCAATGAGAGGCCCCCTTTGGCTCACATGTTTTGAGAAAAACCTGGAACGCTTTTAGGGTATCCACGATAACAGAGGGGAGTGGAAAAGTAGATGGAAATTGCATCCCAAGGGCAAACCGCAGGGGTATTGGCGCTAGCAACTTCTCCTCTAAGAGTGTCCACACCGGGCACCCCGTAGAAGGGCCGTCCAGCCATCGGGACCCCTGCTTGAGCAGGAAGGCGTGATGGTAAAAACGAAAATTAGGAAAATTCACACCACCCCGCTCCCGTGGAAGCCGCAACTTGGCTCTAGCGATCCTTGGAACTTTATTGTCCCAAAGAAACTGCAAAAGTATCCGGTCTAGATGCTGATACACTTTATCAGGGAGGTAGCAGGGAAGCATCTCTAAATAATAGTTAATTTTGGGGACAATCATCATTTTTATGGTGTCTAATCTGCCCCACCAGGAAAGCGCTAAAGGAGACCATCGCGTCGTCAAGTCCCGCGCCAATGACAAGATCTCCTCCACATTACATTTAATCGTTTCCTCAAGCGGATAGCAAAAGCGTATCCCTAAGTATTTCACAGCGCCCGCTTCCCACAAAAAGGGATTTTCTCCAACGGCCGTCCTGTGAGCCCATTTATTTAAAGGAAACATCACAGACTTAGCCCAATTAATTTTATAGCCTGAGTATCTCGAATATGTCTGAATAGTATCCAATATTACAGGTAGAGAGTCTGGTAGAGCAAATAAAAGCAGGTCATCCGCGTATGCGGAGAGCTTTATCTCCAGTCCAGCTACCACGGCGCCCTGTATGCCCGAATTCTGCCTTATAAGGATGGCTAAGGGCTCCATAGCAAGGTTGAAGAGCATAGGAGAGAGTGGACATCCTTGACGGGTGCCACGCCGCAAAGCCAGGGGAGCCGATGTGACGCCGTTCACACAGATCCGAGCGGTGGGGTCCGAGTATAAGGGACTGAGAGCTTGAAGAAAGGTCTCCCCAAAACCAAACCAACGGAGGGTCGCGAACAGAAAAGGCCATTCTAAGCGATCGAAGGCCTTTTCTGCATCTAAAGAGAGGCCAACCAGTGGCCTTTCCATCCCATCAGCTCCTACTATGATGTGAGATAACAGGCACGCGTTGTCAGATGTCGAACGCCCCTCTGTAAAACCACACTGATCGGGATGGATTAGAGATGTAATAATAACCCGAGAGCATGGCAGACAGCACAGTAGCGTAAATCTTATAATCCGCATTAAGCAAGGATATGGGACGATAATTGGAGACTAGTAGGGGGTCTCTACCCGGCTTCTCAAATACTATTAAATTAGCGGCCGCAAAGGAGCCGGTTGTGTGCTCCGCCGCTGCCAGGAGGCGAAAGTACTGCTCTAAGTGAGGGGCAAGGACCGAAGCGAAACGTTTAAAAAATTCCACCGGCAGCCCGTCGGGGCCGGCCGCTTTACCCGATGCCATAGATGTTATAGCCTTCTTAATTTCCACAGCAGTAATAGGAGCATCTAGCACAGCCCGATGATCTTCAGAAAGAATGGGATGTTGCAAGTTGGCTACTAACTGAGCGAAACCCGCGGGAGAGAAATCGCATTCGGAGCTGTACAGGTGGGCATAGTAATCCCGAAAGGCCTCGGCTATCTGTGCATCTTTAATTAAAAGATCCGGCCCCGCTGGGTGACGAATGGCGCTAACTCGCTTGATTTCCCGTTTGCCCTTTAAGGTGGACGCTAAGTGTTTACCCGCTTTATTCTTTTCCCGATAGTAATACCCCTGTTGACGGCGCACATATAGGGAAGCCTCGGAGGACGCAAGGGAGTTGTATTGAAAGCGCAATCGCTGCAGACGCAATAAGATACATGGATCGGAGCGGCGCACCAGAATCCGCTCTCCAGCTTTAATCTGGAGCTCCAAGGCATATAATCGTTGCTTCCTCTGCTTTTTTAAACATATATCAAAGCTGGTAATGACCGCCTTAATCGTGGCCTTAAAACCCTCCCACCAGGCCCAGGGAGATGTGACATGAATTGCGTTAAACTGAAAATATTCTGAGATAGCGGCTTTTACTGCGATCTGAAACTCAGGGTTGTCCAGAAGAGATCTATCCAGGGCCCAATACGGAGACGGAGCCTGTAGGGAGTCATCCAGTATAAGGACAGAAACGGGCGCATGGTCCGAGATATGGATAGAGTGAAGATGAGAAGGACCCATACGAGGAACCAGGGCTTTAGAAACCAGAAAATAATCTATACGAGACTGCGTCGCATGTGGCGCTGAGAAAAAAGTGAACTCTAGTTCCTGCGGGTTCTGAAGGCGCCAGAGATCCACCAGAGCCATCTCACGCATCATAGAGGTAAGCATAAGATGGCCCCGGGACCGTTGAACAGACCGGGGGGGCTTCCGATCAACCAAAGGATCCAATGCTTGATTGAAATCCCCTCCGACTATGATCAGCTTACCGTCATCCGCGTTTAGCTCCTCTGTTATTGCTGCAAAGAAAGCAGGGTCATCCGCATTAGGGGCATAGAGACACATAAGTAACACCTCCAGCTCCCCCAACTTAAATGAGACTTTAGTCCAGCGGCCCTCTGAATCAGATTTTACATTCAGGACCGCTATCCCTAAAGAGCATCTAGCCAAAATAGCAACCCCATTATGTTTCCTGACTGCTGGGGAATATGCTAAGACTTTAAAGGGTCGCTGCCCGAGCTTTAAGGATTCGTGCAGATTCAGGTGTGTCTCTTGAAGTAATACAATATCGGCCCCTTCCCTGCGTGCATAGTCTAGGATTTTCCGCCGCTTGACTGGACTATTGATACCTTGCACATTCAGGGAGAGTAGTTTACATGGAGCCATTAAAGCAAGCCTATATAATAACCCCCAGGAGTCAGGAAATCAAGCATACCATACCCTGAGAAAATAGTCAATTGACCCAGAATTACCTTCAGGCTCATCATAGCAATTAAAGATTGATAGTTGCTGAAATAAGATATCACAATTATCCATATATATACCCCGGAGGAGAGGCTGACCCTGAGCACATGAAAAGGTGAGCACTGGCCGGCAGGGCTGGCTCCGGAGACCTAAACAGAAGAGAGAGAGAGCGGTCGGGCCCGAGCCGCAGGAACCAACAGAGCGGCCCGGGAGAGGATAGTAAGTAGATTATACATGAAAATGGTTAACAGCAATGCTTACATAAGGAACCCATAACCCAACACTAGGAAGTAACACCTCTAAGCAAAGATTCTTAACCTCAATCAGATGCTAATGAACAAATATACGCCACAACAGGGAGCGCTAGTTCTTAATATGCATTCAGTTCGTTAGCCGCTCCACCTCTAGAAGCGCTATGAAAGACACGCCGGCCTCAGAGGGTCCACCGCCGGGGTCTCAGCTTCTCATTAAGCCCCAGTTGACCTTGCGCTGAGAAACAGACTCCTACAAGGTGGATTACTATAGCTAGAGGCCACAAATCAGCGCATCAGGGCTGCTTCAGCATCTTCCAAAAACTGTTGAAGTGCGTCAGGCTCCTCAAAGGTGCGAGTATGATTGAGGTAAGTAACTCACATCCGCGCAGGGTACAGAAGGCCGAAGCGCGCCTGGAGTTGCTGAAGCCGGGGACGAAACTCCAACAGCCTCTTGCGCCGGTTAACAGTATATTTAGCAAGATCGGGAAAGAAAGAGAGCCTGTGCCCCTCGAATTCAATCAGGGCTCGGGAGCGCGCCAGCTCCAAGATCTGCGCGGCCTGTTGATATCGTAGGGTGCGCAGGACGATAGGCCGTGATCTGGAGTTTTGTGCCACCACATGAGACGGTACACGATGAGCACGATCTATTTCGAAGTCCTTGTCGAAAGTGCACCGCAGAATCTCTGGAATGACCTTGAAGAGAAAAGCACGCATGTCTTTTCCTTCGGCCCCCTCCGGTAGACCCACCAGGCGGATATTGTTGCGGCGTGCACGGTTGTTGCTGTCTTCGACTTCGCGCTGCAACGCCTTGATCTGTCTCTCCAACTTGGGAATAGTCGCTAAACGGGCCTCATGAGCGATGAGAGTGCCCTCTACCTTGTCCTGTCGCATGGATAGGCTCTCCAATTTAGCCTTTAGATCGACCAAGTCCTCCTGCATAGCGGTCAAAGCTGCTCCATTAGCTATGACAAGCTCCTTAACTCCGCGGATCTCGGAAAGTAATTCGAGGTGAGCGTCAGGCCCCTCGCGTGTAGGCGCCATTTTGTGTGGGGAGATAGGCTCCGTTTTGGACCGTTTAGCGCTACTGTTCGCCGCCCCTGAATAATCCAAGCGTTGCGGCTTCGGGCCCGACATCAGGAAGGTACCGTTGATCGTTTAGAGAGAGAAAATCCCAAACAGAGTACCAAATAAACAGGATTCTTGCTGGGTCTCCACGGAGCCACCGCACTACACGTCCACTCCGCTCGGCATCAGGCTCGGCTGCTGGTGTTCTTGCTAGCCCTCAGAAGTTGGTACCCTAGGCAACTATCCAGTCTTGCCAAATGGTTTCCATGTTTCCCTGTCTACACAGTGGATGTCAGTCTGCAGCTACATGGCTTCCTGTGAGATGGGGGTATAGGTGTGAAAAGGATTTCTTATCTGGCCAGGGTCATGTGTATCCTCTCCCAGACACTTCATGGTGCAGCATTGGGTAAACTGTGTCCTCCAGGGTAGTAGAAGACATCCTTATTGGCCAATATAAATCAGATGAGGAGTAGGGTCTTGACCCTTGAAACATTAAGTTGTCACCTGGCAGCCATGTTAGTGATCTCCTAATAAGGCACATTATTGGCAATACATCTGGACTAGAAACATGTTGACATGGCTCCTCAAGGGAAGAAGTGCCTTACACACATGGGGTACAGGTGGGCACATACAGTTTGCCACTGAAATGGGACTTACATGTGCAAGATGCATATACAGCATTCTAATATAATCAGGCTTGAACATTTAGCTGCCAATTGGCAGCTTCATATTTTCCATATCTATCCACCATGCCAGCAGGGATGCCTTATTCATATTTTAGAATGGGGCTGCATGTCTTTTTCACCACAGCTACCTGCTGGGGATTTCCACATGTAGATTTCACCATTTTATAGCATATGCATGTGTAAATTAGATGTTTAATAGCAACGCCAATTTCAAGAGGTGGAGATATGTCAATTTTATAGAAGCCGCATGTATGCGCACCCTCTTTTCTAAAATTGATATGGAATTTCAAATGTTCCACTTCTATGCCCCATCTACCTCCTAAACAACCTTTCTAAAATGTGCCTTCACATAACCTCATGAGGCAGATGGTGGGAACAGCTTCTCGGGATTATGCAAGTCAATTTGTCCAGCTATTCTTTCTTGTCTTTCTTCAATCATAAAATTGCTGGCATTTGAGCTTTGTTTTGTATTAACAGAACATTGAAGTGTACCAAAATTTCTGCTGAGCTGGGTATAGATGAGGCAGAAAAAACACAGAAAGAGAACATGATGACAGATAAAGGCCATATGCCTTAACCAGTCTGCCTATCTATATGAACTAATAACTGTACAATCCTTTCCTCTCCCTCAGAGATTTTCTGTACTGAAACTGTGAATGCCAAAGGGTGGAATTGTAATTACTGGGCCAATGCCACTTTAGTCCTCTTTAAGTTGTTGGATACTATATACACCTTGTTAAGGAGTCTGAATAGGATTCCTACCTGGGTATTAAAAAGCAGGAAGCTATGCTTGGCAGAGCTGGTACATTGATATTTAAGTAAAGGTATTTTTCTTTGAGTTTGGAATCAGGTTGTGGCCACCCTGATTTTGCAAAAGAGTATTGATAACAAGAGCAATGTTGCTTCTTATCATCCCATTTCTAATGTTCTCCTTCTACTACTACTACTACTCAACATTTATATAGCGTTACAAGGCATAAACAGTGTTGCACAGGCACATGTAAAAGACAGTACCTGCTCGTCAGAGCTTACAATCTAGTCAAGACACTGATAACAAGGATACATCTAGGGAATGGTAAGGAGATACATAGTAGACTAAATGGATCAGGATCCAAAAGCACCCTCAAAGAGGTGAGTTTTAAGCATTGATTTGAAAAGGGCCAGAGATGAGGCCTGATGTACAGGTAGGTTGTTCCAGACTTAAGGAGCAACAAGGTAAAAGGATTGAAGTCTTCAGTGGAAGAAAAGAGGGCAGAGAGAAGCAATATGTCAGAAAAGCGGAGTTCACGAGGAGGGGTGTAGGAAGAGATAAGAGAGGAAAGGTAGTGAGAAGCAGCAGAATGAGTTCATTTATAGATCAGTAGGAGACATTTGAACTGGATATGGAAACAGCTAGGGAGCCAATCAAGCGACTTGAGAAGGGAGGTTACTGCATATGAGCATATTGAGGCTGGTGGAAGATTAGCTTCATAGCTGAGTTTTGAACAGATTAAAGGGGAGAGAGATGATTCAGAGGGAGACCAGCAAGGAGGAGGTTGCAATAGTCTAGATGGAAGGTGTCTAAAGAGTAGATAAGTGTCTTGGTAGTGTGTTCAGAAGGAAGGGACAAACTTTGCTGATGTTATAGAGAAAGAAACAACAGGTTTTAGCTAACAGTTGGATGTGAATGGAGAAGGAGAGGGAGGAGTCAAAGACAACCCAAGTGTGCAAATCGAGGAAACAGGGACTAGTAGAGTTTTATCCACAAAGACTGAGAAAGGAGGATTGGGGGGGGGGGGGGGGTTATGGGGAAATATAGGAAGCTTGGTTTTGGCCATGTTCATTTTCAAATGACGGTGAGACATTCAGGCAGCAATATCAGATAGGCAGGCAGAGATCTGGGTCTGGATTGCCAGAGAGATGTAAGATATAGTGAGGTAGATCTGAGTGTCATCAGCATAAAGATGTTACTGAAAATCATGGGACGAGAAGAATGCACCAAGGGACTGGGTATATATAGAGAAAAGGAGTGAGACCATAACAGACACTTGTGGTACACCAACTGAGTGAGGGATAAAAGTACAGGAGGATCCACCAGAACAAAAACTGAAAGTGCGATGGGAGAAATAAGAAGAGAACCAGGATAGAAAAGAGCCCTTAAAACCAAGTGAGAACAAGGTGTCGAGAAGAAGGAGGTAGTCAACAGTTTCAAAAGCAGCAGAAAGGTCAAGAAGGATGAGTATTGCGTAAAGTACCTTGGATTTTGCCAGGAACAGGTCACTGGAGACTTTGGAAAGAGCCATTTCAATAAAATGTGAAGGACAAAAGCCAGATTACAGGATCCAGAAGGGCATGAGAGGAGAGAAAGGTTAGGCAATGGTGGTGAATTGCACATTTAAGTAGTTTAGAAATGGAGGGCTGGAGGGAGATGGGTCAATAATTTGAAAGATAGGTAGGTCAAATGAGGGTTTCTTGAGGAGAGGTGTGACCAAGTCTTTCTTCTCTGATGGTTTATTTTGCATATAAATTAAACAGGTACAGCAAAAGCATGTAGCCTTGTCATACACCTTTGCTGATTTTAGATCATTCTGTTTTTCCTTATTCAATTCAAACAGTTGCTATTTGATCAATATAAAGATTGTGCATGAGAATTATCAGGTGTTCTGGTTCTTAATGTGGCCCAGAGTTTCTCATGATTTACAGTCTAAGGCCTTGCTGTAGTCAATAAAACACATATAGCTATCCTAATGGTATTTTTTTTGTCTTTTCTAAGATCCATCTCAAATTTGCAATGATGTCTCTCATTCATTGACATTTCCTGAACTCTGCTTGCAATTAGTATGAACACAGATATTTTCCAATCAGTTGGCCGTGATTTTGTCCAAATTTCCTGGCAAAGTCTTGCAATTATGGTAAAAGTAGCATCTGACTATTGTAATACTTCAGTAGTAAAGTCATCAATGCCTGGTGCTTTGTTCTTTGATAATACTTTCAGTGCTGATTTGACTTCTTCTTTCATTATCAATGGTTTCCAATCATACGATACAGGTTGAAATGGCTGCTGGTACACTTCATCCTTATGGCATAATGACTCTGTATATTCTTTCCACTTTTCCTTGATCTTCTCAACATCATTCAACATGGATCCTTGAGCATCTTTTAGCATTCCAATTCAAGGCTGCAATTTTCTCTTTAACTCTCCTAGCTTTAGGAAAGCTGATCTTGTTCTTCCTCCTAATATTTTCTGATTCTACTTCACTGCATGCATCATTGTAGCACTTCTCTTTTTCTCATCTTGTGCACTTTGGACATCTCTGTTAACTTTTGTGATTACCTCTCTTTCTTCTCTGACTTTAGCTTCTCTGTGTTTCTCGTCAATTTTCAGAGTTTCTTCAGTCATCCATTTTGGTCACTTTTGCTTTTTCATCCTTTTTCGAGACTTCTCACTTTCTTCAACAATTTCTTGATGTCAACCCATAACTCTTCTGGTACTCATTTTTATCAAAAACAGCAAATCAATTTTGTTATCAGCCTTTAACTTCCAGTGGTATATTCTCAAGATCATATATGGCTACTTTCATGAGGGGCTTGCTGTTTTTCAGCTTTAGCTTGAGTTTGCATACTAGTAGCTGCTGATCTGTGTCACAGTCAACTCCAGGTTTTGTCTTTGTCAATGTTATTGAGCTTTTCCATCATTGATTTCTGCATATGTAGTCAATTTGATTTTTGTAGAATCCACTGGGCGAAGTCCATATGTACAGTCCTTACTTGTATTGCTGGAAGAAGGTATTTGAGAGGAAAAGATTGTTTGTTTTGCAGAATTCTATCAGTCTTCATTTCTGTTGTCAAGTCCATATTTTCCAACCACTTTGTTCTCTTCTTTGTTGCCAATTTTTGCTTTTCAGTCAGCTATGACTATCAGGATATCTTGTCTGCATGTTCTGCTAATGTCAGCTTGTACTTGTTCAACCTCTTTCTCTTCTGCAGCTGTTATTGGGGCATATGCCTGAATAATAGTTGTGTTGATAGACATTCCTCATAGATGAATAGAAATGAAGTATTCACTGATTGCATTGCATTTCATTACAGTTCTTGCAAGTTTCTTCTTAGTTATAAATGTAACACCACTTTTTCTTTGTCTTTTATTTCCAGCACAGTATACCATATAATATGGCCACTAAAATAAAAATGAGAATCTAAGATGATCCAAAGAATAGTCACCTATTACTTAAACGGATCGGGAATATTCAAAATAGATAGATCAAACATAAGTGCTACCTTCCTTCTACTAATCCAGATTGCCTCAGATTTTTGTAATAAATTTCAATCCGTATGCTTTAATTCAAACTGCAACCACGTCTAGAAAGGAATTACATTTACAAATTAACCAAAAGAGGAATACAGGGAAGAAAAGAACTAGAAAGAGTTGACTTCCATTCAACTTAAAAAATGAGAAGACATTAGAAAACATAAGAACAATTCCATATCTCTGTCTGTGCTCTCTCTCTTTAAACAAGGAAGTTGGTAGGCTGACTTGTTGTAAGTCCAAAGTTTGGAATAAAATATGGACAATTTCTTGAATAAATAACATAAATAGATTATAAACCAGAATAAGCCATGGATTAGTATGAATTTAGATTTAAGAGACTGCACGTTAAGCAAACCTACCGGATATGAGAAGGAGAGTTGGCACCTGACCTGCTTGAAGAGAGAGAGATAAGTATAAGAAACCTAACAGAATAGAAACATTCTTTTGACTGAGACGTGAACTGTGATCCAGACTAATCATGACAGTATGATAAGCCCCATGGGTTATAGTATCAAATCTGTGACTCAAAGTCAAACTTTTCCTTTCAAACAAGCATATTCAAATTTCAAGGATTGTATTATTATTATTAATGTACTGTCTATTTTTGTTTTATGTTATGTTATATATTATTTCATGTGTACAATTTGTGAGCAGCATAGAGCTATGTGATATGGGGTATATAAATAATTGTAAATAAATAAATACACACATAAATTAATAAATGAAAGTGAACTGCAACAAGCAGCATGTCTAGTGAAAAATTGAAATACACTGAAATAAAGAAATGCAGAGGACAGCTGTGATGCATGGTAAAGATACATGAAAGGGCACACAAAAGTGTAAGGGCCCAATATTCTTCTGGGATGGCTATACATTACTATGGCGCATAGCCATTGCCTCCAACCTTTAACCCCAGATATTCAATGCCAGGGTCATCTGCAGCCCCGGTTCAGCTCTGTCTGCCCTACTTTTTTTTTTTTGAAACTTTTATTTTCATTTTGCAACAAACAAAAGAAACAACACACCAAAAGAGACAAAACAAGTATACAATAAGGAAAAGTAAACCCATTGCCCCCCACCCCGGTGCTTCTTCTCTACCCGTTTGTATCAGCATGTGAGCGCTTCCAATTAACAGTGATTATACATCAAACGATCAAAAAAGTATCCACAATACAGCATGATCATGAGACAGAGATATATACAAAGTTAGACAGTCAGATGAGAGCATTTAGCAAAATGTACATATTCATTAAACATCTTCCATTAAGACCAATGAGAAGGAGTCTGAACGGAGGAAGCGCACAGACGAGGTATTTGTTCATATTTACTGTAGAGACAGGCATGATTCCACCATTCATTGAGGCTCAGATGGGAACTAATTTCCCAGTATTACTTAATGAGGGAAACAGCAATGCCAAGCATAAAATTCAAAAGGAGATAAGCCATTTCTTGGGAGAGAGGGGATCCCCGCAACTGGGCGAAGTCCCACTATCCTCCAAGAAAGGGACTCCTGAGAGTGCAATATAGACTAAATACGACCCCAGACCCGACGCCAGTTATACTGTAGTGCGGGATATTCATGCATAACATGAAATGAAGTAATAAACCAATGGCCACAGGACGTGTCCAGCAACCCTTACCCTGAGTAGTGTTCCATTTGTCTAAACTGTGAGGAGTGTAAAAACACCGGTGGGCTAGAAAGAAGAGGGTCTGAGTGAGTGAGGCGGGTCGGGAACCCGTGTCCCTCTGCTCCAGATAAGGCTCCATTGCTCCGAGGTTAAAGTCACATGCAATTCTCTCTCCCATACTTTCTGCGCTATAGAGGTATCTCTAGTGATAGCATTACATAAGGTTTAGTAAAATTGGATGCTACACCCGGTGAACTACCGAGAGATCGGAAGTTTCCAATCAACCTTATGCAGAGAGTGCCGATGGCGGGAGTACTCTAGTGCTCCGAATGCAATGCTGAAGTTGCACTGACCAGAGTCGGGAGTCGAAAGGTTGCATAGGAGTATTAAAGGCACCTAAAGTGTCGAAAAACATTGGTGGATAGTGGGAGTCTAATGGGAGAGTCATACCAGGGAGTAAGGTAAGAGGAATCGGTGAGCAAAGGCCCGCTACTATATCTAGCCACACAGGTCTGCTCGGTACTGGAGCTTCCAACCAACAAGCACCTTGTTTGAGAAGAAAAGATTGAGGGAACACTTGAGTAAAATCGCCACCAAGTATTAATGGAGCATTGGCGGAGGCCGAGGCCAACTGCGCAAAACTTGCATAGTAAGCAGGGTTGTCCACATTCGGGACATAGTGCAAATACACGTGAATTCACTATCTCCAACCTCAAGGTGTACACGGGCCCATCTACCCTCCATGTCAGCGCTAATATCAGGTACAGTAGCGTGCAAAGACTTCTTAACCAGAATGGCTATCCCGTACCATTTGGAAACGGTGGGAGAATAGGCAGCTACCATGTGAGGCCTAGCATTGAGTTTCAGTGTTTCAGCAGAGTGTAATGCGTTTCCTGAAGAAACACCTAATCAACGTGCTCGTGGCTAAGATAGCTAAGGATTTTCTTTCTGCTGAGTGGACCAGCAATGCCTTTAACGATGAATAATAAGATTTTACATGAGGCCATTCATAAAAGTTAAAGTTCTGAGCATGATAGCACACATAATTTCACTGTGTCCCTCAAACTGACTGTATCTGGCTGTACACATGACATAGGAAAAATAAGCTAATATAATACAATGAAGCGCCCCACATTAACAAAAAAAACCGCAGTACAGTAGAGGAGAAGCAAAACCCCAAAATTACTGGCGACCATGTGTCTGCGGGGAGAAACCCCAGAGAAGGCCGAAATTGAAAAAACATATAACCTGTAGGACTGTGCGTGCTCCGAATCCGACCGAGGCACACATCATGAAGGGATAGGAGACCAAAGACAAAAGTCATACAGAGAAAGAAAGAAAGTCCAGGCTATTTATGTGCTGGGCTATGACCGCCGCATCGGGCCCTTCAAAATGGCGGACAGAGCCGGCAGATAAGAGTCCAAGATTTGGGGTTAGCGCATCTGTTCTGCTTCTTCGGAGTCCAAAAATGTTGATAATAGATCAGGATCCTCGAACGTCCTGGTCTGGTTGTGGAGAGTCACTCGGAGCTTCGCTGGATACAACAGGCCAAAGCGAGCCTGTAGCTGTTGAAGTCGAGGGCGAAGAGCAAGGAGTTTCTTCCGACGGTCAACGGTAGGCTTTGCCAAATCAGGAAAGAAGGAGACCTTACGACCTTCATATTCCAAATGATGATTCGCTCGGGCAGCATGTAAAATTTGTTCCACTTGTTGATATCGTAGCAAGCTAAAGATAATAGGCCGGGGGGTCGTGCGGTTGAGCGCCATGCGGGCAGGAACACGGTGTGCTCGATCGATTTCCAGTTCTCTGTGAAAAGTGATCTTCAGCAAGGCGGGAAGAGTTTGTAGCAAGAATTCTCTTATATCTCCGGCTTCCACCCCCTCCGGCATTCCGAGGAGCCTCACATTGTTGCGACGGGCGCGATTATTGCTATCTTCCAACTCCTTTTGAAGATTCTGTATCTGGCGCTCAGCCTCGTCCAGTTTGCCCAAGCGCACCTCGTGCGAGTCGAGGACCCCCGCCATATTGTCCTGCCGTAATGAAAGACCTTCAAGTCGGTCTTGGAGCACTCCAAAGTCTTCTCGCATGGCTCGAAGCGCTTCTCCATTAGACTGCACCAATTCCTTCACGCCGCGTATTTCCTCCAAAATCTCCAGGTGCATTGCGGGGTTTTCACGAAATGGAACCATCTTCTGCGGGGAGGATACCTCTGTTTTGGAGCGTTTTCCGTGAGAGGAAGAAGGAGACCCGAAGTCCAAGCGCGCTGGTTTGTGGGCCGCCATCCCCCCCGAGGTGCCCCGGTCAGCTCGGAGCGAAATAGTAAATTTATATAGGTATTAAGTCAGGATTCTGAGTAGGCCTCTCGGGAGCTTCAACGCAAAGCGTCCTACCCGCTGGACATCAGGCTCCGCCCCCCTGTCTGCCCTACTTTTTAACATCTACCTTCAACCACTATGCTCTGTTATAAATGAACATAATGTTAAATATGAAATACATGCAGATGACATTATGACTTTCACTCCTTTTAACAATGATCAGACGATTTCAGTCAGATTTCAATATGCCTCAAGGCAATGATGTCTTAGGTCCTATATATTCCAAGAAACACCACATTCCTACCACTTAAGAACATATGGATTTTAGATTATGAGCTGGCTGTTAAGCAGCAAGTAAAATATCTTGGAGTAACCCTTGATCAGAACCTCATCTTCCAGGATCACATTAAGAGAAGACAAAGAATGCTTACTATACACTAAAGAACAATCCAGAAACTCAAACCACTACTTAATGAGTGTGACTTCAGAACAGTGTGTCAATCCATGCTAACACCCGTTCTAGATTACTGTAATTTAATCTATCAAAGTCTTCAAGGAAATCAATGTACCCAGCTCAACTTGTCCAGAACACAGCTGCACACCTAATAACTGGAGCTACAAAACAGAGCCATATAACACCTGCACTATGTCAGCTTCACTGGCTTCCTGTTCACATTCGTTCCAAGTTTAAATCACTTTTAATCATCTTTAAAATAATACATGATCTGTCACCAGCAATCCTTCAACCTTTGATGACAATGGGACCTAATAAAGCAAAGAAGATCTGTAAGCAGAAATTTATTATCCATCCCAAAACAATGCATGAGAGTGAGACAAACAACTTGTAACCGTGCCATCTCCTTGTATGCTCCATCGCTTTGGAACTCTATGCCAGAGAATATAATATCCATCTCAGATATCAAGGATTTTAGAGGAGCTCTAAAAATGCAGCTCTTCAACGATCACTTTGGATCAGACACTTCAACCTAACCTCCCTTTGCACCTATATTTTACTACTTTGAATCCTATGTAACCATCCAAGTAAAGATTCCCTGTTCAATGTATATTTCTTGTTTGTGTTTTATGGAAACCACATTGAATTCAAAATAATGTGGTATAGAAAACCTGTTAAATAAATAAAAAAGATCATACCTATTCTTACTTTTAGAGGGCTTTCAATGTCACCTTAGAACAAGCCAGTGGGTAGTGCTTCATTTTGCTGGGCACCAGATAGGAAAAATCTATAATTTGCACAGGTTGCTACATCTAAAGCAGTATTTTGATATAGGAGTTGCTATTACAAGGAAGTAAAAAAATTCTCCCTTTCTAGTTACTTACTGGTTTCCACAAGCTCTGATGGTAGTGATGTCACTATAGCAGGCGAAGAGTTGATGACACTCTCCAAAGGAAGATATTATTGGAGGATTATGTGTAACAAAACTCTGGTTTATTCTCCTATCCTTTCCTCTCCATCCTTCATGAGATATTCTGGTGCTTGGGGGAGTACCAAGGAATGTGGGGATGGGATATGCCAATATGTTCCTAACTGAGCATCATGTTCTGTTGGGATCATTTTTCAAGAAGATAGGGGGAATTCTGTTGTGAGGAGTTGGGTCAATGCAGTGAAAATGGTGCCTACAACAGCTGAGGTTGTTTGTCCCAGTGAAAAAGGTGGCCTGAGTCTGCAGAGAAGCAAATGGGATATCTCAGGATCAAGTGACTTTCCCAATCTGCAAGGAAAGTGGATTTCAGTCTTCCAGAGAAGATAAAATCTGAGATCCATTGATTCCACCAGCTATGAAAAACTGTTCCCTTCTGTCTTAAGACTCTAATTTGAAATATATGCAGCCTAATTTGATTTGATCATGTTTCTTCGTGTAGGATTTTGGTTACCAATAACTGTCAAGTAAAGACATTTTTCTTTTGAGCAACCAAAATTTGTGTGAGCTTGGATTTTTCTACTTTTTTTATCCTCTGCTCAGGAATTGTTTTTGGTGAGATCCACATAGTTAGTGTTATGGAAGAATACTTCAGTCTTCATCAAAGACCAATCTCAAAGGTATACTGTTCAAAATGGCCACCTATATACCATCAAGTCTCTTTTCCATGGAGTTGAGGTACCCAGGTTATACTACTGAATGATGTAAATGAAAATGAACTGTTTCTGGTTTATCAGGATCCTGAAGAACTGCATAGCAAATCCAGGCCATTATTCACAAATGTTTAGCACCTACACATTCAGGATAAGGTCCACAACCTGTACAGCTTCTTGTTTTGTTTTGTTTTCTGTAACAGTTATGAAGCAGATAGGGTACAGGACGTTTTATAGAAATAAGGGTATTTTAGGGTTTGAAAAATGCAGTTAGTCTATGGGCAAGAAAGCAGAATCCATGTTTCTGATTTTACCAGGACATTACCTCTTCTCTCCATCTATCACCTCTTTCCACCAATATATTTCCCCAGCTTGCATTTTTCCCTATTTATAGTCTGGGAGAAACTATTTACATATGTGTCCAGTCTTTTATATTTGGGACTCAAAGGAAATACAATAGGTCTATGGGATAATCAGCTTGGTTTGTTTCCCTAAGGAATCAAGATACATTGAATGGATGCCTGAAGTAGGTTATGTGACAAAATAATGCCTAGACTATATGATAACAATTAATCTTGGGGGAAGCAACCACATCAGGATAATCATTCTCCAATCAGAATTTTAAGAAGCAAAGTTTGCCTGGTCCAATGTTATACACAGATAGAAATTTCAATCATTCCTCATGATGCAGGACACCAATCAACTAGGCTGTTGGTGTAAATGTTAGGTTTTGATAAGTTTTCATGGTTAAAAGAGTCATTATAATATCTTTATAATCATATCAGAAGTCATACAAAACCCAATGAACCTCCTCTGTCACAAGCTGTGTTTCACCAAACTATTGACTATCTCAAGGAAGAGAAACATACCTTGGATGAATTAATAAAAGAAAAATACTCCCAAAAAGATTAAAGCTATCTGATTTCTCTCCTAAATTTACTACCTCTAGCTTAGGTATGACTATTTCATGGTTAAACTCATCTCCTTTGATTGAGCAATTGATCTAAAGCAGGGGTCTCCAACTCCAGTCCTGGAGGGCCGCAAACCAGTCAGGTTTTCAGGGTATCCCTAATGAATATGCATGAGATATATATGCATTAGAAATAGCCTGCCATACTGACTGGTTTGTGGCCCTCCAGTGCTGGATTTGGGGACCCCTGCCGTACACCTCTGTCATGTATGATTGTGAGTGGGCAAGGTACAGATGTCCTCGACATCAAAAGGGTAGATAGAATGTGTCACATCCCTCCTCGTTTCTCACCACCACCAAAAGGTTGTCTAATAGACAATATTTTGGTGGTGGTGAGAAGCAAGGAGGTATGTGACACATTCTATCTACTCTTTTGATGTCGAGGACATCTGTACCTTGCCCACTCACAATCTTAAATGACAGAGGTGTAAGGTGGGGGTCCCCAAATCCAGCACTGGAGGGCCACAAACCAGTCAGTTTGACAGGCTATTTCTAATGCATATATATCTCATGCATATTCATTAGGGATACCCTGAAAACCTGACTGGTTTGCGGCCCTCCAGGACTGGAGTTGGAGACCCCTGATCTAAAGCAAGGGAACAGAAACCGATGTATGTATAACAAAGGTGTCTTAGAATGTCTCCAGGAAGAAGATGGGAACAAGACCTTTTCACCAAAGGAAATAAATTATTGAGTCAAGAGAAAAACTATGAAGAGAGAGGAAAAGGGAATTGGATTTAACTCATACCTTTTTTCAGAAGGTCAAGACAAGTCATATTCAGGAAAATTAGGCATTGCCCTGTCTCCAGAGGAGAAGTTTGTGCCTGAGACAATAGAGAGTTAAATGACTTGCCCAAAATCACTAGGAGTTATAGCGGGAATCAAACCCTAGCTTTCCTGATTTTAGCCTATGGCTCTATTAATTAGGATACTCCTCTAATATAGTCTTTCAGGAGTTTATCCAGAAGTTCTAAGTATCAACCATCTGTGTGTCGAAGGGGTGAAGAACAAAAGGGTGTATCTAACCTGAGACATACTTTCAGAGTATTCATTTGTTACAACAAATGGTGTACAGGGGAGAACCTTTATCTGTACCATACAGTGTGAAACAAAAGGAACAAGGATTGCTGGCTATTTGGGGGTCTTTTGGAAAGAAATTATGGTAGAGGAAATTCTTGAGGAAATTCTCAGCTCAAGAACTAGCCAACAGTGATAGTAGCAAGTATGAGTTCTCTAATTATATAGCCCCCATCTCCAATTAGTTTAAATTTCTTGTCAGCACCTTTGCCAGAAATGTTTTCAAGTTGCCAGGATTCTCCATGAAACCAATGATCAGCAGACTGAAAACAAATCACAGAATGCTTTTCTCTCATGCAGAAAGAACTATGGGTCCAGTTTCAGAGTGGAAAACTAGCTGAAAAGATGCAACCACTCTATGGCATCAAATGACACTTTCTTGCTCATAAAGTAGTGAAAAATATTGTTTATAATCACCAATATATTTTATGACATAAGAAGAAGGTCTCAGAACTTACGGGCAATTCATATACTTATAGCAGTCTATAAGCATAAGCCCGGTTACATCAATGACCTTCTCACTAACAAAACATAAGGCAAAAAATGGAGAAACCGCAGCACATCCACTTAACTTCTCAGAGAATGTTCTTAAAATTAATGCGGTTTTGATGACTTCCGAATGCCCCATCCAAGCGCTCCTCGAGCGTTTCGCAACCAGTTTCCTCAGGGGAAAATTGCCAACTGTCATAAAAACACAAAAAAATACCATTACCTATAACATTCACTATCATAAAACACACTTGGCCGAAACAAATCATGAACAATCTAAAAAATCAACATCTCAGAACACACTCACCCTATACCAACTTCATGCTGCCAATCCGTTCGCCACACAACCGTAATTCAACACACCTGGTTGTTTCAAAAGAACGCCGCGCATGCGGATACCCAGAGAACAAACCATTAAAGAATACTCCTACAAGCTGATGACAGGGGATCCCCAGACCAGATAACTCCGCCCATCACAGGATATAATCTACACTATTTTAAGAGCAAGAAAGTGCCGTTTGATGCCATAGAGTGATTCCATCTTTTCTCTCATGCAGAGCATAATTAAACTCTGGAATCTGGGCCGGAGGATATTATCAATGTTAGTAATGTAGTGGGATCCAAAAGAGGTTTGGACACTTTCCTAGAGAAAAAGTACATTAAAAATGATTAGCCAGTTTAACATAGAAGAGTGAATGTTCAGCCCTGGAAATGAGAGATAGATCTACTCTTTGTGATCTGCCAGATGCTTGTAGCATAGACTGGTAACTATTGGAGACAGAATGCTGGGCTCAATGGATCGTAGTCTGCATAAGCATGTTTTTTATTATGTTCTTATGAAGTAGAGCTGGTTAGAATATATATGAACATAAGGTATTGCCATACTGGGTCAGACAAAATGTCCATCTAACTCAGTATCCTGTTTCCAATAGTAGTCATTGCAGGTAATAAATGCCTGTCAGGTTTTTTTTTTAATAGCTTTATTTAACTTTTCATCAAACAAAATAAAACCACCAATACAATTCAATACAGCACCAGTCCCACCAAATCTTCCCACCCACCCCACCCACCCCCCGGCCCAAACCCAGACACCATTCCCATCCACCTTATTCATACATATGCCCAATACCATTACCACCATCCCCCATTAACAAGGAATGATGCATCAAAAGGCTACTCCATCACCTGAACACCGAGCAGCGTTACCAAAATCTAAAAGGGATTGCCATTTCCTCCAAGAAGATAACAATTGTCGTGAGCCTTTGCGAGGCACCATCTCATATTTACAATATAAACATACCTGATTCCACCATGTTTGCCAGTGGAGGTCAGTAACCAGCTTCCAACACCGTAATCTACAGCAAAGGGCAATCCCCAACATAAAATCCAATAGAAAGGAATCATGCTTATTCTGCAATGGAACTGACATCTCAGAGCGGAAAACTAAAATCTCCCAAGAGAGGGGAGCTCTAAATCTTAAGACCCCCTGAATTCGCTCCCACACCTGCACCCAGAAGGATTGAAGCTGTAGACAGTCATATACCATATGTTTAAGAGTCCCTACTGCACGCTGGCATAGTCAACATTTATCACTTACAGAACTATCCCATTTAGCAATTCTCACAGGGGTAAGATGAGCCCTCTGAGCAAAAAAAAACAAGGACTGAGTAATTGAAGCCGATTTTGATATTCTAATCTGGGAGGCCCAGAACTTCACCCAGCTCTGCTGAGGATGATAATACCGGTATCTTGCTCCCACGCTCACTGTACCCACCCTATTTTCAAGCATCGCCTCCGGCCCAATATTTTATACAAAAAGGAGACTTTACCATTTATCCCATGAACCTGTTTAATCAAAGCAGCCAGGTCCCCTTCAGGACGCAAAAACTTTACATCCCCCACAGAATGCTCTACACGGTGCCGCAATTGGACCCATTGAAAAAATAATGATCCAGGAATATTAAACTCCAACTGAACGGAACTAAATATGTTAATCGTACCAAAGGAAGTCATAATATACAACTCTACAACATCGAGCAGAGCCTTCAGTCTATGTGCCCCAAAACTTTGGAACACCCTTCCATCACACATTAGGGCCATCTCTGATCTCAGCCAGTTCAGGAAGGCCCTGAAGCATCACCTTTTCCTCAAATACTTCCCAGGGAACAAAGAAACACAATCACACCCAAATATCAATAACTACATTCCAACCACGTAAACTTTCCTGTCGCAACAGCACATTACACTATTTCACCAGAATAACAGTACGCTTTTCAGACACTATGATGCTGTTATGTAAATAGTTGTTTTGTAAATAGTTGCTCCTGTTATCCAAGTTGATTTTCCTGTTAACTGTAATGACCAGATAAATGTAACTTGTCTGAGGTTTCTTGTTCCATGTAAACCGCGCTGATAACGAATAGTGAGGTATATAAAAAATATTAATAAATAAATAAATAAAAGCCTATCAAAAGCTTTCCACTTGCCTTCATCAATTAGTTGGCTTAAAGTCCAAATTCCTCTACTATACCACTGCTTCCACGCCACTGTTTTCCCCTGAATCTTAAAAAGGGGGATTGAACCACAATGGGAGACCCAATGAATATCTCTCCTCCAGCTGTCCTGACTGAATAAGATCTTGAAACGCCCTTTGAGTATCCACCATCACTTGAGGCCTTCCACTGGCTTGACTAAAGAGCATTTCAGGAGCCAGATCTAGCGGGAAAGGGGCGGCTACCCTATCTTCAATTACCAACCACCTCGGACTTAACTCAGACAGTTTCCTGACCCACATACTCCCTTGCTTCACCATAAAGGCGCTATGATATAAGTGAAAGTTGGGGAAGTTCACACCTCCCTCTTCCTTAGTAGCCTTCAACTTTACCAGTGCAATTCGAGGAGGCTTATTGTTCCATAAGAAGCGCACAAGTGTCCTCTCCACCCGTTTGTACACCTGATCTGGGAAGTAAAATGGTAGCGTTTCTAAAATATAGTTAATTTTGGGAGCAATTGTCATTTTAATAGTCTCCAGGCGTCCCCACCATGATAACAACAAGGGTGACCATTTGGAAATCATTGTCTCCACAATAGAGAGTAAATGTTTGGCATTAAAACGGATTGTTTCTTCTAAGGGACTACAGTAAAACACACCTAGATACTTAACCATTTTCGCCTCCCAAACAAAGGGGAATTGCGACAGGTCTGCCTTAAATACACGGGCGTTTAATGGAAACGCAACAGATTTTGACCAGTTTATCTTGTAACCAGAGAGAGCCGCATATTTATCTATCTGAAGAAGTATGTGAGGCACCGACTCTGGGTTCGTAAACAGCAGCAGGTCGTCAGCATATGCTGACAATTTAACCTCACTCCCCAGAATATTGACACCTTGGACGAGGGGATTTTGTCTGATTATTAAAGCAAGGGGCTCCAACGCTAAATTAAATAACAGTGGTGAAAGCGGGCAACCCTGTCGAGTCCCCTGACCCAATACAAAATCCTGAGATTGCACATTATTTACACATATATATGCAAACGGCCGGGCATACATTACTTTCACCAAATTAATAAATTTCTCCCCAAAGCCAAACCACCTCAAAGCGGGAAAAAGAAATGACCATTACAAATGATCAAACGCTTTTTCAGCGTCCAAAGAGAGCCCCACTAAGGGACTATCGATGACATCAGCTGCTGCCAGAACATGACAAAAAGTCTGGCATTATCAGCCATCGAACGGCCCCCCACAAAACCACATTGGTCCGGATGAATCAAAAAAGGGATCACTACCGCCAAACGCTTCGCCAGGATAGTTGCATAAATTTTATAATCTACATTTAACAGTAAGATGGGACGATAATTACTTGCCTCTAAAGGGTCACGCCCTGCTTTCTCCAACACAATAATATTTGCCGACGCAAAGGAGCCCACATGTGGACATTCCTCCAATAACGCTTGAAAATACTGTTGTAAAAAGGAACCAAGCTCTTTAGAAAAGGTCTTAAACAATTCTGCAGGGAAGCCGTCAGGGCACACTGCCTTCCCCATAGCCAAAGACTCAATCGCCCCATTAATTTCTTTCAAAGAAATTGGGCTGTCAAGCGCTGCCATCATATCAGAGTCCAAGGTCGGCCTCTGAACCTTTTCCATTAAGTTTCTGAACGCCTCTAACAAGCATTCTGTTTCCGAAGTGTAAAGCCGCTCATAAAAGGATCTAAAGACCCCAAAAATTTTGGCGTCCTTCAGAACCACATCAGAGTTACGGCCGTCCCTAAGGGCAGCTATCTGGCCTGCCTCTTTGCGGGCTTTCAATGTATTAGCTAACAACCTGCCCGCCCTATTGCTTTCCCTATAATAAGTGCCGACCTGAGATTTGACAAGCTGGACAGCCTCCGAGGAGAGAATCTGATTATACTTAAATCTCAATCTTTGCAGGCGGAGTAATATACAAGGATCTGAACGACTTGCCAAAATGCACTCACCTGCCTTAATTTGCAAATCTAGCACCCTGAGCTTCTCCTTACGCAACCGAGCTTGTCCTATACAGAAGCTAGTTATCTCGGCTCTTATGAAGGCTTTAAAACCTTCCCATCTAGCCCATCCCTTAGTCAACTGCGGGGAATTAAAGTCAAAATACTCTTTAATAGCAGTTTTCAGCTTCAGTTGGAATTCAACACTCTCCATTAGCGACCTATCAAAAAACCACCTCCCTGGCACTGGATCCAGCTTCATGTCCTCTAATGAGTGATCAGATACATGGGACGGAAGAATCTCCGCCGCAATCAAATTAGGCGCCAGAGATTTAGACAACAAAAAAAAGTCTATTCTAGATAAAGTCCCATGAGGGGAAGAATAAAAGGTAAATTCTTGGTCTCCGGGATGCAGCCATCTCCAAGCATCAATCAGACTGGCCTCTCTTATCAAAGTCTTTAAAATCTTATGAGCTTTGCTAGACCCTACGGACCTAGGGGGTTTTCTATCTATTTAAGCATCTAGGACTAAATTAAAATCACCCTCTATTACCATAGGAGTTGCAACATCAGAGTATAATTCTTCTGCAAAGTTCTGAAAGAAGTCTGGAGAGTCACCATTAGGGGCATAGACATTCATTAGAATTAACTCCAAAGCTCCCACTTTAATTCGAGCCTTGACCCACCTCCCCTCCTGATCTGCTCTCGTTTGTACCACCGTCAGATGGAGGGACTTTCGAGCTAAGATAGCCACCCCATTATGCTTCCTTCTCGCCAGGGAAAATGCCAATAGGGTAAAGGGTCTTACATTCAGTTTCAGCGACTCTCGCTCATTTAAATGTGTTTCCTGCAACATAAAAATGTCGCTATTAGCCTGCTTCCCATAAAGAATATTTTTTTCCTTTTAATGGGGTTATTAATACCATTCACATAAGTGGATTCTTAACACAGCCATTTTACCAGTACTAAATACTGCTTGCTAACCCACCCAGTACGTTGCAGCCTTACCCCCAGCAAGCATGATTCCTTTCACCAAGACAAACCTCGGTTATCAGGACATATCATCATCATACACAGATATCTTGTTTGAGAGCCAGTTATAACAGGACTACCATAAATTCCCATGGGCCACCCAGGGGGGAGAGAAACTGTAACAGAGAAAAAATCGGGTGAACCCAGCGCAGAGCAGCAGAACATACACAGAGGGACACAAAACAAACATTCCTACAAAGACTGCATCCTTAACACCAAATGATAACAACACCAATGACAATAAACAATGGTCCATGAGGGAGCATGTCCCTCCAAACTGAGGGAACACCTTGCCTCCACCATTCCCTCGTATACCAAAAATATGCGTGCAATCTCTCCAAAACTCCTGTGGCTATGATCTACTTCAAATTAGTAACTTATAATGAATTGTGTGTTAAGGAGAACTGGTCTCAGACTCTTAATTAGCGCAACCCTGCAAGCTTTGTCAACGGATATGCACTGAAGTTGCATCAACGACCCGATGTTCTCACTTAACTTGTGTGCAATGTACTAACAAGCAAATTGACATTTCAGATGAAAAGTTGATAAAATGAATATCTCACTTATCTTTATGATTCCCCGACGCCTCCTTTTGGCCGCCGTTCCGCGTTTCACTTGAATTAATCAAGTTCCTCAGGGGGAGAAATGTGAAATGTCCTTATGGATGTCGAATTATCCCAACTGAAAGTTGTTTTGAATATCTCGAAGTTAGCACTGTCAATTCAAAAAGTTACGTTAAAAAGAGTTTTCATGCCATAAAATACTTGGAAACTAAACAAGGGGAATTGCTCCCTTAAGTAAACTAAAAGACAGACGATAATTTCAAGTTTACCTCACTAATGGTGTTCCTGATGCTTAGCGTGTTGGCCACTGAGCCCGTTGGCTTCCCCAAAAGAAACGCCACGCATGCGGCCTCAGTAAGATGGGAGGTCTTTTATCTGATAAAAAATGTTTTACGCTTGCTGACATTATGCCAGTCTAGCCTATCAGAATTTGAAAGTTTATACAGGCTCAAAAATTAAAATATGGCATTGTGAAAGTATGACAAACACAATCTGAATAAAGAGAACCATTTTGTGAATTACAAACAAGCTGTCCAATCAATCATGTTATTTAAACCTTGTGGTTCAATGGTTTGCAAAGTATGAATCCATCGTTGTTCACGGATAATTAAAGTCTGTTGCTTAGTTTTGCCACCTTGCCCTATAGAGACTTGTTCTAAACAGAAGCATCGAAGATGTTGACAAGCATGTTGTTGAGCTAATTCCCTCAGCAACTCCAACACTCTGATAATCATTCCAAAGAATGCTCCATTAAAGTTCAGCTCATGAGCTCTGCCTCCTTATCCCCCAGAAAAACAAGCAGGTCCTTTGGTTTATCAAAGGTTATTGTGGAGTTATGCAGTGTGACTCTCATTCTAGCTGGTTGAAGCAGCCCAAACCTTGCTTGCAGCCGTTATAACCTTGGTTTCAACTCCAAAAATCTTCTTTTATCCACCGTGCTTTTAGCAAAGTCCGGGAAAAACATGATGTTATGGCCCTCAAATTCCAAAGGTGATCTGGCTCGCGCTGTCTCCATGATCTTCACAGCTTGCTGATGATGCAGGACCTTGAAGATGATCGGCCGTGGCCTTTTATTCTGGAGCGACACATGTGCAGGAACCCGATGTGCTCTCTCTAATTCAAAAGGAGCCTCAAAGGAGAGCTTTAGAGTAGAAGAAATAAACTTATGCAGAAAGGCAAAAATGTCCTTCCCTTCCGCTCTCTCTGGCACTCCCACCATCCTAACATTATTTCTCCAGGCCCTGTTATTCATATCCTCCAGCTCCTTTTGCAGCCGATCAATCTGCTTGGCGTGCTTGTCTATGTTCTTCAATCTTTCCTCCTGCACCCCAAGCCTTCGTTCATTCATTTCCTGCCGGACAGTCAGGCTTTCCAACCTGCTTTTAAGCTGCCCGATGTCCTCCTTCATATTTGCCAGGGAGTCACTATTGGCCGACACAATTTCTTTGACTGCCCGTATCTCCTGCAGCAACTCCTGCAGCACTTCCGGCTGCTCTCGCACCGTCGCCATTTTCTGAGGAGACGGAGGCTCAGTTTTCGACCGTTTGACACTCACTCTGCCCCGAAGCAAAATCCAAATGGACCGGCTTAGGGTTCGACATCTCCAGGCTCTTACACAGCACAGGGAGCTCTCTACAGCCCAATACAATGGCGCAGACAAAGGATTCAACTACTAGTCCCTCCGGAGCTCACGCTCTAGCCGTCCATGCAGCTCCGCTCCAGGCTCCGCCTCTCGCCTGTCAGGTTTTAAAAAGATAGAGAGATTCCATGCTGCTTATCGCAGGGATAAGCAGCGGATTTCCCTTGTCCACTTTAATAAAGGTTTATGGAGTTTTCCTCCTGGAACTTGACCAAACCTCTTTTAAACCCTGCTACATTAACAGCTTTTACTACATCCTTTGGCAACAACCTTCAGAGTTTGATTACACATTGAGTGTAAAATTATTTCCTTTGATTAGTCTTAGATGTGCTACATTGTAGCTTCATTGCTTGTCCCCTAGTCTTTCCACTTGTGAAGAAGTAAACAATCAATCTAAGTTTACCCATCCACTTCATTCATTATTTTAGAGACCTCTATCATATTTTCTCTCAGCTGTCTTTTTTCCAAACTGAAGAGCCCTAACCTTTTAAGCCTTTCCTCATAGGACCACACACTCACACATGATGCACGATTATCTTGTAAACCACTGTATAGAATCACTTGTAAATAACCTATGTAAATAGTTTGGACAGTTTATGACACCTGTCACCTCTGTAAAAAGTTAGAAAGTTTCTCTGTTTCAATGTAATGTATACAGTAGTACACATAATTTGTTAAGCTATTCCATGTAAAAAGTTAGAAAGTTTCCTGTTCCATGTAAAGTATACAATTAGTATACATAACTTGTTCCATGTAAACCGCCCTTGATCACTGGAAGGGGCGGTATAGAAGAAATAAGTAAATAAATAAATAAATAAATAAATAAATAGGGGTATCCATCCATCCCCTATATTAATTTAGTTCTTACATGTGCTTTTTCTAATTCCACTATATACTTTTTAAAATATGGTGACCAGAACTACACACAATATTCAAGCAGGGACGGCCCAAGGTTGGTGTGGGGCCATGTACAGATACTCATTGTGGGGCCTTATTTGCATATCCACTGGGCCTCATTTGCATACATTTTATTTATTTTACTTTAAAATGTATATGTTACCAACTAAAATTTTAGGTGGCTTTCAAAGGAGCCCTTCACAAGCCTCTCTTTTGTCCTGGCAATGACTTAGGGGCATGTTTACTATATATTTATGTGTGTTAAGTGCCACTGCACCAATAGAAATAAATGGGTGTTCCTGCACTTAGCACATATTAATATTTGTGAATATGGATTAACTTTTAAACATGCTTCTTAAGGAGTGTCTGAATACCATTTCATGGGCAATGGGGATAAATAAAGATTACCAGATTTCTACATTACTATACTCCAGTACCAACGCCAGGCACATTAGGAAGTACTGCTCATGTAGAACCCATAGCAAACCCACCATATCATAACAGCACTACCAGGACTCACAAAGCACCAAACCCTACCTATCAAAAGGCAACACTGCAAATATTAAACCAATACATCTCAGAGAATACCAATATATCTCCTACTGAGGAAAGAGAACAAGTGGGACTGTGTCACATAGAAACTACATGAACAGACTATCGCATCTCGGTTACACATGTAAAACAGACCATCACCAAACATAGAACAAGGGATCACAATTTAGAAATATGAAGACAATAATTAAACTGGGAACCCCAAAAGCCAACCTTGGAATGTACAACAGCACTGGAGAAATAAAACTGTAACTAAACAAAACGCAAAGATGTTAGTGATGCACATTTCCCAGAGCTGACATAGTCTAGATGTTAAATTCAAAATAAAAAAGAGTATTTTTTTTTATCTTTTGCTGTTTGGACTTTTTGTTTTTCAATTGCAATTGCTCCAGTCACTTTCTTCTGGTTTCTTCTTGTTTTCTGCTAACTCTCCAATGTCTGCTTCCATTTGTCATTTCTTCTAGTTTTTTTTTCCATTCTCTCTCTACATCTGCTCTAACATACTGATCTTTCCCCTTTTGGTCTTTCCTCCATTTCTTTCTTTATTCCTTTTTCATCTCCTCAAATGTAATCCCCCCATCCTCAATCTCCATTCACTCTCCCAATACATGGCCAATTGTAGATTTTTCTTTCCTCCCATACAAAATATCTTTTCCACTCTTCATCTTCACTCCACCAACTTCCTTTTTTCTCTCACCAACCCCATCCCCTTCTAGTCATCCCCCAACATCAGCTCTCTTCTAGTTCCAACCTCTCTCAGCATTCACTCCCTTCCAGTCCCAATTTCCCATCCCCTTGCATCAGCCCATTTGCAGCATTAGCCCCCAGTCTTCTTCCAAGGCCAGCAGCTCTCGTCTCCCCTTCCCCATCAGCTAATTTCCAATTCTAACCCTCCCATCAGCCAATTCCTGTCCTGGTCCTCCCATCAGTCCATGTCCAGTCCCAGCCCTCCATCAGCCTATTTGCAGTCTAACTCCTCATCAGCCCATTTGCAGTCTAACATCATCAAATCAGCCCATTTCCATTCCTAGCCCACCACCAGCCCATTTCCAGTCCCCCCCCCCCCTAAAGTGGCTAGCCACCATCGCTAAACTTTAGACCCAGATATTCAATGCCGAGGCCATCTCTGGTCCCAGCATTAAATATCCAGGTTACCCAGATTGCAATGAAGCTTACCAGGCAGTGATGATATTCAGTCGCAGCCCAGTTAACTTCTGCAGCAAAAATTAGGAAGGCCTTTACGCTGTCTAACTTTCATCTGATAACCAGGCAGTAGTTCGATATCCTCTACTCCACCTCCGGAATGCCCCGATGCTAGCCAGCCAGCATTGGGGAGTTCAGTGGCAGAACTCGGGGATATTTAGTGGCACTAACCATGTTAGCACCGCTGAATATCCCGGCCAAGGGGATTAACGCATTTAGCGGGCCTACAAATTTCTCAGGAGTTTTCAAAATGGCCACTATGGATGAACACTGAGTTATGAAGCTCATAAATATGCAGTTACTTCCTTTCTTATTGGGTAGCTTTTTTCTTTCTTAAATTGTGAAAATGAAAGGGAAATGTAAAGCCTACTTGGAAGTAAGATTTATAGGTACTTGGAGATGTATGGATGAACATGTTCTAGTGATTCAGTATGAACTGGGAACTGCTATTGCTTAGGAAGAGCAGTAGGATCTCTCTGTTCCTACATCATGGATCAGAGTGATCTGGATGCACTTTTGTCAAGGGCTCAAGAGTTGAGGCAAAGTTACCAGTAAGAGAGAATGAGAGCAGAGATGCTAGGAATATCAGCACTGCAAAATGGAAAGGAAAGATATGGCCAAGGCACTATAAGAAGAAAGGATCTGGAGAAAGCAGGTTCTTTATAAATGAACTAGTATGAGATTAATTATTTTATTACATCTCTGGGTAGGGTTCCAATACCATTTCAGATATTCTTCTGTGATTTGAACCACAGAAATGTACACAATGAATCTTTTTTTGTTTGTTTGTTTCATTCAATTTGTTTGGACTTTTTCTCCAATTTTGGGATTTTTTTGGCTTGTTTCTCACATTTGTTTTTAATATGTCTTTTTAACTTTTGTGAGAACTTTTTAATGCACTAATTGGTTGAGCACACATTAATTCATAGGTTACATTTGTTAAATTGAATTAGTGCACATACAAATTTTTAAGTCATGCAAATGACAAAATGCACACTAATGAATGCACATCCTAATTAAACCATTTGCCAGCTGACGTCCCTTTAATGAAATCCATTGATATCACTCCTGAGAAAGTGTGGGCAGTAGCATTCCTTCCAGACAGATGGCATATTGCTTGATTTTACTCAATAATTAGCACAGTTTTCTCAACAAATAGTAACCAAGTTATGTGATAAAGAAAAGAGATTGGTGAGACTTGAAGGACAGAAGGGGGTAAGGGGTGTTTGTGACCCCGATATGGGGTTGACATCTATTAAAGAGTTTGAATGTTAATAACAAATTGGAGTATTTGGAGAACACCACTAAGGCTAAGAACTGGTGTATATTAATATTTAAAACAAACAAACAAGTTGCTATCCCCTTGAGAATGATTTAACAAATATATTAGATGCATTTTAAATAGCTCTTGAGATAGTGGCATCGATTTCAAATCTATATTATGTATCTAATGCAAGATGCAGTGCGAATATACAGGAAAGTGGTCTGTAAACAGCATGACAATAGACTAAGGGGTATGTTTACTAAATGGCGCACTTGTGCGGGGCGCACTTGAGCGCCCTAAAATGATGCATTAAAGTGCTCTTAAGCGCCCCATACGCGTGCGCGTCACATTAACGGGCCCCGCATGCGTGTGCCGAAAACGCGCACGTTTGCGGGCGCTCATGTGCAATAGAGGCGTGGAAATGCGAAATGAGGGCGGAGGAAGGCCTCCGAGGGGCGGAGAGACGGGGTCAATGGGTGGAATGTGGGAGGGTAGAGACTCCCCGCACAGGAGCGTGCCCGAATTTACAAGGGAAGAGAAACCATTTCCGTCAGCAATGTACAGCAAAATCGGGGAAACCTAAAAACGTGAGCAGTGTGATAGATGTGCACAGAACAAAATAGCAAATATGATATGAAAATGACCACAACAAATTCTAAGAAAATTATAATCCAGCTGGACAACAGTGATATTAATGGGCAACCATACAAAACACTCCCAGGAAAACTCCAAAAAAAAGAAATGATTTTTGGAAGGGTCTACGCTCCGTAGACTCATTCAAAAGCACTGCATTTTATTGGAGCATTCCTGGGAGTGTTTTCCAGGTTGCCCATTGATATCACTGTTGCGCAGCTTGGTTATGGTTTTCTTCCCCTTTTTTGGAGGGCATTTCTGAGGTTTATTTGCACCTTTGTCCCCATACAAGGTCAACGAGCCCACAGTAAAATTGTGAAGAGCAGGGTGTCTGACTCGTGCGGCCAGGTATCACATCTCCAGAGACTGCACCATTTCTGTGGCCACAGTGTGGTGCAGCAGACACAGCCAGTACCTGTAGGACCAGAGGGCCACAGGTTCAAAGCCCAGCCGGGGCTCCTGCCAACCCAGTCCCCATCATGTTACCCACCACTAAACAGTGAGAATACAGACACTCTTTTATTGCAGAGAACATAAGCATGGTCCCAACACCTATATTTTACCCTACACCGCACACAAACCATAACAATGGGCATTGCCTACAGCCGAGTCCCCCAAAGTCAGTCCTGGAGTGCTACAACTCACTCAAGTCATATGTTTTTCCCAGATAGGAACATGTCTGCATGTTTGCGGAAGGGTACAGGTGGCGGAGGGGGCAGTGGCTGCAAACCACAGCAGACAGTGGCCTAGGCCTGTGCAGGCTGGCACCGTCCACCACAACAGACAGGCTCTGTCGGATGTACAGTCATGTACTCCCCAGGGAACACAGCATACCTGTGGCAACACAGTGGTGCAGTGCACACAGACAGTGTGTGCAGAAACAGATGGTCACAGGTTCAAAGCCCAGCTGGGGCTATTGCCAATCCAGTGCACATATTTTTCCTACAACTAAACCGTGATAGTAAGGACAAAACTGTATAGCTAGGAACATATGCATGATTAATACGCCTATATTTTACCACAGCACTCACAGACACCATAAACAGGCGCATTACAAGGAGCAGAGTCTCCCAAATGCAGTCCTGGAGGGCCCCACACCATTCAGGTTCCATGCTGCCTCTAACAAAGATGCCTGTGCTGCATAGCTATGCACCACCCCCATGGTATGCAGATGTAGCTCATGCATATTTATGAGGGATAGCATGAAAACCAGAACAGTGTGTGGAACACCAGGACTGGATTTGGGGAACTCTGCCGTAAAGCAGCAGCCAACAGGGTCAGACACCCCCCCCCCCACCCACCCACACAGGCCCCATTGGCCAATGCCTTCTGGAGAGGCAGGACATTGGGCCCTGCCTGTATCTCCCAATACTAACAGTTGCATACCTCAGCACTGCCACCCTACACCTGGGTATACGGTATACAGCTATCAAGCGTTTCCCATTATAACTGGCAGATCTCCAGTCCTACGTAAAGCACAGTTTGCTCATTCAGCTCCACCATTTATTTATTTATTTATACATCTCTTCTATACCGCCACTTCCAGCGATCAGTGGCGGTTTACAAGTAAACAAAGTTTAATAATAGCATGCTATTATTTTACATAGAACGGGTTTAGAAACTATTTTACATAAAACAGGTTTTGAACTATTTTACATAGAACGTGTTTTAGTACAAAGAACAGTAAATGGAGAACAAGAGTTTTTACATAGAACAAAATTATAAAAGTAAACATTTAACTATTAAATTGCAACTCAATAATACAGTGAAATAACTGGCTATCAATAGTAAATCAACACTCAAACAGATGTCTGTGGTGTGTGCTGCAGGTCTGGTCTCTGACAGTGTTTACCACCCTGGGATGTGACCCCCAACAGTAATGCGTACCATATCCATGCATGTACTGTGTGCAGGACTGGTGTGGTGGGTATGGCTGCTGAACCCCTCTATAGTAGCACAATGCTGGCATAGGTGTGGGGGTGGCTGTCTGTCTATCCAGTGTGTGGTGGCTGCAAACACCTTCTACAGCCCACACTGCCAGCAATGTTGCCAGTATTGGGCTGGCAATGTGCATAATGAGGAGCAAGGTACCATGGGTATAGGCCGGACAGGGTGGCCTGGCCAGGGTGCATCTGCACAGGGCATAGGGCACTGACTGGGACATTGTAGTGCTCGGCCACCACCAACATAGACAGGGTGACCTCAGTATGTCCTGCTGAGAAATCACTCTCACCCTGACTGTGCAGTGACCACAGCATGGCTAGGCACCACCATAGTGTTATATAGTATTTCTCTCATGTGATAAATATGGGTTTCCGTTTGGTGCCCAGTCACTGATTTATCTGCTTGCTGTGTATGCATCTCCACTGGGAACATGCACTATGGACTAAGTAGCAGACTGTTTGTAGCTGGTATGTGGCTTGCAGGGTGCAATGGCTGTTGGCTTGCTGCAGGGGAATATCAGATGGTGGCGGGGTGCAGCTTACCATATCCTGGTCTTATGTCTGTCTGCTATTGTAGTATGGCTGTGTATAGAGCTGCACTGACTGCCCTGTGGGGTGTGTGTTCCTCAGCAGGACTGGGGTGATGTTGCCTTCTACTGCCACCTTTGCAGGGAGGTAGAGTGTGGATCTATTGATGGGAGACCATGTTTGCCACCCTTGGCGGCAGGGGGGTGCTACGCCTGACTGAGATATCCATGATGTTTTTGCAGAAACTACCTATCTTACACATTAACACTGCTTTGGACCTCCATCAGCCATGGAAGGTGTTGTGGACCTGGTCCTGGGCGCCTCATCGCACACTCAGGGTGAGCACAGTACCCGCACAATGTGACGGTGTGTAGCTACTCTGTGCCAGTAAAACACCCGGTCCATACCCCCTACCAGGCCGAGGTGCTGTGTGGGTGCACCCGGTCACTTCCTCCTACCAGGCCGAGGTGCTGTGGGGGTGCATTCCCCATCTTGTGTTCATCTGTGGACAGCTGATTTGCATGTGCAGTGCATCATGGGTACGGGTGGGCTAACCCTATCCTGGAGACCACAGCAGATTGTCTGTGTGGTGACATGCAGGCTCTCTACAGCCAGCTAGGGGCTTGCTAGCAGCTGTAGCCTAATGGTTACTTCACTGCCTGTGAAAGCAGAGGTTATGGGTTCAAACCCACAGTGGAGTTATTTGAAAGGGTTGTCCAAAGCATTGTTTTTCTTTAATGTACATATTTTGATGCCAGCAAAAACACCCTCAGCGTACTGTACCCATAGGGTGCCTCTGAGAGCGCTTTATAGGGCACCTTATGGTTCCCGTCCATATAAGGTGCACTATACATTATCCTGTGATGCAACTTATAGGGTGCCCTATAGGGGATATATTAGGGTGCCGTGGCAGACAGTGCACTTTATAATGTGCCCTATGGAGTGCCATATAGGGTGCCTTTTACGGCACCTTCCATTACGGCATGTGAGGGCGTGTTTGCTGGCAGCAATTACTAAAATACACATACGGTGCTGCAGGAACAGATATGTACATTTCAAAGCTGATGCCACAGCCAGCCTTACGTATTAGGCACCCTGGGGAGCTACCTCATGACCCCTGTATCAGCAGTCAGTGCCTTAACCATTGTGCTCCACTGCTGCTCCTCCATGCATGTCAGCGCACCTACGTATGCTTTTCATTCCTTAAACTGCACAGTGCTGCCATCAAAAACAGTACTCTGACCTTGCGGTACCTCATATGGCACCCTCTAAAGTGCCCTATAAGCAACATTCTAGGGTGCCTTGGCGGACAGTGCACTTTAAAATGTGCCTTATAGGGCGCCTTATGTTAACACGCTTTGAGGGTGCGTTTGCTAGTAATGATAATTAAACTAAAAATAGCATGCCCCCTAAAGCACTCTTCCCCATAATACACAATGCCTCAGCCAGCCTTGTTCATTGGGCACTGTGGGGGATTGAACCCCTGATCCCTGCATCATTGGTCAGTATCTCAACCATTGTGCTGTGGCTCTGATCCTATGCTTGCACATCAGTGTGCCGCCTTATGCAGCCCAAAACATCAGTGCCCTGCTTTAGGCTGCCCAGTATTTCTCTGCCTCATACATTAACAACTCAGCCAGCATGAGTGAGCGCAGTGGGGGATTGAACCCCTGCTTCCTGCATCATTGGTAGGTGCCTTCACCATTGTGCTGTGTCTCTGCTCTTTTGTTTGCCCATCAGCGTACCACATATGCCTCCCGCGCAGCCATCTGATGCGCTAAGGTGCGGGGCGCACAAGGACGCCGCGCACCTTAGCGCATATTTAAATTACGGCTTTTCTTTTTCAGGATGGAACGCCCACTCCTTATATGGCATCCGCACTCTACCGCGGCCCGCACTTTAACGGGATCTTAGTAAACATACCCCTAGGACGTCTAAGCCAGAACATCTGAAAAAAAGCCAGGCACATCCAGCTGCAAACATAATTTCAGAAATGTGGGTGTGCCCAAAAAGGATGTCTGAGGGAGTGTCTACATAGATATCCCCAGAACCTTCTCTCAGAGCCTTAGGAGTAGACTAAGAACCTACTAAGGAATGGAGTAGCCTAGTGGTTAGAGCAACTACCTGATACTCAGAAGATCAAGGGCACACCTTGGGCAAGTCACTTAACACTCCATTGCCTGGGAAGAAAGGCCTAGCAATCTACTTCTGGTGATGCATTGCCAAGAAAGCCCAGAGGCAGCTGGGTTGCTAGGAAACAGCACAAAAAATAAAACGGAGCCTATTAGCCAGCATCCAAATGCCACTGCTGCTATCTACACCTTCTGGATGTTTTACAGCCAAAGCTAGCACTGTTCATGCCTGGAGCAGGTCTAAACTTAGACATGGCACTGAACATTTCTGAAATCAGGTGGGGACGTCCAGATTCTTGGGAAGACCCCCATGCCTGACCTCTTGAATGTCATCATGTAGGGGCATCCCCAGAACTGGCTTCTAAAATGGCTCTGGAGACATCTCTATGCCTGTTTTCTGACATCCAAAGAGTGAATAGGGCTTTCAAAATGACCCCCATAGTTTACAGTATATTTGTTTCCTTTTCTTCCCACCCCACTTAAGGTGAACTATGTGCAAAGCATAATGATAGTTTTGTTCACATTTCTTAGATATGTTTGTTTTTGTTTGGGTTTTTTTTTTGGGGGGGGGGGGTTGCTTTTAGGTGCACTATTGCTCTCATGAGTTTGTGATCACTAAGAAATATTCACATTTAATATTTTGAAACTGCAGTGAAATGAATTCTCTCAGAGAGTCTTCATAAATGCATATACATTTGCATTAGTCTGTGCTAACAGAAGAAGAATAAACGTGTGCAATGTGCATCTCTTTTTATATTTACCAAATATTTCATTATGAAAATGATTAATGAAGACCCAGAAGCGAAAATGTCAGCATATCCAATCAGTAGAACCTATCTCCTGGAACTTAATGAACAAAAGATAGGTAAGCTATGAATGTATTTTATGTTCTCCCTTCTCACCCTTGTGTGGAAGATAAACAGAGCTTCTAATTAAATCCTTTCCAAAGACTGTTGTCATGCTATAAAATGTGAATGAAATTATTACAAATAAATCAATATCAATTCTCTTACTTTCACAGCATCTAAATCATTAAGTCAACAAGGGGTGAGATTCAGGTCAGACTGTGCTATACAATTATATCGTATTGTGGTTAAAAGACATGAACATGCTTATTATGATACAATCCATGCCAAAGCAAACAATGATGTTTATTGAAAGCTAATTTCAAGTGTTGGAGGTTGAATAAACTATTATAAGTTTCTTAATGAAAAAATATCTTTTGCATACCTTAGCGGTTATAACCCACAGCCTAAGCAATCAGATTATAAAGTTAGATTAAATATAGCTCTTATTTACTTTTTCCGTATCCTTTCAACACTAATTAAATTTAAAAGTGCTCTTTGCTATCCTAGGGGCTGATATTCAAAGTCTTTAACTGGGTAGCCCTTGAGGGTGCTATCTAGATAAAGTGCTAAGAGAGATTCAGAAGCTCTCTCTGGATAATGCAACTGAATAAATCCACAGACCTTGCTAACACTCTCTGTCCCGCAGGGGCAGTCTGTGGGCACAGCGAGGATGGTACAATTGCTCTCTGTAAAGTGTCAACCTTTAACCGGGTAAGGCGGACATAACGCCGCCACGCTCGTCTCCCCACCCCCCCTACAAACAACACAACACCTTTTGGGATTAAAACTGGTCGCAGCTTTATTTAACCTTTTAACCATAACCAAACTTGTTTTAAATACAAACATCTTGCCTCCCCCCCACCCCCGCAGAGCAAGCCCTCACCAGCCATGTTATTAGCAAAGTGACGCCGCTTCCGCTTCCGCCGAGCCCGAGCCCGGCTAATCGTCCCAGCCCTCCCTCATTCCGGCTTTGCCATATTATTAGCAAAAACCTGAGGGATTGTCCGGGTCAGGGGTACCCCACCCCTGCCCCAATGTTTGCATCCAGCTCCGGACCCCGGAAACCTCCGGGATCCCGCCACCCCCACCAGCTGCAACACCCCCACCCCTTGTCCACCACCCCATTAAAGGGCGGGTGGGAGGGCGTCTGTCCGCTCCGGCAGCAACCCCGAAAAAGACCGGGGCTGCGTGGCAACCTCTCCTAAGAGTTTGCCGACGCGGCCCCGCTTCCACTCATTGGCTCCCGTGCCCACAGGCAACCGCGGGAGCCAATGACCCTGCAGGCTCCTTGCGCCTGCCCCCCCTCCCTCGCCTATCACACCGAGATGCATGTGGCTAGCCGCCCCCCCGCTTATCTTCGGCCGCACGCACAAGGCGCCGCGGCCTTCCATTAACCGGGTAAGGCGAACATAACGCCGCCACACTCGTCTCCCCACCCCCCCTACAAACAACACAACACTTTTTGGGATTAAAACTGGTTGCAGATTTATTTAACCTTTTAACCATAACCAAACTTGTTTTAAACACAAACATCTTGCCTCACCCCCACCCCCGCGGAGCGAGCCCTCACCAGCCATGTTATTAGCAAAGTGACGCCGCTTCCGCTTCCGCCGAGCCCGAGCCCGGCTAATCGTCCTAGCCCTCCCTCATTCCGGCTTCGCCATATTATTAGCAAAAACCTGAGGGATTGTCCGGGTCAGGGGTACCCTACCCCTGCCCCAATGTTTGCATCCGGCTCCGGACCCCGGAAACCTCCGGGATCCCGCCACCTGCTCAGGACCTTAACGCCCTGAGCCGCCCCCCAAGGCAAAGCTGCGACCAGCCCTCCCCAAAGTCATGATACCTTCCACAGCCTCTTGCCAATCGTTCAGGAGCAAATCCATGCCAACCGGACAGAGATGTACTCCGTCCGACCTGTAGAGGCCGAGACAGTCCACATCCACCCACGGATGCAACATCTGGTATCTGCCCCGCTCCCCCACCCATCTACCAATTTCACGATTAATCTTCGTCAAACCTCTCGACCACCGCCGCTGAACCTTGCAAGCAGGCCGTGGAATAACATCAGACCAAACCAAAACAGTACCCGGGAACATCGCTCCCACCACCCCAAAGTCCTTGCACACAGCCCGGATCAATTGTCGACAAGTCCATGATGCCAAGTCGTTGCCTCCGAGGTGCACCACCAAGACGTCCGGCGCTTCTCTGCTCCGCAGGTGATGCCGCAGCAAAGGCAGAAGCTGGAACCACCTCAGTCCCCGCTCGCCCAGCCATGAGACGGTCACCCCCAGGTGCTCGAGGCCCAGGTGCGGCCCCAAAGGCCGTGTTGCCGCGCGTCGACCAGCCCAGTAAACAAAGGAGTGGCCAACCATCCAACCGCGACACACCCCTGATGGCTTTACTGCAAAACAAAGAGATAGCGCAGTTAGTTCCACCCCCCAGCCCTTATAGCCGCACATATCGGCGGAAAGCCTGCGACGTCCAGCGGCCGATCCGCTGTATGTCGTGCTCCCGCAAACCGGCCGCCACCGCACTAGTCGCCGCCCCGATCCGGAAGGAGTGTGGTGTGAACCGTCCCGGATCCTCACCGAGCCGTCGTAACGCAAGCCGCAGCACAGCCGTAAACTGGAAACGCGTAAGCACTCTCGCATCTTCGTGGAGAAAGAGACTGCCTGCACCTCCTGGCTGCACCAGCAGGTACTCATGCAGCAAAGCGAATGGGCACACCGGCGCCCCCTCCACCGCCCGGAGCTCCACCCAGGTACCTTTACCGCGCTGATCCGTCTTAGAACGGGCTAAGTACAACTTAACCCCACCCCCCCCCCACCCACCGTACCTGATGTACTTGCAAGCCCCCATAGCCCGGAACCCGGCCAGACTCCGCCACTAATTCGCCCACCCGGAAGGCGCCGAAAAAGGCTACCGAAAATACCGCCCGGAACAGCAAACTTTCATAGACCGACGAAACCACTTGCGGCAACACCTCGCACAACCGCCGCAGCAAGTCATGCGTAATAGGCCGCTGATGGTCAACTGCCACAGGAAGCAACTGCTCCCAACCCAGCAGGAGCCGACGTATCAAGAAGCCCCCCGCTGCATTCCCCCAACCAACCGCCTTGGCAAAAAATGAAAACCCCACCAGATGGCTCCGCACTGTAGCCCGTGAGACCCCCGCCGCCTTTGCGGCCACTACATACTGACCAAGAAGCAGATCTGGAACAGGGCCCTGACTCCAACCCTGCTCCGCCAGGTATTGCACCACGCTGCTGCAGCCTGGCTGGTACGCCGCCCAAGTCGCCGCCGACACGGACCTCTCCAGCAGGTCCATCAGGTCCCGAGGCCAATCTGCCATAATTGCTCGGGGACTGATGCCTCTTCCTCGTCCGCCTCCGGTGCCAAGGTCCGGAACAACTCCCACTTAAAACGAGAAAGAGCATCAGCAATTCTGTTAGTACACCCCAGAATGTGCCGAGCCCGCACCACGACATTCACGCACAGGCTCTCCAAGACCACGGCCCGCATTAACTCCGCCACCTGCCGACATCGCGGAGCATAATTGTTGATCACACTGACCACCGCTTCATTGTCGCACCACCAAACCACTTTCCGGTTACGCAACTTATCGGGCCACACTGACAAGACCACCCAGATGGGAAACAACTCTAAAAATGTGATATTACTGGTGAGGCCCAACTCCCTCCATGCCTGCGGCCACTCCGCCGCACACCACGAACCCCCAAAATAAACCCCAAAACTGCATCCCCCAGCTGCACCCGTGTATAACTGCAATTCCCAACTGGATACCTCCCGTTCCTGAAGCACCGTGGTGCCATTGTACTGCCGCAGGAACGCATCCCACACTCTCAAATCAGCCCGTATACTCTGCGACACCCTAATATGATGGTGTGGCTTCAAAACCCCCCTCGTGGCCCCTGCAAGCCGCCGCAGAAACACTCGCCCCATCGGCATTACCCTGCATGCAAAATTCAAAGACCCAATCACCGCCTGCATCTCTCACAATGTCAGCTTCGGAGAGACCAATACATTCGCCACAACTCGCGCTGCCGAGCCACCTTGGACGCGGGCAGCCACACCTCCATCGAAACTGAATCCCACGCTAACCCCAGAAACATGACCTTAGACGCCGGGCCCTCCGTCTTACCTACCGCCAACGGTACCCCCCAGTCCCGTGACAAGCTCTCGAACCCTGTGAGCAAGTCTTGACACCTGCCTGACTGCGCCTCCCCCACAAAGAGAAAATCGTCCAAGTAGTGGACCACATTATCACAGCCCACTTGCTGCACCAAAACCCAGTGCAGAAAGGTGCTGAAGTGCTCAAAATACGCACAGGAAAACGAAGCGTAACGTACCGCGCACAATTCCTTTGGGATGTGGTCATTCACCGAAGCTCCCATTGGGAAGGATAAATTATGTATCAAGAGGTATTTCCCAGGCACCTTTTCCGGTATAATACCCAAAGGGGAAACCACAAGGTCCTCGAAGGGTGGCTCCATGAAAGGGCCCACCACCCTCCCCAAGCGGATCTCGACAGCCAATTTCTCACGGACCACATGCGCAAACCGTCTAACCGACGGCAAATTCTTGGCCTTGCGTGATGCCAACTTCCCTACAATAGGAATCAGAAACCCATTTTGAAAGCCCCCCTCCAAAACCGCTCTGGCCGTCCGACGCGGATACTTGCGCAACCAGGGGCGCATCGCCTCGATCCGGATCGGGGACGGAGCAATGCCCCAGCTAACCTTACTGCTTGGTTGGAGGTGCTGAGGCCCCAACTGCTCCTTTCCTGACACATTTGATGGCAGCATGCCCTCCGTTGCAGACCGAACAGGCATGTCGGAATTTGCAATCTGGAAAAGGGCAGGATGATTTGTTGAACCGCCAACACACATCTCCCGCCCAGCCCCTGCCTAGCCCACTTGCCCCCCTTTTGGGGCACTCGCACTCGTCCCCCCCGATCTCGCCGCCATCTGCGTCAACCATAGGTTGATGTCCTGCATCCCCCACGAGAGCATGTGATTCTCTTCCATTTTATCGCGGAACTTCTCATCATAGTTGAGCCAAGCCCAACCATCATGTGTCTGCGACGCTTTCAAGATGGAGTCAGCATACGCCAGTAGCATCCCGTAATGCTCTGGATGCGCATGACCCCAAACACTAGCGAGCCTCAAAAATGCCCAAGTCCAATTAACCACATTCCGTGCCACCCGTCGCACCCTACCCGCCTTCTCGTCCTCTTTTCTCTTTTTTCTCCCCATAATGCCTCTGACCCTCTAGCAACCGAAAAATATCAATATAGCGCCTTTTTTCCACTTTCCGCCGCAAATGCTTTGGCACAGCTTCCCACAGTTCCGCATACGCTACCATCGAAGGCGTCACCCCCACCCCGGCCCCCGGCGCCGCATCCTTTGTGACTTCTCTCCCCCTGCTTTCTGACGACGAACGTGACGTCGACGAAGAGGACGAGGTAGAAGAAGACCGAGACCTCCGCCGCCTATGACACGAATGCCTCCGCTTCCGCCGGGCCTTCTTACCCCCTTTTTCCGCCGCCGCCAAGACCCCCACTAGTCTCTACCACAGACTCACCAGTCGTGCCCGCTGAGCCGGCCGCAGGCACTCCCACGTCTACGTGGACTGCCGCCGCCGGTCCACTCGCCGCTCCAGGCTGTCCATCCTCTGCCCTCCCCGCAACGGGCTGCTGTTGAGGGCCACTTGTCCACGGGTTTCCAGCGTAGTGCCAACCGGGCGGGACCTATGGGGAGAAAAAAGCAAAAGGCGAAGCAGCACCTGCCACAGCCCAAGGCTGCTGCCACGCCCCCACCCAGTCCGCCCGCGAGGGGCCTTGACCCCCTCCCTGCCAATGCTCCCAGGCAGGCGCCGCGGCCCCTTGCCCTGCCCCCCCACCCATCGGCCCCCCCTGATCACCCCCTCCTCCGACTCCGGAGGACAAAACCCCACACCAACCCCGACCTCTACCCCTAGCCCAGCTCCTGATCCCCCAACCCCCCGCCCCATGCCTCCTGCCCCCCTGCTCCTACCCCCTCTCGTTCTCCGTCCCCTATGCAAAACCCGGCCCCTTCTCTCTTCCCCCTGTTCCCCCCTCAGCTCCAAAGACAAGCCCCCACCTAAACCGGTGCCATCCCCATTTTCCCTGCCCCTGCCAGCAGCCCTGCCCCTACCCCCTCCAATTCCTACAGCACCCTGCCCTGACCTCAGCCTACCCCCCTGCGGCGAAACCCTCCGATTCCCCCGCTCCCCATTAGGCCTAGTCTGCTCCCCCCCTCCTTGACCCTTGGCCTGCTCTCCCCCTTTCACCTGCTTTCATACTTGAAGGCATCTCCCACAGACAAAGGCGCCCTTAAAATAAAAGAAAGGCCCCCCTTGACTAGCGGGATCAAAATAGCCCCGGTAATCCTCACCCAGCCCAGCCGCGGAAGATACTGTCCCTCATTTTATTTTTTATTTTTTTATTTAGCAGGTTTTTTGTGTACCGCCTCACCCCTGAACACCACCCGACTCCACACACCCGCCGATATCTCCCCAGGCCTTAAAAATCTGTAAATTTGTGCCCCGAAGCTCACCGCGCCGTCTGTCCACTCCGGCAGCAGCCCCGAAAAAGACAGGGGCCGCGTGGCAACCTCTCCTAAGAGCATGCCGACGCGGCCCCGCTTCCACTCATTGGCTCCCGTGCACACCGGCAACCGTGGGAGCCAATGACCCTGCAGGCTCCTTGCGCCCGCCCCCCCTCGCCGATCACGCCGAGACGCGTGCGGCTAGCCGCCCCCCCGCTGATCTTCGGCCGCGCGCACAAGGCGCCGCGGCCTTCCATATCTGGAGAGCGGCAGTTTTCAGCTGATGCTTATATAGGTGGTTTAGGCTTCATCAAAAGCAGGCCTAAATTGCTATCCAGATAAGTGCTGACTTTATCCGAATAGTGGTGACTTTCAGTCTTCCCTTATCTGGATAACAATTTAGGCCTGTTTTTGATGCAGCCTAAGTTATCTATATAAGCACCGGCTAAAAATTGCTATTAACTGGATAAGGATAGCACTTATTTGCATAGTGGCCGCTCAATCTGGATAGTCAACTTCAACCACTACCTGCATATTGCCACTTAATATCTAGATTATTAAAGCTTTGCAGCTGACTGCTATAGAGGCACATTTCACAATGGGACGTCCAAGTGCAATCTGGGATGTCAAAGCCAGAATGTCTAAAAAAAAAAGCATGCATGTGCAAGTTCTATATAGATGTCCCTAGGATAGCACTTCAGGATCATGATGTCTAATAGCATAATAGTTAAAATTGTACTTTAATAGTAAGGTTCAAATCCTAGCATGGGCCTTGTGATCGAAGGCTATTTGCTTAATTCTCTAACTTCTCTGGATATTTTAAGATGAAAACAAACACTTTCATGATGCCTATTCTTACCTGGAGCAGGTATACATATGGGGGGTCCACCAAAGTAGCACAGCACCACGTAAATAGAAGAAACCTAGTACTAAACCATGGTATTAAAGAAGGAACCTTTATTGCAAAAAAATTGCACACGCCAAAACGCCCAGCTGGTTTGAAAATTTGCCTGATAGGGATCAATAATAGAAAGAGTTATTCAGCCATTGTTTGGAGTTAGCTTGACAGAATCTGAGATTTGAATATTACTCCTCATTGGAAGTTGAAAAAGTGCACAAAAACATTTTTAGTTTGTTTACAAGTCACTTGGTTCATTTCACACATTCATTATAAAATAAAATCTTTTTGTTGTCGTTAAGTGCTGTTGAGTTGGTGTTGACTCATGGCGACCCTCTGGATAATTCATATAAACTGTGTTCGGTCTTCAGTCAGGTGGCTCATTGTTGATAGAGTGGCATCCATAGCTGCTGTTATTGTACCAGTCAATCTCATTGCTGGCCTTCCTCTTTTACATTGACCTTCTGCCTTGCCAAGTATTATGTCTTTCTACAATGATCTATCTCTTTTCATGATGTGTACAAAGTATTAAAGTCAAAGTCTTGTCATCTGAACTTCTAAGGAAAGCTTAGGTTTGATCACCTCTTGTACTGACTGGTTTGTTCTTTGGGTGGTCCATGATATACACAGTATTTGTCGCCAGCACCATAATTCAAAGGCATCAAATTTCTTCCTGTCTATCTTTTTCACTGTCCAGCTTTCACATCCATATGAAAACACCTTGACTTGAACAAGCTGAATTTTTGTATGGAGAGAGACATCTCTGCTCTTGAGAATGTTGTTTAGGTCCTTTATAGCTATTCTGCCAAGAGCAATGCATTGTCGGATTTCTTGACCGCTTGTCCTTTCTTTATTGACTATTGATCCAAGTAGGTTAAAGTTGTCAACTATTTCAATTTTGTCTGCATCAATGATGAACTTATTGATTTTGCCAACTGTCATGATCTTTGTCTTCTCAACATTAAGGTGCAGACCCATTTTAAGACTATATTCCTTGATCTTTAGAAGCAAATGTTTCAGATCATCTTCACTTTCGGCCAGTAATATGGTATCTTCAGCATAGTGAAGGTTGTTGATGAGTCTTCCACCAATATTTTTAGCACCCATTAATCAACTTAACAAACATTCATTCATTGGTTAGCATGTTAAATCACTTCAGTATACACTAAAATTGTAAAGGTGTCCTACTAGAAGGAGGAGTGGCTCAGTGGTTGGGAAAGGTTACCTCAGGCCAGAAAGCCAGTGGTTCAATTCCCACATGGGGACAAGCAACTTCAGGCCAGAGGGACTGGGGTCTCTAGTCCCATGGCCACTCCTTGTGGCCTTGGGAAAGTCACTTAACCTCCATTGCCTCAGGTACACTTAGATTGTGAGCCCCTTTGGGGACAAGGGAATAAAAAGTGCCTGTTAGTATACATGTAAACCATACTAATTCTAAAGAGCACAGTATAAAAAAATAGGGTAATTTTATAAACTCCTGCCTAGTTAACATGTGTTTTTATGCAAATATTTCAAGCCTGTTTGAAAACTGAACCTCCTTTGCCCGGCTAAAGAGAACACTAAACAGTTACAGGCTCATTCCGAGCCACGAATAGTGGGGATGGACATCCCAACAGGATGTACATCCCTGCTATTCGTGCCCCCTCCCGCCAGCATCTGGCTTCCCTGCAGGTTGTATGGGGAAGCTAGACGGGGGCTGGAAAGAGGAGGATTGGGGGAAGCATTAGGGCGGGCAGTGGGAAGTCGCCGGACACGGACGTACAGGGCTGATTCTAATGTCGGCCCTGTATGCTTGTGTAGCGGCAGAGCGCAAACAATCCAATAATACCAGGAGTCTGTTCAAAAGGTCCAAATCATTTATTGTGCACAAGACTCAAGCAGAATCACATTCAAAATGGCTGAGCAATGGCTATTAGTAAAACAACAAAGTCTGTTCAAAAGGTCCAAATCATTTATTGTGCACAAGACTCAAGCAGAATCACATTCAAAATGGCTGAGCAATGGCTATTAGTAAAACAACAACTTTTATACTGTTCTTCTCCAGTCTAGACATAGGCAAACTTTTCATTGGTTCCGGTAACCCCTTTCGCCCCATCTATTGGTCCCGGTGCCTTTACGTAGTTATCCAATGAGGACCTTTGTCTGGGCTCAGCACCTGTTTCCCCCCCTTACAGCCCTCATTACAATGGTCAGTTCTTAGGCTCTTGATACATCTCTTCTCCAAGGTCACTAGCTGGCTGGAATATGTGCGAAAGCAGGGCACTGTAACCTTTCTTTCAACAGAGTTAATTAATTACATAGAAGCTTCTCACATTCTTATCAGTTCCAATTAAAGCAGTTTTTCTATTTCTCCTAAGTTTCGATTTTGCTTAGCTATGCTTGATTATGCTTAGTTAAGTTTCGATTCTATGGGGGAAGCATTCAAAGGGTTTTTCATTCCTCCGGGCCTAGCCACAGGCTTCATTTACAGGTCAAGCTGCTTAGGCCTGCCTGCTTAATTCAAGCAGCATGGATCATAGACCTTTGCCTACCACATTCCCCCCTTTGATTAATCTCACCCTATGGCTAATAAGTTGTGAGATTTAAATCACTTAATTACACTGGGGTTGGGTTACAACCAAGCGTACCAGGATTAGGGTGCCATAAGGCTAAAATCTTAGTGGCAGTCTTTCGTTCTACCGTATTCTCTATAACACTACTAATAGAGCGCATACAACATGGGATTATACATGGTAACAGCAGAAACAAAGCTACAAATACCAATATTATCATAGCAAAAGTAGTAAGTCCTCCCAATCCGGAGAAGATAGATTTGAACCAATTAGGTATCTTAAGACCATGCCAAGTCTGTACTGGCACATAGGCGTGCTTTCGCATGTTTTCAGCAATATTTTCAACTACTTGACCTTTGTCATCTATCTTAAAACAACAACTGGTTAGATTCAACTTACCACATACTCCTCCTTCAGCTGCTAATAAGTAATCTAGTGCCAAGCGATTCTGATATATTGCAGTACGCATTTGTGTACTCTGTCTGGCGAGAAGTGTGAGTGCTTGGCTAGTTTCATTAGTTATTAGTTCGACAACTGCTTGCAAGCGTATAATACGATTTAGCATATACACAGGGGTCCTTTATCCCCAGGTGCCATCTTGCTCCCAAGTGGCAGGTCCATAGTAGGCAATAATTTGTTCGGGTGGCCAATCATCACCATCCCATCTCTCCCATTTGCCTATCTGTAAAGCTGCTCTCTTATGTCTCTTAGTATACACTGGGTAACCTAATTGTTCTCCCTGTTCTGTGGGTAGCAGAAAGAAAGAAGGTCAGATGGTTCCTAAGACACATGCCCCTCCCCAATGAATAGGGAGTCGAGCATATGCTCGGGTTCCACAGATCCAATACAAACCAGGTGGGGCTTGCCAGGCATGAGGTTGGGCAAGGTTGGTCCAAAGATCGGCAAGCTCAGGGAATTTTACTAATGGATTGGTAGGTTCAGGTTCATTAACTCCTGACCACCAGGACGTCTGTTGTGTGGTGTCATTATAAAACTTTTGACTAAGACAGACAAGCTGTCCCACTTTCAAATTGAACTGGGGTCCAGTTCGAGCATAACACAAACGTCCAACTATTGGGTGTGCTAATACCCATTCACTTGTGGTCTTATGTAGCTCAGTATGATTATAAGCTACTGAGTAATTTAATTCTTGGGCCTCCCAGGGCCACTGATCACCCATTCTAGTTTCTCCACAAAAGTAACAATCTGAAATGTGGAGACTGGATACTACTGCTCCAGCTAATTCTAAGAACAGATTTTGAGAAGGGTGGGGATGTCAAACTTGTTTACATGCATAGTTTCATAGAAGATATCATGTATATGGTACCGTGATGAACGATGGGCCTGGGTGTTCAGTTTAATATATACAATAGCTCCTGGATCTGACCCAGAGCCTGCAATGCGTAGTCCAAATTTATACCCTTGTGTCCATGCACTGGGATTTATTATATGTAACTCTAATGGATTACAGGCACCCTTCTTATATTTTTCTGGATTCTTTACATATGGCTGATGTAAGGCAGCCATTTGATTATCTCTGGTATTCTCTATCATACCAGTTTTCCATGTGGCATAGAAAATACATTCCCACTTTGGGCAATAGTAATCTTCAACTGGTGCTGTGCTATACTCATTTGATAAAACTCGTTTTCCTGTACATGCTCCCCATCCGGTGGTTCATTCTGGACACATATACTTGTGATCATAATAATATGCTTTTTCCCAGTTAGCACAACTAGAACGACTATCCTTATTTATAGCATCACAAGCATCAAAATACAAAACAGCACTCTTTGTAGGATCAGTAAGTGGGGGTGTAGCATTAAGTAAAGCTCCATCTGCATCACTCCATCGTATCTCTAGAGTATAATAGGATGGGTTCTGATGTGGGTTAAAACAAACTTTAGTATTACCCTTAGTACATATGTTCAGTTCAGTGGTATTATATATACACCGACTTACTGCACCAGTGCAGGTGTAGTAAGAATGATAAAGCAAAGTCTGAGTTACTTTCATTCCAGTCCGAGTAGAAGTAATGCAGGCAGTACATGGGGGTAAGGCAAAAGTGAGTTCAAAGCTCCCCATGCAGGCAACCAGAACAAAATAGATGCATGTTGATTGTAGGCATTCTGAATCTCTGCTGGAAAATCTTGACCTCGACGTTCACTGCTTCTTGACACAATGTTGACCCGTCTGCTAATGAAGCAATTCAACGGGTGTCAATGTTGATTGAAGATCCTCAAGTTTCCGCTGTATGCGAACCTACCAACCGTAGTTGGCCTGAATAAAGTTTATCAATGCAAAGTTATTCAGTGTACCACAAACGTACACATTGGGTCCTCTCCAATCCCAATTGAAAGAACAAGTTTTGCTGGATTGGAAACAGCAATCCTCTTCGAAAGACTTGTCAACTGTAGAGTACCGTAGTTCTTGGGTGGCCCAGAGAAGTTCTAGGCCGCTGGTTGCCGCCTCAGGGTGAGTCGCAAAGGAATATCAGGATGCTGCATCACAGTCCACTGACCTGGGTCTGGAACTGCTGCTGGCTTGACTCTGCTATGATGGATCCAGGATTCGATTTCTGCTACCTTCACGGCTGTTGGTGTAGACAAGATGACGGTGTATGGTCCCTTCCAATGGGGTTCCAGCGGTGTCTTCTTCCAATCTTTGATCCACACTGAGGTACCAGGCTTGTAGGGATGCAGGGGTTCCGTCAAGTTGATAGGTAACTGGTCCTGTATCCACGCATGGAGAGTCTGCAGGACAGAACTAAGAGCTAGGAGTTCTTGTCTGGTTATTTCTGAACCAATTTGTGTCAAACTACCCTTACTTCCCTGCACTATTGGCGGGGGTTTACCATACATGATTTCAAAGGGAGAGAATCCTGATGATTTTACAGGAGCTGAGCGTATCCTAAGTAAAGCTATTGGGAGAACTTGGGGCCACTTCAGGTGGGTCTCCTGACATAGCTTAGACAACTGAGATTTTAGAGTACGATTCATTCGCTCAACTTTCCCTGAACTCTGAGGTCTGTATGCTGTGTGTAACTTCCATTGTATCTGTAGGGCACTTGCTAACTGTTGGGTAATTTGAGATACAAATGAGGGCCCATTGTCCGACCCTATTACTGCAGGGATTCCAAATCTGGGGATAATTTCCCTCAGCAAAACCTTGGTGACTTCTCTGGCCTTTTCAGTCCTGGTGGGGAAAGCTTCCACCCACCCAGAGAAGGTGCAAACTAAGACTAACAAGTAACGATATCCACCGGCTTTTGGCATTTCAGTAAAGTCCACTTGTAGGTTGTGCATAGGGGTTACACCACCTGACTGAACTCGGGGTGGTGGTGTAGGACCCTGCTTGGCATTGTTTCTGGCACAAGTTAAACACTGGCGAGCTACTGAGGTTGACAGAGCTCCCAACAATGCAATGCAAAAATGTGGTCTGAGTGCTTTTTCCATTGTGTTTTTCCCATAATGTGTAGCTTGATGAAAAGCCTTTACAAAGGCTGGTCCCAATGATCCAGGGATTACTATTTGTCCTGGAGGTTGGCTACCCTCTGTTGGTGGCAGCTCAATCCATCCATCTTTCAGTACCCCATTTTCTATAGTACAATAATAGTCCAATTCTTTCTTGGTGTATCGTGGTGTCCACAGGTTAAGGGGTACAGGAAACAATACTGCTTGTACTGGTGTTGCTTGTGATGTAATTTGTCCTGTCATGGCTGCTTCGCGTGCTGAGACATCAGCAAATCTGTTTCCTTGGGCAACTTCTCCTCTTCCTGTTTGATGTCCTCGGCAGTGCATGACAGCAACTTATACAGGGGCCCATACCGCATCTAACAACATTAATATTTCTGGGCCATACTTAATTGATTTGCCTCCAGAGGTAATGAGTCCTCGTTCTTTGTACAGAGCTCCATGAGCATGTAAAGTAGTGAAAGCGTATTTTGAGTCTGTGTATACATTCAACTGAAGTCCGGCACCTAATACTAGTGCCCTTGTGAGTGCTATCAATTCCGCTTTCTGTGCTGATGTTCCTGAGGCAAGAGCTGATGATTCAATGACTTTTCCCCAGGTAACTACTGCATACCCGGCACAGCATCGTCCATTGATGATGAGGCTGCTTCCATCCACGAAGTAAGTCTGGTCAGGGTTTTCTAAAAGCACATCAGTTAGATCAGGTCGACTTGAAAACACAGTGTCCATGACTTCTATACAGTCATGTTCTGGTGGGTCCTCGCTGATTGGTATCAAAGTGGCTGGGTTGAAAGCATGGCTCACTTCCAGTTGTATTCGAGGATTTTCGCATAGCATGCTCTGGTATTTCAGCATTCGAGAGTTGGTGAACCAATGATTTCCTTTTTGTTCCACAAGGGCAAGTACTGCGTGTGGTACTGTAACACGTATGTTCTGTCCTAAGGTGAGTTTATCTGCTTCACTCACTAACAATGCGGTGGCTGCAACAGCTCTCAGACATGGCGGCCATCCTTTGGCTACAGTGTCCAATTGTTTTGATAAGTATGCTACAGGTCGCTCCCAATGTCCCAAGGTCTGAGTTAACATTCCTAGAGCGTTCCCTTGCACTTCATGTACAAATAGATGAAAAGGCTTCTGGACATCTGGTAGTCCAAGTGCTGGTGATGACATTAATGCTTTCTTCAAGGTTTTAAAAGCTTCATCTTGATCGGGTCCCTCACTCTAGTGGTGACTTCTCTTCTCCTTTGGTGGCTTCATATAGTGGTTTAGCAATCTGAGCAAAGTTAGGTATCCATATTCGGCAGTATCCTGCTGCTCCCAGAAAGGCTCTGACTTGCTTCCTGGTAGTTGGAGTTTGGATACTACACACGGCTTCTTTTCTTTCTGGTCCTAATGGTCAGCCGGAAACCCAAATACTTTACTTCTATTTGGCATAGCTGTGCTTTTGCTCTGGAAACTTTGTACCCAGCTTCATCTAATAGTTGTAAAAGGTCATTTGTGGCTTGTACACATTCACTCTCTGATGTGGTAGCTACCAATAGGTCATCCACATACTGAGTTACAGGAGTTACAGGATAGCTTGAGAGATCTTGGTTTAGTGCTGCACTAAAGATGGTGGGTGAGTTCTTGAATCCTTGAGGCAATCGTGTCCAGGTAAGTTGGCCCCGTCTTCCTGAGACAGGGTCCTGCCATTCAAAGGCAAACAGCAATTGGCTACTCGGGGCTAATCGTATACAGAAGAATGCATCTTTCAAATCCAGGACAGTAAAATGGGTAGCTTCAGCAGGTATCAGTCCTAAGAGTGTATAAGGATTTGGCACGACTGGATGTATGGTTTCAACCGCTTCATGCACTCTCCTTAGATCTTGCACTGGGCGGTAGTCACCTGTCCCAGGCTTCTTAACTGGCAGAAGAGGTGTATTCCAAGGTGATTGACATATTTTGAGAAGGCCATACTCCAGTAATCTTAACAAGTGGCGGTGAATGCCCTCAATTGCTGGTCTTGGGAGTGGGTATTGTTTAACATGTACTGGTTCTGCTCCAGGTTTAAGGGTCACAATTACTGGGGCTATGTGCTTAGCTAGACCTGGTGGATTACCTTCTGCCCATACCCCAGAAGGAGCCATAATGTTCTTTGGCAAACTAAAATTGGTATCAGGAGCTGGCTTAGTACTGTAATATCTCCATTCTTCTTCTCTGGGAACAGTAAGCACCATTAATCCTGCAGGCTTCGAATTCACAGTCATTTGCATTTCTCCTTTCTCAGTAAAGAATATTTGGGCCTGCAGTTTAGCTAGCATATCTCGTCCCAGTAGTGGCACTGGACACTCAGGCATGTAAAGGAATTGGTGCGTTATTTGCTGTCCTCCTAGTTTACATACGCGGTTTTGCAGAAAAGACTTGGTGGCTCCCATAATAGTAACTGCTCTTGTGGACAAAGGAGCTATTTGCTTATCTACTACAGAATGTTCTGCTCCAGTATCATCCATAAAGTCCATGAATTGGTCCCCTATCTTTAAGCAGACCATAGGCTCCTGGGGACCTAAGGCAAATTCGGAGCCCGGTCTGTCCTAATCTGCTTCATCTAAATCAGGGGTCTCAAACTCAAATTGCTTTGAGGGCCAAATGAGGACTTGTAAAGTAACCCGGGGGCCGCATAAGACGTGGGGCCTCATTTGCATAAGGGGCCTCATTTGCATAAATATTTGCATAATGTTACCATACACTAACTTTTAGTAAACATGCCTCTTAATGAGTATGGATAAAGAAAGACTAAAAGATTTAGAAATAGGAAGACAATAATTAAACTGGGAACCCCAAAAGCCAAACTTGGAATGTACAACAACACTGTAGAAATAAAACTATAAATTAATTTCCTCTTGTACTAAACAAAGTGCAAACATTAATGATGCACATTTCCCAGAGCTGACATATTCCAGTTAATAAATTCAAAATAAAGAGATATTTTTCTACCTTTTGTGCATTTTTTTTCAGTTGCAATTGCTCCAGCCACTTCTGGTTTCTTCGTGTCTTCTGCTATCTCCATCGTCTGCTGTCCATTTGTCCTTTCTTCTCTCTTCTAGTTTTTTTCCATTCTCTCTCTCTACATCTGCTTTAACATACTAATCTTTCTCCTTTTGCTCTTTCCTCATTCCTATTTCATCCACTCAAATTTTACCCCTCCATCCTCAATCCCCACTTACTCTCCCAATACCTGGCCAATTGTAGATTTGTCTTCTCTTCCAGACAAAATATTTTTCCCCTCTCCATTTCACTTTCCCAGCTCCATCCCATTCTAATCCTCCCCCAACATCAGCTCCCTTCTAGTTCCAGCCCCATCCAGCATCTGCTCCTTTCCAGTCCCTGCATCAGTCCATTTCCAGTCCTATCCTAGCCTCACCATCAGCCCATTTCCAATCCTAGCCCCCCATCAGCCCATTTCCAATCCTAGCTCCCTCCCCTCACAGCCCATTTCCATTCCAAGCCCCCCTCCCCATCAGCCATTTGCAGTTCAAGCCCCCCTTCCACTCAGCCCATTTCCAGTCCTAGCAACCCCCCCAGCCCATTACCAGTCCTAGACCCCCCATAGCCCATTACCAGTCCTAACCTCCCCATAGCGCACTTCCAGTCTTACCCCCCCATCACCCCATTTTCAGTCTTACCCCCCCATAGCCCATTACCAGTCCTAGTCCCCCCCATAGCCCACTTGCAGTCCTATCCCCCATCACACCATTTTCAGTCTTACCTACCCTCATAGGCCATGACCAGTCCTAACCCCCGACTCCGCCCACCTCCAGTCCTAACCCCCATCACCCCACTTCCAGTCCTAACCCCCATCTGCCCATTTCCAGTCCTAGCCCCCACCATAGCCCATTACCAGTCATAACCCCCCCCCCCTGCCAATAGCCCACTTCCAGTCCTTACCCCCATCTGCCCATTTCCATTACTTGCCCCCCCCACAGCCAATTACCAGTCATTACGCCACCCCCCCCTGCCAATAGCCCACTTCCAGTCCTAACCCCCATTACCCCATTTCAGTCAGCCCCTCCATAGCTCATTACCGGCCAGCGAAGGAGGGAAACAAAAAAAACCCAAAACCCTGGCTTCTGCCGTTGCCGCCGTGGCAGCGGCAGAATCAATTGTCAAATTTAAAAAAAAAAGACTTCTGCTGCTCAAGCAGCAAAATCAGCTGTCCTGCGGCCCCTTCCCCTGTGCCCGGAGATCCGAGTCTGCTCTATCAGCGGCGTGCTTTTCAAGCCGCGTGTTTGAGACCCTTGATCTAAATCATAGTCCATTACGGTTACAACTCCTTCTATGGCCTCCTCTCTTTCCCGTTGGAAATGTACTCGATTTGTTCCTCTGCGATTCTCTGCGATCGGCCTCTCTCCCTCTCTCCCCGAGGGGCGTTCTTTCCTTCTTCGTGTGAGGCGTCTTCGAGTTGCGGGCATGCGTTCCTCCAATGTCCTTCTTCTTTGCAATAGGGGCATTGATTCACGCCCAATGTGGGCCGGCTATCTCCTCGGCCCCTCCCTCTGCCTCTGCTCCTTCGGTTAGGGACACCTCCCCTTCTCTGTTCAACTAAAGCGGCAGCCAAAAGATCGGCTTTCTTCTTCATTTTACGATCACTTTCTTTCTGTCTTTCATTATCACGATTCACATACACCTTTTGAGCGACTTCCATTAGCTGAGCTGTATTCATGCCCGCAAAACCCATCTAATTTCTGTAGTTTACGTCTAATGTCTGGTTGGGACTGGCAGACAAAAGCGGCATTTACCATGCACAGACTCTCTGGTGCAGCTGGGTCATAGGGCGTGTACATTCTGTATGCCTCAGCTAATCTCTCATAGAATACTGCTGGGCTTTCATCTGCACCCTGGATAACTTCGGCTGTCTTGGAAAGGTTCATGGCTTTCTGGCCCCCCTTTCGCAGACCTTGTAAAAGGCCTTGGCAAAACCGAGCTAGGGCTCTGGATCCTACATCGGTGTTTGGATCCCACCGAGGATCTTCATTAGGAAATTCTCTCTTTGCTGCTTGGCGATTACACAGGTACACTAAAAATTTTTTTTTTTAAACTGCCTCTAATGTTTCGATTGATTTTTATGTTTTTTGGTGCGCTGAATCCAAATCTGGTAACCAATTTGCTCCATCACGTACAGATTTTTTGCTACATTGGGTTAGCAGTTTGAGGTGAACGTTTCAGATTGAGTGCGATCGAGATAAAAGTTTCTTGGATGAATTCTTTATACTAATTGTTTAGTAGTTATTCAAATAAGAATAAAGAAAATTGTAACAAGGCAGCACATAAGAATAGAGTAATGTCAACAAAACACACTGTGATGGTAGCAAAATTGTCTGCACTTAAAACAGCCACATACATGTGCACAAACATTGAGCATATAAGAGCGAGGTTAGACACAAAGCAAAGCAAAGAAATGTGCAAAAAATGCTGTACAGGTATGTATGTAAGAATAGAAAACGCAAACCGCACCATTGCAATACATGAAGACAAACACCCGATGGTGTGAAAATAAAATTCTAATAAATGAGATCCGACACTGTGGTAATAACTAGCAAATTTTTATTTCAAAGTTTAGTAAAAACACGATATTTGTCAACACAGTTTAGATTTTAAAGTCATTCTTGGGTCAATCAATCTCCTGGTGGGCCCGTTTCTTCTTCCCCCGAATGCTTCTCTTGGTGCGCTGCTTGGCGTATTTTTCATCTGGGGTTTCCCGCAGCAGCAACCAGCAGAAATCAGCCATCATAGTGGTGTTCCATCTTCCTTGGTACCTTCTCTCTGCGTCCTTGATGTCCTGGTGAAACCTTTCACCTTGTTCTTCACTGTACGCCCCCAGGTTTTCGGGAAAGTAGTTCACATGGGAGTGCAAGAAATGGACTTTCAGGCTCATGTTACAGCCTTGTTCATTGAAGGCATTGAGCATCCTGGCAACAATATCCTTATAGTTCTCATCCCGCCTGTTCCCCAAGAATTTGAGAACAACATCCTTGAAGGAATCCCAGGCTTCTTTTTCCTTCTCAGACATCGTTTCAGCGAATGCTCCATCTGAAATGAGTTTCCTTATATCAGGGCCAACAAACACTTCTTCCTTTAGCTTTGCTTCAGAAAGTCGGGGGAACTTTGAGCAAAGGTACCGAAAGCACTCACCATCTTTTGGAAGGGACTTGATGAATTGCTTAATGAGACCCAACTTAATGTGGAGAGGTGGTAATAGAATTTTATCACGAGGTACCAAGCTCTCATGAAGAACATTTTTCTCACCGGGTCTCAAATATTCCCGAATTGGCCAGTCTTTTTTCCCGCAGTGTAGGTCGCGGGCCCGGCTATCCCACAAGCAAAGGAAGCAGGGATATTTGGTGAAACCGGATTGCTGCCCTAATAGCATGGATAGAATTTTAAAGTCTCCACAAATCATCCACTTATGCTCATCATAACGAATCTTTTGAAGAATCAGGGCCAAATTCTCGTATTTTTCTTGGAGAATAACAGAGTGAGCAATAGGAACTGAAGCAAATGTGTTTCCATTATGAAGAATAACACCTTTTATGCTGTCTTTTGACGAATCAATGAACAGCCGCCATTCAGCAGGATCATACTTGAGTTTAAACTTTTCCATCACTCCGTATATATCGTTGCAAAATACCAAATCTTCCTCTTTGCTGAAATACTTCAAAAATTGTGTCTCGCGGTTGCGGTACCAATAAAAAGTTGTTCCTGGTGACAATAGATTTTTCTGTTTAAGCCGAGAACCTAGCAGTTGGGCAGCATCTTTTGGGAGTCCTAAATCCCAGACTAAATCATTCTATTCAGCTTGAGAGAAAAGTTCAGGTTTCGGATCTGGTTCAGTTTCAAACTCGGAAGTACTGGACTCATCGGGAAGAGCCATCTGATGAGTCTCATCATGATCAGAACCGTCCACACAAATATGATCCAAAGATTTTGGTGGTTCAGGCACAGGTACTTCGTTGCTATGAGGCATAGGCCTAATTGCTGAGGGAAGGTTGGGGTAACTTATTACGTTCTTATTTTTTAAGTTGTATCCCTTCACAATGCAAGAGCAAAAATAGCAGTCACTGCTGTGGTCTCTTTGTTCACGCCACATCATAGGTATTCCGAAACGAAATGCTTGTTTTTTACCTTTCATCCATAAGCATAGATCTTCCTCACATGTCTTGCACACTTTGTGAGGAGCCCACGGTTTGTCTTGATCGCCTAACTTCAAACCGAAATAGGCAAAACATACTTTTTTAATAAATGCAGAAATGTTCCTCTGCCGCTTTTTCACGGTATATTCCCCACAAATAAAACAAAAACTGTCCGGAGAGTTGACGCAACCTCTGGCTCCTTGTGGTCTTTTTCTGTCATCATGTTTCTATGTTTCTATGTAAATACACAGCACTGCAAACTACAACTGTAGTGAACCACTTCGGAATAAAGCTGGATTACGACTGAGCAAACAAAAGGTAATAATGAACTTGCAAGAAACTGAAATTTGACAGGAACGTTCATGTCGCAACCACCGTGTTTGAGCGAGCGAGCGAACGAGGCGAGGCGAACAGGAAAGAACATGCGCCAGCGTGAGTACTGGATTTAGCCCCCGCCTCCCAATTGTCCTGTTAATGTATAAAATGAATACAAAACACTCTAAAATATCATGAGGGAGTGTTTCTAGTTAGTTAACCTTTACAACCTCTATTTTGGGCCAAGAAAATAAACTGCAGTCGGCTAAAAAGAAATTATGTGAACATTCCTTATATGGGTAAGAAATCTAATTTTGCAAGAAAACGTGATGTGATGGAACATTTTGGCTATTTTTTCCTGGATTCAGCACCCCAAAATCTATAGGAATCAGTTGCAAAACTGGAGGCAGTTTTTTGGTAGTGTACCTGTGTTATCTATTCCTCCTCCTCCCTCTGCTAGAGGATTTTCTGCTAGCCAATTGACAGCTGCTTGCATAATTCTCGTCCGCTCCTCAGTAGTGAATAAAGTAGACAGGAGTTGACGGCAATCTGACCAAGTAGGCTGGTGGGTTTGTATAATTGTATTCATTAACTCTGTTAATTCTTGGGGCTTGTCAGTGTAAGAGGCATAATGCATTTTCCAATTCAACAAATCAGTGGTAGAGAAAGGCACATAAACTAAACTTGTGGGTCCCGCTACTATCTGGTTATCATCGTTCCTCACGGGCACTCCCGGGACCTGCCGCAGGGGCAATAATTTCTTAGTAGGGCCTCTCTTCCTCAAATTATGCTTAGTCTGGGAACCCTCGCTTGCAGCAGATGAGCCTGCACTGACAGCTGATTTTACACTGTCAGTCTCATACTGGGAAGACGATTCTTCTTCTTCATGTTCTGACTCAAGATTTTCCTCAGTCTCGAGCTGATCGGCCTCTTCAGGGGGCAAATCATCTGGCTGAGCTACTGGCGGGTCAGGGGGTGGAACTTGCCAGTCCTGGGGGGCTGCCGCGGGACGCAGTGGTACTCTTACTGGGCGCTGAGCTGGGAGCTGTCTAGTTACAACTTCCGGGGACTCGGGATCAACATAGATAGGCTTCTTAGCTATCCCTGTCCTCTGTGTCTGTTCTGTCAGTGCTACCATTATTCTGCATTGTTCTTCATAACAGCGCCGGGCCCAAGGGGGCGTGCTTTCACAAATGCTTAACCAGGAATCTATATAAGGAAACTGATCGGGGTGCGCTACTCGCACCTTCTGATAAACTGACTTTATGATTCCTATGGCAAATGTTCCATCTCGGGGCCACATAGGATCTAATGCAGGCCACTCCCTAGTACACAGAACTTGTAATCGTGATGCAGTCATTTTCACCCCATAGTCTCCTGAATATCCTTTATTAAAATACTTAATCATACATTCTAATGGAGTGTGCATAGCAGACCCCGCCCCTCCCAGGAGTCTGTTCAAAAGGTCCAAATCATTTATTGTGCACAAGACTCAAGCAGAATCACATTCAAAATGGCTGAGCAATGGCTATTAGTAAAACAACAACTTTTATACTGTTCTTCTCCAGTCTAGACATAGGCAAACTTTTCATTGGTTCCGGTAACCCCTTTCGCCCCATCTATTGGTCCCAGTGCCTTTATGTAGTTATCCAATGAGGACCTTTGTCTGGGCTCAGCACCTGTTTCCCCCCCTTACAGCCTTCATTACAATGGTCAGTTCTTAGGCTCTTGATACATCTCTTCTCCAAGGTAACTAGCTGGCTGGAATATGTGCGAAAGCAGGGCACTGTAACCTTTCTTTCAACAGAGTTAATTAATTACATAGAAGCTTCTCACATTCTTATCAGTTCCAATTAAAGCAGTTTTTCTATTTCTCCTAAGTTTCGATTTTGCTTAGCTATGCTTGATTATGCTTAGTTAAGTTTTGATTCTATGGGGGAAGCATTCAAAGGGTTTTTCATTCCTCCGAGCCTAGCCACAGGCTTCATTTACAGGTCAAGCTGCTTAGGCCTGCCTGCTTAGTTCAAGCAGCATGGATCATAGACCTTCGCCTACCACACTTGGGGCTGGCAACTTGAATGGGGATGTTATTCCACCTCCGAGGTGGAATAACTTCCCTGAATATCGGGGATTGGGGAAAGGGCGGCAGGGGGCAGAGAGCATTCTCCACAGCCCGACCCAGGCCCTGGGAGGCTAAATCAGTGGTTGGGCTGCTTGGAATAAACTATTTATTCCGGCGGCCAGTATCGCGGCTTTTAAATGGAGCCACGGTACCATGGCTCCATTTAAAAGCCCTGATTGAGTTAGTCGGGCAGTGCCTGTACATGCAGGCCGGGCTGAATCACTGTCTTGACTGCACGTACAGGGCTGATTGCAATTCTGATCTCACAGGGCTAGACATGCTCTGTGGGATCAGAATTGCGATGCCCTCTGTATATCTGGTTCAGACCAGACTTACAGAGGGTTTTATGTCCAGGACAGAATCAGGCTGTCAATGAGGGACTGCAATAAATGCTACCAGGCACTACAGCAGCCATCATGGTAAAAGTCCCACAATAATTACTCAGTATACAATGGAGTGGGTATTAGGTGGGTTAGGGGTAGAGAATGGCCATTGATTGCACATTGTAGATCACATGGGGTGAATAGCATGCACTGTCACAGCTGTAGTTAGTGCAAGTGCACTTACTGCCACCTCAATGGATAGTATTAAATGCACCTGCGCAGTGAGCTGCATAACTGTCGGGGTACATGCCAGGCACGCCTCAACAGTCAGCATGGGTCTGTTTCACTTTCCATGTTAATTTTTGCCTCTTAATGCATGCCAAGATACAGAACTCTAGTTCACTTTAGTAAACATGCCTCATATATTATATCTGGAAGGAATGGAAACATTCCAAGGGAAATAATGGATTTTCAAATCTTTATAACTATGTGGAAATTTTCATAGGTTTCATTTAAAATTAATTACAAGGTCTGAGGCTCAAAGCACCCATGGATTATGCAGCCATGCAGGTTACAAAAGAACATAGGAATCTAAAATCTCATGCTGTGCTCATAGAGTTCCATTGATCGAAACATCTTGTCTCCAGCAATGGCTAATCTAGGTCACTAGGAAATGCTTGGCCGATATCAAAAAGTAGATTCATTCCTTGTTGCTCGCTTACAGGAAAAAAGATGAATTATTAGAAGTCGTTCTAATAATTGCAGTATTTGTGGACATTTTCTTGAAGAATGGGCACCTATGTGTCTTTACAGCACAGCCTCACAAATCTTCACAGTTGTAGCTAAAATGCAGTAGTGTGCATTTACAACCACTCAGGAACAGCTCTAAGTATATGCAGGTGAATTAAGCGTGCAGGTGCATATTTTATAACCTAAGGGCCTGATTATGATCTGGGCAGTTCTATGAGCTGAGTCAGCGCATAGCCCGCCCCTCCCCCCAAACTTGGATTTTCCATGCCGGGATCATATGCAGCCCCGGCATCAAAAATCTGGGTATCGCTGCACAGCTATGGGGCTGCATTAGCTACCCATTTGTACATTAGTCTTCCTGGTTTCAGGCTACTGCCTTAACCACTAGGCTACTCCTCCACCATGGGGTTAAAGAGGCATTTTACTTTCCCAAAATACAGCTTACACATGAAAAACGCTTTATAACATTATCTCTATATTGTCCTCAGTGATTCTAAGATTCTATATGTACGGCGCTGCATATGTCTCATAGCGCTTTACAAATGATTATTATTAGTAGTAGTATTAGTAGCAGTGGTAGTACGTTTTCTGAATGATGAGTTCTAATATGGAACCCAGCAATGGGTATTTATAGTTAGGATTATTTTTATATCATTATCTTTATTTGCAAGGCTTGATATACCGCTCGTGCATAAGCATCAGAGCAGTGTACAATAAAATGCAGGCTGCTATAAAGGCAAAGAGAGAAAAGAACACCATTAACTACAGGAAAGAGAAGATACAGACGGGGGGAAAGAAAGAGAGAGAGAGAGAGAGAGAGAGAGACCAACAAAAGACATCTAATATCAGGTTGCAGGGGGAGAGGGGGCAGGGGGAGGGAGGGACGGGGGGGAGGAGCTGTTATGGGTGCTATGACAATCGCGGCCTGTAGCTAAGGCTGGGTTAAGATGCTCTGGGGTGGAGGGGAGGTCAAAGGCTTGGCAGAAGAGATGTGTCTTAAGAAAGACTTTGAATCAAGGAAAAGAGATCTTTGTGCGGAGTGAGTTCCAAAGGGCTGGGCTGACGAAGAAGAAAGCAGAGTGGCGAGTGAGTTCAAGGTGGGCTTGGGACAGAGCCAGGAGAAAGAGACAGTTGCCATGTGCAGAACGGAGAAGACATGGGGCGGGCTGGAGGTGGATGAGATCGGCAAGGTACTGGGGTGTGCCACTGTGAAGGACTCTGTGGTTAATGATGAGCAGCTTATAGATGAATCAGACCCTGACAGGAAGTCAGTGAAGGTCAAGGAGGAGAGGAGTGATATGAGCAAAAGAGGGTGAGTGAGTGATAAGGTGAGCGGCAGTGTTCTGAACAAGCTGAAGACATTGTAACTGATACTGTGGAAGGCCTGCAAGAGCAGACTTGCAATAGTCTAAACGGGAAACCACGAAGGATAAGACGAGAGTACTGAGAGAGGAGGAAGGAAGAAAAGACCGAACGACACGGATTCTGCGGAGATGAAAAAAGGAACTACGGGTGAGTGCAGAGATGTGGTGATGAAAGGAAAGTGGTGGGTCCAGGGTGACACTGAGATAGCGGAGGGTGGAGACAAGGGGGATGGGAGAAGAGAAGAGGGTAGGAGACAGGGGAGGGGAGGGGAGAGAGCACCAAAAGAGAACCAGAGAACAGCAGACTTGGAGGGGTTCACATGAAGGAAATTGCTGGCCAGCCAAGTGGAGATACGTGCGAGACAGGCATCGAGGGCAGTGAGATCGGGGGTCAGGGGACTAGTGTGATACAAAAGTAGGATGTCATCATTATAGTAGTAAGCAGAAATCCCAGTTTGTTGGATGATCAAGGCGAGTGGTGCAAGGAAGATGTTGAAAAGAAGAGGGGAAAGAACAGAGCCTTGAGGGACAGTGGGAAGGGGAAACAGTGGAGTCTGACTGAACTGCGAAGGTGCGGAGTGCTAAGAAGCAGCAGAACCACTGAAGAACTGTCCCATGGACCCCAAGGTCAGACAAGCAAGTGAGAAGGGTGTGGTGGTCGACAATGTCGAAGGCAGAGGAAAGATCCAAAGAGACAGCAACAGAGAGGTCACCAAGGTCGTGGGATTGATAGATCTCACTTAGCAGTGCCAGAAGAGTGGTTTCAGTGCTGTGACCAGATCTAAAGCCGGATTGACGGGGGTGAAGTGAAAGAGTCGAGTAGAGATGTGCAGAGAGTTGTGTGAAGATGAGCTTTTCAAGAACTTTAGAAAGGAAAGGGAGGTTGGATACTGGGCGCTAGTTTGCTAGGACAGCGGGGTCAAGACTGGGCTTCTTCAGAAGGGAGCGGACAAGGGCATGCTTCCAGGAGGTGGGAAAGAGACAAGAGGAGAGACTAGTGTTGACCATAAGTAAGATGGTGAGTGTGAGTGAAGGGTCAAGAAGCCAAGAGGAGGGGAAGGGGTCAATTGGGCATGTGGTCTTTTGGGAAGAAGCGATGGCTTTAATGAGTTCACAGGACGTGACGGGCTGGAATGAATGCCAGGTGTGTGGAAAGGTATGAGACAAGGGGGAAGAGGATGAAGAAGAAAGGGAGGAGGGAGGGAGGGAGGGGGGAGAATTGTACACATTAAATTTCATCAGCCATCCAGATATATGAAGTTCACTTTTACATAGAATGTTGAGCAGAGAATTGAGATGTCCAGATCAGGATGTTTACAATTCCTCTGTATCATACAAGAGCCTCTGTCAAACACAAAACCTTTTGTAAAATGTTGTAATGAGGTGCAGGAGCACACATACATCTGCCAGCACATTTAGAAAGAGCAGCATTTTAAAAAGCTGTACTTGGAGAAAGATAGCATTCTGCTTGCCCAAATTTCCACATCTGCAGCTTCTTAAAATTGATGTGCCTTACAGCAGTGCTCCTCCCCACATCCTGACATCCTTTTGACAAATCCAGACCCCCCAAATCCTTTGACTTCACTAAGAGCTATATCCTCCTCCTTCAACTCCCCCCCAACAGCAGTCATTTCCCCCTCCCCAAACCCCCAACAGCATCAGTATTCATCTCCATCCCCCCTTTCCCAAACCCCTCAACAGTATCTGTATTCATCCTGCCCTCCAAAAACCTCCAACAACATTAGACAGCCTGCCTGACTAATACACTCACCCCCCAGTATTCCCCTGAGTCATACAGGAAATCTCCCTGGTATCCAGAGGGAGCAGGAGTGATCCCCAGTTGCTCATGACCCATCTGGTGCTGGGTTTAAAATGGCGGTGTTCGACACTCAGTGGTAGTCTCATGATATAGGGATCAAGCTACCAAATAAAAGCTTGATGAGACCACCACTAGGGGTCAACCACTGTCCTTTTGAATCATTGCTGGGCAGGGCAGGTGCAATCAGAGATTACTCCTGCACTTCAGTAGACTCCAGGGACATACCCAATAAGATTCAGGTAGGGCCAGGGATGGGGGTTGTCTAATATTGGTGTTTGAGCTAAGGATTGTCTAACATTGTCAGGGGGTTTGGAGGATGGGGAGGTGAATACTGATGCTGTCAGGGGAGGGGAGATGACACTTAGTGATATCAGAGGGTTCAGGGGAAGGGATTCTATTTCCTGCCCCTTCCAGCTGACACTTGTGTGTCCCTTGGGGCATGTGTAAATACTGAAGTGGAAATGCTTAGGTCTCCACATGTATTCCCCCTGTAAAATGGGTAATATAGAAACATAGAAATATGACAGCAGAAAAAGACCTTATGACCTATCTAGTCTGCTCTTCCATATCAACTGCTATAGTCCCCTTATTTTCCCTCAGAGATCTTCTGTGTTGGTTCCATGCTTTCTTGAATTCAGATATTGTCCTCATCTCTACTACCTCCATTGGGAGACTATTCCATGCATCTGCCACTCTTTCCATAAAGTCATATTTCCACATATTACTATTGAGTCTATTCTTTTCACTCTTATCCTATGTCTATCTGTTGCAGAGCTTGCTTTCAATTGAAAGAGGCTCTCCTTTTATGCATTTATGCCATAGAGATATTTTAATGTCTCTATCATATCTCCTCTATCCCCCCTTTCCTCTAACGTATATATATTAAGATCCTTAAGTCTGTCTCCATGTGCTTTATGGATCAGAGCGGAAGCTAATAACCACGGCCAACACAATGAAGATGGTGTAAAATAGCCTTTATTAACAGACCCAACTCAAACCGTTTGAGTTGGGTCTGTTAATAAAGGCTATTTTACACCATCTTCATTGTGTTGGCCGTGGTTATTAGCTTCCGCTCTGATCCATTGTTACTCCTGCGGAAGATTCTCTTCTCCTGCTCTCCATGTGCTTTATAACAAAGACCACTAACCATTTTAGTAGCCACCCTCTGCACCGACTCCATCCTTTTTATATACTTTGAAGGTGTGGTCTTCAGAATTGCACATGATAATCCAAATGAGGTCGCAGGCAGTTGCAAAGAGTGCAAAATGTGGCTGTTAAACTTATTACTCGATCAGGGAGCTCCAACCATGTTACTCCTTTATTTAAAACTTATCATTGTTTGCCACTGATTTATCAGATTAAGTTCAGGATTCTTTGGTTTGTATCTAAGGCATATTATTTTGGCTTTCCTTGCTATCTTGTGGATTCTTTGCTTTCATATATACCGTCTTGGGCACTTCGGTCTCAGACCCAGTGTCATTTGGTGATTCCTTCGGTTCACTTGCTTGGCTGGAGTCCACACAACGGTCGGCATTTTATTCTGTAGCTCCTTGGTTGTGGAATTCAATTCCTGTGTATATACGGCAGGCTGATTCTTTGAAATGGTTTAAGAAGCACCTAAAGATCTATTTTCATGAACGAGCCTTTGGAGACATATAGGGCATGAAAGGCATGTAGGGTTTTGAGCCCTGGAATTGCTTCAAACTTGTCCTGTTTTGTTTTCTGTTTTGTATTGTTGTTAATTATGTTTTATTATTTTACTTTGGTGTTTTTATTAGGCTTTTGTTGTAAACCACTTTGATGCAAGTAGCTAAAGGCAGTCATTCAAGTCTGACATAAACAATAAACTCTCTGATCATCCAGTCAAATAAATTAATCAAATTTGTCTGACAAGATCTGCCTCTGGTAAACCCACACTACCTTGGATCCTGCAATCCACTGGCCTCCAGAAACCTCACTATCCTCTGTTTTAGCAGTGTTTCCAACAATTTACTTACCATAGAGGTCAGACTAACAGTCTTGTAGTTCTCAACCTCATCCTTACTTCCGCTTTTGTGTAAAGGGACATAAGAACATAAGAACATAATAAATGTCATATGGGATCAGACCATCAAGCCCAGTATCCTGTTTCCAACAAGTATCTGGCAAGTTCACAAAAAGGCACACAGCCGCGACTAACTTCCCCGCCGGCTGTGCGTAGAAATTAGATGGTGGCGGGAAGGGGCGGGGAAGGGGCAGGGAAAGGGCGGGGAAGGGGCAGAGTCTGGGTGGTTGCCATCCCTGGATGTACAGGGCCAATTCTAATGTCAGCCCTGTATGTCCAGGGCCAGCGACTTATATGGGGGAAGTTATTCTACCTCCGAGGCACAATAACTTCCCCCATATGTCAATTTGCGGCTTGCAGTAGGTTGGGGGGGCCTGAAGGCAGTCCTCACAGCCATACCCTGGCCTTTGGAGGCTGGATCAGGGGTCGGGTTGCAGGGAATGAGGTTCTGCAGTCCAGCAGCTGGCATCGCAGCTCTTCAATGGAGCCACAGTACTATGGCAATATGATGCCATAGCACTGCGGCTCCATTGAGGAGCCTTGACTGAGTTAGCCGGGGACATTTGATGCTCGTCTTCCTGTCTCTGTGATTTTTTGTATTTTATGAAGGCCACAATCTTTTTCTTCACCTTTTCAGTTACTTCTTTTGAGAATCATAGTGGCCTCCTTTTTCTTTTACATTTATTTACCTTTCTACCAAAAAGGTTGATTTCCCTTCAAATAACCCCTTTCAGTTTTGCCCATTGCTTTTCTACATACCACAGCTGTTCCCATCCCACTAATGACTCCAAGAAGTATTGTCCCATCAAGACCCTCACTTTTGAATGGATTTTATTCCACCTATTCCTAATACTGAACCACATCATCTAGTGAACCCTGAATGTGAGATGATCTCCCACTATAACATCAGAAACACGTTCCCCATTGGTAAGCACCAAGTCCAGTATGGCCCCTTCACTTATGGGGTCTGTTACCAGTTGCCAGAATAGTTCTCCCTGTAGAGAATATAGGATCTCCTTACTTCTACATGACACCACAGAAGAGATCTGCCAGTCAACATCCAAAATATTTAAATCACCTATCAGAAGCACTTTTCCTTTCATTGCAATACTGAGTATGTCTTCTATTAAATTTCTGTCCATTTCTTCTCCCTTTGAAGGAGATCTGTTTATCACACCAATGCAAATGGATTTTCCTTTCCCTCTTTCTAGTTTAACCCACAGTGCCTCCTCACTCCCTTTTAAGCCCTGTAATTCTATAGCTCTATTATTTTTTACATATAGTACCACTCCTCCTTCATCCTACCCTGTCCTTCCTGAATAAAATATAGCCCTGTATAGTTGCATCCCAGTCATGGTTTTCCATGAACCATGTCTCCATAACCACCACTAAATCCAAGTCAGCCTCTTCCATTAAAGCCTCAACATCTGGGATCTTATTTTCCATGCTATCGGTATTTATGCACACTGCTTTCCAGGTGCAGCCCCTTTAACCCATTTCTTCAGAGGTATTTAATGTTTTACTTACCTGAGGGCTTTCACTTACCTGAGGCTTTCTTTATCCATCCCCAATGAATCTAGTTTAAAGCCCTCTTCAGTAGGTTAGCCAGTCTGCTGCAGAAGATACTTTGTCCCTTCTTGGATAGGTGGACACCTGTGCTCTGCAGCCCTTGGAAAATCATCTTATGGTCCAAGAAAATAAAACACTCTCGATGACACCATCCATGAAGCCATGCAGTCATCTCCAGAATGTGATCTTCTCTGCCTCAACCTTTACTCTCAACAAGAAGGACTGAACAAAACACCACCTGCATATCTATCTGCTTCATCCTTTGTCTAAGAGCCATGAAGTCACTTGTGATATGCTTGGAAGGATACCTAGCAATATTTGCTCATCCATGTTGTGCCAACATGGATGAGCAACATTGGATAATAATCAGTAGGCTTGATGAGTCTCAACAAACATTTCATAACGTCTCAGATTTTGCACCTGGCAGATAGCAGGCCTCTCTGGATATCTTATGGTCAGCAGATGGATGCCTCAGTACCCCTCAGAAGAAATTCACCAACCACACTACCCTTAATTTCCTTGTAGTCACGGATTCCACAACTTTGGGGTGCTTAATCTCTAGTTCTTTCCTTTCCTGGGATGCTTTCACCTTCTCCACTTCCAGGGCTACATACTAGTTTTTCAATTCAAGGGCTGTAGAAGTTGGATCGTCGATTCTGCAGGCTCTGGTGAACTCATGTCCAACTATCTTCATTCTGTAGCATTCCATCTTTACTTTTGTTGGAAAGCTTGGATGCTTCTAGAAGCATCTCATAAATATACTTCTTACTGTCTCAAATGTTTCTCAGCCTCACCACCTCTTCTCTGAGCTCCTCTACTTGATCATGAGGGCTTCAACTTGCAGGCATCTTGCACATGGAACTGGTCCCTTGACTGGCATCAAGCTGTCTTTCTGGACAGAGGCAGAAGCTGTAATGGGGGCAACAGCTTTGTTAATATGATTTTTCCCAGCCATCGTTCAGTTGGTGAAGCTTGCTCAACCCATCCAAACCGCACCCTATGCACACCTGTACCATGCCCCCTTAAAATCCATATATGGTGTGAAACTCCACATGTAGATATCAGCATGTGTAGCTAATCTACATGTGTAAAATTTAAACATGAAAATGCTTCTAAAATAAAGGCCTTAGATCCCCAATCAGGCATGGTCCTTCTTCATTTCCTTACATTCTGCTCATTTTTAAATAACTTTAAATGATTTTATTGTTATCTGCAAATTTGAGTTTCTCACTGAATGCTTGCTTTTACAAATTATTCATGCAATTGCTAAAGAGCACTGGTCCCGGAAAACATTCCTGATGCACTGCACAATGTATATTGCTCCATGGAGAAAACTTTCTATTTAGTCCAAGTGTTTCTTTCTACCCTTTCCTTCCTATAATGTGAGGGTAATTTTATAACAGGATAAGAGGAGAAGCAGATTTCTATTTATAGCCTATTTAATAAAGACATATAGGTACCTGTGTCTTTATAAAATACTAGCACAAATCCTGCACAGATCAGAGCTAGAACGCACTGTGTACATTTGCACCTGTTCAGGAGCAGGGGTAAATATATGTGGGTGAAGTTCACGTGCATGTGTACATTTTATAACCTATGAAAGTAGTACTCACCTTTGCCCATGCTCTTCCCAAAGTTCATCAAATGCCTACATGCAGGTCACGTACAGGCACATGCAATCTTGTCACTGCATGTAGTATGCACAAACCCCGTAGGGTAATTTTATAAAAGCCCTATTAGACTTGTAAAATTGGGTTGTATGTGTGGGGAAAGTTTTAAACTTGACCCCCTAGCAAAGTCTTTTTATAAGGAAGCACCTATGTTTCCCCTTAAATCCCTTTTACTAATGTATGGTAACTTTTTGTACTTACAGTGCATTTTGTGCAAAAATTAATGTTCAATAAGCACAAAAATTGTGTGGTAACTACTGGGGGCCTGGCATGTTCCCTGCAGTAACCTCACTGAAAAGCCCTTTACCATGCATTAAGGTTATTAACAATGACCTCAGGTGCATTGGTGATATTAAGGATACCCACGATAACTGGAACATTGACAGTATATGATATCAATCAATAACTGCAATGTGCAATCCACACCGCTCATAACATACCCATTCCTAACCCTGTCACATGATGAGCAATTAATGCAGAAGTTAGCGCATAGGAACTGTCATGCCAGTGTGGTAATAGTTACTGCAGTCCCACGGTAACAGTTACTGTGTGCTAAAATGTACTTCAACTGCTCAGCACACTTTAGTAAAAGGCCCCCATAATCATTTATGTGCATTAATGGCAGTTTAAGCATGTAAATGGCCTCTTATGAATCAGACCCAGCATAAAGGTATGTGTCTTAATTTCATGACACCTACATTCACTGTGGACATGCACAGAGGCAGAGTTTGGGCAGAGTGTGTAATAGAAAGGGCATCCAAGTGCAAGCTGGAATGCCCAGGGCAGAACATGCAGAAAAACTCCTGGGACGTCTACATTTCAGCCTGATTTTAGAAACATAGACACCTCCAGTGTGGATGTCCATGCAGGCATTCACATAGACATCCCCTCTATGAAACTGTGGGGCAAAGCCTGAATGTCCCCTGCAGTTATCATGTTTCTAACTCCTTCAGTCTTCTAGCTCTCATTGAAACCTGGCTTGTCCCCAATGATATTGTCTCTGTTGCTGCCCTCTGTCACAGTGGTTTCCAATTTTCCCACTCTTTCACACCACTAGCCTTGGTGGAGGTATCGGGTTTCTGTTTTCTTCATCCTGTCAATTTCAACAACTCACTCTTCCTCATTCTCACTCCTTTTCCTCTTTTGAAGTCCATTCTATCGAAATAGCTGTTATTTATAGACTCCCTGATAAATCTATCTCTTCTTTTCTTACTGACTTTGACTCTTGGCTTTCCCTATTTCATGATTCTTTATCCCCCTTGCTTATTCTTGGAGATTTCAATATTCATGTTTATAGCTTCTCTGACGCCTATGCCTCTAAGTTCCTTTCCATTACCTCCTCTTTCAATCTCTAACTTTGCTCTTCCGCACCTACTCATCTGCATGGTCACTGGTTTTATTTTCTAATTGTCATCTCTCCAATTTCAGTACCTCAGTTCTTCCCTTATCATATCATTACCTCCTAAGCTTCTCCCTTCTTCATTCTCCACCTCTTTCCCATTCTGTCTCCTCACACCTTTTTTAGTAATCTTCATCTACCCTTTGACTCTTTCCACTATGGTCTCATCACTTTTTTCTTCCATCTTATCTTCAAAATCTGTTAATGATACTATAGTTTTCTATAGTACTGTCCTCTCCTCTGCTCTTGATACTCTTGCTCCTCCTATCCCTCGTTCAGTCAGATGAACTTCACCCCAGCCCAGGTTGTCCTTAACTTGCCACTTTCTCCTATGCTGAAGCTCTTCTGGAACCTTTTCAATCTGGCTTTCACCCTTTACATTCTGCTGCAATAGCACTTGCCAAGGTCTCCAGTGACTTGTTCCTGGCCAAATCCAAGGGTCTCTATTCCATCCTTATCCGTCTTGACCTTTCGGACACTTTTGATACTGTTGATCACCACCTCCTCCTTGACATATTGTCATCACTTGGATTTCTTTAATCTAGAATTAGAAAGTGGAAGGGAAGGGTAAGGGATCAGAAGGAACAAGGGATCAGGATCCAAAGGTAGCCTCAAAGAGGGGAAGGAGGAGTTTGAATTGGATACAGAAACCGAAGGGAAGCCAATGAAGTGATTTGAGAAGAGGGGTTATATGAGAAAAATGAGGCAGTTGAAAGATTAGACATGCAGCATAGTTTTGAACAGACTGAAGGGGAGAAAGATGACTCAGAGGGAGACCTGCAAGAAGGAACTTGCAATAGTCAAGACGGGAAGTAATTAAACAGTGGACAAGTGTTCTAAAGTGTTCTTTATCTGTGTTTGCACAGCACTGTGTATGCCTAGTAATGCTTAATAGATGTTTATTATTATTATTAATAATAATAATAATAATAATAATCATAATCATAATCATAATAATAAATAAAAGCTTATCTCATCATGCTAAACAGCAAGTGTGTTTAATGCTGGTGCACTTACCACCACCCCTTGAAGAGGCAGTAAGTGCATTCACACTAATGCTAACTTTCGCAATTAGCACACACCAATGTTACCCACATGTGCCATCAACACCTGCATTCTGCCCCTAACTCATTGAGTGCCTGTCACATCATACGCTAAGAGGCTAGTGCAGTGCAATGTGATTAGTAAAGGATAAACCTCTTATTAACCTTAAGAGCACTTTAGTGAATACGAGTATGCCCCAAGTGCTCATTACATTTTGCACTTAATGCATGGTAAGTGCAAACAATTACCTCACTTTAATAGACAAAACTCTTTATCAATTACAGTGCATTGCAAAAGTATTCATCTACTCTGTGTTTCTCCTGTTTTGTCACATTACAACCTGGGATTGAAATGGAGTTTGGGCGGTTAGCACCATGTGATATACACAACATGCCTATTTATTTTATTATTATTTATTTATTACAAATTCTTATATACCGCACTATTTAGTATCAGTGCGGTTTACATTGTAACAACATTTTGCATTAGAACAAGATCTTTTGCTTACATTATAACAGAGATTGTAACTTGGAAGTAACAAGGTAACTATATACAGTTCAAACAAAGGAGCTTGTAAATTATTTAAGTTATATTATGTGATAGAGTCATAATGTAGTCATGCTGATTGTGAATGTTCCTAATGGTGAGTTTCTTTTTGTAAATCACTGGGGGTTATGTTGTTGGTATGTCAGATGCTGTGTGGGTGAGATGAGGTGTTGGATGTGAATGTATTAGGTTAGTGTGGGTAAAATAAAGGCAGAACAAGTGATGTTTAATAGCTTTTCTGAATTGCGAGAGGTCAGTAATTGATCTTATATGAGGTGGGAGATTGTTCCAGCACTTAGGAGCATATAGTGTAAATGCTCTGTTTTTGGTTGTCTGGGTACATTTAGTGGACTCAGGTGGTATAGATAGCGTATTGCTAGTTGTTGACCTTCTTAGCCTGTTAGTAGGGGTACTGGTCAGGAGTGAAGAGAGGGATGTGGAAGATATCCATTACTCATTGTAAATATCCATTACTCATTGTAAATAATTACCCCGGTTACCCAAGTTTTTGTTCCTGTTCCATGTAAAAAACAGATAATATGTATCTTATCTGATGTTTTATTGTTCTTTGTAAACCGCGCTGATTATGAATAGTGCGGTATATAAGAGATGTTAAATAAATAAAATCCAGTTAATTGCTTTAAATGATAGGATTAACGCCTTGTAGGTGATTCTGCATTGTACTGATAGCCAGTGTAGATCCATAAGTATGGGAGTTATGTGGTCTTTTCTGGAGATGCCGCAGAGAATGCGGGCTGCTGTGTTCATCGCCATTTGAAGAGGATTGAGAGTGCTCCTGGGGCGTCCATGTAGGATGATGCTGGCATAATCAAAGTGTGGCATTACAAGTGTCTGGAATATTGTTCTGAAGTCATCTGGGGCTAGTAGAGGTCTTAGATGTCGTAGTATCCATATTTTGTTGTAAATGGATTTAGTGGTATTCTTTATATGCTCTTTAAAGTTGAGCTGCTGGTCTATTGTAATCCCCAGATATCGTATTACAGACTTGCATAGGAGCTCAGCGTCACGAACTTTCAATGAGGCAGGAGGAGAGAAGTCTTTGTTCCTGGTTATGAAAAGGACTTCAGTTTTTTTAAAGTTTATGCGAAGATTTTGGGACAGGAGCCAATCAGTAATTGCATTGAAGCATTCAATAAGTAGAACAAGGTTCGGCTGCTTCACTTTAATTGGAGCGAAAATCAGTACATCATCCGCATAGATCAGACTGGAGATGTTAAAAGAACGGATGATATCACAAATGGGTTGCATATAAATGTTAGAGTAGAGCCGAAAGGGATGATCCTTGGGGTACTCCTTGTTGCTGATGGAATGGTTCCGATGTTGAGGAGCCTATCCGTACTTGTTGCCAGCGGTTCATGAGATAAGATTTGCACCATTCCCAGGCAAGGCCATGAATTCCCTTTTCCTGGAGACGGGAGAGGAGTTGTACATGGTTAACAGAGTCAAATGCACCCGCTATATCAAGAAATATGAGCAGGAACCCATTCTCAATTTTGTCAATACCTCTGGACAATGTATTGATGAGTATAGTGAGTAGAGTCTCTACACCATGTGATTCACAGAATCCATGCTGACAAGGATCAAGAGGGGCTGATATGTCAATGTGTTGTTGTAGTTGCATTTGAACCACCTTCTCTATGAGTTTGGCTAGATAGGGTATACTTGAAATCGGGCGGTATGAGTCTGTCTTTGCTGGGTCAAGTTTGTTGCTTTTCAGGAGAGGGCGTATGGAAGTTTGTTTCAGGGTTTCTGGGAATGTTCCTTTTGTGAAGGAGAGTTCCATGATGTAGACTAGAGTTGAGCTAAGTTCTACACGCATTGATCTGATCCAATGGGCAGGACAAGGATCATTCGGCGACGTAGTGGTGTTGATGGTGGCAATAAGGTCAGCAATGTACTTCTCTGTCGGAGAGGTGAATTTTGTCAATGGTTGATGTATCTGGGGGAAGAAGCACGGTGTGGAGCTTTGTGTAAAGTTTGTTTTTATAATTTTAGATTGTAGGTACTCGGTGAAGGACTGGGGTTGGATAAAAACTGTTTGATTGGAGGAAGGTGTCTTGGTTAGAGCTTTAGCAATGCTAAAGAGGTCACGTGGTTTATTTAACGATCTAAGGAGGGTATCTGTATGGTGCTCTCTCATTTTTTTGTAAATTTTCTCACGGTGTTGCTTCAGGGTGTTCTCATAAGCTGATTTGTCAGATGTGGATCGAGATTTGTGCCATTTTCTTTCTTGTCTTCTTAGAAGCTGAAGCGATGCATGTAATTCAGCAGAGAACCAAGGGGCTGGTTTTCTGCTTCATGGTTGTTTGTTGGATGCTGGTGATTTTTTGGATGAAGGTAGATGTGAGCAAGAGATAAGGGTGGAGTTCCATCTATGGATCATTTCATCAAGGTTCTGCGCTGGTTGACGGAGTGCTGGAAGAGTGCTGCTGAGGAAGTCATCTCTGTCCAGGGATTTGAAACAAGTTTTTTCTCCTGAAGAGGTTGAGTTTGCTTAGTTGGTTGAAGTTTGGGTATGATGGTATGGGATTTGGAAGGAGATAACATTGTGGTCTGACCATGGAACTGGAGTGTATGATATGAAGATATTCTTGATTAATTCAGATTGAGGGGCAAAGATGAGGTCCAGGGCGTTACCCTTGAGGTGTGTTGGAGAGTTCACCAGCTGGGTATAACCAAGGTCCTTCATAGTATCGAGGAATGTATCAGAGTAGGTAGGCTGCAATGAGGCCTATGACTTTGAAGGTGCAAAATATCCATTATTGTGACACAAACAATAATTAAGACAAAAAAACCTGTAAGCAAGCGTGTGCATATGTATTCACCCCCCAAAGTCAATACATTGTAGAGTCATTCTATGCTGCAATTACAGCTGCAAGTCTCTTGGGGTATGTCTCTATTAGCTTAGCACATCTAGCCACTGGGATGTTCACCCATTCTTTAAAGTAAAACTGTTCCAACTCCTTCAAGTTAGATGGGTTGCGTTGGTATACAGCAATCTTCAAGTAATGCCACAGATTCTCAATTGGATTGAAGTCTGGGCTTTGACTAGACCATTCTAAGACATTTAAATGTTTCCTTTTAAATCAGCTTTAGCAGTATGTTTAGAGTCATTGTTCTGCTGGAAGGTGAACCTTCATCCCAGTCTCAAATCTCTGGCAGACTGAAACAGATTTTCCTCAAGAATTGCCCTGTATTTAGTGCCATCCATTGTTCCTTCAATCCTGACCAGTTTTCCTGCCCCTGCTGATGAAAAACATCCCCACAGCATGATGCCATTATTAAGAAGGGACCCAGGATATCAATGCTTGATCCAGTACAAGCATTGTGGAACCTGTGTCTTTTGGGGAAACTGCTAGGTACGTATGACCTAGATTGGCCACTGTTGGAAACAGGATACTGGGCTTGATGGACCTGCTAAGGATTCCTTGTCCTTGTTCTGTGCCATATTGAATTCTAATGGTTTTTCCTCTCATATAACTCCATTTCTTATCAACAAATATTGGTTACCTCTCACTTACACGATCATGTTCAAGATTTTGTTACTGGTCTTTAAGACACTTTGGTCCGGTTTTCCTTACTATCATTCTATTCTTGATCCAGTATGGCATATCTTATGTTCTTATGTTTCCACCACCATGTTTCACTATGGGAATAGTGTTCTCGGGGTGATTGGAAGTGTTGGGTTTGCTCCACACATGGCATTTCCCATGATGGCCAAAAAGTTCAATTTTTGTCTTATCTGGCTAGAGAACCTTTTTCCATGTGTTGTGTGTGTGTGTGTGTGGGGGGGGGGTCTGCAATATGCTGTTGTGTAAACTCCAAACATATTTTCTTATTTCTTTCTTTAAGCAATGGCTTTTTACTGGCCACTCTTCCATAAAACTCCACTCTATGGAGTGTATGACTTAAAATGATCCTATGGACAGATACTCCCACCTCCGCTGTGGATCTTTGTAGCTCCTTCAGTGTTATCATGGTGTCTTTGTAGCATTTCTGATTAATGCCCTCCTTACCCGGTCTGTGAGTTTTGGTGGGCAGCCTTCTCTTGTCAGATTTGAAGTGGTGCCATATTCTTTTTATTTTGTTATAATGGGATATTCAGAATTTGGAATATTTTTTTATAATGCAACCAGATCTATATTTCTCCACAACTTTGTCTCTGACCTGTTTGGAGTGCTCCATGTTGCTTGCTTAGTGGTGTTGCAGAGTCAGAGGCCTTTCAGAACAGGTATATTTATACAGGCATCATGTGACAGATCATGTGATACTGATTGCACACAGGTGGATCCTAATGTGACTTCTGAGGTTAATTGGTCGGACCAGATCTTATTTAGAGGTTTCGTAGCAAAAGGGATGAATACATATGAACTCACAACTTTTCAGTTTTTACTTTTTTTATATATACAAGGTATTTTATTGTCATTTCACTTCACCAATTTGGATTATATTGTTAAGTCCATTACCTAACATCCAAATGAACCTCCATTTTCATTCCAGATTGTACATAATGAGATAAAACAGGACAAAAACCGAGGGGATGAATACTTTTGCAAGGCACTGTACTTTGTGAACACATGTACAAATATTGCTAAGCTAGGAAAATTTCATGAATCTGAATCTGAGAAAAGCACCAGTGAGGGAGTGAGAGAAAATAGAAAAGCGTAGGCATGTGCATTCATTATGCATTTGGTTTATAAGCATGCCTTAAAAAAATTAGTATGCCCACTATCTATTTAATACACATTAACCTATAAATTAACACATTTATAATAGATCTGCATGCCTTTAAAAAGTTCAAATATGTATTCTAAAATGTTTATTAAAACGAATATCTGAAATTAACTGAAAACAATGTCAAAGATTTGGGAACATAGTCCAAAAATATCTGAAAACGTAGAACAGCACCAGTGGAAGAGAGGAAAGAGGGAGAAAGGTGTCAGCGCTGCGTTGTCTCTTAAACTTCCATCTCTCTGGAGCTCTTGCCATGTCATGACAGTGGCAGGGAAGACACCAGAAGCAAGAGATCTGCACACGGATGCCTGCTGCTGTCAAGAGGGGCAGTGGGAAGAGGGAGGATCGCACCATAACTGAGCTCTACATCCAGTTACAGGGGGTGGAACGTCTGTGGGTGTGCAGGACACTGAGTGGATGCCATGATTCTACCTGCTCACGAAGGTGATGCCACTGTTAAAGACTACCATAGCCACAGAAGTATTGCTGAAGACATTTCCGTTGGAAGGTGATGCATTTGCAGAAGAGAAGGATCCAAGTTTTGTAGTGCATTTGCTTCACTATTATACTTTGCAGTCGAAAAAGAAGGTATTTTAGTATTTGAGTTTTTGAAACCTTAATAGTCACATTTTTAGGTATGACATCAGAAAAAGGGACTTTTGTGGTTTCAAAATCTTGTATTCTACAACATCGTTTTGGTTTGGTTCATTTTTTTAAATACATTTTTATTATTATCTTGGAAAGAGCGCAACATGATCAAAGTTATATATCAAATACACATGTCTCTTCATATAAAATTACCCCTCGTTTTTACTCATCAGTTTGCTATGAGATTGCATCTTTGATACACCCTTCTCAAGCTTTTTAGGTGTATTTTAGCAAAGCGATCACACCTATTGGGGAGGCTCCATCTGTCTTTCTATCTGTTTTTCTGTCCATACACACAGATAGGCTTGTTTGAACTTGCATAATGGAGCTAAATCTGCATACTGAAATGAAGAACAGCTGTACCTGCTGGAGTGGACCCCATCCCCTGTCGGCAGTGGAGTGCCTGAGACTGCAGTTGTGGCAAAAACTCTCTGTTCTCATCAGCGAGAACTCCATTTCTCGCAGTAACTAAAGTGCATGAGGCCATAGCTGAGGCTAAAATCAGCTGCTCCATGCTGCAAAAACTTCATCCCTCACTGGCACAGCACTGGGCAAGTCCATGGCTGCAACCAAAACTGTCTGTTCCCATTAGCTGGGTCCTCATCCTCTGCTGGGATGGGAATGCACCGGGCCAAGTTTGTAGCCAAGAAGAAATCCCTTCTGTGAGTTTTTTTTTAAGTTAGAGGGAAGGGAAGTCAGGGAGTAAGAGTAGAAGAGGAAGATGAGGAGACCTAGTATGGAGAGGAAGGGCGGGGGAGGGGGGAGAGAATGGAAATGGGAGCGAGAAGAGACTATATGGAACCGGGCAGAGTAGAATGGAAGAGCATCAGAAATGGAGGAGAAAGGGAGAAAGAGTGTGTGGAGGTGGGTGGAGAGGGTGAAAACATTGCAAGAGGGTAGGGGGTAAAAATTTGAGTGCATGGGGCAGGGGTCCAAAATGTCTGTATGCCAGGAGGAATTATAATACACACACACACACACACACACACACACACACACACACACACACATCTGCTCCTCCTGCCACCCCCGCATGCCTAGACAGCATACACAGCCTGTCAACCCACCCCCATACGCACAGCCTGGTGCAAGGATATGAGGTGCCCTAGACAAACTTCATTCCTGTCATCCCCCTGTTCCTGTCCCCGCCCCCTTTGCCTCCACTTCTGCCCCCATGAAAACAGGAAGTCTATGTTGGAGGGGAAGAACCAACTGGTGCACTGGAGGCTTTTGGTAATTGTTACCTTGCTGTTTTAAATAATTGCCACAGCTGCAAGCCCATTCACTTCACCGTCCAACTTCTTACTCTTGAATACCTACACACACACACAAACACACACACACACACACACATCCGGACCTTTCCCTATACTTGCACATACATATAACCAGCCCTTCACTTCATCTCCCACCCACCCATGTACATATACATACCCACATACAGAAAAGAGAGACAAATATACACACAAACCACTCACTACCCCTGCAGGCGCACACACACATCTGCAATGCTTCACCACACTTTTCCCACCCCACACATATATGCACACATGGCCACAAACCCCACACCCTACCCTTTCACACATTTGCACACACACACACACACACACACACACACACAGCCCTTCACCCCACCCCACCCCAAACCCTCTCATACATGCACAATCACACACAGCTCCTCACTCAACCCCATCCCACTATCTTGTGCACACATACACACACATACCCCTAGCCCATCATCCCATCCCTCATAGTTCACACATGTACAAAGAACTCCACCCTCTCATGCATGCACCCACATACCATCCTTCTTATCCCATTCTCCTCACCCTCTCACATATGCACACATCCTTCCCCCACTGTCTCACACACACCTGCCACTCCCATATCCACCCACTCACCCACTTACTCTATCCAAGTGCAAACACACATGCATCCTCCTAATTCACTGTCTGCACTACATGCACCCATCCCTTCACTAAACTCCACCATGAATGCACCCACATAGAAATACTGAAAACAGGATCAGATATCCACACAAAACCACTCAAAGTCCCTACTACCTTAGTGAGACAAATTCTTTTTTTTTAAATTTGCATTTAATCAGTATTACAACCAATCACATAAAGTGAAGGACAATCAAAAACAATCAAGGTAACCATGATACATAATTTAAACAAAGTGATAAAGTCCACATTACTGAGACCTGGATATGAAAATAACAGAAGAAGAAAAAAGGAAAAACAGGGTTCCAAAAAAACTACAGATTAGGAGGCTAACAACAATTACTCCCCCCGACTAACCTCTGTTACACCTTGCCGCTCCAAAATAAATGTTTCCAAATGACCGACATCTGAAAAAATATATGTAGCTCCCTCATAATTGACAATACATTTACAGGGGAAGTGGAGGAAAAACATGGCACCCAACTTAAGAACCTGAGGTTTTAAAGCTAGAAACAGCCTCCTCTTAAGTTGTGTGCCACGTGAAACATCTGGAAATATATTTATCCTGTGTCCACAAAAAGCTGTTAACTTATATTTGAAAAATGCCTTAAGAATACGATGTTTACAATCAACTGATTTCAAAGTGACAACTAAAGTGGAACGCGAGTTAATTAAATCAGAAGAATCTTCCAAAAAAGCCGTCAAATTTGAAATCGAAGGCACAATCACATCAAGCTCACCTTCAACAGGATCAATACGTTTAGTACCAGATGGAATATAATACAATTGAGATACTTCAATAGGGTCCATAATAAGCAATACTTCTTTCAAATACTTATCTAAGAGAATCTTTGGAGCAATAAGGGAAGTATACGGAAAATTTAAAAAACGTAAATTACACGAACGTATATTATTTTCAAGAGTTTCCAACTTACTATGTAAAAGCAAAGAATCTTTAATCCTAGCCACCATGGCTGAATGTAAAGAAGGAACCTGCAACTCAAGCCTAACGCAAGTTGCATCGACTGCGGAAATTTTATCATCCAATTGTTGAAGGGAAACTACTGTTTCAGAAGAAAATACACACAAAGAACTTAGAGTAGAAGACAACTTATCATCTATAGATTTTAAAGCTTGCCATAGATCCTTAAGTGTCACCTCCGTATCAGACGGCAGAGCTGGGAGTCCAGGAGAACCCCCTGCAATTGCTAACTGCACAGGTTAGGCAACGTGACCTCCATTTTAGTACTCACCCCAACCAAATCTAAAGATTTCCCTGAAGGAGGAAAAGGTGATAATACAGCAGGACAGGGTGGAGGGGTCCTCACTCCAGAACTAAGTGAGGCACCCTCAGGGGAGGACTGCAAAACTGGCAACGGGATCAGATGTTTATCTAAAGGGCCGACAACCGGAGTACTCTCCGTTGACTCACCCGCACCTCGTCCAGCTTTAGCCTTTCTTTTCCCCATATTTTACACAACAGCAAAACCACAGGGAGCAGGATCCCTCACCGCAGGGATGCTGCAGTGATGCCGAAGGGGCGCCAAAGGGGCGTCTCGCCCCTTTGGACACGACCCTTCGGATCACGCCCCGCGGACATGCTCCGCGGTCAATCAAACAAGCAAAATTTATACTAACAGACAAACAGAGGGGTCCTTGCTAGGTCCAAATGTCCCCTCGATGCCTGCCCACAGCTAGGGGAAAAGGCAAGGCGCTCCCAGACAAGGCTCCCAGCGGCAGCAGTCCCAGGGGCACTCAAACAGGCCCCCTGCACCTCCAACATGTTCACTCCGAGTCCCTTAGTGAGACAAATTCTTATGGTTCTTACCCCCCCCCCCCCCCCCAGATATCAATGAATTTGCACATGAAGAAAGGTTAAACACACTGTTTTGTCACAAAATACTGGAAACAATTTCAAATGTGCACAATTTCAATCCACAGATACTACAACTATCAAAGACTCCATTTTTTTCTAGCATGGTAAAATTGTGAAAACTGTCTCACCATTCTAATTGCCTATAAGATTTAGAAATAAAAACACAAATTCAAGTGCATAATTGGTTCTATTTTGTAAGTTAATATATGCTGTTAATATGTGATATCTTATTATAGAAGAATATTATTGCATATCTTTGATGCTACCATTGTGGGGGAGGGGGCTTATAATACATTTTTAAATTAAAACAATGTGATGAGATGACCTCCCTGAGCTTAAGCGTAGTATAAAAAATTTAGGATTAAAATTTATTTTCAGTTGGGCTGGTTGTTCATGGGAATAGCATAGAGGTGGTCCTCAGCTCTCAGGTGAGAGAAGAGGCGTAGGACTGCAGGAGTGACCCCTGTTAAAAGAAGAACAGCCTGAAGGAACATTATTTTTCTTCAGCTCTTAATGCTTTTCATTTGCATTGAATGTGTAGAATGGGGGGTATGAAGTAGACTAAAAAATAAATGAAAAAAAAAAGTGATTCAAAAAAGCTCCCCCAACGTGCAGAAAAACAGTCCGACGGTTTTTCCGCTATGTTTTCAAAGACAACATGCAAAGTAACAATGTGAAGCATCAGTAAAACAAATCTAATTTCCTTAACATTACCAAATGCTTTATAATGTTTAAATGTGATAATTAGCAAGCAATGAGTGTAATGCTGCTGATGGTGAGTTTAATAGTTTAAACGTATATAGGTTAATGTAGTCTGTAAAGTCATTTATGCCATTTCTAAAGTTTTATTATGCTATAGATGTATATGTCATTTTGATGTTTACTATATTTTTGAAAAAAAAGGATAATAATATGTTGTATTTATCATCAAATATAAATTGAAACATACTGATCTCATTTGTCTCTCCTTTTGGCGATTGTTCAGATCATTAAGAATGGAAACATGGAGAACAGCAGGGAGATGATCCAGTACCTCAGCAGGTATGCCCCCTTTGCCCTTCTATAATATGCACTATGAAGATCACAGCTAAAATCTGGTACATTTTCTGTAAACTATAGATCAGCATCTCTTCTGAATAATATAGAACATCAAGTTTTGCTCTTAAGTTTAAAAAATATACAGCACATATTGTTGATGCTCTACACTCCCTCCAACTGGTGCAAAACACTGTGGCCCGCATCCTACATGGATCCTCTAGATTCGAACACATAACCTCAATCCTAAAGCACCTCCATTGGCTCCCTATAACTAGTTGGGAGAAATACAAGACATGGCAAGGCTGCGGGCAGGGTCCCGGCGGCCGTCCGTAACCGGGCGCACGGCCCGGTGCGGGGACCCTGCTTACGGCCACGGCTTACCCACGCGGGACGGGCATCTTTAAATTCATTGGCTCCCGGTGGATGCAGCCGCATGGGAGCCAATCAGGGAAGGATCGGGCCGGACAGTGGAGGGAGGACCTTGGCCGGCAGCCTCTGCGTGGTCATTCACGGCGAAGGCTGCTTGGGGGTGCCGGCTTCCCTCCTGCCCGCCCATGAATGTTCTGGGGGTTGTGGAATGGGGGTGTTGCAGCTTGGGGGGGGTGGCGGGATCCCAGAAGTTTCCAGGGTCCGGAGCCTTAGGCTACACTTGGGCGGGGGCGGGGTGCCCCTGACCCGGTCAAACCCTGGCCGACTTTTGCTAATAGCATGGCGAAGTCAGGGAAAGGGGTAGGAAACTTGCCAGGGTGTAAGTTTTGGCATTAGCGGTGGCAAGGCACTTTGCTAAGGTATGGCTGGTGCGGCAGGGCTCCGCTAATTGATTGGGAAGGTTTATGATGTTGACATATTGTTAAATTGTTAAAGGTTAATAAAGCTGCGACCAGTTGTGTTCCATGAGCATTTGGTGTGGTGTCTTCTGTGGGGATGGGGGATTGGGGGACGAAGAGAGGGGATTGGGGGATTGGGGGACAAAGAGGAAGGGGGGGAAGGGGGCCCAAAGCACCGGGTCCGCCTGCCTCGGTTACATTCTAACCATCTTCAAAGCATCCCCAAACCTATCATCTGAATAGCTACAATTACTCCTACACAAAACACCAAGTGACAGAGTCAGAAGAACTACCTTGCAAAACATCTTCATCATCCCCTCTCTCAAAATAAAGAGCACACAATCCACTGACAACTGGGCCTTTCTCCCTATTTGCCTGTGGCATCTGGAACAATCTCCCCAACCACCTGCGTGCAATCACAGACCTCAAGGAGTTCCGTAAGGATCTAAAAACCTTATTCTTCAAGGAAATTTTATAGTGAAACATGAATCAGCAGCTCCCTCTCCCCCCCCCAACCCATAGATTTATGTACAAAATCCTTTCCTCTACTATGCAAATAGTTTTAGTTAAATGTAGAACTTAACCCCACAATTCTCCAAGGGCTCAATTTTGAGTTGGGCAAGCTATGCGCCATGTCGGTGCATAGCCTGCCCGCTGACCCCCTTAACCCAGATCTTCACTTCCGCGGTGGTGGAAGTGAAAAGCCAGGTTGTGCAGGATACACTGGCAGCTGCAGAGGTTACAGGGGTAGCAGCGATTTTCGATACTACTTGCATAGCCTCTGCACCTTAAAGATAGACAAGGATTTTCCTCACCTATCTTTAAGGCACAGAGGGCTATGCTGGTAGCATCAAAAATTGCTACTACCCATATAGCTCTTTCCTCTGCCCCTGCTCCATCCCCGCTCTAGCCTGGAATGCCCCTAACACACCCCGATGCTATGCAGATAGCATCCTGGTGCATTAGGGACATCCAGGATTTTCAAAGGGCACTACCTGTGTAGGTGCCCTTCAAAAATCCCGGATAGGGCTTTTACACAGATAACTAGGGAAGTTACCCGTGTAAAGACCTTTGAAAATTGGGTCCCAAGTTCTTACTCCAGGTTCTATGTAACTATTTGTTTGTTACTAGTTCTTTGTAAAATATTTTGACACTGCGATAAAGCAGTATATAAAATTAGCTAAATAAATAAAAACATTCAGCAACGAAGAATATTCCAACATGTTTAATTGTTGTGGTCATGTTTTGAATACACCTATACAAAAATTGTGTTCCTCAGTTCAATGCAATGAAGCTTTTCAAAGAAGGACATCCTGTGTTTACAAAATTCATAGATATCTGAAGTATAATAGAGCAAAATGTAGAATGCATATTCTGAGATTGGAATGCCCCAGATTTCTGCCTATTAGGCACAGGGAAACGTTTTCCTTACAGATCTCAGGAACATCCACAATTATTATTGAACAAGAGTGACATCTTCCCGATTTGAGTTTGTCTTTTGAAAGTCAGTAGATACTAACTTAACATTCATCATGTACTTGAACAATTCAATGATCAGGTGTATTGCAAAATTCTCAGATTCATAAGAATCTGACAGAAACTCTGGCATAAAGGCTTATGCAATGGGCTCAAACTGGCCTGAGGTCACAGTTGCATTTAACATAGGCCATCATACAACACAGTAGTTGGAACCTGAGTTGGTAGCCTAGATGTGGAAAGCTCTGTAATGAGAAAGACATCCAAAGCAAGAAGCACATTGGAAAAAACTGTAATTTGGAAACAGAACTCTTGATGGTTAAAAAAAACATCTCTACTATACCTAGGAAAAGGCATTATATGCCTAACATTTCTTTCAAAGACGGAGAACAGTGGTATCTTTCAACAGGCACTGAGTGAGGAACAACAGAGAAAAGTTCAAAAAAGTTCCAGGATGGTGACACAAAGGTTCCAGGTTGGTCACTTGGCTTTGTCTGAAATAAAATCAACACCGGCTAAGATGTATTTGTGGCAAACCTTAAAATGGGCACAGAGAAGTCAGTTTGAAAGGAACTCCTTTGGAAAATGCCACGTGTCCTCTGAGAGGTGAAGAAATGGCTCTGATGGTGAGGCCTGGACCAGAGAAGACTTGAAAAAGAAATTGTAGGGATTTTATTTTCAAATTCCTGTGACTGCTATTCACTCTTTTAACCCTCACACTTTGCTCCATAAAAAATATGTGTGTACTCCATGAAACATGAGCATGTCGGTGGCTTTTCAGAAGAAAATTCTGTGGGTATGTTCTGAAGGTTGTATATTAAGAATTTCTTTGAGATCATCAAATATTTATCTAAACACACAAAAAAGATCTGTTGTCTTCAGTTTTGTATGATCCCCTGCGTTTATGTAGTGTAGATACATCATTCCATTCACATTCATTCTGTAGATGAGTAGTGCCAATGGAGAAATAACAGAACTAATAGATAAACAGCTTCTTAAAGCTAACTATCATTATATCGTTTCTGACCATGTTTTGAACAACACCTGCAGGCTACAAACATAACTCAGATCCTACACTGGGATGAAAGTTCACCTTTCAGCAGCGGATTGTCTTCCGCAAAAAAAGGCACAGAGTAGCAGAGGACAAAAACCACGGCCAACACAGGAGTAGTCCAAAATAAACTAATAAATTTTTGGGTCTTCAATAAAGTTTATTTTGGACTACTCCTGTGTTGGCCATGGTATTTGTCCTCCGCTACTCTGTGCCTTTTTTTGCGGAAGACAATCTTCTCTCTCCTTTTTGGTTCATCTTTCAGCAGGACAATGCCCAGCTACACTGGAGTGGTTTAAAGAGAAACATTTAAATGTCTTGGAATGGCCTAGTCCAGGCCCAGACCTCAATCAAATTGAGAAATCTGTGGCATGACTTGAAGATTGCTAGACATGATTGTAACCCATTTAATTTGAAGGAGTTAGAACAGTTTTACCTTGAGGAATGGGTGAAAATCCCAGTGGCTAGATATGCCAAGCTAATAGAGACATACCCAAGGAGACTTGCAACTGTAATTGCAGCAGAAGGTGGCTCTACAAAGTTTTGACCTTCTTGGGGGTGGGGGGTACATATACACACTCCTGATTTCAGGTTTTTTTGGGTCTTAATTATTGTTTGTGTCACAATAAAGGATATTTTGAACCTTCAAAGTCATAGGCACGTTGTGTATAACACATGGCCCTAACCCCCCAAAATCCTTTTTAATTCCAGGTTGTAATACGACAAAACAGGGCAAACACTGAGTGGATGAATACTTTTGCATGGTTATTAGAGTAAGCATGATAATAAGCTGGCACTACTCATTTTTAATGTTGTCAGGACTGTTTATTCATACCTGATAAGATTATGTGGCTTTTAAGCTATCAATCCATCCATTCAGATCGTGTTATTTTTGTTCTGTTACCTATATCCATGAAAATGTGTCAAGAAAAGCACATCTCTCTTTCATTAGGAGTTAATCAGTATTAAGTATAAAGTAGATTTTCAAAGCCATTTATCCTCATAACCACATACCATAGTTAAGGAGCTGGATCAAAGGCTTGGAAAATGTAACTTCCATATTTCATAGGGCTGCTACATTTAACTGCTCAAAATATGAGTAGTCTCGGGTTCAGGGAAGAGACTTGGCCTTCTAGTTCTAATTTTCAGAGCCGCAGTACCTATATTAGTTAACCAGCTATCCCGGTGTACAGGTAGCTGAAAATATTCTAGATGAATATGTGTAACTGGCCCTCACTTGGTTTGCAGTTTGTCGTGGTGTGAAGGCTTGTATGCATCAGTGATGCTGAGAAGTAAGCCATCAGTAGCTTAGCTACTGGCAGGGTCTCCCAAGATAGACAGTTCTCAGCTGAGGTGTTAGACTAAGACAAACCACCCAGCAGCAGCAGAAAGACCCGGCTGCGAATCAACGCGGCCGGGCACAGGCACGCGGTGGCGAGCCGCGGGCAGAATAGGGGCGGGGGAAGGCGAGGGGGGGCGGGCGAAGAGCCACATTCAAAAAGCGCGCCCGGGGCGAGTGCGGTCTCTTTCCAGCTCCCCCCCTCCTTACAGGAAGAAGCCGGACCGACGATCAGCGCCGCAGAGTCATCTGCTCACCTCCGAGCTGCTGTACGGGGACCGGGGCTGTGGTGTAAATTCCCCCAGCGCTCCTACGCCCACGACACGTATTGCTAAACAAGTCCTAAACGAGCGCTGATAGAGGCCACGTGGAGGAGCAGAGAGGAGAGAGCAGGCTAAGAAGAGTGCTCCGGCTGATCCACCCCCTCCACGTGGAGGAGCGAGTGTAGATCGCCGAGACTCTGTCCGGAGAAAGGCAGAAGTGATTCAAAAACAAAGAAAAAGCAAGTATGTAATATATTACACAGATAGTGGGGGAGGGGGGGGGAAGGAGAAGTTGAAGAGAGAGCTGATAGCGGTGGGGGGCCGGTGCAGCTGGATGCCTGTACACGGAGAGAGGAACGGGGCCAGCCTGCCAGCCAGCCAGCCAGCCGGCCAGCCAGCTTACCTGCAGGGCAAAAGACAAAAGATGAAAATAAAAAAAAAATAAAACAGTGTGGGGAGCGGCCAGGACGTGCGTTACACGTGGCCATGCCCAGAGAGCAGGAGGTGAGGGGGTTACTCAGGGGATGCAAGGGGGGAGGGGGGGAGGGCCTGGAGGGATGGGGGGGGGATAAGGGGCAGAGAAGTGAGCAGCCGCACATGCCCTTTCTTCATAGAAGAGGTAAATAAAAGATTATATGCAAAGGAAGGGATGCTTAACAAGAAGGGGACAGAATTGCAAATGTAATTAAGCTATATTGTTGAAGTGGGGAATCTAGGGAGACAGGGTTCGTCTAGAGAGCGAGATCTCTATTGTGAATATATGTATAGTGCTGGCAGAGGGACATAGGTAGCTAAGAGGTAGAGGACGGGAATATAGTAGGCATCATGAATGACTGTAACTAGGCCTTTTCCCCTTGCCACTACATAGTAATGCTATACAAAAAAAAAAAAAAAAAATGCCTGGAAGAGCATGGGATTATAGATAGCATCATATGTGATAGTAATGTAAAGTTTATTGCCTTTGCATAGCACTCTATCTTAAGGGTAAAATGCCTAGGAAGGGAACACCAAAGGCTTCTCGGCCACGAGGCAACAGCGAGCCACCGAAGGCGGCAGCGGCATCTAAAGCACGAGCAGCGGCCAAGCAAAACACGAGAGGGACTCAGAGGGCTAGCCGCGAAGCAACGGCCCCTGCAGCAGCAGCGAAACCGCGTCAAAGTGCCAGGAAGAGGACACCACAGCAACCAGGGAACGCGGCCCCGCCTCAGAACCAAGAACTTGACGACCTGCTCCAGATGGTCCGGGAGCAGGCTACACAGCATGGCCTGAACTCAGTTAAGCAACGGTTGGGAGCACCGGGCTCTACGAACTATGAAGTGCCATCGACGAGCACCAGCGCAACCATGCCCAACCCAGCACATGGTAAGTCGGGTTGCGAAAATGGGGCGCCAGAGTCTGCAACGTCATCATTGGACAGGTCCAGTTCAGATAGTGACAGGGACATTGAATGGGCAGATGCATGGCACCATAGAGTGCTGGACATGTGGGGAGAAGAAATGGCATATAATAGGCCATTGTGTCAAGATGGGTTGCAGCAGCCACTCTCGAGCACCCCATGGCAACAGCCCTTTCAGAATAACCAAGGGAGGCAAGCCAATCAGTGGCCCGGGAGACGAGCATGCAGACAGTACAACGCGGGTAGTTGTAACTGGCAGCCGTGCAAATTCAAGCATTCCTGCTCGGGATGCGGGGGAGGACATCTCGCTTTCACATGTAGAGCGGCAAGAGAGGCGAAGCCATACAGAGCAATGCCGCAGCGATCCACTGATGTGGGTGGCGCCAACACCCATCAGCCTTGAGCGTATGCGGCCATGGCTAAGAGCATATCCTAAGCGGGATATAGCTATTGGTATAGAGGAAGGTTTCACACGAGGTTTCCGCATTCCATCCCTAATCTTAAGGAACAGAAAGCAAGCGTGCTTACTAGAAAAACCCACCATCCGTCCAACAACATAACGAGATCGCCCGCAGCAAAATAGCAAAAGAATTAGGTATGGGGAGAATAGCAGGTCCCTTCCAGTCACTCCCATTCAAGGACCTAATAGTCTCCCCATTGGGAGTGATACCCAAAAAGGAGCCAGGACAATTTAGGTTAATTCATAACCTATCATACCCCGAGGGACAGTCCGTCAATGATTACATTGATCCGGCATTATGCTCAGTTAAATATGCAACCATGGACCAAGCGATTACAATCATCTGAAGTAAGGGGCCCCGAGCGCAACTAGCGAAGGTGGACATTGAGTCCGCGTTCCGCCTATTGCCGGTTCACCCTGAATCTTTTCCACTGTTGGGCTTCTCGTTCAATGGGGAGTTCTTCTATGATAAATGTTTGCCCATGGGATGCGCAGTATCATGTGCATACTTTGAACAATTCAGTTCCTTCATACACTGGGTGGTCGAAGATCTGGCCGGCCCCAATACGGTGGTTCACTACCTGGACGATTTCCTATTCGTGGGAAAAGACCGGGATGACTGCAAGAGGATACTAGATATCTTCGAGCAGACGGCACGGGAGTTTGGAATCCCGTTAGCAAAGGAGAAGACAGAGGGCCCAAAAAGTGTTCTCACTTTCCTGGGCATACAATTAGATGTGCCGGCACACAGGTCGCGCTTGCCAGCTGAAAAAGTGCTGAAGTTGAGTAAAGAGATGCAACTATTGCACAGCCAGCGAAAAGCGACACTACAGCAATTCCAGTCCATGCTGGGCCTCCTTTGCTTTGCGTGCAGAGTGATACCCATGGGGAGGGTGTTTTGCCGGTGTCTGGCATGGGCGACAAGAGGTATAGCAAAAAGATACCACCGCATCAGAGTCACCAGGGAGATGCGCGAAGATCTCCAGGTCTGGTTGCAATTCCTTCGCGCTTTCAACGGCCTGGCCTTCTGGCAAGCGCCCCCGATATCCAATGCCGAACTAGAATTCTTCACCAACGCCTCGGGGGGGATCGGTTTCGGCATATACTATAAAGGGGCGTGATGCTCAGAGACATGGCACAAGGAGTGGCACAGTGTTGGGATCACCAGGGACATCACGTTCTTGGAGCTGTTCCCTATAATGGTATCCCTTTGTATCTGGGCCCCTGAGCTCGCCAATAGGGCTATCACCTTCCGCATCGACAACCTAGCGGTGGTGTGGGCGATAAATAATATGAGAGCCAAAACGCCAAAGGTAGTGGCGCTCTTAAGGCGAATAGTCTTGCTCTGCCTGGCGCATAATATAACCCTGAGAGCCACCCACATCGAAGGCGAGAATAATAACATTGCTGATGCTCTTTCTCGTTCTAAGATCAGGCTTTTTCACCAGCTGGCGCCCGAAGCCGACGGAGTCAAGACAGCGGTCCCGTATCAAGTCTGGGAGTTTGGTCCACCGAGATCTGGGAGCTCCTGTTGGGAGCGTTAGCCGAGAACACCCGGCGCAGATACATAGCGGCATGGGAGCAATACCAGACTTTTTGCAGTGAGGCCCTCATTCAGCTCGAAGACAGACTAAAAGTGGCAACAATAGTGCGATGGATTATGCACTGCAAAACCAATGGCTGCACAAAGGCCGCGGTTCAGGTCCATTTAGCGGCAGTGTCCTTTTTTGCAAAAGTGATGGGGAAGCAGAGCCCCACGGCTGGGTTTATTGTACAGAAAGTGATGAGAGGCTGGTCCCGGGAACAGCCTCAGAAGACGGACAAACGCCGCCCGATCACGCATCAGATGCTCCAACAACTGATGGTACTCACCAGCCTAGTGTGCTATGACGACTACGAGACGAGGTTGTTTAGATGCGCCTTCTCCTGGGCCTTCTACGGAGCCTTTCGGGTAGGGGAGCTCGTAGCATCATCAGCATCGGAGCGAATGACCCCCCGCGGAGGGCTAGTAAAGCGTGATGCGTGCATATGCACTAGAGCGATAGTGTTGCAGTTACGCAAGTCCAAGACTGACGCGGAAGGAAAAGGGGCACAGGTAGTCCTGTCGGCCATGCACAATGACCCGTCATGCCCAGTCCAAAATGCGTTAGCATACCAACAAGTAAGGGCGCGCTCAGAACATCATTGGTTCATACACGCCAATGGGGCACCCTTATCACGTTTTCAATTCAGCAGAGTACTCAAGCTCATAATCGAACGCACTGGACGGGATGCAAGCTTATACGGCTCGCACTCCTTTCGCATTGGGGCTGCTTCTACGGCGGCCAGCATCGGAATGACTCGAGAACAGATAATGAAAATAGGCCGATGGCGCTCGGATAGATACAAATTGTATATACGTCCAGCGCCATAAGGCCAGGGGGTGCAACTTCAAAAAAAAAAGAAAAAGAAAAAAAAAAAAGAATTGAATAGATACATACCCCATTAAAGACGATAATAACGGACTAGGAACGGGTGGCGGGGATAAAGGAAATGTGACAAAGTGAATATACATTGCAGGGATAAATACTGTTATAATCATATTTTCTGATTGTGCTCCATGCAGGAATAGGCTACGACAGAGGGCCGCGTGAAGTGTGGATGTGTGGCCATTCATTTGTTCACTGGGCACAGAAGAGGGCACGATGTAGACCAATGGGGTTGAACCTAGGACTTCCATGTGCAGACGTGGCCGTAGTGTGGCTGGGACGACGGGGTATGGTGTGGGACCAGCTAATGCCGTCCTTGCCCCAAAGGGGGAGATCCGCAAGGAACCCAGCGATAATTGTGATCCACTTGGGGGGCAACGACCTCGCATCCACACGCAGCGTTGAGCTCACCAAGAGGATGCAAGGCGACCTCCTAACGCTGGCAAACACATTTCCCGGGACTCTATTGGCATGGTCACACATCACACCCCGGCGAGTGTGGAGAGGCGAAAACTCGCATAGGGCATTGGAGAGGACTAGAAGAAAAGTGAACAGATGGATGGCCCGCTTCATGGGGTCCATAGGGGGATGTGCCATTGCGCACGACCTAATAGAGGAGAGATGCCCCGGACTGTTTCGCCCCGATGGAGTGCACTTGTCAGACATCGGAATGGACATTTTTCTCTGCGACATACAGGATGCGGTAGAACGACTATGGAGGAAGCGGATGTTGGCCACAGCGGCGCGTTGATGTGTGGGGCCCCGACAACAAGCAAGGAGTCGCTGTTGACGGGGTTGGCGGGAGAAACGCACCCAGGGAGAGAACACAGCCTAGGCCTTAAGTAAAGGGGGAGAGGTACGGGAGAGATACACGGACCTCCCCCCGGAGAGACGGAGATGGTGACAAGAACACCATGCAGAGAGTCCCCCCTTTGCCTTGCTTGGACGGCGGGCAAAAGGGGGGGGCAAGGAAGAAAAGTTGCCAAGGCTGCTAGAATGGCAGGCGCAACAGCTTTTCGGCTGAAGGACACGAAAGACTAAGGGACGGAGAAAAGCTTTCACGGCTAAAGAGTTCCCTCCTGCTATGGGCAAAAGGCGGCAGGATAGTGGCTGTGTTTCTCGAGGGGGCAAGAAAAAGAGGTGATATAAGGCATTGTAGACTGTGTCTTGCTGATGGTCACGTGCATGCTGTGGCCAACAGTTGTTATGTACTGTTAAATACCATTGTTGTTAGTATACCATTGTTGTGAATAAAATCGAAATAATTTGGTGAAAGAACCCCATGGTGTAAGGTGGTGCTTCATGGGGGGGGGGGGCGAGGGAAAAGGGGGGAAGGACCGCGGCGGTCATGCCAGTTGCGTGGCTGTGGGCCGGTGTTGTAAGCAGAGGATCATATTTCTGTGACAAATGCAAAGACACTGGAATTAACTGTGCGGAAGAGAGGCTTGTCAAATCTACTTCTATATCTTGCCATGAAAACACAAGGGATAGTCACAAAACAAATTGTACTATAGTGCTGAAAGATAAGAACCCCAGGTTGAAAGGCACTCAAATGGCTATTGAGGATGAGCTGAAGACTTCTCAGTGTAAAGCCAGCATTTATGATGTGGTTAGATCTGATGATGTAGCAGCACATGAAATGAGAGTCAGAAGCTGCAAAGATGTCTTACATATTGGGACATGGAACGTACGAAGCATGAACCAAGGGAAATTGAAGGTGGTCAAGAATGAAATGGAACATGTACGACTGGATCTGCTAGGTGTCAGTGAACTGAAATGGACTGACTTTGGGCACTTTGCATCTGATAAGCATATGATCTACTATGCTGGAAATGAAAGACAAAGAAGAAATGGTGTTGCATTTATAGTTAAGAAGAAACTTGCAAGAACTGTAATGAAATACAATGCAATCAGTGAACACTTAATTTCTATTTGTCTATGAGGAAAGCCCATCAACACAACTATAATTCAGGTATATGCCCCAACAACAGCTGCAGAAGTGGAAGACGTTGATGAGTGCTATGAACAAGTACAAGCTGAAATTAACAGAACATACAAACAGTATATCCTGATAGTCATGGGTGACTGGAACGCAAAAGATGGCGACAAAGAAGAAGGCAAAGTGGTTGGAAAATATGGATTTGGCAACAAAGATGAAGCTGGAGAAAGACTGATAGAATTCTGCAAGACCAATAATCTGTTCATCTCAAACACCTTCTTCCACAACACAAGCGCCAAAAGTATATGTGGACTTCACCCAATGGATTGTACAGAAATCAAATTGACTACATCTGTGGAAGACAATGATGGAAAAGCTCAATAACATCAACAAAGACAAAACCTGGAGCTGACTGTGGTACAGAGCACCCACTACTAGTTGCTGTTGTTAAGTGTCGTCAAGTTGGTGTCGACTCATGGCAACCTTCTGGATCGTTGTCCTAAATTGTGTTCGATCTTCAGTCAGGTGGCTCATTGTTGACAGACTGGCACACATAGCTGCTGTTATTATATTGATCCATCTTATTGATGGCCTTCCTCTTTTGTGTTGACCTTCTACTTTGCCAATCATGATGTTTTTCTCTAATGATCTTTCTCTTCGCATGATGTGTCCAAAGTATGAAAGTCAAAGTCTTGTCATCTGAGCTTCTAAAGAAAACTTAGGTTTGCTTGCCTCTAGTACTGACTGGTTTGTTCTTTGGGCAGTCCATGGTATACACAGTATTTGTTGCCAGCACCATAATTCAAAGGCATCAATTTTCTTTTTGCCTATCTTTTTCACTGTCCAACTGCCAAGAGCAATGCGTTGTCAGATTTCTTGACTGCTTGTTGCTTCTTTATTGATAGTTGATCCAAGTAGGTTAAAGTTGTCAACTATTTCAATTTCTTCTCCATCAATGATGAACTTATTAATTTTGCTAGTTGTCAGGATCTTTGTATTCTTAACATTAAGGTGCAGACCCATGTTAAGACTATATTCCTTGATCTTGAGAAGCAAATGTTTCAAATCATCTTCACTTTCAGCCAGCAATGTGGTAGCAACAGCATAGCGAAGGTTGTTGATGAGTCTTCCACCAATCTTCATACCTCTGTTATCTTCATATAGTCCTGCTTCTCTGATGATTTGTTCTGCATATAAATTAAAGAGGCAGGGGTAAAGTATGCAGCCTTGTCGTACACCTTTGTTGATTTTAAACCATTCTGTTTCTCCTAGTTCCATTCAAACTGTTGCTTCTTGATCAGTGTAAAGGTTGTGAAAGAGAACGATCAGATGTTCTGGTATACCCATGCTTCTTAATGTGGCCCAGAGTTTCTCATGGTTTACACAGTTAAAAGTCTTGCTGTAGTCAATAAAACACATATAGATATCCTTTTTGTATTTTTTTTTCTTTTCAAGGATCCATCTCACATCCGCAATAATGTCTCTCATTCCTCTCCCTTTCCTAAACCCTGCTTGCAGTTTAGGCAGTTCTCGTTCCAGATATGGTTGTAGTCTCTGCTGAATAATCTATAGTAGAATCTTGCTGGCATGTGGGTCAGAATGATTGTGCGATAATTTCCACAGTCAGTTGGGTCACCTTTCTTCAGTATTGGTATAAACATATATCTTTTCCAGTCAGTTGTCATGAATTTGTCTTCCAAATTTCCTGTCAGTGCCTTGTAAGTATGGTAACAGCTTCATCTGATTGCCATAATAACTCTGAATATTCAGTTCTCTTTGCTATGGCTTTCAGTGCTGCTTCGACTTCTTCTTTCATCACCAATGGTTCCTGATCATAAGATATAGGTAGTAACAGCTGTTGGTCCACTTCATCTTTATGGTATAATGACTCTGTATATTCTTTCCATCTTTTCTTGATCTTCTCAGCATCATTCAACATAGATCCTTGAGCATCTTGTAGCATTCCAATTTGAGGCTTGAATTTTTTCTTTAACTCTCGTTGCTTTAGAAAATCTGATCTTGTTCTTCCTTTAATAGCTTCTGATTCTATTTCCTTGCATGCGTCATTGTAGTACTTCTTCTTGTCTTGTCTTGCTGCACATTGGAAATCTCTGTTGAGTTCTCTTGCCTCTTTTTATCCTCTGGCTTTAGCCTCTCTACGTTTCTGGACAATTTTCAGAGTTTATTCAGTCATCCATTTTGGCCATATTTGCTTTTTCACCTTATGTAGAGACTTATCACTTTCTTCCAATACAACCTTCTTAAGGTCATCCCATAACTCTTCTGGAACTCTATCATTTGTATCTAATGCAGAAAATAGATTTCTCAGGCAGTCTTTGAATTCCAGTGGTATATTCTCAAGGTCATATATTCAACTTTAGCTTGTAGTCGGTGATCTATACCACAGTCAGCTCCAGGTTTTGTCTTTGTTGATGTTATCAAGCTTTTCCATCAATGTCTTCCACAGATGTAGTCAATTTGATTTCTATACAATACATTGGGTGAAGTCCACGTGTACAGCCAGCGCTTGTTTTGCTGGAAGAAGGTGTTTAAGATGAATAGGTCAGTGGTCTTTCAGAATTCTATCAGTCTTTCTCCATCTTCAGTTCTGTTGCCAAGTCCATATTTTCCAACCACTTTGCCTTCTTCTTTGTTGCCAACTTTTGCATTCCAGTCACCCATGACTATCAGGATATCCTGTTTGCATGTTCTGTTAATTTCAGCTTGTACTTGTTCAAAGACCTCATCAACATCTTCCTCTTCTGCAGCTGTTGTTGGGGATTAAACCTGAATTATAGTTGTGTTGATAGGCTTTCCTCGTAGATGAATAGAAATTAAGCGTTCACTGACTCATTGTATTTCATTACAGTTCTTGCAAGTTTCATCTTAACTATAAATGCAGCACCATTTCTTCTTTGTCTTTCATTTCCAGCATAGTAGATCATATGCAAAGTGCCCAAAGCCAGTCCATTTCAGTTCACTGACACCCAACAGATCGAGTTGTACACGTTCAATTTCATTTATGCTTCGTACGTTCCATTTCTCAATATATAAGATATCTTTGCACCTTCTGACTCTCTTTTCATGTACAGCTACATCAGCAGATCCAACCACATCATAAATGCTGGGGCCATTTGAGTGCCTTTCAATCTGGGACTCTCATCTTTCAGCACTATAGTGCAATTTGTTTTGGGACTATCCATTGGGATTTTGAGGCAAGATATAGTTTCTTCCGCACAGTTAATTCTAGTGTTGTTGCATTTGACCCTCAGCATTGAATGTCTGGGTGCAAAGCTCAGTGGTGATGGCTAGCCGCTGTACAAATGCTAGCCACTGCTGCTGAATATCTCCCGTAGTGATCTTTTCAAAGTAGAAAACAGAAAGCATTTTACATTTCACCCATTGGTAGTTTGACAATTCAATGCCTTTAGATATTCTGGACATTGTTTGTGCAGTGTTTGGAAATGATTGGCTTTGGACTCCGGGGTGGACTGAAAGATTTTAAAAAGGGGAGCGCAATATGCACATGGGCAGTGTTTGGAATGTTAATGATCGAGAGAGATTTAAGAATGCACATGCACGGGGTTTTTTGAACGGTGGCTATTTGAACTCCAGAGCATGTTGTAGTATGGATGGTTGATTTGAGAAGGTCTGTGCTGTTCATCAGTTTTGATGCTGAGGTGGTGTATGTTTGAGAGTGAGAGAAGTTGGTTGTCACAAGGATTGAATTTTGAATGTGTTGAACAATGGACATGTGATTTGGGAAGGTATATGGTGTGGATTAGCTCAGATACCGGGGTTTTGTACATTTGTGAGTGAAGATGACGTTGACTGCCATGATCATTTCTTGTAGGCGTTTTTATAGTTGCAAATTCTTTGCTTTTTCCTACAGCATTCAATGTGCAGAGTGTACTCTCCCTGAAGAAATGAGCAGCGAAACATTCAGCCGGTACCGTGAATGGCGTTGGAAAGCTAATGGAAAGGGACTGGCTAATCCACAGTCCTTTAAAACAAAGTAAAGTCCCGGCCGCGAATCAACGCGGCCGGGCACAGGCACGCGATGGCTCGCCGAGGTTTCGTTGGGGGGGCGGGGGGACAGCGAGAGGGGGGGTGGGCAGAGAGCCGAGTACAAAAAGCGTGCCCGGCGCAGGCTCGGCCTCTTTGCCGCTCACCCCCTCCCTTCCTGGAGGAAGCCGGACGGACAGCGAACACGGAGACAAGAGAATCGGCAGGGCCCACTTCAATGGCAGCCGAAGACAAACGAATTCATAAGGAACAACAGCAAATATGAGAAAATCAGTTAAAGCATTGTTGTAGAGGACCCGGGGGGCAGAAGCAGTTCGGGGAACATCGGGGTCAGCGGCGCTTCCGCCATGTGCGTGAGAGCCCGCTGTTAACATGGCCGCCGAAGTGTCCGGTAAAGGGGGGGGGGGGCAAAAGCTGGAGTGCGTGGCTGAGAGGCTAGCAAACTTCATTTAAAGAAGCCAGCATCTTACCGATACAATGTGGGCAATAGTTCCGGTCAAAGAGGCTAGAAAAACCACAGTAGATGGCAGCGATGCGGTGCTGTTATGAGCCAGGAGGGAGCCACAGGAACACGTGGCTAAGCTCCATGACCGAAGCCACGTACTGGGGGGGTAAACAAAAGGACACGTGGGGAACAACCAGATAGAGATGATTTAGGAGCAGCCCAGAGGGTTCATCGTTTCATTAAAAAAAAAAAAAAAAAAAAGAGGACTGCTTGCAGAGAATAAAGTGTTTAAGCTGGTATAGGGAAACAATGGGGGCTGTGAATACAAGTATAAGGCTGCCATCTGGTGGATAAATGCAGTACTGCTGACTGTTAATATAATTTGTATGTTAGGCTATGGAAGGCATAAGGAATATCTTTAATGTGTTGTGGGGGGGGTACGAGCATTTAGATAGGCATACACGAAGTGAGCGATATTATGGGGACATGGAGGGAGCACTACCTACATATAGCTGACTATAGGAATCGAGAGGATCACGAGATTGAAGCATGTACCCTTGAATGATAGTAATTTAGACTTTCCATTACCTCTGGTTAGTAATTCTATCCTAGTTAAAGGATGCCCAGAAAGGAGACACAGAAGACTTCAGGGACACGGAGCGCCAAGTCTGCATCGAAGGCGGCGCCAGCATCAAATGCGCGGGCAGCGGCAGCGTCAAAAAGGGGAGAGACACAGAGGGCTAGCTGCGATGCCACCACCCGGGCAGCCGCACCGAAGCCGCGGCGCAGTAATCGGACGAAGGTGCCACAGCAGCGGAAAAACTCTGCCCCGCCACAGGGGCAAGAGCTGGATGACCTGCTCCAGATGGTTCGAGATCAGGTTACCCAACACGGCCTGACCGCAGTAAAGCAACGACTGGGTACGACAGGCTTCGTAGACGAGGAAATGCCGTCGACGAGCAGCAGCACGACAACACCCAGCGCAACACATGGTAGGTCGGGGCGTGAAAAGGGGGCTCCAGAGTCATCAATGTCATCATCTGACGAGTCCAGTTCAGACAGTGGGAGGGACATAGAATGGGCAGACGTGATGTGATATGCACTAAAGAAATTTAAAAGGAGGAAGGACCCAAAACAATCTAATCCCCTCAAACGGGCATGGTCGGGGGACAGCCAGAGCGGCGAGGACCGGGGGTCCACACCATATGGAACGCCCCAAAGAACGCAGCTGGATTGGCGCGACACCAGTCGTGACCCACGCTGCGGGGTGAGCTCCCTGGCCGTTTCGGTACCCAAAAAGATAAAAAAGAGGATTTGGAGGAGAGAATATATTGACATATTCTCTCTCCTGCTCAGGGACCAGGAGGAGGAGTCAACCAGTGGAAAGGATAAAGAAAAAAGAAGCGAGAGGGATAGGAAACCTAAAATTCCCAAATCCATCAACAATTGGGTGGCAGCATTCCACATCTTTATGAGCGTGGTGATGGAAAAAGAACCCGAAGCGGGGCCATACCTGACCAGGTACCTGGACACGATCACCCGCGCGCATAAACAATACGGTGGATGGGCCTGGCTAAACTATGATGTGACGTTCAGGAGAAACATGGCTGACGATCCCACTCTAGCATGGCACCATAGAGTGCTGGACATGTGGACAGAAGAAATGGCCCCCAGTAGGCCATGGTGTCAGGATGGGCTGCAGCAGCCGCTCCCGAGCACCCAGTGGCAACAGCCTTTTCAGAACAACCACTGGAGGCATGCCAATCAGTTACAAGGGAGACGGGCATGCCGACAGTACAACGCAGGGAGTTGTACTTGGCAGCCATGTAAATTCAAACACTCCTGCTCAGTATGCGGAGGAGGACATCCCGCTTTCACATGCAGGGCTGCTAGGGAGGCGAAGCCTTTCAGAGCAATACAGCAGCGATCCACCGAAGGGGTTGGCGCCAACACCTATCAGACTTGAGCGTATGCGGCCATGGCTAAGAGCATACCCTAGGCGAGACATAGCTATCAGTATAGAAGATGGCTTCTCACAGGGTTTCCGCATTCCATCCCTAATCTTAATGAACAGAACACAAACGCACTTACTGAACAACCCACCATCTGTCCGAAAGCATAACGAGATCGCCCGCAGCAAGATAGCAAAGGAATTAGGTTTGGGGAGAATAGCAGGTCCTTTCCAGTCACCCCCATTCAAGGACCTCGTTGTCTCCCCATTGGGAGTCATACCCAAAAAGGAGCCGGGACAATTCAGGTTAATTCATAACCTATCATACCCCGAAGGGCAGTCCGTCAACGATTATATCGACCCGGCATTATGCTCTGTCAAATATGCAACCATGGACCAGGCAATTAGACTCATACGAAGCAAGGGGCCGCGAGCACAACTAGCGAAGGCGGACATCGAGTCTGCGTTCTGCTTATTGCCGGTTCACCCTGACTCTTTCCCACTGTTGGGCTTCTCGTTCAATGGAGAGTTCTTCTATGATAAATGTTTGCCCATGGGATGCGCAGTATCATGCGCATATTTTGAACAATTCAGCTCATTCTTACACTGGGTGGTTGAAGACCTGGCAGGCCCCAATACGGTAGTGCATTATCTGGACGATTTTCTATTTGTGGGAAGAGACCATGATGACTGCAAAAGGATATTGGATATCTTCGAGCAGACAGCACAAGCGTTTGGGATTCCGTTAGCACAGGAGAAGACAGAGGGCCCAAAAGGGATCATCACTTTCCTAGGCATTCAATTAGATGTGCCAGCACACAGGTCGCGCTTGCCAGCTGAGAAGGTGCTGAAGTTGCGGAAAGATATGCAACTACTGCACAGCCAGCGAAAAGCGACACTACAGCAATTCCAGTCCATGCTGGGCCTACTATGCTTTGCGTGCAGGGTGATACCATGGGGAGGGTGTTTTGCCATCATATGGCATGGGCAACAAAAGGGATAGTGAAAAGATACCACCGCATCAGAGTCACCAAAGAGATACGGGAAGACCTGCAAGTCTGGTTACAATTCCTCCGCGCCTTCAACGGCCTCGCCTTCTGGCAAGCGCTCCCGGTATCTAATGCGGAACTCGAATTCTTCACCTATGCCTCGGGAGGGATTGGTTTCGGCATATACTATAAAGGTGTGTGGTGCTCTGAGACATGGCCCAGGGAGTGGCACGCGGATGGTATCACCAGGGACATCACATTCCTGGAGCTGCTCCCGCTAATGGTAGCCCTGTGTATCTGGGCACACGAGCTCGCCAATAGAGCTATCACCTTCCATATCGATAACCTAGCGGTGGTGTGGGCGGTGAACAGTATGAGAGCCAAGACGCCAAGGGTAGTTGCACTATTAAGGCGAATTGTGTTGCTATGCCTGGCACATAACATAACCCTTAGAGTCGAACACATCGAAGGCGAGAATAATAACATTGCCGATGTTCTTTCCCGTTCTAAGATAGGTCTTTTTCACCAGCTGGCGCCCGAAGCCGACGAGGTCAAGACATCGGTCCCCTATCAAGTCTGGGAGTTTGGTCCACCGAGATCTGGGAGCTCCTGTTAGGAGCTTTAGCCGAGAATACCCGGCGCAGATACGTAGCGGCATGGGAACAATACCAAGCATTTTGCAGAGAGGCCGTCATACAGCAGGAAGACAAATTAAAAGTAGCAACGATTCTGAGATGGATCATGCACTGCAAAACCAATGGATACACAAAGGCCGCGGTACAAGCCCGTTTAGCGGCAGTATCATTTTTCGCAAAGGCGATGGGGAAGAACAGCCCCAAGGCTGAGTTTATCATAAAGAAAGTGATGAGAGGCTGGTCCCTGGAACAGCCCCCAAAAGTGGACAAACGCCGCCCGATCACTCATCAGATGCTGCAACAACTGATGGTAATGACCAGCCTAGTGTGTTACGATGAGTACGAGACGAGGTTGTTTTGATGCGCCTTTTCCTGGGCCTTCTACGGAGCATTTCGGGTAGGGGAGCTTGTGGCTTCCTCATCCGCAGAGCAGGGGACAGCCTGCAGAGGTATGAAAAAGCGAGACGTGAGCATACTCACTAGTGCCGTAGAGCTACAATTGCGCTGATCCAAGACTGACGCAGAAGGAAAAGGGGCAAAGGTGGTGATGTCGGCATTGCACAACGACCCCTCAAGCCCGCTAAAAAATGCTTTAGCCTACCAACAGTTACGGGCGTGCTCAGAAAATCAATGGTTCGTACATGCGAACGGGGCACCCTTATCACGTTTCCAATTTATCAGAGTACTCAAGCTAATAATTGAACGAACTGGACGGGATGCAAGCTTATACAGCTCGCACTTCTTTCGCATTGGAGCTGCTTCTACGGCAGCCAGCATCGGGATGTCCAGAGAGCAGATAATGAGGATAGGCCGATGGCGCTCAGATAGATACAAACTGTATATACGTCCAGCGCAGTGAGGAATGATGGACTAAGTAATAACAAAAAACAAACAAACCCCCCCCCCAAAGAAAAATAACCCGTGTAATGGCATAGAGCTGGATTTGGTGGCAATGGTAATGTATAGATGCATTTTGTGTACAGACAAAGCGAATGATCATTGTTGGATAAGTACTGCCGTAATCATATCTTTCTGGTTGTGATCCATGCAGGAGTAAGTTGCCACCTATGGCCGCGAGAAGTGTGGATATGTGGCCATTCATTTGTTCACTGGGCCCAAAAACGGATGCGGTGCAGACCGCAGGGGTTGAACTTGGGATTACCGGGTGCAGACGTTGCGGTGGTGTGGCTAGGACGACGGGGTATGGTGTGGGACCAGCTAATGCCATCCTTGCTCCAAAGGAAGAGATCGACCGGGAACCCATTGATGATTGTGATCCATTTGGGGGGCAACGACATTGCGTCTACGCGCAGCATCGAGCTCACCAAAAAGATGCAAAGCGACCTGCTAACGCTGGCTAACGCATTTCCCGGGACGATCTTGGCATGGTCACACATCATACCGCGGCGTGTGTGGAGGGGAGAGAACTCACACAGGGCAGTGGAGAGGACAAGACGAAAATTGAACAGATGGATGGCCCGCTTCATGGGAGCCATAGGGGGATACAACATCACGCACGACCTTATAGAAGAGAGATGCCCGGGATTGTATCGCACAGATGGAGTGCACTTGTCAGACATTGGAATGGACATTTTTCTCTGCGACATACGGGATACGATCGAAAGACTATGGCGGAAGCAGGTGTTGGCCACAGCGACGCGTTGATCGGTGGGGGCCCCGTCAACAAGCGAGGATTCGCTGTTGGCGGGGTTGGCGGGAAGAAACGCACCCGGTGAGAGAGAACACAGCCTAGGCCTTAAGTAAAGGGGGAGAGGTACAGGAGAGAAACACGGACCTGTCCCCTGGAGAGAGTAAGATGGTGACAAGAACACCGCGCAGAGGGCCCCCTGCCTTGCTTCGACGGCGGGCAAGGGGGGGTAAGGAAGAAAAGGTTGCCAAGTCTGCTTGAACGGCAGGCTTAACAGCTTGGAATGAAGGACATGAAAGACTGGGGGGCGGTGAAAATGCTTTCACGGCATAATTTTGCCGCCGGACAGTTGCAAAGTCTGTGGGATATTGGCTGTGTCTCTCGAGGGGGCAAAAGGAAAGAAGTGTTACAAGGAAGTTGTATACTGTGTTTTTGTGGATTGTTACGTGCATGCTGTGGCCAACAGTTTGGTGCTGTTAATAACCATTTGTGTAAATAAATAGAATTAGTCTGGTGAAAGAAACCCCTGGTGTAACGTTATGACTTATTAGAGGGAGGGTCTCTTGGAGGGCGGGGGGGGAGGGGGGAGGGGGAGGCGATAGGGTAAAGGGGGGGGGACCCGAGGCGGTCATGCCAGTTGCGTGGCTGAGTCCCGGCCGCGAATCAACGCGGCCGGGCACAGGCACGCGATGGCTCGCCGAGGTTTCGTTGGGGGGGGCGGGGGGGGCGAGAGGGGGGGCGGGCAGAGAGCCGAGTACAAAAAGCGCGCCCGGCACAGGCTCGGCCTCTTTGCCGCTCACCCCTCCCTTCCTGGAGGAAGCCGGACACCCGCCCGACCCGCCCAATTAGCAAATGGGGGGGGGGGAAGAGTCGCAGCATGCCAGACGGTGGGAAGAAACGCACCCGGTGAGAGAGAACACAGCCTAGGCCTTAAGTAAAGGGGGAGAGGTACAGGAGAGAAACACGGACCTGTCCCCCGGAGAGAGTAAGATGGTGACAAGAACACCGCGCAGAGGGCCCCCTGCCTTGCTTCGACGGCAGGCAAGGGGGGGTAAAGAAGAAAAGGTTGCCAAGTCTGCTTGAACGGCAGGCTTAACAGCTTGGAATGAAGGACATGAAAGACTGGGGGGTGGTGAAAATGCTTTCACGGCATAATTTTGCCGCCGGACAGTTGCAAAGTCTGTGGGATATTGGCTGTGTCTCTCGAGGGGGCAAAAGGAAAGAAGTGTTACAAGGAAGTTGTATACTGTGTTTTTGTGGATTGTTACGTGCATGCTGTGGCCAACAGTTTGGTGCTGTTAATAACCATTTGTGTAAATAAATAGAATTAGTCTGGTGAAAGAAACCCCTGGTGTAGCGTTATGACTTATTAGAGGGAGGGTCTCTTGGAGGGCGGGGGGAGGGGGGAGGCGATAGGGTAAAGGGGGAGGACCCGAGGCAGTCATGCCAGTTGCGTGGCTGAGCTTGGTAAACTCTAGCAAAGCTTAAATGTTTTTGGATGTCTTCTATATATAGTTCTGCATGCTCTAGAGGAGAGCAGAGGGAAAGAAGATATATTAAAGAAAAAAGAAAAAGAAAGAAAACATGTATAAAGAAGGAGTTTTTTCAGGGTCGTTGATATGTTGAGGATGAGCTATGGCAAATATGGATGTTTGTCTTATTCTTATGCTCCAAAGCTCATTGATTCTGAGTCATTTTACTCCTTTCTTTGAAATATGAAGGGAATGAGCCTACTATGAAGGTTTGAATACTAGTGGAGTGATTTTTAGTCGGGTTTTGTGACTGTCTAAAGACATGGAATATAACTTTTAATATATTCTCTTACTGTTTTGTTCCTTTTTTGCAATTGTAGATTCTGATGTGTTATATGTATTTTTTGTCATATTTAGAATGAGAAAGAGACAAATTAATATCATTTTAAAAGAACTGGGTAATGAAATAATTGGAAATGATTATTAATTTCCCATTATAGGAAATAATTTCTAACCAGTCTCTCTACTCAGTGCATGGTATGAAAAAGATTATCCAACATATGTTATCAAACAACAGAAGCACTTCAGGGCTTTATGTAACCTATTTCTTTAAAAATCCCAACAGATGAGGGGGGGCGGAGCCTGATGTCCAGCGGGTAAGACGCTTCGCGCTGAAGCTCCCGAGAGGCCTACTCAGAATCCTGACTTAATACCTATACAAACTTACTATTTTGCTCCGAGCTTACCGGGGTACCTCGGGGGGGATGGCGGCCCATAAACCAGCGCGCTTGGACTTCGGGTCTCCTTCTTCTTCACACGGAAAACGCTCCAAAACAGAGGTGTCTTCCCCACAGAAGATGGTTCCACTTCGTGAAAACCCTGAAATGCACCTGGAGATTTTAGAGGAAATACGCGGCGTGAAGGAACTGGTGCAGTCCAATGGAGAAGCGCTTCGAGCCATGCGAGAAGACTTCGGAGTGCTCCAGGACCGACTTGAAAGTCTTTCATTACGGCAGGACAACATGGCGGGGGTCCTCGACTCGCACGCGGTGCGCTTGGGCAAACTGGACAAGGCTGAGCGCCAGATACAGAATCTTCAAAAGGAGTTAGAAGATAGCAATAATCGAGCCCGTCGCAACAATGTGAGGCTCATTGGAATACCGGAGGGGGTGGAAGCAGGAGATATAAGAGAATTCCTGCTCAAAACTCTTCCCTCCTTGCTGAAGATCACTTTTTATAGAGAACTGGAAATCGATCGAGCACACCGTGTTCCTACCCACATGGCGCTCAACCGAACGACCCCCCGGCCTATTATCTTTCGATTACTACGATATCAACAAGTGGAACAAATTTTAAATGCTGCCCGGGCGAATCATCATTTGGAATTTGAAGGTCATAAAGTCTCCTTCTTCCCTGATTTGGCAAAGCCTACCGTTGACCGTCGGAAGAAACTCCTTGCTTTTCGCCCTCGACTTCAACAACTACAGGCTCACTTTGGCCTGTTGTATCCAGCGAAGCTCCGAGTGACTCTCCACAACCAAACCAGGACATTCGAAGATCCTGATCTACTATCAACATTTTTAGACTCCAAAGAAGCAGAGCAGATGCGCTAATCCAACAACTTGGACTTATTATCTGCCGGCTCTGTCTGCCATTTTGAAGGGCCCGACGCGGCGGTCATAGCCAAGCACAGAGACTACCTGGACTTTCTTTCTTTCTCTATATGACTTTTTTGTGTTTTGGTCTCCTATCCCTCCATGATGTGTGCCTCGGTCGGATTCGGAGCACGCACAGTTCTACAGGTTATATGTTTTTTCAATTTCGGCCTTCTCTGGGGTTTCTCCCCGCAGACACATGGTCGCCAGTAATTTCTGGGGTTCTGCTTCTTCTCTACCGCACCGCGGTTTTTCTTTTTTAATGTGGGGCGCTTCATTGTATTATATTAGCTTATTTTCTTTCATGTCATGTGTACAGCCAGATACAGTTAATATGAGGGACATTGTGAAATTATGTGCGCTATCATGCTCAGAATGTTTAACCTTTCTGAATGGCCTTATGTAAAATCTTATCACTCAACGTAAAAGGCATCAATAGTCCAATCAAAAGAAAGAAAATCCTTAGCTATCTTAGCCATGAGCATGCTGATTTAGTGTTTCTTCAGGAAACGCATCTAAACTCTGCTGAAACACTGAAACTCAATGCTAAGCCTTACATGGTGGCTGCCTATTCTCCCGCCGTTTCCAAACGGTGTGGGGTAGCCATTCTGGTTAAGAAGTCTTTGCAAGCTACTGTAATGGATACTAGCTCTGACAAGGAGGGTAGATGGGCCCGTGCACACCTTAAGGTTGGAGATAGTGAATTCACGTGTATTTGTATTTATGCCCCGAATGTGGACAACCCTGCTTACTATGCAAGTATTGCGCAGTTGGCACAGGCCTCTGCCAATACTCCATTAATACTTGGTGGTGATTTTAATCAAGTGTTAGACCCTTTGATAGATAGACAACCGCCTAGAACGAGTAGTCCACCCAAGAGTCTTGCTACCCTTACAGCTCTGATGCAAGATCTTGCGCTAGTAGATATATGGAGGCTGCTTCACACCCCTCCGACTTAGAGTTCACCTTTTTTTCTGCCCCCCATCACTCACAATCTAGAATAGATTTCTTTCTCATTTCCAAAGCACTGATTTCTCAAGTGGACACGGCTAGGACTCATCCTCTCCATATTTCAGATCATGCTGCCATATCTTTATCATTACATGTCACCGCGCGAGACGATTCTCCCCGAGCTTGGTTTTTTGATAGATCCCTACTAGATCAAAAAGATTTTCAGGTTGATATAAAGGTCGCTATCCAAGATTATTTTCATTTTAACTCACCCCATGACACAGCGAGCTGGGCTTGGTGGGAGGGTTTTAAGGCATCTATCTGCGCAACTATAACTAGCTATCAAATTCGGCAGGGGAAACAAAGAAAGCAGCACTTACTGATTCTAGAGCAGCAGATACAAGCTGGGGAACGTCTCCTCACGTCCTGTACTGACCCATGTATTTTACTCCGTTTACAACGCTTGCGTTTTCAATACAATCAGCTTTTGTATACTGCTGCTGCTAAAAATATTGAATCACAACAAGGGATATATTACCGGGAAAATAACCGTGCTGGCAAATTGTTAGCAAATGCCCTAAAAGGTCAAAAAGAAGCCAAGCGTGTTACCGCTCTCCGTAATCCGTCGGGGGGGGGGGGGGCTTGGTCACTAAAGATACAGAAATCTTAGAACTCTTTCGTGATTTTTATACTCGGCTTTATCAATCTGAATGTGATTTTGAGCCAGAAGTATTTGAACGCTTACTTTCAGGGGTACAAAGACCGACCCTATCTGACGAAGATAGAGTGGCCATGGACAAACCATTCACTTTATCAGAAATTCATTCTGCTATCAAGAAATGTGCCACAGGTCGAGCTGCAGGCCCAGACGGTCTCCCTGCTGAATTCTACAAAACCTTTAACGCTGACTTAGCTCCGGTTTTGAAACTTTATTTTTCTGCTCTGGCCGAGGAGGGATCTCCTTCTGGGTCCTTTTCAATGGCAAATGTAGTAGTTTTTGAGAAAGAGGGGAGAGACCCGCAACTAACAGCTAATTATCGTCCAATTTCCCTCCTAAACGCGGACTATAAAATATTTGCCACCATTCTCTCCACCCGGCTCTCTGATAGGATGTCTACCTTAATACACCCAGATCAATGCGGTTTCATTCCCGGTAGATCAACTGCTGACAATGCTCGGACTCTATGTCATGTACTGACTGCCGCAATTAATCTTGATCGCCCATTTGTTGGCCTCTCACTTGATGCTGAGAAGGCCTTTGATCGCTTAGAATGGCCCTTCCTGTTTGCAGCCCTCCGCTGGTACGGATTCGGAGAAGGTTTTCTCCGTTGTCTTCACACCATGTATGCACAGCCTACAGCCAGTATCTGTGCTAATGCTTTAAAGTCTCAGCCATTTCCCCTTCAACGCGGTACTCGCCAGGGATGCCCACTGTCTCCACTTCTTTTCGATCTTGCACTCGAACCCTTAGCTTTACTAATCCGGCAATCGGAGGAGATTCATGGAGTCCCCTTCTCTCATAGGGAAATCAAAATTTCAGCATATGCTGATGACCTTATGCTCTTTGTCTCTATAGACTCAGTGCCGGCTGTCCTAGAGCAAATTGGTAAATACTCACAACTCTCCGGTTATAAGATAAATTGGACCAAGTCGGTAGCCTTTCCACTAAATCCTTTGCTTCATCAGGCAGATATGCAACCCTTTCCCTTTTTATGGCAACCTCACATGGTCAAATACCTCGGGGTTCACTATTGCTCTCCTTTGGAAGACACTATCTCTTTTAATGCCAAAGACTTAACCTCTAAAGTCCGGGCGCTTACTCACCGTTGGACTCCTTTAACACTTACCTGGTGGGGTCGCCTAGAAACCATAAAATGATGATTGTTCCGAAAGTGAATTATATTTTAGAAATGTTGCCCTGTCTCTTACCTCGACGTACATATAAAGATATAGAGGGCCTTCTGACTAGATACCTATGGCAAAACAAGACACCTAGGATAGCGAAACATAAGCTGCAAGCAGATAAGGAAAATGGGGGTGTCAGATTCCCTGATTTCCTGAAATACCATCAATCTTTTCTTCTCAAACAAGGCGCTCATTGGCTGGAAGATCTAGTACCGAGTAGACCTGTGTGGCTAGACATAGAGGAGGACCTTTGCAAACCGATTCCTCTTACTTATATCCCTGGTATGACTCTCCCATCAGACTCCCACTATCCACCAATGCTTTTAGACACTTTAGGTGCCTTTAATACTCTTATGCAATCTTTAGACTCCCGACTCTGTCCGTTAGACAGGCTCCCGCTTTGGTACAATACTCGATTTCGAATACAAAATAAACCGATGGCGTGGAGCCCCTGGTACACTAGGGGCATTTGGATTCCTAACCAGTTGTTCCATGATGGTCGCTGGAAAACTTTTAGTGAATTGCAAATTGAATTTGGTCTCCCAGCAAAACACTACTTTCAGTTGGTGCAACTTCAGCATTGTCTTCGGAGTGCTAAGGTGCTCCCGCCATCGGCATCCCCTACACAAGGTTGGTCGGAGACTATCCGATCTATCGGTAGTTCACCGGGTGTAGCATCTAATTTTTACAAAACCTTATGTAATGCTATAATTAGAGGTACCCCTATAGCGCAGAAAGCATGGGAGCGAGAATTGCATGTAACTTTGACCCCGGAGCAATGGAGCCTTGTCTGGAGTAGAGTGACACGGGTTTCTCGATCCGCCTCACTCACTCACTCAGACACTCTTCTTTCTAGCCCACCGGTGTTTCTACACTCCTGACAGATTAGCCAAATGGAACACCACTCAGGGCAATAGCTGTTGGACATGCCATGCGGCCATTGGTTCACTACCTCATGTTATGTATGAATGTCCCGCACTACAGTATTACTGGCGTCGGGTCTGGGGTCGTATCCAGTCTATTTTGCACTTTCAAGAGCCCCTTTCTTGGAGGATAGTGGGACTTCGCTCAGCTGCGGGGATCCCCTCTCTTCCAAAAACGGCTTACTTCCTTTTGGACTTTATGCTAGGCATTGCTATTTCCCTCATTACGAAATACTGGAAAAATAGCTCCCATCTGAGCCCCAATGAATGGTGGAATCATGTCTGTCTCTACAGTAAATATGAACAAATACCTCGTATGTTTGCTTCTTCCGTTCAGACTCCTCATCATCTGTCTAAATGGAAGATGCTCAATGACTATGTTCACACTGCTAAATGCTCTCATCTGACTGTTTAAATTTGTATAAATCTCTGTCCCATGATCATTCTGTTTCGTAGATACTCTTTTGTTCGTTTTGATGTACAATCACTGTCGTTTGGAAGCGCTCACATGCTGATATTATCGGCTAGAGAAGAAGCATGGGGGTGGGGGGTAATAGGGTTTGCTTTTCCTTATTGTATACTTGTTTTGTCTCCTTTGGTGTGTTGTTTCTTTTGTTTGTTGCAAAATGAAAATAAAAGTTAAAAAAAAAAAAATCCCAACAGATGACAGACTCACATTATTGTTGAGTGGAGGAGTGGTCTAGTGGTTGGGGCAAGGTACTTCAGGCCAGAAGGTCAGGGGTTTAAATCCCACTAGAGGACAGCAACCTTGGGCCAGAAGGACTGGGGTTTCTAGTCCCACAGGTGCTCCTTGTGGTCTTGGGCAAGCCACTTAACCCTCCATAGTCCATGTTCCCTGTAAAATAGTTATCTCCAAGTTATAATGCCCTGTTCAATGTAAACTACACTGATGCAGACTAGCTTGGTATATAAGAAAATGTAAATAAATAAAATGTTACTATTCCATAGTATTTACAGGGAGCAGAAAAAAATAGAAATTATGTTAAAGAGAAACCACCTCCCTACCACAGCATAATCAATTGGCTCTACTGGAATTTCTTTTAACTTCTTTGAAATATCACAAGAATGACATGAAGTCATTTCAGACTGAAAGGCGAAAAAACAATAGCTCTTCTTGCTCCCAAGCCTGCCGGCTTTACCACTCATTTATATGCCTACCTTAAGCTCTCGTACTGTAGGTCCATGCATTTAATAGGACACATTTGTTTTTCAGTCGAGACAGTAAGCATTGCCTGAATAATTCTCGTGTTTTCATATGTTTTCAAAAAGTTTAAATAGGACACTAGGTGAGAAGGTTAACTATTATAAGGGCCTTTCTACTCAAGTGTGGTAAGTATTTGAGGTTACCATGTGTTAAGAGCAAAAATAAATGCATGGTATATGCAAAGGCTGTACACTTTCAGGGGCATGGTAAGAAAATGCCATGTGTACCTTTTCACATGCATTGGCAGTGCAGATGCACCCATGCTATCCGCAAATCCATGCAATGTAGTACCTCATTGCTAATCACTAAAATCTCCCATAGCAGCTCTAGTCTAAACACCCCATACCCAATTACACACTCCCAACAGCAGATCTCCAATTGATTTTGTAAACTGACAAATCCAATATAAACTTGGTATCTTCCTTCTAACCTGCTATCTTTTTTTCTTTCCCTCCCACCCTCCCCTTTGCTCACCCTTTCCATGGTTTAAATTTCTTATATAGCCTTCCATTTGCTCATTAATACTATTTTTCCCACATGCTCTTTGACCTACTGGGGCTTCCTCTCCTGCCTTACCATATTATATCATATCTTTTCAAATCTGTAGCTTCTCTTTCCCATGTTTTCACATACCTCACATCACTCCTCCTCTTGATGCTAACTCTCCAAAGTCTTTTCCCTTCACTCAAACAACTTCTAACCTCAAGTCCAAATTTCCTATTCCCTACTTCCCTTCTTTCCAGCCATTTTGTCCTTCACCCTATCATTTGCTCTTGAACTTTAACAATTTCTTCTTCTCATTCAGCTTTTCCATTCTCTCTGAGAGCATTTCACCCTTGTCACCATTATGCCTGTTCTTCCCATACTCTCATGAGCCTTCTCCTTCTCTCATCTGAAGGTATCAATCCCAATCTGGGGCTCCAAAGGCATTTCTCACACTCTCTGTGCAGTTCCAACCACAACTGTTCCAGCTTTATTCATCTCTCTTTACCCCCCTCTTTTCACCCTTTCACATGTGCCTTGTGGTATATTCACTCTGCCTCTAACAAACTTGCCTACTTTCATGACCTCTTTATCTCTAATGCTCTGCATATTCTTGCTCTAACCGTGACTTAGCTTCTCCCTGAAAATTCTTCTTTCATTTGCTGCACTCTCTCATGGTGGCTACCTTTTCTCCCATACACCTTATCCCATTAGCCATGGTGTCGTATTAGGTTGCTATTCTTTCCTTCCTGCTGGTATCAACCATCACTTCCACTTCAGTCTCACTTCTTTCCTTCCTTTGAAGTACATCCCATCTGCTTATTTACTCCACTACCTCTCTGGGAAGCTGTCATTTGTCAACCCCCTGATATGCTCAACTCTTCTTTCCTCTCTGATTTTGACTCCTGGCTTTTCTTCTTTATGCAACCATCTTCCTCTTCCCTCATTTATGAGGATTTTAACATTCATGTTGATGGTTCCCTCTGACTCTGATGCCTTACAGTTCTTTACCTTAGAACGTAAAATAAGAATGTAAGAAATGTCATACTATTTCAGAGCAAGGTCCATCAGGCCCAGTATCCTGTTTCCAACAGTGGCAAATCCAAATCACAAGTACCTGGCAGGTTTCCCAAAAGGTACACACATTCCACAATACTTATCCCAGGGTAAGCAGTGGATTTCCCTGGTTGACTTTAATAATGGATTATGGACTTTTCCTCCAGGTATGTGTTCAAACCTTTTTTAAACCCAGCCATACTAACAGCTTTTACTACATCCTCCGATAACGAATTCCAGAATTGGATTACTCATTAAGTGAAAATATATTTTCTCTTATTAGTCCTAAATGGACTACATTGTAGTTTCAATGAGTGTCTCCTAGTCTTCTACTTTTTGAAGGAGCAAATAACCAATTGTGGTAAGGAGAGGGCAGCCCAGCCTGGAGAAACAAAGGGAAAAGGGACTTTTTCCTCTTTGCGGGGGATGGGTGCACCTGAACACATATACCAAACTAAAGGCAGTGAGAGAAACCACAGCTGTAGGGCTAGGCTAAAGCCCCTCCCAGACTCCATAGCAACCCTAGGTAAGGAAGGGAGTTACATGGGGTGGAGTCAGAGGGGGAGGTGCCCTGCTCAGCGTTTATGTTTGAGCAAAGCAAGCAAAGGAGGAGAACAAGAAAGGAGCAAGGCAAGCCAGGCAAGCCACGCAAGCAAGGCAAGGAAGCCAAGGAGGCCAAGGAGAGCCAGGACAAGAACAAAGGTAGCCAGCGCTGCAGCCAAGAGAGCAGCAGACAACACTTCCAGGAGAGGACCAAACGCAGTGGCAAGAGGGAGAGAGACAGAAGGTTGGTGTTGGAGAAGCCAAGGCAAGAGAGCTCAGACTCCTCTGAAGAAAGGCCTGTCTTCAGGCAGAGGAAACCTCAGGTAGCTGAGAGGAATTCCTACAATGATTCCCTGACTAGCTCTGAGGCAGAGATAGCTCCAGCCAGCAGAAACTCCAGCCGTGAGACTCCCACAGTAAAACTCCAAGGTAAGAGAAACAAACCAGAGAGAGAGAATGTTTGTATCTCTTGCTCAGACTCTGAGGAGAGAGTTATATCTGGAAAAACCCAGAACAGAAGAAAGGTTTTTTTTTAAAGAAAGCTGAACAAGGAAAGCCTGCTAGGGTTCTGCCAAAGGAAGGGAAGGCAGTACAGTGGGATAGGCTGTTTAAGCTTTTAAAAGACATTAACCAAAAAGTACCTGAGCAGTTCCAAGATTCCCCAGCACCCAGCTCTGAAGAAAGCATGGAAGTGGATGATAGGGAGAGTGACCAAGGATCCACATGCTCTGAGATGGAGTGTGCTGTATGCATTGGTGCTAATTGAAAGAAACCATAATAGTGGGGAAGAATTAAGGAAGCTGTTATCAGTTTGGCATAGCTGAAAGCAAGAAAGAAAAGGGAGAAAGAATCCTATGTTGAAGCAGTAAGATTCTTCCTACAGGAAAGTGGATAGTGCAATCAAGTCTGTGCTAGACATCTGAAACTGTTTAATTGCAAGCAGCAAAGAGAGAGCTGGCAGCACTGTCAATCTTGATTGTCTGTTGTATCTACATGTGCCTGTGTTAACCGTAAAGCAAGAAGCTTCTTAAAGGAAATAGGAAAAGAAGCTATTGTAAATAGTTCCACTGAAACACTGTTTTCATGTTCTTTATTTTTGGAGAAGTATCCTTGTTTCTTTTTGCTAAGAGGAAAGTTTCTTTAAAGGCTGTAACCAAATTGGCTTAAACGGAACCCAATAAAATTCCTGTGCACTTTAAACATCCACTTGGTTTTACTTTGAGTCACAACTACACCTTTGGAACAAAGGAATACAAGATGGACTCCCGTCCCTACTAGGCAACCGCCTAGGAGGGGCACGAGCGCCACAGGTGGCGTAGTTCTTTGGATTTGGCGTTTCCAGTGGTCAAGTGGTACACCGGAAGCTTATACCTCTGGGCGAGGAAGATCCAGGGAAGAATGGTGACCGGTTGATGCAACAGAAGGAAGATCCGGAGTGGCATCGGATCCGGAGTGCCGGTTTAAACTGGTAGCAAAGCGAAGACCTGCATCAGGATCAGGTAACCCGTAGGCTAGAGTGGGTTAAGGCCTGGATTCTGATGTAAGGGGGCTACCATAGTGCTCAACAGGAGGAGAGGGGGAGCATAAAAGTACTGCACTTTGTGTTTTGTCTGTTTGTTTTGTTCACAGGAACAGTCCAGCGATGGAGACGGCTGACCAATTCGCCAGGCAGAGGGAGATGGCGGCAGTGAGACAGGAACAAGCAATGTCCATGCTCCGTGCTCAACAGCAACCCCTACTGGAGATGATGGCGAGATGGGTCAAGATGCAGGAAGAAGCAACCAAGGTGGCACAGACTGTACCAGGGGCACAGGGTATTTTTCCAGGATGGGAAGGCCCTGGTGCTGGGACTTTTTCTTGTGGCCGCCTCACCAAGGACGATAATATCGATGATTTCATCGAGACTTTTGAAAGAATAGCTTTATTGGCTAGATGGTCTAAAGAACAGTGGGCAATAAGGTTTGCTACTACCCTTACTGGGGAGGCTCTAGCAGCCTACAGAGCAATGCCTGTGACATTGGTTGCAGACTATGAGAATGTGAAGAAAGCTATTAGAGATCGGATGGGGTTAAGTCCCTCGGTCTACCGTAGGCTTTTGCGGCCATGTGTAATAAAGGAGGGTGAAACACCCCAAGCTTTGTATCACAGAATAGAAAGCTTGGTTTGTAAATGGCTTACACCTGAAAGTAAAAATGTGGAATCCATTGTAGATGCTGTAATACTGGAGCAGTTTACAGAGGCACTGCCTAAGGAATTGCAGGCTTTTCTGGTATTACAGAACTGCAAAAACACCCAGGAAGCCATTGCGTTGGCTGAACGCTTTCTGGAGGCTAAGAAGTTAAGCCTCAAGAAAGAGGGTGGTTTTCTGAAGGCAGGTTCAGAAGTGCTAGAAAGGAACACAAGCTTTGCTAGCCTTAGGGCAGAAAAGAGTAAACCCACAGATGAGAGGTATAGCATGCAGAGGAAGTGTTTCTCTTTTGGTGAAGCAGGTCACCTTAAGAGAAATTGTAAGACCAAAAAGGCTTTTGTGATTACTCGTCCCAAAGAGATAGGTGAGGGATTCCTCCTATCTGTAGAAGTGGAAGGGATACCCACTGAAGCATTGTTAGACTCAGGGGCCAGCCAGTCCATGATTTCTAGTGGGCTTTGGAGGAAAATAGAGGCCCAGTGTCAGTCCTTGTACGAATCCTCTAGGGGGCAGATTACAATCAGATGTGTGCATGGGGCTGCCTCCACCTATCCTCTCCAGTCTGTTAAAATAAAGGGGTTAGGTAGCGGAAGGGAGGTAGCAGTAGCTGTCGTGCCTAGGCTCCCACACGATATGGTACTGGGCCGTGACTGGTCCCAGTTCAGGAAGGGGATGGCAAAAGAGCTGCAGGAGAAAGCAGGCCTAGTAACCACATGCGCAGGCACCAAGCCTTCAGGGGAAGAAAAGATAGGAAAGGGTGGCCGTCCCAGGGCTGATATGGGTAGAATAGCGCCTGCTCCCTTGTTTGGTAGGAAGGTAAACCCGGGGAAGCCAGCAGATACCCGGAGCGGAATAGAGACTCCAAAACAGAAGTTTGTGCTACGGTTTTGTAGGACCACCCCTGAGGCTAGAGTTCCCAAGAGGGCCACTGAACAGGCTGCCAGTCTGGATCTGTGCAGTGCAGTAGAGGTGGTCATTCCTAAACAAGGGAAGGCCATAGTGGAAACCGGTCTGCGGGTAGAAATACCGCCCGGCTGTTTCGGCCGGATCGCGTTTAGGTCCGGTCTTGCCCTTAAAAACTTTATAGATGTGGGCGCCGGGGTCGTGGATCCGGATTATAGGGGGGAGTTAAAGGTCCTTTTGTTTAATTTCTCTCAGGAGAACTTTAAAGTAGAGGTGGGAGATAGGGTGGCCCAATTAATTTGTGAGAGGGTAGGGTTTCCACCCATAGAGGAGGTAGATGAGCTATCCTCTACCACCAGGGACTCAAAGGGATTTGGTTCCATGGGCATAGCGGAAATAGAGGGGTTAACGGCATGTTGTATAGAGAAGGAGGAGGATGAACTAGGACCCCAACTCGCAGAATGTAGGTCCGAGCCTGTTCATAGAATTGGGGAAAGGCTGTCTTGGGCTCAGCAGAACAAGTTGTCCCGGGTATTAAAAGAGTTCCCAGATGTCCTTACTCCAGTGCCCGGTGAAACGGGGCTGGTAGCACACGAAATTGTAACCCCGCCGGGCGAGATAGTTCACCAGAGACCCTATAGGCTCCCTGAGGCAAAGCAGAGGGAGGTGATAAACCAAATACAGGAAATGTTAAGGTTGGGGGTGATAGAGGTGTCGAAAAGCCCATGGAACAATCCAATAGTCTTGGTCCCTAAGCCAGACGGGTCTATGCGTTTTTGCATAGATTTCCGTAAAGTAAATGACATCTCACGCTTCGATACCTATCCTATGCCTCGGATCGAGGAGATTTTGGATCGGTTAGGCCAAGCCACATATCTGACCACCTTAGATTTAACAAAGGGATATTGGCAGATTCCCCTCACCAGGGAATCTCGACCAAAAACAGCATTTAGTTCCCCAATAGGGCTTTTTCAATTTCGCCAGATGCCCTTCGGCCTCCATGGAGCCGCAGCGACCTGTCAACGGTTGGTCGACATGGTCCTACGCCCACACCAGCGTTACGCAGCGGCCTATATGGACAACATCGTTATCCATAGTTCGGGGTGGGAGGAACATTTAGGTCGTATTAAGGCGGTGTTGGGGGCATTGAGGCAAGCGGGACTTACGTTAAATCCCGCTAAATGTATGTTTGGTGCGTCCGAGGTGAAATATCTAGATCACCTGGTCGGCCAAGGAATAGTAAAACCTTTACTTGACAAGGTTTAAAGTGTAAAAAACTTTCCGAGACCTTTAATAAAGAAACAATTTAGAAGCTTTTTAGGATTAGTGGTTATTATAGGCGATTTATCCCGCATTTTGCAACCAAAGCTGCGGGGTTAACAGAAATGCTTAAAAAGAATGCCCCTAATCAATTACACTGGACTCAGGAGGCGGAGCAGGCCTTTTGTGTACTAAAAGAGAAACTCTGTGAGGCACCAGTATTACGGGGGGTGAATTTTAGTCAACCCTTTATCATTCAGACTGATGCCTCAGAAACGGGCCTAGGGGCTGTGATGTCACAGAAGCAGGAGGGGTCCAAGCACCCGGTAATGTTTTTAAGTCGCAAGCTAACTCCGCCAGAAAAGAAATATTCGACGGTTGAGCGCGAGTGCCTGGCAATAAAGTGGGCAATAAATGCACTGAGATTTTATTTAACCAGTCGGAGATTTTTACTTGTAACTGATCATGCCCCACTTAAGTGGCTACATAAGATGAAGGACAGTAACGCCCGTTTGACAAGGTGGTATATGGCCCTGCAGGAGTTTGATTTTAGAATAGAACACAGGGCTGGGAATCTCCATACAAATGCAGATGCCTTATCTCGTATTACGAGCTGTGCGCGGGTTGTTGCGCCAGCCCGTAATAGTTTAAGGAGGGGGGCTATGTGGTAAGGAGAGAGCAGCCCAGCCTGGAGAATAAAAGGGAAAAGGGACTTTTTCCTCTTTGCGGGGGATGGGTGCACCTGAACAAATATACCAAACTAAAGGCAGTGAGAGAAACCACAGCTGTAGGGCTAGGCTAAAGCCCCACCCAGACTCCATAGCAACCCTAGGTAAGGAAGGGAGTTACATGGGGGTGGAGTCAGAGGGGGAGGTGCCTTGCTCAGCATTTAAGTTTGAGTAAAGCAAGCAAAGGAGGAGAACAAGAAAGGAGCAAGGCAAGCCAGGCAAGCCACGCAAGCAAGGCAAGGAAGCCAAGGAGGCCAAGGAGAGCCAGGACAAGAACAAAGGTAGCCAGCGCTGCAGCCAAGAGAGCAGCAGACAACACTCCCAGGAGAGGACCAAACGCAGTGGCAAGAGGGAGAGAGACAGAAGGTTGGTGTTGGAGAAGCCAAGGCAAGAGAGCTCAGACTCCTCTGAAGAAAGGCCTGTCTTCAGGCAGAGGAAACATCGGGTAGCTGAGAGGAATTCCTACAATGATTCCCTGACTAGCTCTGAGGCAGAGATAGCTCCAGCCAGCAGAAACTCCAGCCGTGAGACTCCCACAGTAAAACTCCAAGGTAGGAGAAAGAAACCAGAGAGAGAGAATGTTTGTATCTCTTGCTCAGACTCTGAGGAGAGAGTTATATCTGGAAAAACCCAGAACAGAAGAAAGGGTTTTTTAAAGAAAGCTGAACAAGGAAAGCCTGCTAGGGTTCTGCCAAAGGAAGGGAAGGAAGTACAGTGGGATAGGCTGTTTAAGCTTTTAAAAGACATTAACCAAAAAGTACCTGAGCAGTTCCAAGATTCCCCAGCACCCAGCTCTGAAGAAAGCATGGAAGTGGATGATAGGGAGAGTGACCAGGGATCCACATGCTCTGAGATGGAGTGTGCTGTATGCATTGGTGCTAATTGAAAGAAACCAAAATAGTGGGGAAGAATTAAGGAAGCTGTTATCAGTTTGGCATAGCTGAAAGCAAGAAAGAAAAGGGAGAAAGAATCCTATGTTGAAGCAGTAAGATTCTTCCTACAGGAAAGTGGATAGTGCAATCAAGTCTGTGCTAGACAGCTGAAACTGTTTAATTGCAAGTAGCAAAGAGAGAGAGCTGGCAGCACTGCTGATCTTGATTGTCTGTTGTATCTACATGTGCCTGTGTTAACCCTAAAGCAAGAAGCTTCTTAAAGGAAATAGGAAAAGAAGCTATTGTAAATAGTTCCACTGAAACACTGTTTTCATGTTCTTTATTTTTGGAGAAGTATCCTTGTTTCTTTTTGCTAAGAGGAAAGTTTCTTTAAAGGCTGTAACCAAATTGGCTTAAACGGAACCCAATAAAATTCCTGTGCGCTTTAAACATCCACTTGGTTTTACTTTGAGTCACAACTACACCTTTGGAACAAAGGAATACAAGATGGACTCCCGTCCCTACTAGGCAACCGCCTAGGAGGGGCGCAAGCGCCACACAATCTATGTTTACATGTTCCACTCCATTCATTAATTTATAAACATTAATCATATCTCCCCTCAGCCATCTCTTTTCCAAGTTGACGAGCCCTAGCCTTTTAAGCCTCTCCCCTTAGGGGTATCTTTACATGCCCTTTACCATTTTGGTGGCTCTTCTCTATACCTTTTTGAATTCTGCTATATCCTTTTTTAAGATATGATGACCGGAATTGCACACAATATTCAAGGTGCAATCACACCATGAAATAATACAGAGGCATTATAACATCCTGTGTTTTGTTCTCTATTCCTTTCCTTATGATTCATAGCATTCTATTTGCTTTCTTGGCTGACGCTGCACACTGGGCAGAGGGTTTCAACATATTATCCATGATGACGCCTAAATCCTTTTCTTGGGCGGTGGTTTCTAATGTGGAACTTTGCATCGTGTAACCATAGTTTGGGTTCTTCTTCCCTAAGAGGTCATTCTGAATTCTGTTTAGTGGGTTTGGATGTCTGATTTGGATGTCCAGAACTGCTAAATGGCCAGGCAGCCTGCCAGGGACAGAGCTTCCTGTATGAACAGGTGATTTGTATGGGGAGCTCTGTTTGTGGGAGGGAGGGGGCGAGCAGAGGTAGAGCGAGGGTGGGCAGTGGGCAGAGGGCAGAGAGCGACCCTGGACATACAGGGCTGATTCTGAGGGTGGCCCTGTATGCTGGGATTGGCCACAGAGACGGGGAACCACAGCATGGGGCAGAGATGGAAGGTGAGGGGATGCAGGGGGATCACTGCAGCCTGACCCTGTCCATGTGAGGCCAGATCAGGGGTTGGGCTATGGGGAAAGGATGGTGGTGCTGTCGGCTGGGGATCGCAGCTCCTGAATGGAGCCGCAGTGCCATGGCGATGGGATGCCACGGCACTGCAGCTGCATTCAGGAGCCTGGCTGAGTTAGCCGGGTATGTGGGCTGGCTTTGCGGCCAATTATAATCAGGACCTGACCTGCACGTCCATGCCATAGACCCAAATCTGATCCTGTGGGCATGTCTAGCCCCTATGGGATCAGAATAGGGTCTACCTCTGTATGCTCCAATTCTGATTGGCCATACAGGGGCTGGACAGACAGTAAGGAATTGGCCTCTAAGTGCATAACTTTGTACTTGCCCACATTAACTTTCATCTGCCATTTGGTCATTCAGTTTTCCAATTTATCAAAGTCCCCTTGCAATTTTTCATAAGCCTCTTGTGTTTTAATAACTTTGAATAATTTTGCGTGATCTGCAAATTTGATCACCTCAGTCATTATTCCTATTTCCACGTCCTTTATGAAGATGTTAAAAAGCAGCAGGCCCAGCAGGGATCCCTGGGGTACATCACTATTTACTTTTCTCCACTGAGAACATTGGACATTTTTTCTCCATTGAAAAAATTGGCCATGTAGCCCTATTCGCTGCTTATTATCTTTTAACCATTCCTGATCCAAATAGTGCACTGCCTCCTATCCCATGACTTTTAATTTTGCCAAGAGTCTCTCATGAGGGACTATGTCAAAGACTTTCTGAAAATCCAGATACACTAAATGACTGGCTCACTTGTCTAGCTATTTATTCACACCTTCAAAAAAATATACAAGCCTCCTCACTCAACCTCCAACTTTCTTCTACTGTCCCTACCACCAGTATTGTCACTGCTTTGACCTTGTCTTTTTCTCTGTCTTCTCACCCTCAAACCTTTCCACCACAGTTCTTCCCCTTTCTTGCCATCATCTGCTTTCACTCTTAACTGGGCTGCACTACAGTCTTGTATATTTTCCACCAACACGTTTGGGAATCTTTAAATTACTGGCTCTTCAGATCTCTCTATTGCTATCTCATCTCCCCTCTCATTCACTATGTCCTCTGAGTCTGTTAATGAGGCAGTATCTTTCTATCATACTGTATTCAGCTCTGTTTTGGATGCTATCACTCTCCCCCCCCCCCCCCCCCATTTCATGTTCTGTAAGATGCTTTTCCTCAGTCTTAGCTGAACTCCAAAATCTGCTACCTATGTTCCCGTGTCAACTCTGCTGGCTACCTTTGATTGAAATCCCATGCTCACATTGATTTCATACATTTTCAAATTCTTGTTAACCTCCTTCCATTCTAGTTTAGCATTTTCTAAACAAGCATGTGGAGGAGTAGCCTAATGGTTAGAAAAATGGCTTTGTAACCAAGAGACCAGTGTTCAATTCACATTAGTATGCCTTGGGCAAGTCATTTAACCCTCCATTTCCTCCAAAGAAAGGCCTGGTAATCTATTTCCTGTCACACTGCCAAGAAAACCCAAAAGCTGCTGGGTCATTGGGAGTTAGCATTGACTCAAAGGCACACATTGCATTTTGCAAACAAGAGTACTATGTCCATCTGATAAATTCTCTTCCATTTGATCCCCACTGTCTCTTTGCCTCAAAGTGCCTCTGACTCTGACTCTGACTCCTTCACTTCCTTCCAAGAATATGGCGGACAAGGTTCACAAGATTAGTTTTGAATTCTCCAATGGATCACCTCCAGCTCTCCTTTCCCATTCTCAAATCCTCCTTTCATCTCCTGCCAGCATTTCTTCCTTTTCTAAAGTCATGAGGAGGAAACTGCACATCTCCTCTCCTCTTCCAAACTCACATCTTCCTCTGATCCTATTCCATCTTGTTTACTAAACTCTATCTTCCCCACTATCATCCCTTCCATATGTCACATTGTCAACCTATTGCTTTCTACTGCAACTGTCCCTGTTGCCTTCAAACATGTAGTGGCTGCACCATCCCTCAAAAAACCTATCCTGGACCCTACATGCTCTTCCAATTATTGACTCATCTCCCTCCTCCTTTTTACATCTAAACTACTTGAATGTGCTGTTCACCACCATTGTCTTGACTTACTTTCCTCTCCATCCATTCTGGATCCACTGCAATCTGGCCTTCTTCATCTACAGTCTATGAAAAGGTCCTTGTACGAGTCTTCAGTGGCCTGTTCCTGGCCAAATCCAGGGGCCTCAATTCTCATCTTTTTTTACCTATCTGTTGCTTTTGACACTGCTAATCACCACCTTCAGCTCGATATATTGTCCTCACTTATATTTTTGGGTTGTTTCTATTTTGGTTTTCTTTGTGTCTCTTACATCACACTTTTTTATAGGTTCTTATGGTTCTGTTATATTCTGAAAGATATTTTTTTAATGATTTTATTTTTATTTATATTTTTACACCCCTAATGCAGGTGAGTTTGCCAAAACTCAAGTGAGTCGGGTTTTCTAATAAACGTAACTATTTTGCACCTTCTCAGTTGTGACCCGTTCTACCTACAATTTTTCTCTTTGTTCTGGATCCTTCTCCGCTCCAATCCTGCTTTTAGTTGGTGTACCTCAAGGTTCTGTCTTGGGACCTCTCCTCTCTATATAGTGGTTCTCTTGGTGCCCGATCTCCCCTTATGGTTTTCAATATCATCTTTCTTCTGGTGACTCCAGGATATACCTTTCTACACCAGAAATCTCTCCTGGAATCCAGGCCTGAATCCCACCACCATCTTATATTGGACGTGGCCAAAATGAAGCGTCTTATCTTTTCCCTTAAACACACTTTTCCCCTTTTCCCTTCTCTATTTCTGTGACTAACACTATCATCCTTCCTGGATCATCAACTTGGGAACATCTTTGACTCTTCTCTTTCTCCACACATATCCAATGTATACAGAAGCTAAAACTCATCATTCTTTCTACAACATCAGCAAAATTCATCCCTTCCTCTTGGAACACACTACCAAGACCCTTATCCATTCTCTACCTCCCATCTAGATTATTGCAATCTGCTCTTCACTGGTCTCACACAGAATCATTTGTCTCCCCTTCAATACATTCAGAACTCAGCTGCATGGCTGATTTTCAGCTAGTGTCGTTACGCTCACATAATTACTCTTCTCAAGTCACATCACTGGCTCCTATCTATTTTCACATACAGTTTAAATTTCTCCTACTGACCTACAAATGCATTCACTCTACAGCTCCTCATTAACTCTCCCCTCTTATCTCTTTCCATAACCCTTCTTAGGAAATCCACTCATATGGAAATAACTTTTATCTGTGCCTTTCACTACTATTAGACAGAATACTACTTCCAGAAAAATGATCCACTGCAAAATAAAGCAATGGCAACAAAGAGCAAAGAAATCATGTGGCAAACATTTTTTCAATAAAATTACATAAACAAATTTTCATAAAGTATAATAAAAGCAAAAAAACATATTGAACAAATATTAAAATGACATAAACCTATTAAATAGTCATTAAAACATATATAAAAACATATGGAAATACTGGGGTTGATATTCAAAGGCATCTACATGGATTACAGACCTGTAAACTGTGTAAATGCCCCTAAATGGAATATTCAGTGGCACTGATATGGTTAGTGCCACTGAATATCCATAGATACCACTGCTATGTGCCCTGATGCTAAACAGTCAGCATCAGGGTGTTCCGGGAATGGTACCAAGGGATAATCAGTCTGCTGCGATATTCAGCCACTGTCCAGTTATCTCTCGTGGCAAAAGTAAGGTGCTGCTGCCTGGTTAGCTTTCTGCTTCCACAGCTGAACTGGATATTCAATTTCGGTGGCTGGATATGATCCCAGCATTGATTATCTGTGTTTAGTGTTCAGTAGAGACTGCTAGGTGTTGTAATCGTGCTAGCTGCTGCAGCGGAATATCGGGCCCATTATAACATTATCATTAAGCCATATTAAAACACACAAAGCCAGACATAGCTATGTTTCAAGATAGTGTCTGCATCAGGGGCATATACGGAACATATTCATAAGAGTAAAGCAGCAAGTCAATAGGTTCTCTAATAAGGGTTCCCCTAAGGCACTGTATAGAAGGAAAAAAAAGAGAAAGAAGAGAAAAAAAATGCCTTTAAAATGGCCTGAGGAGCAGCAGAATTAATAAAGCCAGATAAGATAATAACTACTAAAACCCAGCCAATTTTTAAATAAATATGCGCCACCTCAAAACCACAAAGAAATAAGAAATAAAAAGAAAAAATAGGTGCCTACTCCTTTTTATCAGATACAGCCCAATTCTGTAACATGCATGTCTGACCCACAAGCACGTATAAATCAAAGACGGGCCTGATTTAAACCTGATTCCGCAACTGCAGACACATTTACGCTTCCTTAATCAAGGACCTAGACTTTTCCGGTGTGGCATGCACAAACTCTGGGACACAGGTATATGCAGCAAATGGCCTGGACATTCTTGCACTCGGTGAATTCCAAAAAAATGTACATATCCGATGCTACCTGTCTCCATGCAGCCACACCTCCTCATTTAAAACATGCATCCCCTAAGCTGCTCCTCACACTTATGGAGTTGTGCTCATGCAAACTACCCTATGAAAATGGATGATACAGATGTGTTGATGCAAAACATACCTTATAAACTAGTCCTTTGCAAGACCAGAACACTGCAAAGCGATCTCTGTACACAGAGATGTTACAACAGCAAGTAGAAAGTGATATGTTTGTTCTGACATACCCTGCAGCAAAACATACATGGCAGTAGTAGAACATTTAAGTTGTGCTTGCATTGGTCATCTCTGACAACAGTCTGTACAACGCTATGTATGGACCAGAAGAACTCAGAAAAGACCCTCTACAGCTAAATATCAGAGCATATCCCTGACAATAATTAGGGACCCTCAGATTGAGTGCATGCAGCAGCACAAACAGCACTAATAGATGCCCAAGAGCACCAGCATCTGTCTTTACAAATGTGCACTTTTGTGAGACCAATGATGGTGGTGTGTGCCCTGTTGCATGCACTCATTCTGAGGGTCCCTTATCATTGACAGGGATATGCTTTGACATTTAGCCATAGAAACCCTTTTCTGATGTATCTCGGCTGATCACACTAGCACCTGGTCATGCTGCAGTCATCGCTACGGCCCAAGTACTGGCCAGGCATTAATGTCCCTCCAAAATTATGAATCAGCACACCAGGTCCCCTCGTGCATCCCTAAAAACACACATATACACACACATACACACTCTCACCTGTAGTCACACCAAATATACATCTGCAGTAAAGATGCCCTGCACCTCTTCCCAGGACTACTAATCTGATCTGCGTTTCTCACCCACACATGAATCTGTCCTATACTCACCCATATACGATCCCTACATCAACAGTCCCACTTCTCAGAAAACAGCAATTGCTAGGGTGCCCTAGATTATAAAGGTGATATATAAAACTGGTTAAATAAATAAATTTCCTCTAGCTCATACAGAAATTGTCAGCATAGTCAGAGTAATCACCATTGTACCTCTGAATTTTTCTGTAAGGGTGTTTATTAATGTGTCTTTACCATTCAACCTTTCCTCACCTCTGCATTCTGTTCTTTACAACTGCGACCTGTGGTCTTCCAGACTGCAGATACACTGGTTCAAACATATTTGTCACAACCACTCATCGATATGGGGTGCATTGCAGAGCAGAGCAGAACAATTTCTAAGTCCTGGCCTTATTCCATGTTTCCGCAGGTATAACATGGACAATCACGAGAAACACGCAGAACGTACATGAGCTTTTCCTGGATATGCATTGTATGTCTCTGCTGCTGACCATGTCCCTGTTCTGCCCACTCCTGCCCATGTTCTGAGATCACTATGCTATCACCATGTACATGCCCAGCCACGGGGCTTATTCATGTTCTCGAATGACCTACGTAGGATTTAATGTAGCTAGATTCTTTTTTCTTTTTATTTCTTTGTGAGTTTTAGTTGGCACTAAGTTGTCTCTTATCTGTTTTTTAGAAATTGGGTGGGTTTTAGAAGTTATTGGGTACCTGTACCTTAAAAAGTGTTTTTACTAATGCTTTTAAAAGTAACAGTAGTGCATGAACCCAAGAATTGTAGTTTTGTGTTTATGAATTCAATATAATTTTGGGTATCCCCTCCCCCTTCCCTCCTCCTCCCCATCTCCCCTCCCCCTCCTCCCTCTCTCTCTCTCCATCTCTCACCCTTCCACACTTGTATTTTAATTACAACTCTAATTGCACATAATATAGTGCATTATAGTTATATATATATATATATATATATATATATATATATATATATATATATATATATATAACTATAATGCACTATATTATGTGCAATTAGAGTTGTATCTGTTTTTTAGAAATTGGGTGGGTTTTAAAAGTTATTGGGTACCTGTACCCATAACTAGTACTGTTATAAGGATGTTAGTAACTAGCCTGTAATAGTTACTACCCATGGCATTATTGTAGTCAGCAATACTCTCATAAAGCTACACTTACAAATCATTGCACTGCTGTTACAAATAGCTGATACATTGTAACAATCTCATATAATTGTAACAATCTCATACAATTGTGACAAACAGCCAGCCAAAACTAACTTACTGTTCTAACTCTTCCAACCGATACTTTGCTGTTCTAACCTAATCACGTACAACTCAACACAACCACACTCAAGCCCTCTTGCATAGCCCGCCAGAAACACTTCTCTCTTACAAAACAAAATACAAAACATAATGGCCTACCTAAAAATAAATTCACTGCCAACCACTCTCCTTCTAATAGCCCTCCTTCTGCAACTAATATACACATATAAATTCAACAACCCCCCTTGTAATAGCATCCCCATCATCCACAACCCCAACCGCAATCTAACACACTCTCCGCTACACCATCACTCATACAACCCGCCACCAAATAGTTCCCACAGACATCCTCCTAGAGTAATCCAGATAAACTGTAAAAACCATGACCACAAAATATCCTCTACTTGCACGGACACCAAACTAAAATTGATCTTAATAAACATTCGCTCTATTCGGAACAAAATACCAATAGTAAATGACATAATAAGAGACGAACAACCTGACATCATTTTCATCACTGAAACATGGCTAACACCTACAGACACAATATTATTAAACCAACTTCACACATCACAATATGATGTATTCAACTGCCACCGTGACACAAAAAGAGGAGGTGGTGCACTCATCCTCACTAAAAAAAACCTACAATACACCCTAACGAACTCAAACAATGTAGAAGGAATGGACATAATAAACATTGAAAACAGAACACTAGCATTCTCCTTAATCTATAGACCCCCATCAGCTGATCACAAAAATCTCTCCCCCATCCTTGAACTCGCATGCACAACATCTCAGAGAAAACCCCTCATAATCTTAGGTGACCTTAACCTCCCATCTCTGAACCAATCCCAAAAAGACAACTTCATTGACTCAATGTCCCACATGGGATTTAACCAGATAGTCCATACCCCCACACATAATAAAGGAAACTCACTTGATCTTGTTTTCCTCCCTACCCCCTTTAACCTACATAAACTCCATTCTTCCCCGATAGCTACGGAAGTACCATGGTCTGACCACCATTTGATAACATTCCACCTATTAGCACAAACAACATCACAGTCCACAAACACATTATCACATATCTCACGCTTTCCCCACTTTGATAATGACACATTCCTTGACAAGGTACTACCTAAACTCACCACAAGTCTAAATGACATAGAACAAACTATAGAGAACTGGAACCAAACTATCCAAAAAGCAGCAACCCCCACTCAAACAATGCAGAAGATAAAGAAGGAATCACAAAAATGGTTCACTAAAGAAATTACCATGCTAAAAAAGCAACTACGGAAACAAGAAAAAATCTGGAGAAAAACAAAATCACACGATAACAAAACTAAATATATAAACATACTTAATAGATACAAGGAAGCAATCAATAAGTCAAAAAGGGAATACTACTCCAAACTAATAAATCATGCTATCAATCGGCCAAGAGAACTCTTCTCAATTGTGAATACACTAACAAAAACACAAAACCCCGAACTGAACCAAGACTCAATCAGTGTACAAACCTTAGCATTACATTTTGCTGAGAAACTAAAGGTAAAACCTTACTCTCCAACCACCACAATATCTAAACATGTCAGTAATTATGAATGGACAACCTTTCACAAGATTGAAAGAAAGCACATCCTTAATATTATAACAATGATTAACACCACAACCTCACCGCTCGACCCTTGCCCTGTATCATGGATCAAACATACTAAGGAATTTCTTGCAGAAAATATCCAACATATAGTAAACCAATTACTCTCTCAAGGAGCCATGCCCAATGCCCTAAAGCTCTCCTCGATCCGTCCCATAATAAAAAACAATAAACTAGACCCAAAAGACCCCAACTCCTACAGGCCAATAGCTAGCATACCACTAATTGCCAAAATAATAGAAAAGACCATACAACTCCAATTACAAGACTACATTGATGAACAAAAACTCCTTGATGAGCATCAATTTGGCTTCCGACCCTTCCACGGAGTTGAAACTCTCCTAATCGCCCTAACAGATCTACTCATCAGAGGCACCAATGACAACAACAAAGGCTTCCTTCTCCTCTTCATAGATCTGTCTGCTGCATTCGATAGCATCAATCATAATACCCTCATTAACAGACTAGAATACCTAAAAATAGGAGGGACAGTCCTTGAATGGTTCAAATCATACATCTCAAACAGGTTAATACGGATACAATTAGGTAACGACACATCCGAAACTTTCCCACAAGGTCAAGGCATCCCCCAAGGATCAGCCCTCTCAGCCCTCCTCTTCAATTTATACCTCCAGCCCATTACAAACATATTTAAGAAGCACAAAATTAACCATTTCATATACGCAGATGATATCATGCTTGCCACCCCCATAAACCCTAACAATCCCAAATATGATAGCCTACTCCAATGTATGAACGAGACTACTAAATGGCTTGAAGACAACCACCTAAGCATTAACCTCAAAAAAACAGAGGCAATGTTCATAACGAGGAAATCAGACACTGACTACATATACCCCAATACAATCACAATAAATAATACACCTATACCTGTTAAAAAGGAGGTAAAATACCTTGGAATAATCTTAGACCACTCGCTCTCCATGATTCCACACATAAAACACACAGTAAAAACCATATTTTATAAACTCAAGACAATACAACATCTGAGACCCCTACTCAACACCGATGACTTTAGATCTGTAGTCAATACACTCATAACCCCCCACTTCGACTATTGTAATAGTCTCCTAAATGGACTTCCATTAAAAAGCATATACCATCTCCAAAGAGCCCAAAACATATGCGCCAAGATGGTCACTAAAGCTAATCTAACAGACCATGTGACCCCAATTCTCCTAGACTTACACTGGCTCCCTATAAACAGCCGAATAAAATATAAAATCCTCCTAACTACATTCAAAATCGTCAACAACATCTCCCCATCACAACTATCCACCCTAATACACCCCCCATCAGATACTAGATCACGCAGACAGAACGCAACCCACTCCCTCAACATAAAAACAAATTTTAGAAAAACTAAAGCGACAACAAGTGACAGGGCCTTCTCCTTCGCTGCCCCCACCCTCTGGAATGAAATACCATTAACACTCCGCATGATAAAAGACCTTCACCAATTCAAAAAAGAATTAAAAACCTACCTCTTTACAAAACACTTTGAAATCCCCTACCAACAAAGAACCTCACCAACACAATCACAGAAACACATACACTGTACCCAAGACAGAACAAATGACTAACACAGGAAATTTCACTAACCCCACACAACACGCTAATGAACCACTCAAACAGTTGACTATTTCACCACTGTAACTAACTAAGATGCGCTCCATGTATATAACTTGTAAATAGTTTGAAAAGCTCTGTTATAGTTAATGTTCAAAATATGTTCAAAATGTTGTTCAAAATATGTTCAAAATATGTTCTGTTTAATGTTCAATGTAAACCGCCCCTGATCTCTGGAAGGGGCGGTATAGAAAAGACCGTTAAATAAATAAATAAATAAATAAGGGGGGGCGGAGCCTGATGTCCAGCGGGATGGTCGCATAACGCTGAGGCTCCAGAGAGGCCTACTCAGAATCCTGAATTAACACCTCACATACTTGGAATTCTACTCTGATCTTACCGGGGCACATTGTTGAGATGGCGGGGACCAAACCAACGCGCCTGGAATTTGGATCTCCAGCGGCTTCTCACGGCAAACGTTCCAAAACTGAACCTCCGTCCCCGCAGAAGGGGCCGGCCTTGTGCGAGGGCCCCGAAATGCAGCAGGAAATCCTCGTAGAGATTAGAGGGGTCAAAAACCTCGTGCAGGCAAACGGTGAAGCACTCCGAGCGCTGCGGGAAGATTTTGGTGTGCTGCAAAGCAAGCTAGAAGGGCTTTCTTCGCGTCAGGACAAAATGGAGAGCATATTGGACTCCCATGCGGCCCGGTTGTCCAAACTCGACAAAGTTGAACGTCAGGTGCGGGCCTTGCAGAAAGAGGTGGAAGATGGCAATAACAGAGCGCGCCGCAACAACATACGACTCGTGGGCATACCGGAGGGAGCGGAATCGGGAGACATGAAAGAGTTTTTATGCAAAATCCTCCCTTCCCTGCTCCAAACCACCTTTACCAAAGATTTGGAGATTGATCGCGCTCATCGTGTACCCACAAGCATAACGCTCAACAGGAAGACCCCGCGGCCTATCATTTTTCGACTTCTGAGATATCAACACGTGGAGCAAATTCTAAATGCCTCTCGGGCAAAGGGCCATATGGAGTTTGAGAGCCACAAGATCTCCTTCTATCCCGACTTGGCTAAACCCACGGTTGACCGCCGAAAGCGCTTTCTGGAATTCCGGCCGAGGCTTCAACAACTACAAGCACGCTATGGCCTGATGTACCCGGCCAAGCTCCGAGTCACGCTTCACAATCAGACAAGAACATTTGAGGACCCTGATCTACTAGCGGAGTTTTTGGATTCCAAAGAAGCCGACTTGATGCGCTGACCTCCAGAATATTCCTGCAAGTCTCCTCATATCCGCTGTACCTGCCATATTGGATCTGCCGCAGCCTAGCAAAGAGTCTGACGTGGGCAGTCTGTTTGCCTTACTCTTGATGGTATCTGTGACCCGACTCCATCTACCCACAGTAGCCTCGATGAGTATCAGAGACAGTGTTAATTATGGACTCTGGTGTTTCTCTTCTTTTTTTTATATGTCTTTCTATTTCCTCTCTAGGGCCTCCTCCCGCAGACATATGGTCGCCATATTCTTTGGGGGTTTTGCTTCTTCTCTAAGATACGTTGGTACATACTTTTCAATATGGGGAGTATTAGCCAGAATACTCGGTGATTATGACATTGTTGTATAGATTCTGATTATGTTGTATGTTATCAAGCGCCCTTACCTAAAATGTCTATTACCGATTGATGGCACCATGTAAGATTTTCTCATTGAACGTAAAAGGAATCAATAATCCGATAAAACGGAAGAAAATCCTAAGCTACCTCAGTCAGGAAGCAGCGGATCTGATTTTTCTCCAAGAAACGCATTTAAATTCGAAGGAAACTCTTAAACTCAATATTAAACCTTACATGGTGGCCGCCTATTCCCCAGCCGTTTCTAAGAAATGTGGGGTTGCCATACTGGTTAGGAAATCTTTGCATGCTACTATTATTGCGACTAGCTCAGATACAGAAGGTAGATGGTCTAGAGTTCACCTCAAGATAGGTAGCCTTGAAGTTACATGTATATGCCTTTACGCTCCTAATGTGGATGACCCTGCCTTTTTTGCTACCATTGCTCAGGTTGCGCAGGCTTCTGCTAATACTTCATTGATCATTGGGGGGGATTTCAATCTAGTCCTTGATCCCCTGATTGACAAACAGCCGCCTAGGACGAGTGGTCCCCCCAAGAGTCACACCACGCTTACCTCCCTGATCAAGGATCTTGCTCTAGTTGATCTATGGAGGTTACTACACCCCAATGAGCTTGACTTCACCTTCTTCTCCTCCCCTCATAAATCAGGAACGAGGGGGTACCAGATTTCCTGATTTTCTTAGATATCATCAAGCCTTCCTACTTCAGCAAGGTGCCCGATGGCTAGATGCCTCAACAGACAGCAGACCAGTTTGGCTTGACATAGAAGAGGAGCTTTGTAGCCCAATTCCGTTGACCCATCTCCCCGGTATGTCCTATCAAGTAGACACCCGCCATCCACCAATGATTGTCGATACTCTTGCGGCCTTTAACACTCTCATTCTATCACTGGGCCCGAATGTATGTCCTCAGGACGGACTCCCGCTATGGAATAACCCCAGAATTCAAATCCTAAATCGAACAATAGCATGGAAACCCTGGTACTCAAGGGGGATCTGGACACCCCAACAGCTTTTCTCTGCAGCTCGTTGGAAAACCTTTTCTGATTTACAAAAGGAATTTGCGTTACCAGCGAAACACTACTTTCAATTGATGCAGCTTCAACACTACCTCAAAAGTGCCCGAATCATGCCGCCCTCTGCCCCTACTGAGGATGGGCTATTAGAGATAGTTCACTCTATTAGTAGTACACAGGGGGTAGCCTCTAACTTTTATAAAATAATATGTCAGGGTACAGACACGGCCACTTTTAGAGCCCAACAAGCCTGGGAGCGCGAACTGCAAACCACTTTAACCCCTGTGCAATGGAGCGTTTTCTGGAGCAAAGAAGTGCGGGTTTCCCGGTCTGCCTCTGTTACCCAAACTCTCTTCTTTTTTGCACACAGATGCTTTTATACCCCAGAAAAAATAGCCAAATGGAACCCAAATGCTAGGGACCTGTGTTGGTCTTGCCATACTGCTGTGGGAACCTTCGCTCATGTTATTTATGAATGTCCTCAACTACAGGTCTATTGGGGGCGGGTCTGGGGTCGTATTCAATTTATCTTACACTTTCACGAACCTCTCTCTTGGAAGGTCGTGGGACTCCGCTCTGTGGCGGAGGTCCCCTCTCTTCCTAAGAAGGGTCGCTTTCTCCTTGATTTCATGCTGGGTATAGCCATATGCTTAATCACGAGGAATTGGAAGGATAGCTCTCGACTTACTGTCAATGAATGGTGGAACCTCGTCTACTTATATAGTAAATATGAGCAGATACCTCGGAGAGCTATTCCCCATGTCCAAACTCACTCTCGCTTGTCTAAATGGCAGATGCTTAATGATTATGTACAATCTGCTCATTGTTCCAACATGCCTGTATAATGTGCACTCATCATGTTTTAGATCACCGTTAGGTTTTGTAACACAATAATGTAAGTACACGCCCGCTTCGGGAATGCTTAGTTTTCTAGAGAAGAAGCAGGGGGGAGGGGGGTGGCAGGGGTTTACTTTGGTATATGTATTACACGTTATGTATCTGTCTTTAGCTGTATGTCTTCCTTTTCCTTTGTTGTTATAAAACGAAAATAAAGAATTTAAAACAAAAAAAAATAAAAATAAAAAAATAAAAATAAATAAATAAATAAATATATATATATATATATATATATATATATATACTTTACCCTGTTTTTTTTTTTTTGTTTGTTTTTTTGTTTTTTTTTAACTTTTATTTTCATTTTGCAACAAACAAAAGAAACAACACACCAAAGGAGACAAAACAAGTATACAATAAGGAAAAGTAAACCCAATTACCCCCCACCCCCATGCTTCTTCTCTAGCCGATTATGTCAGCATGTGAGCGCTTCCAAACAACAGTGATTGTACATCAAAACGAGCAAAAGAGTATCTACGATACAGAATGATCATGGGACAGAGATATATACAAATTTAGACAGTCAGATGAGAGCATTTAGCAGAATGTACATAGTCATTGAGCATCTTCCATTTAGACCGATGATGAGGAGTCTGAACGGGGGAAGCAAACATACGAGGTATTTGTTCATATTTACTGTAGAGACAGACATGATTCCACCATTCATTGGGGCTCAGATGGGAGCTATTTTTCCAGTATTTCGTAATTAGGGAAATAGCAATGCCAAGCATAAAGTCCAAAAGGAAGTAAGCCGTTTTTGGAAGAGAGGGGATCCCCGCAGCTGAGCGAAGTCCCACTATCCTCCAAGAAAGGGGCTCTTGAAAGTGCAAAATAGACTGGATACGACCCCAGACCCGACGCCAGTAATACTGTAGTGCGGGACATTCATACATAACATGAGGTAGTGAACCAATGGCCGCATGGCATGTCCAACAACTATTGCCCTGAGTAGTGTTCCATTTGGCTAATCTGTCAGGAGTGTAAAAACACCGGTGGGCTAGAAAGAAGAGTGTCTGAGTGAGTGAGGCGGATCGGGAAACCCGTGTCACTCTACTCCAGACAAGGCTCCATTGCTCCGGGGTCAAAGTCACATGCAATTCTCTCTCCCATGCTTTCTGCGCTATAGGGGTATCTCTAGTTATAGCATTACATAAGGTTTTGTAAAAATTGGATGCTACACCCGGTGAACTACCGATAGATCGGATAGTCTCCGACCAACCTTGTGTAGGGGATGCCGATGGCGGGAGCACCTTAGCACTCCGAAGGCAATGCTGAAGTTGCACCAACTGAAAGTAGTGTTTCGCTGGGAGACCAAATTCAATTTGCAATTCACTAAAAGTTTTCCAGCGACCATCATGGAACAACTGGCTAGGAGTCCAAATGCCCCTAGTGTACCAGGGGCTCCACGCCATCGGCTTATTTTGTATTCGAAATCGAGTATTGTACCAAAGCGGGAGCCTGTCTAACGGACAGAGTCGGGAGTCTAAAGATTGCATAAGAGTATTAAAGGCACCTAAAGTGTCTAAAAGCATTGGTGGATAGTGGGAGTCTGAGGGGAGAGTCATACCAGGGAGAAAAGTAAGAGGAATCGGTTTGCAAAGGTCCTCTTCTATGTCTAGCCACACAGGTCTACTCGGTACTAGATCTTCCAGCCAACGAGCGCCTTGTTTGAGAAGAAAAGATTGATGGTACTTCAGGAAATCTGGGAATCTGACACCCCCATTTTCCTTATCTGCTTGCAGCTTATGTTTCGCTATCCTAGGTGTCTTGTTTTGCCATAAGTATCTAGTCAGAAGGCCCTCTATATCTTTATATGTACGTCGAGGTAAGAGACAGGGCAACATTTCTAAAATATAATTCACTTTCGGAACAATCATCATTTTTATGGTTTCTAAGCGACCCCACCAGGTAAGTGTTAAAGGAGTCCAGCGGTGAGTAAGCGCCCGGACTTTAGAGGTTAAGTCTTTGGCATTGAAGGAGATAGTGTCTTCCAAAGGAGAACAATAGTGAACCCCAAGGTATTTGACCATGCGAGGTTGCCATAAAAAGGGGAAGGGTTGCATATCTGCCTGATGAAGCAAAGGATTTAATGGAAAGGCTACCGACTTGGTCCAATTTATCTTATAACCGGACAGTTGTGAGTATTTACCAATTTGCTCTAGGACAGCCGGTACTGAGTCTATAGAGACAAAAAGCATAAGGTCATCAGCATACGCTGAAATTTTGATTTCCCTATGGGAGAAGGGGACTCCATGAATCTCCTCCAATTGCCGGATTAGTAAAGCCAAGGGTTCGAGTGCAAGATCGAAAAGAAGTGGAGACAGTGGGCATCCCTGGCGAGTACCGCGTTGAAGGGGAAAAGGCTGAGACTTTAAAGCATTGGCACATATACTGGCTGTAGGCTGTGCGTACATGGTGCGGAGACAACGGAGAAAACCTTCCCCGAATCCGTACCAGCGGAGGACTGCAAACAGGAAGGGCCACTCTAAACGATCAAAGGCCTTCTCAGCATCAAGTGAGAGGCCAACAAATGGGCGATCAAGATTAACTGCGGCAGTCAGTACATGACATAGAGTCCGAGCATTGTCAGCAGTTGATCTACCAGGAATGAAACCGCATTGATCTGGGTGTATTAAGGTAGACATCCTATCAGAGAGCCGGGTGGAGAGAATGGTGGCAAATATTTTATAGTCCGCGTTTAGGAGGGAAATTGGACGATAATTAGCTGTTAGTTGCGGGTCTCTCCCCTCTTTCTCAAAAACTACTACATTTGCCATTGAAAAGGACCCAGAAGGAGAACCCTCCTCGGCCAGAGCAGAAAAATAAAGTTTCAAAACTGGAGCTAAGTCAGCGTGAAAGGTTTTGTAGAATTCAGCAGGGAGACCGTCTGGGCCTGCGGCTCGACCTGAGGCACATTTCTTGATAGCAGAATGAATTTCCGATAAAGTAAATGGTTTGTCCATGGCCACTCTATCTTCGTCAGATAGGGTCGGTCTTTGTACCCCTGAAAGTAAGCGTTCAAATACTTCTGGCTCAAAATCACATTCAGATTGATAAAGCCGAGTATAAAAATCACGAAAGAGTTCTAAGATTTCTGTATCTTTAGTGACCAAGCCCCCCCCCCCGACGGATTACGGAGGGCGGTAACACGCTTGGCTTCTTTTTGACCTTTTAGGGCATTTGCTAATAATTTGCCAGCACGGTTATTTTCCCGGTAATATATCCCTTGTTGTGATTCAATATTTTTAACAGCAGCAGTGTACAAAAGCTGATTGTATTGAAAACGCAAGCGTTGTAAACGGAGTAAAATACATGGGTCAGTACGGGACGTGAGGAGACGCTCCCCAGCTTGTATCTGCTGCTCTAGAATCAGTAAGTGCTGCTTTCTTTGTTTCCCCTGCCGAATTTGATAGCTAGTTATAGTTGCGCGGATAGATGCTTTAAAACCCTCCCACCAAGCCCAGCTCGCTGTGTCATGGGGTGAGTTAAAATGAAAATAATCTTGGATAGCGGCCTTTATATCAACCTGAAAATCTTTATGACCTAGTAGGGATCTATCAAAAAACCAAGCTCGGGGAGAATCGTCCCGCGCAGTGACATGTAATGATAAAGATATGGCAGCATGATCTGAAATATGGAGAGGATGAGTCCTAGCCGTGTCCACTTGAGAAATCAGTGCTTTGGAAATGAGAAAGAAATCTATTCTAGATTGGGAGTGATGGGGGGCAGAAAAAAAAGTAAACTCTAAGTCGGAGGGGTGAAGCAGCCTCCATATATCTACCAGCGCAAGATCTTGCATCAGAGCTGTAAGGGTAGCAAGACTCTTGGGTGGACTACTCGTTCTAGGCGGCTGTCTATCTATCAAAGGGTCTAACACTTGATTAAAATCACCACCAAGTATTAATGGAGCATTGGCAGAGGCCTGTGCCAACTGCGCAATACTTGCATAGTAAGCAGGGTTGTCCACATTCGGGGCATAAATGCAAATACACGTGAATTCACTATCTCCAACCTTAAGGTGTACACGGGCCCATCTACCCTCCTTGTCAGCGCTAGTATCAATTACAGTAGCTTGCTAAGACTTCTTAACCAGAATGGCTACCCCGCACCGTTTGGAGACGGCGGGAGAATAGGCAGCCACCATGTAAGGCTTAGCATTGAGTTTCAGTGTTTCAGCAGAGTTTAGATGCGTTTCCTGAAGAAACACTAAATCAGCATGCTCATGGCTAAGATAGCTAAGGATTTTCTTTCTTTTGATTGGACTATTAATGCCTTTTACGTTGAGTGATAAGATTTTACATAAGGCCATTCAGAAAAGTTAAAAATTCTGAGCATGATAGCGCACATAATTTCACAATGTCCCTCATATTGACTGTATCTGGCTGTACACATGACATAAAAGAAAATAAGCTAATATAATACAATGAAGCGCCCCACATTAAAAAAGAAAAACCGCAGTGCGGTAGAGAAGAAGCAGAACCCCAGAAATTACTGGCGACCATGTGTCTGCGGGGAGAAGCCCCAGAGAAGGCCGCAATTGAAAAAACACATAACCTGTAGGACTGTGCGTGCTCCGAATCCGACCGAGGCACACATCATGGAGGGATAGGAGACCAAAAAACAAAAAAGTCATATAGAGAAAGAAAGAAAGTCCAGGTAGTCTCTGTGCTTGACTATGACCGCCGCATCGGGCCCTTCAAAATGGCGACAGAGCCGGCAAATAAAAAGTCCAAGTTTTTGGATTAGCGCATCTGCTCTGCTTCTTTGGAGTCTAAAAATGTTGAATGTAGCTGTTGAAGTCGAGGGCGAAAAGCAAGGAGTTTCTTCCGACGGTCTACGGTAGGCTTTGCCAAATCAGGGAAGAAGGAGACTTTGTGACCTTCAAATTCCAAATGATGATTCGCCCGGGCAGCATTTAAAATTTGTTCCACTTGTTGATATCGTAGCAAGCGAGAGATAATAGGCCGGGGGGTCGTTCGGTTGAGCGCCATGTGGGTAGGAACACGGTGTGCACGATCGATTTCCAGTTCTCTATGAAAAGTGATCTTCAGCAAGGAGGGAAGAGTTTTGAGCAGGAATTCTCTTATATCTCCTGCTTCCACCCCCTCCGGTATTCCAATGAGCCTCACATTGTTGCGACGGGCTCGATTATTGCTATCTTCTAACTCCTTTTGAAGATTCTGTATCTGGCGCTCAGCCTTGTCCAGTTTGCCCAAGCGCACCGCGTGCGAGTCGAGGACCCCCGCCATGTTGTCCTGCCGTAATGAGAGACTTTCAAGTCGGTCCTGGAGCACTCCAAAGTCTTCTCGCATGGCTCGAAGCGCTTCTCCATTGGACTGCACCAATTCCTTCACGCCGCGTATTTCCTCTAAAATCTCCAGGTGCATTTCGGGGTTTTCACGAAATGGAACCATCTTCTGTGGGGAGGACACCTCTGTTTTGGAGCGTTTTCCGTGAGAAGAAGAAGGAGACCCGAAGTCCAAGCGCGCTGGTTTATGGGCCGCCATCCCCCCCGAGGTACCCCGGTCAGCTCGGAGCGAAATAGTAAGTTTGTATAGGTATTAAGTCAGGATTCTAAGTAGGCCTCTCGGGAGCTTCAGCGCGAAGCGTCTTACCCGCTGGACATCAGGCTCCGCCCCCCCAGACTTTACCCTGTTTTTTAACCTTTATTAATATTTGAGCGGCAATGGGGATACGTTTTTCCCACTTTCTGTTTTTTTTATTGTTCTTACCATTATTATTATGTTATTATCTGATCATCTCATATTATTATCATTTTTTAATTTATTTTTAACCAACATTTGTTTAATATTTATGTTGTTAGTAAATTATTAGGTTTTTTTGGTCTTATGTTTTTACCATATGTTTTTTTATCAATAAGGTTTTGCTTATTTATTGTTTACAACCACAAGACAGACATGTTAATGATTTCTAACTTTATCATCTACTTCACAATGAACACCATGATTTTATTAGGTGATACCCTTTTTTATCATCATTTTTTCTCTGTTTTGTCCCAGTGCTCTTGTATTTATTGATTTTATGATTGGATGTTAGGTCCTGAGGATGTCAAAACCATAATGAGAAAAAGAGATAAAAGATAAGAAGAAAAAGCTCATAGCAACCCCCTTCTGATGCCCTTTTTAGTTTTTACTAAAATATGTTTAGCATTACTAGTGCCAAAAAATCCGAAAAACCTGCGATCAGAATCAAAAAAACCAAACAATCTGCAAAAATTCTGATCTAGTAAGGAACCAAATCTCTGTGTGTAACACTAATTTTTGTGTTACACACAGAGATTTGGTTCCTTACTAGATCAGAATTTTTGCAGGTTGTTTAGCATTACTAGTGAACATATATCATTTTTACTTTTAGTCCCGTTTTAGTTCACTTCCATAGTTTTTATTTTTAAGCCACTTCAATTTGAATATTTTTCTTGCTAACAACGTATGTCCTTCTTGTCCTCCACATGTTGTTGTATGTATTGGTCAATAGCAGTGCTCTTTGTCATCTGATAACCTGTTTACAGCCTTCCTGTTTTATATGCTTTTATTTTTGGTCTTAACATGTAACCGAGGTATCCGGATGGACCTCCCCGCACACTACATCCTGCCACATCTCGGCTCTGACACTCCACCCGCTCCCCCCCACCCCCCTCCCCCCCCCCCAGGTGCCCCGTGCACAAAAACAAAATCTCACTGAGGTTTGGCATAATAATGTTTCTTTATTGGTCGCAGCTACATAACCATAAACCCACACCGGCCCAACAAGGGCCAATTCAACTTTTACCCCGCCTACACACTCCCACAACTTCAACACCACTCATTCCCACCCAGCTGCGACAAAAAACCCACCCCCTATTCATCTCTTCACCGCATGCACCCGAAACATAACGCAAGGGAGGGTGGGAAGGGACACCTGTTCTGTTCGCCGACCACGGCAGGAAGAGGGAGATCGCACGCCGGCGATCTCCCACGCTTCCTGGACGGCCCCGCCCCCAAAGACCGCCGGACCCAATCGGCTCGCCCCACGTCACAGCGTGGGTGTGATGCCGACGGCCCAGCTCGCTTCCAGCTGCACTGCCCACTCCACCCCCAGCACTAACACCAGCGGGCTCGGCCCCCGGGGACCCGGTTACTCCGCCGGCCTCGGGACCGAGCCCAGTGGCGCCACGGGATTAACCGAGGTATCCGGATGGACCTCCCCACACACTACATCCTGCCACATCTCGGCTCCGACACTCCACCCGCTCCCCCCACCCCCCCCCCCCGGGTGCCCCGTGCACAAAAACACAATCTCACTGAGGTTTGGCATAATAATGTTTCTTTATTGGTCACAGCTACATAACCATAAACCCACACCGGCCCAACAAGGGCCAATTCAACTTTTAATTCCACACAACAACTCCCCCCCCCACCCCAATCCGGATGATGCCCGCCACCAGCCGTTTAGCAAGGTGGTGCATCATCCACCCCCGTTCCCCCTTCCGCCCGCCTCACCGTGCTATAGCAAAGGCTGGCTCCCGTTGCTTTCCTCTGGGCAGAGACCCCAACAGTGATGTCTCTCCCAAACTAGGAGCACCCCGCTCCCCTGCAAAGTGGCCTCAGCCGCCAATGCACCGCCGGGTCGGCGAGCGCCAGCTCGCTACCCCGCCACCGTCACAAGGTAGACCCCTATCCTTGTGCCGCCCCCTCCCCCCCGAAACCAGCTGCAACCAATGCCAACCTTCAAGCTCCTCCTGCCAATCATTCAGTAACAGGTCTTGCCCCACCGGAGCAAGGTGCACACCATCCAGCCTGTACAGACCTACACACTTAACCTCTGCCCAAGGGTGCAACACCTGACACCCCCCGGTCTGCATCACCTATCTGCCGGTTAATCTTTACCAAACCCCGCGACCACTGCCGCTGAAGCCAGCACGCAGGGCGTGGAATGATGTCAGACCAGATAATGGCAACCCCCGGAAGCAATTCCCGCAAAAGGCCAATGTCCGTCTGTACAGTTAGTATAAGCTGCCGGCATGGTCAGCTTGACAAGTCATTTCCGCCCAAGTGGATAAGGAGCCCGACTGGCCGCTGATGCTGTTTGATCTTCGCCTGAACGCAGGCAATCAGCTGCCACCATCGCATGCCACGTTGTCCCATCCAACAAAGCCGAATCCCTGCAGCAGCTAATCCGAGGTGGATGCCCAATGGCCGCACAGCTGCCCTGCGCTCAGCCCAGTAGACAAAGGAATGCCCGATGATCCATCTATTAGACAACTTTTTGGTGGTGGTGAGAAACGAGGAGGGATGTGACACATTCTATCTACCCTTTTGATGTCGAGGACATCTGTACCTTGCCCACTCACAATCATACATGACAGAGGTGTATGGCAGGGGTCCCCAAATCCAGCACTGGAGGGCTACAAACCAGTCAGTATGGCAGGCTATTTCTAATGCATATATATCTCATGCATATTCATTAGGGATACCCTGAAAACCTGACTGGTTTGCGGCCCTCCAGGACTGGAGTTGGAGACCCCTGGTATAGACAGACACACACTCCCACACCTATGCCAGCATTGTGCTACTATTGAGGGGGTGATTAGCCTTGCCCACCACACCGGTTCTGGGCACGGCACAGGCATGGATATGGTACGCAGTACTGCTGGGGGTCACTCCCCAGGGTGGTGAACACCGTCAGAGGCCAGGCCTGGAGCACGCACCGCAGACACCAAACAGATTGTTCGGATGGGGTCAACTAGCAGTATGTGCGTAACGTAGGGATATCTATCAGCCTGTACTCTTAGCAAACGTTTCAGAGCTGTGAACCTCAGGTGTAGGGTGACATTGCTAAGGTATGCAGGTGCTAGTATTGGGAGATGCACGCAGGGTCCAATGTTCTGCCTCTACAGGAGACATTGGCCAATGGGGCCTGTGGGTGTGGGTGTGGGTGTGTCTGCCCCTGTTGGCTGCTGCTTTTACGGCAGCGCTTCCCAAATCCGGTCCAGTTTTGCATCACACTGTTCGGGTCTTCCTGCTGTCCCTCATGAATATGCATGAGCTACATCTACATGCCGTGGCGGTGGTGCATAGATATACAGCACAGGCATTTGTATGAGTGGCAGCATGGAACCTGACTGGTGTGTGGCCCACCAGGACTGCATTTGGGGGATTTTGCTGTAGGTTCTGCCCCTGTTCATGGTGTCTGTGCTCAGTGGGGTAAAAGATAGACGTATTAACATTGCATATGTCCTCATCACGAAAGGTGTGTCCTTACTGTCACTGTTTATTTGTGGGTAAAATATGTGGGCAGGATTGGCGGTAGCCCCAGCTGGTCTTTGAACCTGTGACCTTCTATTCTTGCATGCACTGTCTGTGTGCACTGCACCACCGTGTAGCCACAGATTGGCTGAATTCCCTGGATAGTCCATGACTGTGGATCCGGCAGGGCCTGTCTGTTGCTGTGGACTGTGCCAGCCTGCACATGGCTAGGCCTCTGTCTTCCGTGGCTAGCGGCCACTGCCCCCTGCACCACATGTACTCATCCGCCAACATGCTGGCATGAGCTTCTCTCAGAGAAAGCAGATGACCTGATTGCAATGTGTCAGTACGGGACTGCATTTGGGCGACTTGGCTGTAGGTATTGCCCATTGTTGTGGTGTGTGTGTGGTGTTGGGTAAAATATGGGTGATCTCCCCATGCCTATGTTCCCTGCAAGACAGGGGTGTGTGTGCTATCGTTGTTCAGTGGTGGGTAAAATATATGGCCAGGGCTGGAAGGTGCCCCAGCTGGGATTTGAACCTCTGACCCTCTGGTCCTAGAGGTACTGGCTCTGTCTACAGCCCACACTGCCAGCAATGTTGCCAGTATTGGGCTGGCAATGTGCATAATGAGGAGCAAGGTACCATGGGTATAGGCCGGACAGGGAGGCCTGGCTAGGGTGCATCTGCACAGGGCATAGGGCACTGACTGGGACATTGTAGTGCTCGGCCACCACCGACACAGACAGGGTGACCTCAGTATGTCCTGCTGAGAGATCACTCTCACCCTGACTGTGCAGTGACCACAGCATGGCTAGGCACCCCATAGTGCTATATAGTATTTCTCTTATGTAATAAATATGGGTTTCTTTTTGGGGCCCAGTCACTGATTTACCTGCTTGCTGTGTATGCTTACATCCAAGTTCTGGGTGCATGTACTGTGGACTAACCAGCATACTGTTTGCAGCTGGTATGTGTCTTGATGGAGCAGCTTGTGGGGTGCAGTGGCTGATGACTTGCTACAGGAGAATATCAGATAGTGGTGGGGTGCAGCTCACTATATCCAGGCCTAATGTATGTCTGCTATTGTGTAATGGATGTGTATAGGGCTGCATTGACTGCCCTGTGGGTTGTCTGTTTCTCAGAAGGACCTGTGTTGATGGTTCCCTCTACCGCCACCTTTGCAGGGAGGTAGAATATGGATCTATTGATGGGAGACCCTGTTTGCCACCCTTGGCCCTGGGGCTATACCTGACTGAAACAGACAGAGATAGCTAAGGTGTTTGTGCAGAAACTACCTATCTCACACATTAACACTGCTTTGGACCTCCAGCATGGCCTCATTCAGCCATGGAAGGTGTTGTGGACCTGGTCCTGGGCGTCTCACTGCACCCTCAGGGTGAGCACAGTGTGACGGTGTGTAGCTACTCTGTGCCAGTAAAACACATGGTCAGTACCCCCTACCAGGCCGAGGTGGTGTGTGGGTGCACATGGTCACTTCCCTCTACCAGGCCGAGGTGCTGTGGGGGTGCATTGCCCATCTTGTGTTCTTCTGTGGACAGCTGATTTGCATGTGCAGTGCATCATGGGTATGGGTGGGCTAACCCTATCCTGGTGTCTGCAGCACACTGTCTGTGTGGTGACGTGAAAGCTCTCTGCAGCCAGCCAGGGGCTTGCTAGGAGCTGTAGCTCAATGGTTATGTCACTGCCTATGATGCCAGAGGGTATGGGTTCAGACCCACAGTGGAGTTATTTGATGGGGTTGTCCAAAGCATTATCTGTTTTTTACTGTACATATTTTGCTGCCAGCAAATACACCCTCAGCGTACTGTACCCATAAGGTGCCTATGAGGGCGCCCTATAGGGCACCTTATGGTTTCCGTCCATATAAGGGGCACTGCACATTTTCCTGTGACGCAACTTATAGGGTGCCCTATAGGGTACATTTTAGGGTGCTGTGGCGGACAGTGCACTTTAAAATGTGCCTTATAGGGTGCCTTAAGTTAACACGATTTGAGAGTGTGTTTGCTATTAATGATAATTACAATAAAAATAAAATGCCTCCTAAAGCAATCTTCCCCATAATATGTTATGCCTCAGCCAGCCTTGTTCATTGGGCACTGTGGGGGATTGAACCTCTGATCCCTGCACCATTGGTCACTGTCTTAACCATTGTGCTGTGGTTCTATTCCTGTGATTGCACATCAACGCGCCGCCTTATGCCTTCCAATATTAAAATGCCTCCAAAATCATTAGCGTGCTGCCTTCTGCCACCCAATATTACACTGGTTCCTAAAGTAAGGCCTCAGTTAGCTGTCTTCATTGGGCACTGTGGGGATTGAACCCATGATCTCTGCACCATTGGTTAGTGTCTTAACCATTGTGCTGTGGCTCTGTTCTTCTTCCTGCATATCAGTGTGCTACTTATACCGCACAGTATTATTATGCCTCCATAAACATCAGCGTGCCGCCTTATTCTGCCCAGTATTTTCAATGCCTCCTAAATTAATGCCTCAGCCAGCTGTCTTTATTGGGCTTTAACCCCTGATCCCTGCACCATTGGTAGGTGCCTTAACCATTGTGCTGTGGCTCTGCTCTTCTGCTTGCCCATCAGCATACCACATATGCCTCCCGCGCAGCCATCTGATGCGCTAAGGTGCGGGGCGCACAAGGGCGCCGTGCACCTTAGCGCATAGGTACCTTAACCATTGTGCTGTGGCTCTGCTCTTCTGCTTGCCCATCAGCATACCACATATGCCTCCCGCGCAGCCATCTGATGCGCTAAGGTGCTGGGCGCACAAGGGCGCCGCGCACCTTAGCGCAAATTTAAATTCCGGCTTTTCTTTTTCGGGACGGAACGCCCACTCCTTATATGGCATCCGCACTCTACCGCGGCCCGCACTCTACCGGGGTTTTAGTAAACATGCCCCTAAGATCCAATAAGGAATATTTCAGGGAGACTACCTGTTGCTACTTTTGCTTTGTATGATGCTTAATCCACTGACTACTCTCATCAACTCTTTGAGATACAGATTTAGCCTTAGTCCTAAAGAGATAACATTGCACATACTATTTGATGATGACCTGAAGATCTGTATTTCTATTGACCAACAATTAGCTGAACAACTCCATGCACTTCTCAAAATGACATCAAGATGACTTTTGGCCTTAACAAATTTGCTAAAGCAACCTTCCTTCAAAGAAAATTGAGCACAACTGAAACTATCTCCTTAATTGAGGACTATTACAGGAAGAAACTTGAACAGGAAACTGTGTATAAATACCTAGGAGAAAGGAAGGAGCAACAATCAAGCAAAAATGTCATGCTACTGGAGCAACACATGAGTAAGCGGGGTGAAGGCCAGTTGTGAATTGGTTCTTCTAGCATGGAGTCAGCTAACACCTGCCTCTGACCACATACTAGCAGAGGGAGGAGTTGGTCAGTGGTTGGGACAGGTTGCTTGAGGCTAGAGGGCTGGGGGTTTAATTCCTGTCTGGGGGCAAGTAACCTCAGGCCAGAGGGACTGGGGTCTCTAGTCCCATGGCCATTCCTTGTGGCTTTGGGCAAGCCACTTAGCTCTCCATTGCCTCAGGTACACTTAGATTGTGATCCCTTTGGGGACAAGGGAATAAAAAATTACCTGCCCCTGTATATATATGCAAACTGCTCTGATGCACATAATAAAGGGCAGTATATCAAATGCCTAAGCCATAAACATCTGGGATCTTATTTCCCATGTTATGGGCATTTATACACACTGCTTTCCAGATGTTGTCCCTTTTACCCATTTCCATAAAGGTATTTAATGTTTAATATAATGCCTCTATATCGTTCCATGGTGAGACCGCACCTTGAATATTGTGTGCAATTCTGGTCGCCGTATCTTAAAAAGGATATAGCGATTTTAGAAAAGGTTCAGAGAAGAGCCACCAAAATGGTAAAGGGGATGGAAGGATACTCCTATGAAGAAAGGCTAAAAAGGTTGGGTCTCTTTAGCCTGGAAAAGAGACGGCTGAGGGGAGATATGATAGAAGTCTATAAATTAATGAACGGAGTGGAACGGGTAAACGTAGATCGATTGTTTACGTTATCAGAATATAGAAAGACTAGGGGACATGCAATGAAGCTACAGGGTAAACTATTTAAAACTAATAAAATAAAATATTTTTTTCACTCAACGTGTAATCAAACTCTGGAATTTGTTACCGGAGGATGTAGTAAAGGCTGTTAGTGTAGCTGGGTTTAAAAAAAGTTTGGACAAGTTCCTGGAGGAAAGGTCTATAAACCATTATTAAGAAGTGACCGAAGATATCAATGCTTGACCCAGTACAAGCAGTGTGGAACTTGTGTCCCTTGGGGAAACTGCTAGGTACGTATGACCTAGATTGGCCACTGTTGGAAACAGAATACTGGGCTTGATGGACCTTGGTCTGACCCAGTATGGCATATCTTATGTTCTTATGTTCTTATAGCAGTCTATAAAAAATAGTTTTCTGAGCTCCAGAAAGAAGTTCTCTTTGGTATGATACAAGTAGTACGCTGAGCATTATCAGTATATTTAAAAAGACTGAGATCATGTTCCACCTACCTTGGCTTAGGAGTGAGGTGCGTTGCTGTTGTAAATGGCACAAAACCCATGAGAGCACTTTCAACAGAGAATAAGAAGCCTTACACATTAAATAATGAAAAACATTCACAAATGGGGCTTCACATGCAAATGTGCATGGAAATTCCAATATTCTGTGGGGAGGAGGAGGCGTCTTCGGCTGTGCAGCCAGCACTGTTAAAGTGTCTAGCTATTGCCACTTTAAATAAAGTCCAGATGTGCTGTGCTGGGCAATATCCAGTGACTGGTGCTGAAATCCGGTGTGCCCTAACTTTAGGCTTTTCAGCTAATTGATTAGTGGCTGAATACCACCGCTGACTGACTAGCTGGTGGAGCCACATCTGCTCTGCCCCAGGAACACCCCATCACATCTGTTTGCTCTAGCTACAGGACATTTAACTGGGTTAGGAGGTTCGTGCCACGGAATATCCCAGTGAGCAGGATTTATGCAGTTTACAGTTCTGTAAATCACATAAATCTCTTTGAATATGTTCCTCTGAGATTTTCATGAAGTTCTGTAAACAAAATCCCATTGGTGAATTTTTTTACTGATTTGTCCCATTGCAATAATAAAAGTTTAATGCAGTTCACTAGATGCAAAATTGGATTTACATTTTAAATCAGTTAGCTGCTATGAATTGCTAGGCAATGGTATGCAGAACGGCTTCACCAGCCAGTTTTTGCCAAAAAGACAATATATATCAGCAAGCTTACGCAAACTTCTTTTCCAGATTCCCAAAGATGGTACAAGATTATACAAAGCTGGCCACTACCCATAGAACTTCTTCCTCCATCCCACCTCCACCCCTGGACTGCTCCAACAGAATCTGGATAGTGCCAAGCAGGCAAGTGTATATCCAAAAAAATCTTTGCTTTGTGCTAATGTTAATCAAAGTTTTAGCAATTTGGGGGTTTTGTTTGTTTTTTATTTATTTATTTATTTATTTAACAGGTTTTCTATACTGCCTTTTCCTTAAATCAAAGCGGTTACCAAGACACAAGAAGGGAGAACAGAGACAGGGGGGCATACACTGACTAAACTAAAGAGTGAAGGTAAAATTGGGATACACAACATCAAGGAACTGTTACAGTAAAACAAGTTACATGCAGGCTATAATAATAGAGACTGTTAGATGTCTGTGCCATAGTACTCAGTGAAGAGTACAAATTTCAGTTGTTTTCTGAACTCCTTTAAATCATCCATGGATCGCACATCGGGAGGGAGAGAGTTCCATATAAGTGGGGCCGATAAGGAAATTGCCCTTTGTGTAGTACATTTACACGCTTTTCTGAAACTACTTGGGGTGCTGAGGGTGTTTGATGTAGTTATTCGTCTTGGCCTGTTGTTATTCTGGAGTAAGAGATTATGAAGGCTAAAAGCAGAGCATTTATGTCTGATCTTGAATATATTAATTACCATCTTGTATTTGACGCGCTGGCTTATTGGAAGCCAGTGGAGCTCTTTGAGAGTAGGGGTAATGTGATCTTGAGATGCTGAGCCAGCAATAATTCTGGCTGCCGTGTTCTGAGCCATCTGAAGAGGTTTAAGTGAGTGTTTTGAAAGACCGTAGTAGATAGGATTACAAAAGTCCAGAATAGGAGTTATTAAGGCTTGGCAGACAGACCGGAAGTGGTCATATGAGAGTAAGGGCTTGAGGCGTCTAATCACTTTCATTCTGTAGTATGCAGACCTCACAGTTTTTCTGATGTGTGACTGGAGGGTTAGACCTTTATCGAGGGTAATTCCAAGATATCTAACTTCATCCTTAACTGGTATTGTAATGTTGTTGTATTTAATGAAAGGTGGGGGGGTTGAAGTCGGTGTTTCGAGTGACAATAAGCGCCTCTGTTTTATTGTAGTTTAAGGCAAGGTTATTGCATGTGAGCCAGGAAGACATGTTGTCAAGGCAATTTGTGATCTTGCTGTAGTCGGGATTGATGAGATCAATCGGTGTATAAATCATGATGTCATCTGCATAAATCGTATAACTTATTTGATGGGCTGCCATAATTTGACAAATTGGCTGAATAAAAATGTTGAATAGAAGGGAAGAAAGCGCAGATCCCTGAGGTACTCCTTGCTTGATATTTGTAGGCTGTGAAGTGTTGTTTCCAATTTTAACCTGAAACTGCCTGTTTGTTAAATAAGAGTTAAACCAACTAAGGACAGTACCAGAGATACCGATACTTTCCAATCTTGATAGGAGGATAGTGTGGTCAACTGTGTCGAAAGCCGCTGATATATCTAAGAAGATCAATAAAGATCCTTGCCTGTAATTGTCTATGGTCTGGGTGATATCATTGAACAGATATAGCAGCAGTGTTTCAACTCCATGGTTGGGGCGAAAGCCATGTTGATGTAGATCGAGTGGGGCATGGTCGTCAACATGGTCTTGGAGTTGTAGCTGTACTGCTTTTTCTATTACTTTGGCTAGGAATGGTATGCTAGAGATTGGCCTATAAGCCGCTGGATTGTTCTTATCCAGGTTTGTTTTTTTGAGGATAGGCCTTATTGAGGCTAGTTTAAGTTGTTCGGGTATTATTCCTTGAGATAGGGATATGGATACGATATTGTGTATATAACTGAGGAAGTTATGCTTGGTTGCTTTGAGCCATTGAACTGGGCAAGGATCAGTAGGGGCAGTGCTAGTATTGAGAGCAGAGATGATATCCGAAATCTGTTTGGTTGAAGGAGTGTGGAAACTGTCCCAACTTGTTGTTGTTGTTGTTGTGATGGAGCTGTAGGTTTCGGTATGTATTTGAGTCGGTATGTGACCTATTTTCTCATGAAGAAAGTTTGCAAAGGTTTGAGGGTTGATTTGTATGTCTTTGTCAGGACTTGGTTCTTTAGTTAGGTCTTTTACTATCTCAAAGAGTTCTCTGGGTTTATTGTAGGCTTTCAGAATGGTGTTTGTGTGATGCTCTCGTTTTGTATCGTTAATAAGATCATTATATCTTTTTTGCTTTGTTAAGTAAGTGTTTTGTGCAGTTGGAGATTTGGAGCGTCTCCAGTGGCGTTCTAGCTTTCTTAATTCTCTTTTAGCGTTGCGAATTGTATTGGAGTACCATGGAGCGTGTTGTCTTACGTTCTTTGATTTTATGTACGGTTTGGATTTTGCTGCTGTACTGATGGTAATGTTCCAATTCTTAACCAGTTTGTCCAAGTTAGGTTCATCCGAGTTGAGGTAGGGTAGTGTGTCTTTTAAGAATTGATCTTTTTTGAAAGCTTTAAATCTTCTGATTCCAAATGAAGCAGAATGTGTTATGTTGAACTTGGCCGTATTGTTTGTCAATTCAATTTTGATTCTGTGATGATCAGACCAAGGAATCGGGGTGATTATGGGTGAGGAAATAAATCCCTTGTCTAAGAGATAATTTGGGGCAAAAACTAGGTCTGGTGTGGAACCATGTCTATGGGTGGGAGTGGTTATTAGCTGAGAGAATAGTAAAGAGTCCATTGCCTGAAGGAAGGTTTGCCTATCATTGTTAGTTGCAGAGCTGAGATTAAAGTCACCTAGTAAGATTAAAGGTTTGTGAATTGTGGTGATTGCGCAGACATCATGGCAGAAAACAACAGGTTATACAGACCCTGACAAAGGATTCCCATTCCTAGCAGGATTCACCCTTTCCTTCAGAGAAAGATAGTTCGGAGCTAGTCCATGCAAACAGGAATTTTCTTTGGTCTAGGGAAGGGAAATGTCAACGCTCCCCAGTGTCTAGGAAAGCCAATGGATAATTCTTGAGGGGAGAGGTTTCGCTGTTAGCCAGGAGACAGAGGAGAGGGGCAAAAACAGGGAGTTGTCCTGGAAGAACGTTCAGTATACCCTGCAGCCCAGACCAGAGGAGATTTGTTTTCCATGGGAGCCCATTCCACTGCAGCTAGTCTGCTCCAGATGCATGTTGGGGAAAGATGGAAACTATAAAGAGTTTGCCGTTGCTGCCAGAGTTAACCAAGGATGACAAAGAAATATAAGAAATTGGTTTGCTGTGATTTTTTTTTACTTGTCTGCCTGTTGAAGTACATGTGGGAGGTGTGACTCAAGATTAATTAGTCATAGCAGTGAAGGTACCTCCCTGCCTCATTCTTTCCCCAATATTTAGCTGAAAGAATTCATTTGGGGAAGAGATAGTTTTTTTTTTTATTTTGCCTAATGGGCTTTCTTGGACAGAAACTGAGAGAAAGCAATTTCAAAATACAAACCTTGAGAGTATGGGGCTGAACTTGTGGCAGCAGGTAACCCCAGCAGATGGAGAGGATAAAGGGCTGAAAGACCGTATGCCAGTTTGCTGATTCAATTGCAGAATAAATCCTGGAGCTGAAAGCAGCAAGGAGATTTAGAGATAATTTTTCTTGTGAAACATTTTCACCTTTCAAGGGGGTTACTCTGGGCCAAGTGGGAGATATTGCAATAAGAAATGCCCTGGGTGACTGATGTTTGCTTCCCCTACACTATTCTTTTCAGAATGGCAGTCTTGCTGATGACCAGGCAGTAACTGACCAGCCGCTGGATAGTAATGCATGGACTCTGTGAAGCTGAGGAATATTGAAAGTGACTGGCTGCAAGTCCTCTTTTCTTGTTTCTGCAAGCATTTGGGATTTTCTTCTTTGTTGTTTTTCGTTTCCCCTGCCTCTTGATGGAAGGGGCAGAGGGCAGGGATAACCTATAGTGCTAAATTTATACCTGATTTGATAATAAATGGTTCCTCTTGACTATACCCCGTCTTTACAAGTGTGTCCAGGTGCTGGCCTGTGATCCCTTTTCAGTGGCAAGTGTATGGTTGGCAGAGAAGTGGAGCTGTCCAAGACGCAGTGGAGCCAATAAGCAGGACCACTTCTAGATAACAGTGTATGCATCATAACTGTATGCCTATATTTGTTATGGCTTTTTTGTGAGCACACATTAATTGTACGAGTGTACATTCATTGGTATACACACACACAAGTGATTTGCATGTGTTTTTCTTGTTAGATGCCCAAACAAGCCTGAATTGCACGTGCTTAGTGCCAAGGCAGTCTGTAATGCTCTTCAGTGGCAGCTGAATTTCTGTCTCAGCAGTGTTTATTCAGGCAGATCTTGAATATTGCTGAAATGTAGTAAAATCTGTTACTGTCTCTGGGTTTATGAGAAATATTTCTGTGGATAACACTCTACTCCCTGTTTCCTCGACTCACAACCTTGGGGTCATCTGACTTCTCCCTCTCCTTCTCCACACACATCCAACAAATAGCTAAATCCTGACATTTCTTTCTCTATAACATCAGCAAGATTTGCCCCTTCCTTTCTGAACACACTACTAAGATTCTTATCCATTCTCTAGTCACCTCCCCTCTAGATATCACAACCTCCTCCTTCCTGGTTGTCTGCTAACTCATCTCTCCCCACTTCAATCTGTTCAAAACTCAGCTGCACAGTGTCCCTATCCATTTCCACAGTTAGACTTCTACCACTGACCTATAAGTGCTTTCATTCGGCTGCTCCTCTCTATCTTTCCTTTTTCTATCTCCCTACACTCCTCCTTGGGAACTCCACTCTTTTGGCAGATCCCTTCTATCTGTCCCTTTCTCTTCTGCTACCCACTCCAAACTTTGCTCTTTCCACCTTGCTGCTCCTTATACCAGGAACAAACTACTTCAGAAAAGTCACCATTTTCTTTCTCTCATTCAGCCATCTCCTCTCCCTCTAAAATAATCTCACCTTCATTGTCACTGTGCTGCTTCCTCTCTGCCTCTCACACTCCTGCTCCTTCTCCTCTCATCTAGGGATATCAATCACAACCCTGGCCCCTCTAGACTCTTTTTCACACTCCCAGGGCAAATATACATGCAATTTCTCATGCCCCTCTCCTTCAAATCCCTCTTCGTTCCCCCTCCTCTTTTCCTTTCTCATGCGCCTTGTGGAATGCACACTCCATCTCAAATAAGCTTGTCTTTATGCATGACCTCTTTATGTCTAATACTCTCCACCTTCTTGCTCCAACTGAGATCTAGCTTCTCCCTGAAGACTCACATTCCATTGCTGCCCTCTGTCATGGCAGCTACCAATTCTCCCACATGTCTTGTCCCAATAGCCATGGTGTTGGTGCTGGGTTTCTATTCTCTCATTCCTGCCAATTTCAACCCCACCTTCTGCCTCACTCTTACCAATTTCCCTCCATTGAAGTCCACTCCATCCTTCTTTTTACTCCATTACCTCTCCAGATAGCTGCCATTTCGATCCCCTGACAAGTCCACCTCTACCATTCTCACTGATTGACTCATGGCTTTCCTTCTTTCTGGATTCATCTTCCCCCTCTCTTATTCTCAGGGATTTTAGCATTCATGTTAATAACCCCACTGACCCTTATACTTTAAAGCTCCTTTCTCTTACCTCCTCATTCAATTTCCAGCTATGTTCTACTGCCCCTAACTACTCACCAGCATGACCACTGCTTTGAACTTGTCTTCTTCTCGAATTGCTTACCCTCAAACCTTTGTACTTCAGCTCTTCCATTATCTGCCTATCACCTGCTAAGCTTCACTCTTCATCAACCCCCACCTCAGTCTTGTCCAATCTCCTCCAATCTCTTTAGGAATCTTCATGCTATCGACCCATCATTTCTCTGCACTATTTTCTCTCACTTCTTTCCTCTACTATGTCATCTGAGTCTTTTGATGAGGCAGTATCTTCCTATAACATTGCACTCTCCTCTGATCTGGATGCTCTTGCTCCTTCCATGCCACTTCCTGTGAGGCATATTATACCTCATCCCTGGCTGTCCTTGACTAACCACTACTTACGTTCTTGTGCCCACTCAGCTGAGCACATTTGGCTCAAATCCCGCACCCTTGCAAACTTTCTACTTTTCAAATGCATGCTTGTTTCTTCCAAGTCAACCATTGCACTCTTCAAACAATACTATGATGCCCACCTAACTCTCTTGCTTCTGAACCTTACCTTCTCTTTACAACTCTCAACCCTCTCCTCAAGGTGCCTCTGCTTCCAACCCCTCCTTCTCTTTCTGCCCAGACTTTGTCTGACAGTTTCCATGACAAAATCCACTAGACTCAAATTCCACATGCTGTCATCTCTATCCTTTTCCCCCCTCTTCATTCCCATCTCCTCCCCTTGACCTCTGCCACATTTTCTTCCTTTTCTGAGATCTCTGAGGAAGAAACCACATATCTTCTTTCCTCCTCCAAACTCACTACCTTCTCCTCTGATCCTATTCCCACCCATCTTCTAAGTTACATTGCCTCCACTGTCATACCTTCCATCTGTCATATCCTCAACTTTCCACTACAACTGTTCCTACAGCATTCAAGCATGCTGTGATTATGCCTCACCTCAATAAACCTTCACTAGACCCTACCTGCCCCTCCAATTATTGACCCATCTCCAACCTCCCATTTATTTCTAAACTGCTTGAATGTGCTGTTCACTGCCATTATCTTGATTTTCTCTTCTCTCAAGCCCTGCTGGATCCACTGCAATCTGGCTTTTGTCCTCTAGATTCTACTGAAATGGCTCTTACCAGTCTCCAGTGACTGGTTCCTGGCCAAATCCCATCCTTCTTGACCTTTCTGCTGCTTTTCACATTGTCGACACCTTGACACCTTATACTCACTTGGTTTTAAGGTTTCTGTATTTCCTGGATCTCTTCTTATCTCTCCTATCACACTTTTAATGTTTGTTCTTGTGAATCCTCCTATCCTTCTCTCAGTTGCTATACCCCAAGTGTCTGTCTTGAGATCAGTGCTTTTCTCTATATATACCCAGTCCTTTGTTGCACTCATATCATCCCATGGTTTTCAGTACCATATTTATGCTGATGACTCTCAGATCTACCTTACTTCATCTGAAATCCCTCTGGGAATCCAGCCCCATATCTCTGCCTGCCTATCTGACATTGCTGCCTGGATGTCTCACCGCCATTTGAAACTGAACATGGCCAAAACTGAACTTCTTATCTTTCTCCCTAAACCCACCTCCCTTCTTCCTCCTTTCTCTGTTTCTGTGGATAACACACTACTCCTCCTTGTTTCCCTCTCCTTCTCCACACACATTCAACCAATAGCTAAAACTTGTCATTTCTTTCTCTATAACATCAGCAAAATTCACCTATTTCTTTCTGAACACACTACTGAGACACTTATCCTCTCTTTGGTCACCTTACATCTAGATTACTGAAAACTCCTCCTTATTGGTCTCCTTCTGAAAATTCTCTCTCCCCTTCAATCCATTCAAAATTCAGTGGTTCATCTAATCTTATGCTCATTTAACCCCTCTTCTCAAGTTGCTTCATTGGCTCCCTATCTATTTCCATATCCAGTTCAAACATCTCCGACTGACCTATCAGTGCACTCATTCTGCTGCTCCTTAATACCTTTCTTCTCTGATCTCTCCCTACAGCCCTCCTCGGGAACTCCACTTTTCTGGCAGCTTGCTTCTATCTGTGCCCTTATCTTCTACTGCCAACTCCAGATATCAATCTTTCCACCTTACTGTTCCCTATGCCAGGAACAAACTACCTGAGTCAGTGCATCAGGCTTTATCTCTAGCCCTTTTCAAAACACGGCTAAAAACTCACCTCTTTGAGTCCACTTTTGGATCTCTTACATGTCTCTGTACAGTGCTGCATATGCCTTGTAGCGCTATACAAAACTATCAATAGTAGTAGTAGTAGTAGCAGAGTCAGTAAGTCAGTCTCCATCACTGGTTCTCTTCAATCCAGGCTAAAAACTCACCTCTTTGCTTTTGGATCCTGATCCCATTAGTCTCCTGTTCACCTTCTATGTGTTTTCTTACCATTCCTCTAGATATATCCTAGTCCCCAGTTGTTGTATTGTCTATCTTGACTAGACTGTAAGCTCTTATGAGCAGACTCTGTCTCTTACCTGTCTCTGTACAGCACTACATATGCTCATAGTGCTACACAAATGATAGCAGTTAGTAGTTTGGATAGGGTCCTGGAGGAAAAGTAATAAAACCATTATTAAAGTGGACCTGGGGGGGGGAATCCACTTCTTATCCCTGGGATAAGCAGCATGGGATCTGTCTACATTTTGGCATCCTGCCAGGTACTTATGATCTGGGTTTGCCACTGTTGGAAACAGAAGACTGAGCTTGGTGGACATTTGTTCTGACCCAGTATAGCAAATCTTATGTTCCTACCACTTCATAAAGAACATAGATCTATTTCTCATTACTCATTTCCAGGGATGAGCAAGGGCTCTTCTAAGTTAACCTGGTTAATCATATTTAATGGACTTTTCCTATGATCTTTTATTTACCTGAGGGTTTTTACCTACCTAAGGGCCATGCTCAACCACCCCACATTTCTAGCTTAAAGTCTTCTTAAGTAGGACAGTCAGTGTGCTCTGGAAGATAATTCACCCCTTCTTTGATAAGTGGGGATTATCTCTGCTTAGCAGCCATCAGGAAACCATCCCATAATCTAGGATGCTGAAGCAATCTTGCCAACACCATTCATATAGTCATACATTAATCTGTAGAATATGAGCTTCTCTGCTTTGGCCTTTACTCTTGACTGGAAAGACTGAGAAGAACATCACATGTGTACCTGTCTTCTCACCCTCTCTCCCAAAACCATAAAGTCACTTGATTTATTTGGTGGGATTCCTAATAGTATCATTTATACCAATAATGATAAGCAGCACTGCTTATTATCAGTAGCGGTGATGAGCTTTTGCAATTTCTCAATAATGTCTCAGTTCTTGGCAGCTGGTAGATTACACAAACCTACCTAACACCTCAGAAGTGATGTGTCTTCAAAAGCTTTTCCCCTCTTTGAACTAGAAACAAAAGTATGCAAAATCTAACAAAAAATTTCTCCACAGAGGTCTTCTACAAAAACAAGAAAAAGTATTTGTCCCGTGCTTTTGTAAATTCAGCTACAGCTCTCATCTCCATCATCTCCACTGGGAGCCATTCCATGCATTTGGAGTGGAGGAGTGGCCTAGTGGTTGGGGCAAGGTACTTCAGGCCAGAAGATCAGAGGTTCAAATCCCACTAGAGGACAGCAACCTTGGGCCAGAAGGACTGGGGTTTCTAGTCCCACAGGTGCTCCTTGTGGTCTTGGGCAAGCCACTTAACCCTCCATAGCCCATGTTCCCTGTAAAATAGTTATCCCCAGGTTATAATGCCCTGTTCAATGTAATTTCAGTTTGTTCAATGTAAACCACACTGATGCAGAATAGCACAGTATATAAGAGAATGTAAATAAATAAAAAGTCTACTCTTTTCTGTAGAGAAATATTTAATTAGATTACTCCCAAGTCAATCCCCTTAGGGATGTGCATTTGTTTGACACAACATGGGGCATATCAATGAAATAGGGTACTTCATATCATTTTAAATCCATAAAGGACATTGAAAAATCCAAAATTTGTTTTTTCATCCGTTTTCCTTACAAGCTAGCCTCAAATCAGTAACATTGGGATTGGAAGGCAGGCATCTTGAAGAAGAGGATCCTGTTTGATTATTGCTAATTAGGCAACCAGGATCTAGATTTGACTTGGTAAATGTCTCTGATAGAGTACTTAGACATGGTTTCACAGAATTACCGACAAAAGAACATGGCAAAAATCTTTGGAGTAAATCTCTACAGAAGGTCAGTTAGCATTTTCCATAGAGCTGCAGACCAGAAAAACTTTAGGTCAATCAAGAAGCCAAAAAAAATGATCATCAGCAATACATGAGTTAAGAGCAAGCTGGTTAAAGGCCATCCCTATAGAGATGGGATGGCTCTTCTGCTAGGTGCTTGCTCTGTATTTCAGAGGTCACTAGTTTGAGACCACCTTCTCACTGTGAGAAACAAAAGGCTAATTGGATTTATTATATGCCTGTAACCTTTCAGCTATGTTTTTCATTTAGGCAACAGCAATATTTACCTCTTTAATGAACAAAATTGCTCTGAAATGAAAATGTATAAAAATGAAATGAAACAAAAATGTATTAAAATCAAACAATAATGAAACATACTGCAAATGACACAAGAAACAAAGCAAAATGATTTATTTTTGCCTGCAGACCCCTATTATCCCCTCATTCCCCATCACCTGTGCCATGTATACAATGGAGGTACTTAAATGTCTTTATCATATCTTCCCTCTCCTGCCTTTCCTCTAAAGTAAACATATTGAGATCTTTAAGTCTCTCCTCATGCCTTATGCCAAAGACCATTGACTATTTCAGTAGCCACTCTCAAGAGTGACTGTATTCTGTTTATATCCATTTGAAAGTGTGGCCTCCAAAATTGTACACAGTAATCCAAATGAGGTCTCATTAGAGAATTTAATTATTTATTTATTTTATTAGAATTGTTATACTGCTTTTTCCAATATATCAAATGTGGTTTACAATAAACAAAGTTTGAAATGTACAACAAACAGTACATAATCAATTACATAGAACAGTAGAACTATATACATTAGAAATGAATAAAACATAGGCTAAAGTCAGACTAAGGGGCATGTTTACTCATCGGTGGTAGCAGTTTCCTTGCGGTATTGGAGCCTTGGCCCCGTTGACTTCAATGAGGTTGCGGCTCCAATACCGCACGGAAGCTGCTACTGCCGATTAGCAAACATATCTCTAAGTTGCGTACTATTTACAGTGTGTCGTGCCCTTGGTTTGATTTCCTAAAATAGGAGATGGAGTTTGTTAATTGTTGGTCTATGTGCTTGATCAGTGGATATTTTATGAGAAATAGTGTGGAGTAGGAGGAGGTTCATCTAAGTTAAAGGGTTGGTGAAATCAGCATTATTGGATTCATGTTGGTTGTCAAAATGTTGTATAGAAAGGTAAGTTTTCAATTTTTTTATGGAAGGGAGGAAGGTCATTCCTTTCTTTTAGATTGTCTGGTAAATTATTCCAGAGGGTGGGGGCACAGTGCGAGAAAGCTCTATTGTTTGTTGCTTTTATAGATTTTCTGTATTCTAAAAGGATGATAAGTTTGTTTTTGTTGCATCCTCATTTTGTTCAGGTATCTTTTCCCTTAGTGGTGTGAAGGGGATATATCTTTGATTAGTTTAAATGTCATTACTAGCATTTTATAGCGAATCTGGCTCTGAATTGGGAGTCAGTGTAAATTGTACAGTATTGGGATGATGTGTTCAGTTATGATGGTGTTCCACATTATCCATGCTACAACATGTTGTGCCATTTGGAGTTGTCTTAAGGTTTTTTTGAGTAATCCTTGGAGAATGATGTAGAAGAAGTTGAAGTGGGGTGTTATGATTGCTTGGAGGACTGATCTAAAATTATGGATAGGAAAGAGGGGGCAGAGTTGTTTTATCATTTTGAGTTTATAGAATATTTTTCTTCTTGTTTGTTTTATGTGTTGACATGTTAAGTGTGATGTCTAGCGTGACACCGAGGTATTTCATCTCATTTTTTACTGATACGTCTGTATCACGAGATCTATACAAAGGCACTGCCATCTCTTTTTCCTGCTGATTGTTCCTCTCGATATGCACCCAGATATTCCTTTGACTTTTCTACCTGTTTGGCCCTTTTAAGATCATCCAATATGATTACACTCAGAATCTACTCTTCTTTAGCACATAGAAGTACTTCAGCCCCTATACTGAACTGCTCCCTTCGGTTTTTGCAGTCCAAATGGATGACCTTGCATTTATTACTTTAAATCTTGGCTGACATATTCTTGACCATTTTACAAGCTTCAATGGTTCCTTCTTCATGCTATCTAAAACGTTCAGGGTGTTTATCTGTTGCAGATTTTGGTATCATCTGGAGAGGCAAACTATTCCTGAAGATGTTCTGCAATATCACTTACAAAAATTTAAACAAGAACAGGACCAAGCACCAACCTCTGTGCACACCGCTGCATTCAGAATGGAGTCTATTTCTACTACCCTCTGTCACCTTCCACTCAACCAGTTTTAAATCCAGTCACTCACTTTAGGCTCCATCCCATGGCATTTAGTTTATTTATACTACTAAGACAGGCACTAAATTAAAACATCCATTAGTTAAACTTAAAAAAAAAAAGATAAAATGAAGTATTTGGTGGAAACCTTGATGAGGACTCTAAAAACCTGTAACTACTGGACTTGCTAGTTGGTCTGCTGCTGTAGAATGGTGGCACAGGAGAATGGTTATAGCTTATTCAAGCAACATCTCTTTGTATACAAAAAGGCCCAAATTCAAGCCCTAATAGCAGCTCCTGATAGAGCAGGAAAATAACTTTGTCTGTACTCTAAGAAAATACTTTCAGTCACTAATTTCTATATTCATTTTTTATCTCCCTTCTTCCTCAGTTGAGCAGTAGGAGTTCAGGAGAGATGTAGAAGTTCCTTATGTATTAGACCTCCCCTTTTAGTCTCTGAATTCCTTTGCTACATCATCTTACTGAATTAATAAGGCAGGGAGCTGTCTCATCTGCTGTTCCTACCTCCCTGCACCTCTGTGTTTCTTACCTGATTCATCTCTGTTAACAATTTCCCTCTCTCCCTCTCTAACACTGCCCTGCATCCTTATAGAGAACCCACGTGTTAGAAAGAGAATGAACTCTATTTATGAGTGTCCCTGTGGCATGATACTCCTGGACAAGTCTCAGGAGATTTCTCTCTCCTTTACAGTACTGAGCCCAACTCCATGAAGGCCCTTACATTCTATATGAAGGCAACCAACTCCATGAAGTTTTTCTTTGAAAATTAGAGTGCTATCCAGTATAGCAAATATAGTGCTTCTTGGCTTATGGACTTTACACATGCCTTCCAACAGGTGCAAACAATATTAGCATAAAGCATGCATATGTATCATTTCTGTATTCATTCCCCTATGGAATTGTGATGCATAAGTAGATGTGTGTATATTTATATGAAGTAGTTTTGCAGCAAGCATTGTGGGCTTCTTACCTTCAGCTTGGGCTCATGTCACTGCTTGCACACAATGTTCTCTCTAAGCTGCAGAGAAAACCACTGCAAGAATTTTCTGGATTAATTTCATGGTTTTAACCATAGAGTCAAGCAGGTCACCTGGGATACCAACAGAACTTGCTTGCTGCATGTGATTAAAACCATGAGATTGCTGTAGCATGCCCGATGATACATGGTTGGTGGACTCCCACATACTATAGCTTAGAAGGAACATTGCACATACTCATGGAGTTTTGTTGGTACAATTCCAGATGTTGGCAATGTCAAATCAAGAAATGGTAAAGCATGAGTGACTTTGGTAATATATTACATGATTCAGAGCAAGGACAAATTTGAAATTCGTTGTTAGGGGTCTATTTGGAATCTGAACTTCAATTGTTAAATGAAATATAGTTGTTTTTATCTTTTGACAGGAATTTTCTAAAAATGTGAATAGATCAATCCCTATATAATATTTAGGATGAATAGGAAACACATGTATATTTCTGGATAACTTAGAGAATGGGAAACACTGTGCACAGTATGATCATTTTATCTCAGTCAATATTAATTTCCAAGCTCTACACATCCAACTGTCCTTTAAAGATTGATTTAACAACCAACTGGAGTTCTTAAAATATCATTGGTGCAAATGCATGTCCAAATGCATAAAATGCTGATTATAGTGTTCCAGTATGCGGGAAAGCCAAGAAAAAGCAGCTTGAGTAAAATAAAAAGGACTGTCGATAGCCCACTGGGCAGCAAAGCGCTGGCTTCAAAATGACTCCATCTGTTATATCTGGATGGTAAACCAGTGAATGATTCTACAAAACCTTTGCTTGTGCTTTGCCATATGCTTGGTATAGCCCTGTAATAGGCATTTCTTTGCAAAAAAAAAAAGCTCTAGTATGTTGTCCACTTTGATACATTTGGTTGCATTTCTAAGTAAAACATTCAGTTGTGCTTTCATTCTGTATGATAAGGCCAAAAGGTCATCTATCTTTACAGTTTATACTATAAGTATTTTAGTTCAGTATGTAACTAGAATAAGTGCTTACATTTTTCTATTTACTGTACCATCCTTTATATCTTGCCCCAGAGGCCATATTAGTCTAGTGGATTAGTTTTAATGAGTAACAGTGGTGTATTGGGGTTTGCCTCTATACAAATCAAATGTTTAATTTTATCAGCACAAGATTGAGTTAAAAGTACAACACATTTATTTGAAATGGAAATGTGATGTACCTTGCTATAGTGGTTATTGTGAACTAGAACTCTTTAAGGGTGGAGGGAATGCATGCAACTGAGGAGCTCTGAGCTAGTGAGGATGCTGAAGTGCACCTTTGAAGATGGGGTGGTGCACAGGGAAGCAGAAGGGGCATGTGAGATCTGGCCTTGCTGTTTCTGGGGAGCGCAGCAGACAGGAACGAGATGAAGAAAAGACTCCACCCTTTTGAGCTGGAAATATAACTTTATTGAAACCAACTGCTACACTGGCAGTGTTTCAGCGGAATGCCTTCTTCAGGGAGTCCAAACCTTCAACAAACAATATACTTCCAGAGTGGAGCAATATGGGAAAGATTATGAAGCGGAGGTGATATGAACAAGATTCTACTGCAATTGGAACAGAAGTATATATATATATATATATATATATATATATATATTTTTTTTTTTTTTTTAATTTAAGATTTTTCAGCTATACAACAACCAAAACAGTATAGGACACAATCCTGACTTATTTAACAAAAGAAGAAAATCAATACAAAACATCCAAGCAATGTCAGTGTTGCAGACCACATTACGGGAGCAAGCTACATACAATATTAGAAGAAAATAATAAAGCAATCAAGGCCAAAGGCCACAATCTAGGAGGAAACATCATGGATACTGCCAGACCTAGCTGAACCCTGCCTGTCAGAGAGAAATCTTTCTAAGTGTGTCACATCAAGGAAAACGAAAGAAGCACCTTCAAAAGTAATCAGGCACTTACAAGGAAATCTAAGGAAGAAAGTAGCACCCAATTTCAGGACGCGGGGTTTAAGGATAGAAACTGCCGGCGCCGCAACTGGGTGCTACGTGACACATCTGGAAAGATATTAATTCTCTGACCACAAAAAAGTGCTGATTTCACCTTAAAAAAAGCTTTCAAAATACGTTGTTTAAACACAACTGAAGAAAGGGAGACCAGCAGAGTGGAACGAGTAGTAATATTGTCTGAGGAATCCTCAAGAAAAGCGGTGAGATTAGCCACATTTGGAACAATCTCATCCAAGTCATCATCTGCAGGACTACTCTTCTTAGTGCCAGAAGGAATATAATAAATCTGAGTAACCTCAGAAACATCAGATATAGCAAAAATTTCTCTAACATATTTATCAAAAAGAATTTTAGGTGACAATAAAGTAGTATGGGGAAAATTCAAGAATCTTAAATTATTTGCCCGCATGGAATTTTCCAGAGACTCTAACTTCGAATGCAAAATCAAGGAATCCTTGATTCCAACTACACTTGATGAATGAAGTGAGAGCATCTGTGACTCCAATTTAACAACCGCCTTATCAATAAGGGACATTTTCTCATCAAGCTGCTGCACAGCAACGGCAGTCTCTTGTGAGAAAACAGTAAGAGAACCAAAGGCAAACAGATACTTTAGAGTCAATGCACTTTAGAGCACCCCACAGATCTTGCAAAGTAATTTCAGATTCTGAAGACGGAGTAGGGAGCTCCAAAGAGATACCCAATGCCGTCAATTGAACCGGAGTAGATAACTTCAACACAATCTTATCTCTCGCAGCAATCTCAGAAGAAAACCCAGAAATTGAATTAGAATCTACAATAGGGCAGGAGGGAGGGGACCTCCCCCTGGGACTTAAGGACACCCCCTCTGGAGAGGACTGTGCAAGAGGAATAGGGGCAAAGTGTTTGTCCAGAGGGCCTACCGGTTTAATTGTACCGGACTCAGCCGGCTGGGCTTTACTCTGAGACTTAGCCTTCCTTTTGCCCATAATTAGACAATAATTAACAACCACACATACGTCACAGAAGGAAAGAACAGTCAGATATAACCAAAGATAATCCACACTTAGCTGCAATTCCTCTCCAGTCTTGTGATACCTCCGTCGATGCGGCGTCTAAGGGGCAGAACCTGCCCCTTTAGACACGCCCCTTAAGACACGCCCCACGGTCGCGCTCCACAGTTGCGGAGACCGCAAAGTACGAAGATACACACAAGAAAGCCCCCTCGAGCAGCAGGGTGTCCCCGGAGTGCCTGTGATGGTCCCGCAGCACGGCTCAGCACTCCTCCAACTCTCAGCAGGGCACACGCTCCTCCTGCACACTCCGACAAGCAGCTCCACTCTGAGATGACAAACGGAGGAATTTAAAGGCTCTAACAAGCCCCCTCCAGCAGCAGGGTGTCCCCGGAGTGCCTGTGATGGTCCCGCAGCACGGCTCAGCACTCCTCCACCTCTCAGCAGGACACACGCTCCTCCTGCACACTCCGACAAGGAGCTCCCAGAAGTATATTTTTAAACTGGGCTCCCTCATTCCACATGGGTTCATATGGACCAGGACCTTTCAGTTTTCCTCTGAACTTTTAATGTTTTTATTGTTCTTAACATTGTTTTTCACTAGTTTGGTTCTTAACATTTTTAATGGTTCTGTTGTTTCCATGCTTTTTTAGATTTTATCCTTTCCTTCTCCTCCTTTTCTCCCTCTTCCTCTACCTTTCCCTCTCCTTTCCTCCTTCCTCCCCTCCCCTAATTACCTTTCCCCTCCTCCCCCTCCTCCCTCTCACCCTCAACCTTCACCATGATACCTTGGTTTTATTCTTATATTGTTTTATTGATTTCCTACTAAAAATCTCCTGCCCCTTTTGCCCTATTGCCACCATTCTTTCTCTCCCACATGCCACTAGCTCCACCAGCCTCATTTTAATTTTGTCTCTCGATTGCATGTCAGTCTGTCTTGAATAGATTGCAATCTCCAAGAAATAAGGACTGTATATTATGAGGGTAATTTTATAACTGCATGAATGCATAAATAGTATGGGGTCAATATTCAAACTTTTAGGCAGCAGATATCTGGACAAATGATGCCAAACATCAGAATGAAGGCCTAAAATCCAGATACGAATGATATTCAGTTGGCAGTGGATCTATGAATATTGGTGATAACTGCTGGTAGCAAACCAGATATCCTTTGGGGTGTGCTGGGGTGGATTGGGGGTGTGACCATGGCATACACTGAAAATGCCAATATTCAGCATCACTCGGCAGCCTGATCCTGATGCTTATCCAGGAAAGGGTTTTCAGCACTTTGGTTCACTCTACACTGTATATTCATGAACAAGCCAGGGAGCTCTAAATGCAACTTGCACTTGTGAATGGACCCTTGCCACTGCTGTAGCTGCTGCCATCCATGCAAAATATGCAATCACGCTATGTATACAGCCAACAAAGAAGAATATAGAGAAGGAAGAAGCAGAGGAGACAGTACCAGGCCCAGCAGCAGCAGCCAGTAGCCCAGTGCCCAATACCCAATACCAACCTACAGGCTCAGGGTCAGTTTTCTAGAGTTCCCAGAGGAGGAGGTATTCCAGAGGTACCACCTGAATAAGGTCATCAGAACAGACCTCTGTAAGCTACTGAGAGCTGAACTTGAGACCCCTACCCACAGAAGTCGTATGCTGCCAGTGCATGTCAAGGTCACCACTGTACTGGCATTCCTTGCCACTGTCAGCTTCTAACATGTTGTGGAAGTCAATGTAGGCATCGCACAGTCAGCCACCTCTCACTGCATAGATGACTTCCTGAGAACCCTGCTGAGAAGAATGAATGAGTTCATCAGATTCCCACCCAGCAGTGTACAAAAGGAACAGACCATGATGGACTTTCATGTGCTGGCTGACTTTCCCTCTGTTTTGGGGGCCATGAGGGGCCCCCAAGCAAACATTTGCTGAGGGTCCCCCATTTTAATGGTGGGCACCCCCCCTCCATGTGGACCCTCAATCATGTAGTGGCTCCCCTCCTGTGTAGGCACCCCCCATGTGGTGGAGGCAGTGACAGCAAACTTACTTCATTGTGTTTGCTGCTCTGCCTCCGCTCTTGTAAGTTTGCCGCGGGCCCAACAGCTGATCCATGCCAGGCCAGGTCTTGCGGTGTGGTTGTTATCACAGGACTTTGGCCAGATGAGGAACAGCTGCCGGGTTCCTTGGCAATCTTACCAAGAATGGAAGCAGCGTGGCAAACACAATGAAGTAAGTTTGCCGCATTATGGGGGACTGCTTGGGCAAAATTTATGTCACTGGGATGAGCACAAGGGAGACTACAGAAATAGGCTCTCGGATACAGAGACAGACATCTACAGCAATTGGTACACAGCCGCCCACTGGTCAGAAAACCTTTACTGAAAAAGGGAATACCGCAGGGTTCTCCTTTTTTACCAGTTCTGTTCAATATTTACATTATCTTTAACTTTCTGAAAAATTTGGTAAGATTATACAAGTATGTTCTAATATTTTATGCATATGCAGACAATATTCAGTTGATAGTACCACCGGAGGGAGTTAAGATACAATCCTTGCAGAAGATTAAACTCTATTTAGAAGAGATTAGGTATTAGCTGAAGCAGAGTGGTCTGCTTTTTTTATACAGATAAAACAGTCTGCCTGGGCATGGAGGTGATTGTGAAGAATATGTTAGCGATTTCTCTCTCGATGTAAGGAAAATCAATCCCTTGGGTTGAAGAATTTTACTCCCTGGGTATATCATTTGATATTGGTAGTGGGGTAGATCTCAAAAGTAATTTAATCTGTATATTATAAATTAAAATTGGTGGATCATCTTAAACCATATTTAAGATATCAGCAATTGCATGTCTTAGCACTGTCTATGCTACAAAGTATTTCATATTACAGTAACGTATTGTATGTGGGTTTCAAAGATGTTTTATTGAAAAACAAATTGCTAGATTTTTACTGGGGGAAAAAAACACAAAAGTGCAAGATCCTTATTGAGGCTGTTACATTGGTTACCTATAAATGTAGTTTTAAGCTGTTAGTGCTGCCTGAGAAAGGCCGGTGCCGAAACTTGGCATGTGTCGGGTATAGCTGTGCTGTATCCCTGAATAAAGAATTGAGTGTTTCTTTGATGTCTCACTTCTTTTTGCTGGTTCGTTACCTGCAGGTGTACTGTTGCTTTCGTGTTGGATGGTTTTAAGATGTAAGTACTGACATATAAAGGTTGAGAAATGGAAAACAGCAATATATAAGAAGAGACTGTAATTTTATGCACAAAAAGACATGCTGCTCCTGGAGGTTCAAGATACAATTTCTTATTCATAAAGTTAATTAGAGATCAAAAGCATTTAATGTGGTTGTGCTCCCCCCCATCAGGGGCGGCCCAAGGGAGGTGCGGGGCCATGTGCGGAGATTCATTGCGGTGCCTCATTTGCATAAGAACCTCATTTGCATAACTATTCGCATAATGCAATTTTAGTAAACATGCCACTTAATGAGTGTCTGGAAAAAGAAAGACTACCAGATTTCTAAATTACTATATTCCAGTGCCAACCACCAGGCACATTAAGAAGTATTATAAACACTGACCATTGAAAACCCATAGAAAACCCACCGTATCATAACAGCACTACCAGGACTCACAAAGCACCAAACCCAGGGCCGGATTTAGCTATACGCCATGTACGCCATGGCGTAGGGCCCACAGCTGCAAAGGGCCCACAAAAATTGAAGTAGTTAGGCTTTTTTTTTAATAAAATTAAAAAAAACCTGCTGGCTGCCGCCGCGGGGCCCCCCTCTGCTGCCGCGGCAGCATGGACTGACCCGCGGGGGCCCCCTCTGTAAGCTCGGTCCCTCCCTGCCTCCGTGTCTCCCTCCGTGCAGGCTGTTAGAGACGCGAAGGCAGACTGTCTCCTTCTGCCTTCCCGTCTCTGTTAAGCCCGCAGGGCTGATGGGAAATTTCCCATCAGCCCCTGCGGGCTTAACAGAGACGCGAAGGAGACAGTCTGCCTTCGCGTCTCTAACAGCCTGCACGGAGGGAGACACGGAGGCACGGAGGGAGGGACCGAGCTTACAGAGGGGGCCCCCGCGGGTCAGTCCATGCTGCCGCGGCAGCAGAGGGGGCCCCGCGGCGGCAGCCAGCAGGTTTTTTTTTTAAAAATAAATTTTACTTTAGGGAGGGGGGGAGGGGGAGGGGGAGGGGGTAGGACTGGTAATTGGGGGGGGGCTGGGACTGGGGCTGGAAATGGGTTGGGACTGGGACTGGAAATGGGCTGGGACTGGGACTGGAAATGGGTTGGGGGGATTAAGGCTGGAGGTGGGCTGATGAGGAGGACTGGTAATGGGCTGTGGGCTGTTGGGGGGGGGGTTAGAACTGGTAATGGGCTTTGGGGGGGTTAAGACTGGTAATGGGTGGGCTGATGGGGGCTGTCTGGTAATGGGCTATGGGGGGGGCTAGGACTGGAAATGGGCTGGGGGGGGTTAAGACTGGAGGTGGGCTGATAGGGTTAGGACTGGTAATGGGCTGTTGGGGGGGGGGTTAGACTGGTAATGGGCTGTGGGCTGATGGGGGCTGTCTGGTAATGGGCTATGGGGGGGGCTAGGACTGGAAATGGGCTGGGGGGGTTTAAGACTGGAGGTGGGCTGATGGGGTTAGGACTGTTAATGGGCTGTTGGGGGGGGTTAGAACTGGTAATGGGTTTTGGGGGTTTATACAGGTAAAAGGCTGTGGGCTGATGGGGGCTGTCTGGTAATGGGCTATGGGGGGGCTAGGACTGGAAATGGGCTGGGGGGTTAAGACTGGAGGTGGGCTGATGGGGTTAGGACTGATAATGGGCTGTTGGGGGGGTTTAGAACTGGTAATGGGCTTTGGGGGGGGTTAAGACTGGTAATGGGCTGTGGGCTGATGGGGGCTGTCTGGTAATGGGCTATGGGGGGGGTTAGGACTGGAAATGGGCTGGGGGGGGGTTAAGACTGGAGGTGGGCTGATGGGGTTAGGACTGGTAATGGGCTGTGGGCTGATGGGCTGATGGGGGGGGTTAGGACTGGCAATGGGCTATGGGGGGCTGACTGGAAATGGGTTGATGGGGTTAGGACTGGAAGTGGGCTGATGGGGGGTTAGGACTGGTAATGGGTTATAGGGGGGGCTTAAACTGAAAATGGGGTGATGGGGGGTTAGGACTGGTATTGGGTTGGGGGGTTGCTAGGACTGGAAATGGGCTGATGGGTGGCTAGGACTGGAAATGGGCTGATGCAGGGACTAGAAGGGAATGGATGCTGGGTGAGGCTGGAACTAGAAGGGAGCTGATGTTGGGGGAGGATTAGAATGGGATGGGGCTGGAAGAGTAAAATGGAGAAGGGAAAAATATTTTGTGTGGGAGGGATAAAAAAATCTACAATTGGCCGGGTATTGGGAGAGTAAGTGGGGATTGAGGATGGAGGGGTAAAATTTGACTGGATGAAATAGGAATGAGGAAAGAGCAAAAGGAGAAAGATTAGTATGTTAAAGCAGATGTAGAGAGAGAATGGAAAAAAACTAGAAGAGAGAAGAAAGGACAAATGGACAGCAGACGATGGAGAGTTAGCAGAAGACATGAAGAAACCAGAAGAAAGTGGCTGGAGCAATTGCAGCTGAAAAAAATGCACAAAAGGTAGAAAAATATCTCTTTATTTTGAATTTATTAATTGGAATATGTCAGCTCTGGTAAATGTGCATCATTAACGTCTGCGCTTTGTTTAGTACAAGAGCAAATTAATGTATAGTTTTATTTCTACAGTGTTGTACATTCCAAGTTTGGCTTTTGGGATTCCCAGTTTAATTATTGTCTTCCTGTTTCTAAAATGTGATTACTTGTTTGGTGATGGTCTATGTTCTGCATGTGTAACTGAGCTGAGGTGTTCTGTTTATATAATTCCTATTTGACATTGCCACTTGTTCTCTTTCCCCAGTAGGTCATGTATTGTTGTTCTCTGAAATGTATTGGTTTAATATTTGCAGTGTTGCCTTTTGATTGGTAGAGTATGGTGCTTTGTGAGTCCTGGTAGTGCTGTTAGGATACGGCGGGTTTGCTATGGGTTCTAAATGGGCAGTGTTTGTAGTAGTTCCTAATGTGTCTGGCAGTTGGCACTGGATTATAGTAATGTAGAAATCTTTTAGTCTTTCTTTATCCATACACTCATTAAGAGGCACGTTTACTAAAAGTTAGTATATGGTAACATTATGCAAATATTTATGCAAATGAGGCCCCTTATGCAAATGAGGCCCACACCCCCCTTGGGCCGCCCCTGCTGGGGGCCCACAATTTTTGTTGGCATAGGGCCTCACTCAAGGTAAATCCGGCCCTTACCAAACCCCACCTGTCAAAAAGGCAACACTGCAAATATTAAACCAATGCATCTCAGAGAATACCAGTACATCTCACTGGGGAAAGAGAACAAGTTTTCACCCCAGCAGTCATTTGATTTTTGTATTGTACACTGCTGTATGTCTTTTGATTCAAGCGGTATAGCAAATGTTTGGATAAAGATAAAGTGGGACTATCAAATAGAAACTTCATCAACAGAATACCTCAGCTCGGTTACACATGAAGAACATAGACCGTCACCACACAAAGAACAAGGGATCACAATTTAGAAATAGGAAAGCACAAATTAAATTGGGAACCCCAAAAGCCAAGCATAAAATGTACAACACTGGAGAAATAAAACTATAAATTAATTTCCTCTTGCACTAAACAAAAACATAAAATGTTAGCAATACACACTTCCAAGACCTGACATATTCCAGTTAATAAATTCAAAATAAAAAGTATTTTTCTACCTTTTGTTTGGGCATTTTATTTTTCAGTTGCAATTGCTCCAGTCACTTTCTTCTGGTTTCTCGTTGTCTACTGCAAGCTGCCATTTGTTCTTTGTTCTCTCTTCTAGATTTTTTCCATTCTCTCTCTATATCTGCTTTAAAATACTGATCTTTCCCCTTTTGTTCTTTCCCCCATTTCTTTCTTTATTCCTTTATCATCCACTCAATTTTCACCCTTCCATTCTCAATCCCCACTTACTCTCCCAATACCCAGCCAATCGTAGATTTTTCTTCCCTTCCACACAAAATATATTTTCCCCTCTCCATCCTCATCCCCCATCCCCTTCTAGTACTCCCCCAAAATCAACTCCTTCTAGTTCTAGATACACCCAGCATCCGCTCCCTTCTAGTCCCATTCTCCCATTCTCCCATGCCCCCACATCAGCCCATTTCAAGTCCTAGCCCCCCATGTTCCTTTCTAGTCCCATTCCAGCCCCCCATCAGCCCATTTCCAGTCCTATTCCAGCTCCCATCAGCCCAAGCCTATTCCAGCTCCCATCAGCCCATTTCCAGTCCTATTCCAGCCCCCATCAGCCCATTTCCAGTCCTAGCACTCCTCCCCCCCAGAGTGCTGAAGAACCCTGTGGCTATGTAAGGGGCTTCAGAGGGAGCCAGGGAAGCCCGTGTGAGGCCCCGGCTCCCTCTGCACAGCTGCCAGCATAGAGAGTGTTTTCCCTCATGCTGGCAGCTGTTTCAGTGAAGCACGCTGAATGCTGGGAAAGGTTAAAGGTCATTTTCCGGCACAGGTAGACTAAGGTGGGTCAGTTGATGTACTGTATCTGGATTTTCAGAAAGCCTTTGACAAGGTCCCTCATGAGAGACACTTGGTAAAATTAAAAAAGTCATGGGATGGCAGTGAACTATTGTGGATCAGGAACGTTAAAAGATAAAAAGCAGAGGGTAGGGACAAATGACCAATTTTCCCAATGGAGAAAGGTGAATAGTGGCCAACACTGAGCTTCTTATCTTTCCCCCTAAGTCCACCTCTCCGCTTCCTCCTTTCTCTGTTTCTGTGGATAATGCTTTACTCCTCCCTGTTTCCTCGGTGCGTAACCTTGGGATCATCTTTGACTCCTCCATCTCCACACACATACAACAGATAGCTAAAACCTGTCACTTCTTTCTCTCTAACACTGGCAACATTTCTCTCTTCCTTTCTGAACACTGTACTAAGACCCATCCAGTTCATACTTCTACTACTGGGGCGGAGCCATCTGCAGAACAGAATGACAGCATAAAGCTACAGCTCCCACTGCAAGTGAGGATTCCTGACTGATTTGCTAACAAATTATTTGATCTTCTGCCTTTAGTTAGTGAAAGCAAAGAGGAAGTAGAGAATGGCAGCTCTGAAACCGGCACGCTTGGATTTTCAGCAAGCGACAGGAACGGCGCCAAAACGTTCGAAGCAAGATGCCGGATCCCCACAGAAAATGGCAGCGGCTGAGAAGGAGATGACTGTGGAGGGTATTCGGGAAATGCTAACTGAATTAAATGTGTCAAAGAAATGATGGAAACAAACTCTGTCACACTTGAACATATGCAGGGAGATCTAAATATTGTAAAAGAAAATCTGCAGGACATGAATAAACAAATGTGCAATGTTGAATTGCAAATACAAAGGCATGACAACATGCTTACCCAGATCTGGCCTCTCACGAAGCGTATCGCAACCATGGAGGGCCAAATAGAAGACCAAAATAACCGAGCTAGACGGAATAATGTAAGAATTAAAATGGTTCCAGAAGGCGCAGAAGGAACCGACTTGATAGACTACACAGGTACACTAAAAAAATTTTTTTTTAAATTGCCTCTAATGTTTCGATTGATTTTTACGTTTTTTGGTGCGCTGAATCCAAATCTGGTAACCAATTTGCTCCATCACGTACAGATTTTTTGCTACATTGGGTTAGCAGTTTGAGGTGAACGTTTCAGATTGAGTGCGATCGAGATAAAAGTTTCTTGGATGAATTCTTTATACTAATTGTTTAGTAGTTATTCAAATAAGAATAAAGAAAATTGTAACAAGGCAGCACATAAGAATAGAGTAATGTCAACAAAACACACTGTGATGGTAGCAAAATTGTCTGCACTTAAAACAGCCACATACATGTGCACAAACATTGAGCATATAAGAGCGAGGTTAGACACAAAGCAAACCAAAGAAATGTGCAAAAAATGTTGTACAGGTATGTATGTAAGAATAGAAAACGCAAACCGCACCATTGCAATACATGAAGACAAACACCCGATGGTGTGAAAATAAAATTCTAATAAATGAGATCCGATATTGTGGTAATAACTAGCAAATTTTTATTTCAAAGTTTAGTAAAAACACGATATTTGTCAACACAGTTTAGATTTTAAAGTCATTCTTGGGTCAATCAATCTCCTGGTGGGCCCGTTTCTTCTTCCCCCGAATGCGTGCGCTGCTTGGCGTATTTTTCATCTGGGGTTTCCCGCAGCAGCAACCAGCAGAAATCAGCCATCATAGTGGTGTTCCATCTTCCTTGGTACCTTCTCTCTGCGTCCTTGATGTCCTGGTGAAACCTTTCACCTTGTTCTTCACTGTACGCCCCCAAGTTTTCGGGAAAGTAGTTCACATGGGAGTGCAAGAAATGGACTTTCAGGCTCATGTTAGAGCCTTGTTCTTTGAAGGCATTGAGCATCCTGGCAACAATATCCTTATAGTTCTCATCCCGCCTGTTCCCCAAGAATTTGAGAACAACATCCTTGAAGGAATCCCAGGCTTCTTTTTCCTTCTCAGACATCGTTTCAGCGAATGCTTCATCTGAAATGAGTTTCCTTATATCAGGGCCAACAAACACTCCTTCCTTTAGCTTTGCTTCAGAAAGTCGGGGGAACTTTGAGCAAAGGTACCGAAAGCACTCACCATCTTTTGGAAGGGACTTGATGAATTGCTTAATGAGACCCAACTTAATGTGGAGAGGTGGTAATAGAATTTATCACGAGGTACCAAGCTCTCATGAAGAACATTTTTCTCACCGGGTCTCAAATACTCCCGAATTGGCCAGTCTTTTTTCCCCCAGTGTAGGTCGCGGGCCCGGCTATCCCACAAGCAAAGGAAGCAGGGATATTTGGTGAAACCGGATTGCTGCCCTAATAGCATGGATAGAATTTTAAAGTCTCCACAAATCATCCACTTATGCTCATCATAACGAATCTTCTGAAGAATCAGGGCCAAATTCTCGTTTTTTTCTTGGAGAATAACAGTGAGCAATAGGAACTGAAGCGAATGTGTTGCCATTATGAAGAAGAACACCTTTTATGCTGTCTTTTGACGAATCAATGAACAGCCGCCATTCAGCAGGATCATACTTGAGTTTAAACTTTTCCATCACTCCGTATATATCGTTGCAAAATACCAAATCTTCCTTTTTGCTGAAATACTTCAAAAATTGTGTCTCGCGGTTGCGGTACCAATAAAAGGTTGTTCCTGGTGACAATAGATTTTTCTGTTTAAGCCGAGAACCTAGCAGTTGGGCAGCATCTTTTGGGAGTCCTAAATCCCGGACTAAATCATTCAATTCAGCTTGAGAGAAAAGTTCAGGTTTCGGATCTGGTTCAGTTTCAAACTCGGAAGTACTGGACTCATCGGGAAAAGCCATCTGATGAGTCTCATCATGATCAGAACCGTCCACACAAATATGATCCAAAGATTTTGGTTGTTCAGGCACAGGTACTTCGTTGCTATGAGGCATAGGCCTAATTGCTGAGGGAAGGTTGGGGTAACTTATTACGTTCTTATTTTTTAAGTTGTATCCCTTCACAATGCAAGAGCAAAAATAGCAGTCACTGCTGTGGTCTCTTTGTTCACGCCACATCATAGGTATTCCAAAACGAAATGCTTGTTTTTTACCTTTCATCCATAAGCGTATATCTTCCTCACATGTCTTGCACACTTTGTGAGGAGCCCACGGTTTGTCTTGATCGCCTAACTTCAAACCGAAATAGGCGAAATATACTTTTTTAATAAATGCAGAAATGTTCCTCTGCCGCTTTTTCACGGTATATTCCCCACAAATAAAACAAAAACTGTCCGGAGAGTTGACGCAACCTCTGGCTCTGTGAGCCATCACAAATACACAGCACTGCAAACTACAACTGTAGTGAACCACTTCGGAATAAAGCTGGATTACGACTGAGCAAACAAAAGGTAATAATGAACTTGCAAGAAACTGAAATTTGACAGGAACGTTCATGTCGCAACCACTGTGTTTGAGCGAGCGAACGAGGCGAGGCGAACAGGAAAGAACATGCGCCAGCGCGAGTACTGGATTTAGCCCCCGCCTCCCAATTGTCCTGTTAATGTATAAAATGAATACAAAACACTCTAACATATCATGAGGGAGTGTTTCTAGTTAGTTAACCATTACAACCTCTATTTTGGGCCAAGAAAATAAACTGCAGTCGGCTAAAAAGAAATTATGTGAACATTCCTTATATGGGTAAGAAATCTAATTTTGCAAGAAAACGTGACGTGATGGAACATTTTGGCTATTTTTCCTGGATTCAGCACCCAAAAATCTATAGGAATCAGTTGCAAAACTGGAGGCAGTTTTTTGGTAGTGTACCTGTGCTATTTGGAAAAGAAAATACCTGAGCTGCTGCAAATTTGGTTTGAAAGGCCTTTGGAAATAGAGCGTGTGCACCAAATCTTCACGCAGAAAACAAATACAGCAAAATACCCAAGACCAATTATTATAAAGATCCTCCGGTATCCCCAAGTGTTACAGATTTTACAAGCTGCAAAGAAAAATACGGCACTACAAATATTGGGACAAAAAAAACCTTTTTTCCCAGAACTGAGCAAACAAACGAAGGATTGATGAAAGCAACTTCTGGCATGCAGACCGGCGCTACAGAAACTTCAAGCAAGATATGGGCTATTCTATCCAGGAACTATGCAAGTGACTCTGCACAACACTACCAGAAATTTTACTGACACCGCTGCATTGAAAGTCTTCTTGGAAGAGCGTGGCAGCATGGAAATGTGAAGTAATGGGGTAACCATAAAATAGTTGGAGGCTGAATGTTGGCATTGTACCTGATTAGTAAGGAAAGGATTAACAAGGATTCGAGTACATAAGGGTGTATCGGGGTATAGACAAAATATGGGTGGACTTATGCCTAGACTTTTGGCTATAGAGCAGACTGAAAAGGAACATAGCACAACAAATAGATAAGCCTAATGACACAGTAAGAATGAAGGCTAAAGAAAGTTAAATATTGAATGGTAAAGTTAAAAATTGTTAGAAAAAGAGTGTAATGGAGAAGAACCATGTTGTAAATGGTAATTAGAGCACTGATGGAGTCATATGATTAATATATTTATAGAAAGGAAGATGTAAACCATAAAAACGGCAGCGGTCGAGTAAAGATCACATTCTGTTCAGCAGTGGGTGATTTCCACCAAGCTGTATTTGTAAATTTATTTAATTATTTATTTTTCTTATATACCGCACTATTCAGCATCAGCGCGGTTTACATTTAATGATAACTGTTCAGTGAAGACAATCTACACTGAACTTACAGTATAACAGAAATGAAACATTTTTAAATAGGTAAATAGGTTAAAAATGTTAAGCTGGCTGATCCGATACAATGAAACGCTGACTCCCGCAAAAGTAGAGTTTGACTCTAGAGGTAGACTCGACACGCCAAGTGAGGTAAAGAGCAATACCAATGGCTAATAACTTCAAGCTGCTCACCCTGAATGTAAAAGGGGTTCTAAATACAATTAAGAGGAAAAAGATATTAGATTATTGTGGACGGGAAGGAACAGATATAGTATATCTACAAGAAACTCATTTGTCAGAAAAAGAATCTCAGAAGGTGGCACATGAAAAAATATCAAGTAGTGGTTGCTGCACCAGCCGCAGGGAAAAAAAATGGAGTGTTAATACTAGTATGAAAGCTACTGTTGCCGGTAGTTAAAGACACTAGAATTGATCCTAATGGGAGATGGGCCAAAGTTACCTTACAGTTGGACCAAACTACCTATACATTAATGAATATATATGCGCCTAATCAGGATGACCCCAAATTTTATATGCAAATCATGGCAGAACTAACAGAGGCAGCAACAACGCAAATAATATTAGGGGGAGATTTTAATCTGATATTGGATGCACTTATTGATCGGACTCCATACAAGTCATTAACAAAAGTTAAATCTCATGGAGTACTGCAGAGTGCAATTGAATCTCTGGGCCTAGTTAATCCATGGCGGTTTCTGCATCCAAAGGATAAAGAGTATACATTTTACTCCCACATAACACCCAAACTAGAATAGATTTTTTCTGATAACAAAGAGTTTGATCCCACAACTGATCTCCTCTGGAATACATGCAGGAACGGTGTCAGACCATGCTGTGGTCTCCCTAGTGTTAGAAAACAAGACCTCATGGAAAGTGACCTCAAAATGGACAATGGATAGATCTCTGTTGGCAGACGACTATTTTAGAACCTACATTTGTAATGCAGTAAAGGTGTACTCGCAGTTTAATATACTAACTGATACATCAATAAAAGGGTGGTGGGAAGCCTTGAAGGCAGCACTACGTGCGCATATAACAACATTCTCGATACAGAAAAGAAAAATGAAAAATAAGGATATGAAGGAATTGGATACTCAGATAAAGGCGGGAGAACACCTTCTTGCTAAAAAAGGCAGACTCCATGATTCTAGTGATACTTCAAAAGTTAAGATTCCGATACAATTCCTTTCTCAATGCTGAAGCTCAACTTAGTATAAATGCATAAAAAAGTAAATACTACCATGAAAACAACCGAGCAGGATCACTTCTAGCTAAGTTGCTCAAGGCAAAGAAAGCTGTGACCCGTATTACGGGAATGCAAGATGCGAAGGAGACTTGCTTGTGCAAGACAAACACATACTGGAACGTTGCAGAGAATTCTATGAGAATCTTTAACCACAGAGGTAGATTGGGATGATAAGACTTTTGAAGATATGGTTGCAGATATTATGGGACCGAAGTTGTCAGAAACCCAAACCCAGGCACTCGAGATGGATATAAAAAGTGCAGAGATCCGTGAAGCGATTGCACAGTTAGCTAAAGGGAAATCAACTGGGCCGGATGGCATACCATTGGAATTCTACTATGTCTTTCAGGAACAAATTCTGCCAATGTTACAGACTTACAACAGTGGGCTTTAGGATGAAGATCCAAATGTTGGAACCTTTGCGGAAGCTACCATAGTGATTCTTCCAAAGCCAGATAGAGACCCTCAAAGAGTGGAAAACTATAGACCTATATCTCTTTTGAATGCCGACTACAAAAATATATGCAAAAGTATTGGTCAATAGGTTGAGTAAAGTTCTAGATACACTAGTGCACACGGATCAATGTGGGTTAGTGCCGGGAAGGTCAACCACTGACAATAGCAGGCTCCTGGTGCATGTTCTGATGAAGGCCCAATCAATTCCTGAACCATTGATCGGATTAGCACTAGATGCGGAAAAAGCTTTCGATAGGTTAGAATGGCCTTTTTTTTTCAGACACTATGGTGGTTTGGAATTAAAGATAAATTTGTTAAAAGTGTCGCTACTATATGCTAAACCCACAACGCAAATAGCGGCCAACTCAGAAGACTCCACACATTTCGAACTGCACAGAGGCACCAGGCATGGTTGTCCTCTCTCCCCACTCCTCTTCAATTTAGCATTAGAGCCTCTAGCGATTGCAATTCGACAGCACAAAGATATAAAAGGAATTAAATTGAAGGACGACCAATGCAAGCTATCCACATACGCTGAAGACCTCCTTTTATTTATGAAACCCAGCTCCTTACCAGAGGTACTACAGGTCATTGATAAGTATTTGGCAATATCAGGATATAAAGTAAATCTAACCAAAGCAACCATAATTCCCCTCAATCCGTTGGTTGAGCCACAAAGTTTGCAAAATTATCCCTTCTTATACAGGCAGTCCTCTTTCAAATATTTAGGGATCACGTATGGGCAAACAATGCAACAGACAGTGAATTACAATGTGGATATCTGCATCAAGACAGTTAATGATTATGTGAAGAAATGGACCCCGCTACAGTTAACGTGGTGGGGTAGATTAGTAACGATAAAGGTGGTGATTTTCCCCAAGATTAGCTATATCTTAAGTATGATCCCAATATTTTTCCCTCAAAATTTCTACAGAAAAATAAACAAATTGCTACTGGCATTCCTATGGTGAAACAAGGTCCCAAGAATCGCAGCATGGAAGTTGAAATTATCTAAAAAGAAGGGTGGGGTTCATTTCCCCGATACCTATTGGATACATATGGCTTCGTTGTTGAAATAAGCTACACAATGGACCATGGAAGGGGACATAGAAAATAGCCCTAGGTGGTTGCGTCAAGAAAGCCATAGTTACACCTCTTCCCATGGATATGCTTGTGGGGACCGCCAAAGAGAAAAAGAAACAATGTGATGGCATTATTGGAGCTATGCAGCTAGCCTGTCGGTATATAGCAGCATACATTGAAAATGGGGAAGAGCTCACACTAGGGACACCCATTTGGCTGAATCTGAGGTTTCTAGTTGGCGGGAGGCCGGTGATTTGGAAGAAATGGCTGGAATGTGGTGTAAAAAATCTTGGTCAATTGATACATGACAATGAATATAAATCATTTGATAGATTGAAGACAGAATATGGGATACCAGAAACATGTCGCTTCCAGTGGTACCAACTCAGACATTGTTTAAGTAAAGCAGAAGTCTCTCTATTGCAAATGCGAACTGGTTGGCCTCTTTTGGGGAAATTTCAAGAGCTGCAAGATAGTTCACACCTAATCTCCAAATTCCTCACTATACTGTGTACGGGTGCAAAAAAGCAATGCAAGGGAACGCAGCTGATCTGGATTGCAGATGCAGGTGAACCAGAATGCCCTAACATGTGGGATACCTTCTGGGGATCCCAAGTACGAATTACCAGGGCTGCCTCCCTTACACAGTCGCTATATTTCCTGGCCCATCGGGCATATATAACTCCTGTAAAAAGGGTGAAATGGATGCTACAAGAAGGGAATCAATGTTGGTCCTGCATGATGGATATTGGCATTCTGTCGCATATGATATATTACTGTGGGAATCTACAATCCTATTGGAAGTCAGTCTGGCAGCAGATCTCAAGTATCCTAGAAAAAGACCTGTCTATCACATACCGAATTATAGTATACAAATTGATGGGTGATTTCCCCAAATTAGGAAAGCAGGATCGTCAGCTACTGGATATCATGATTAATTTGGCAATCAAAGTAATATTGACAAATTGGAAGAATTTGGAAAATGTTAATGTAGAACACTGGTGGAACCTACTGTGTCTACACCGAACATATGAAGAATTATATAGTATAACAAACCTCAAGACGCATAACCTAAGGGAAAAATTGGGTACCCTGAACAAATATGTAAAATTTAGAAAAGCAATAGATAGTGCATATATGAGTCCTTTTGATACAAAATATCTGGCTATATATATAAATTTCCCCTCATGATCAGTTAATGAACTGATTGAATCAGTGGAACCTGTGAGTCTAAAAATAGAGTAGGAGGGGTGGGTCATTGGATCGGATAGTCAGCGGCGATGTTGATTCTTTTTTCGTTCTGTGTTTGTTTAGTTGTATCTTGCATTAAGCTATTGTAAGTGTATGTAATTTGAATACATGCATGTTGATAAAACTCAATACAAATACATTAAAAAAAAAAACCTTCTACTACTGATCAATAAGTGTCTTCATCCAGCTGCTCCTACCTACCTTTCCTCTTATATCTCCCTATACCCCTCCTCAGGAACTCCATTCTGCTGGTGGATCTCTTCTGTCTGTGCCCTTCTCTTCTAGATTTCAATCTTTCTACCTAACTGCTCCTTATGCCTTGAACAAACTACCTGAGTAAGTACATCAGCTTCCATCTGTGGCCCTGTTCAAGTCCAGGCTAAAAACTCAGGGTCCAATATTGAGTTGCGACAGCTATGCACCTATAAGGCGCATAGCCATCACCGGTGAACTTTAACCCCAGATATTCAATCTGACTATTTATCTAGCCACCGGCATTGAATGTCCAGATTTTCCACACAGCTAAACATGGCACAGAAGCTAATCGTGCAGCGGAGATATCTAGCCGCTGCCCACTTAGCTTTCACTTCTGAGGGATAATCGAGCAACGGCTGAATATCACCATTGCATGGTTATCCTCAGGTATTGCCCTTGAAATTCCCCTAATATGCCCTGTTGCTAAGCAAATAGCATTGGGGCATATAGCGGCATTAATCTGGGATATTCAGTGGCACTGTAAACCGTGTAAATGCCTTGCAATATCGGGCCTTCACTTCTGTGACACTGACTATAGATCCTGATCCCCCTAGTCTCTTGTTCACCTCCTATGTGTTTCCTTACCCATTCCCATAGATATATCTTATTCCTCACTTGAAGCTCTTATGAGCAGGGGCTGTCTCTTACATGTCTCTGTGCAGCATTGTGTACGCCTTGTGGAACTATACAAATGATAAGTAGTAGTAGTAATAACTATATTTATTTTGTAAGTTTCTAAACTATACCTCTAGTAATTACAGATCTCTGTGGTTAAGGATATCAGAAAATAAATGCCATACTGGGTTAGACCAAGAGTTTATCAAGCCCAGTATTGTTTTTCCAGCAGTGTCCAATCCGGGTCACATGTACCTGTCAGGTTCCCAAAAGGTATACAGATTTCATGTTGCTTCTCCCATGAGTAAGCAGTGAATTTCTCTGGTCCTCTTTAATAATGGTTTATGGACTTTTTCTCCAGGAACTCATCCAAACCTCTTTTAAATCAAGATACAACAGCATTTACTATGGTAACAAATTCCAAAGTTTAATTATGCATTGAGAGAAAAAATATGTTCTCCGATTAGTCTTAAATGGACTATTTTGTAGCTTCATTGCCTATCCCCCAGCCTTTCTACTTTTTGAAGGAGTAAACAACTGATCTACATTTACCTATTCCACTCCATTCATTATTTTATAGACCTCTATCATATTTCTCCTCACCTGTCTCTTTTCCAAGTTGAAGAGCCCTAAACCTTTAAGCCTTTCTTTACAGGGGTAGCCTTCTGTCCCCTTTACCATTTTGGTGGCTCTTCTCTGTAAGTTTTTCTAATTCCGCTATATCCTTTTTAAGATGTGGTTTCCAGAATTGCATACAATATACAAGGTGTTCTCAAACCATGGAGCAATACAGGGACAATTTAATATAGAAACATGAAGATAGAAAAAGACCACATGTCCTATCTAGTCTGTCCTTCCATATCAACAATTACAACATTTCCCTTTTTTCCTTTAGAGATCCTCTGTGTTTGTCCCATGCTTCTTTGAATTCAGATACTCTCCTCATCTCTACAATCTCCACTGGAAGACTATTCCATGGATCCACCACTCTTTCCGTAAATAAATATTTTTGCATATCACTCCTGAATGTATCTGCTTTCACACTCACCCCATGTCCCCTTGTAGCAGATGCTTGCTTTCAATCGAAAGAGGCTCTCTCCCTGAACATTTATGCCACGGAGGTATTTAAACATCTCAATCATATCCTGCCTTTCCTCTAAGGTGTACATAATAAGATCCTTAAGTCTGTCCTCATGTGCTTTATAATGAAGACCACTAACCATTTTAGTAGCCACCCTCTGTACTGACTCCAACCTGTTTATATCCTTTTGAAGGTACGGTCTCCAGAATTGCATAAATACTCCAATGAGGTTGCATCAAAGACTTATACAGAGGCACTATCACCTCTTTTCTTCTGCTGGCCATTCCTCTCCCTATGCATCCAAGCATCTTTCTAGCTTTTGCTGTCGCCTTTTCTACCTGTTTAACTACTTTAAGGTCATCAGATACAATCATGCCTAGGTCACACTCTTCTTTAGTGGAGAAAAATACTTCACCCCCTATACTATATTGCTCCCATGGATTGCTGCAGCCCAAATGCATGACCTTGCATTTTTTAAAAAATAAATCTCAGCTGCCAAATTCTAGACCATTCTTGAAGCTTAGCTAGATCCCTCCTCATGTTATCTATACCTTCCTGGGTGTCTACTCTATTGCAGATTTTAGTATCATCCACCAAGAGGCAAATCTTACCCAACAGCCCTTCCGCTATATCACTAACAAAGAAGTTAAAAAGAATCAGACCAAGGACAGAACCCTGGGTACACCACTGGTAACCTCCTTCTCCTCAGAGTGTGCTCCATTTACCTGTACCCTTTGTTGCCTCCCACTCAACCAATTTCTAACCCAAGCAGTACCTTTAGGGTCCATCCCTAGGGTGCTCAGTTTGTTTATGTCACCTGTGAGGAACAGTGTCAAAGGCTTTATTGAAACCTAATACACCACATCTAAGGTTCTCCCTTGGTCCAACTTCCTGATCACCCAATCAAAGAAATCAATCAGATTTGTCTGAAAAGACCCATCTCTGGTGTATCTATGCTGCCTTGGATCCTGTAATCTGCTGGACTCCAGAAATCTTGCTATTTTCTCTTTCAGCAGTGCTTCCAATAATTTACTCACCACTGAACTTAAACTAACTGGCCTGTAGTTTTCAACCACATCCTTACTTTCGCTTTTGTGTAACGGGACCACATGTGCCTCTCTCCAGTCCTTTGGCACCACTCCCAACTCCAACGAGGCATTGAAAAGGTCAGTCAGTGGAGTTGCTAGAACGTCCCCAAGTTCCCTCAGTATTCTTGGGTGTATCCCATCCGGTCCCATCGCTTTGTCTACTTTAAGCTTAGCTAGTTTCTCATGAACACAGTCTCTGAAAATTGTTCAAGATGACCCCCACTTCTGTTCCAATTTGTGGGTGTTTTCTGAGGTCCTGCTCCTGGTTCTTCATCTGTGAACACAGAACAGAAATATTTGTTAAGCAATTCCACTTTATCCTTATCAGCTTCTACATATTCCTCCCCTTCACCCTTGAGTCTGACAATACACTTTTGCCCTTCCTCTTCTCATTAACATATCTGTAAAAACGTTGTATCCCCCCGTTTAACTGCATTGGCTATTTCCTCCTCTTTTTGAATCTTTGCTTTCCTGACAACTTTGCTACCTTCTCTAAGTTTTTCCAAATATAGATGCCTGTCTTCCTCTCTCCATGATCTCTTGTATTTTATCAAGGCCTCCCTCTTTTTCTTCACTTTTTCAGTTACTTCTTTTGAAAACCATAGCGGTCTCCTTTTCCTTTTACCTTTATTTACCATTTTAACAGAAAGGTTGGTTGCCCTTAAAATATCCCCTTTCAGTTTTGCCCAATGTTTTTCTACATCCCCCTGATGTTCCTATCCCTCTAATGACTCCCTGACATATTAGCCCATCTTGGAAAAGTTAGTTTTCCTAAAGTCTAAGGGGTATGTTTACTAAACTCCGTTGCTGTGCGGGTCCCTGTTAGTGTGCTGGTGCCATATAAGGAGTGGGCGGGCCAGGCAGAAAAAAGCAAAAAACCGGACCGTACGTGTGTGCGTCGCGCTAATGTGCGGGGCCCACATTAGTGCGTGGGAAGGCTAAGTGGGGCGCTGCTGCAAAACCAAGCAACAGAGTCGTAGTACAACGGTGAAGACACCAACCAAGGGTGCAGGGGCCAGGGGTTCAAACCCCCATTGCACTCAACAAAAAAGACCAGCTGAGGCACCAACATTTATGGGCAAAAGTGCTTAGGAGGCATATTAATTTTGGGCGGCAGAAGGCGGCGCACTGTTATTTTTATTACGGCATGAGGCGGCGCACTGTTTAGTGTGGGCGGCAGATGGCGGTGCATTGGTAAGTTTGGGCGGCAGAAGGCGGTGCGCTGATAAATGTGGGCAACAGAAGGCGGCGAGCCAGTGGGCAGAAGGCGGCACGCTGATGTGTGAGGGGGCAGTCCAATAGTGGGAGGGAGAAGTGGCGCGCTGATGTGCAAATAATAGGAACAGAGCCATAGCACAATGGTTAAGACACTGACCACTTGTGCAGGGATCATGGGTTCAATTCCCCACAGTGCCCATTGAAGACAGCTGGCTGAGGCATTATTTTAGGGGCATATCCATGTTGTGCGGCATAAGGCAGCGCGCTGTTAATTTAGTGCGCCACAAGATGGCGCGCTGATGGCTACAAGGCTGCGTGCGGATGCACAAACCCAGGAACAGAGCCACAGCACAATGGTTAGGACACTGACCAATGGTGCAGGGGCCAGGGGTTCAACCTCTCACAGTGCCCAGTGAACAAGGCTGGCTGGGGCAGTATGTATCATGGTGAAGAGTGCTGTAGGAGGCCTTCCATTTATATTATATTTCCCACCACTAGTAAACCCGCTCTCACAGTGTGTTAACATACGGATGCCCGTAAGGCACATGTTACAGTGCACTGTCCGCCAAGGCACCCTAGAATGTCCCCTATAGGGCACCATGTATGTTGCGACACAGGATAATGTATAGTGCACCCTATATGGATGGCAACCATAAGGTGGCCTATAGGGCGCCCTATAAAGCACCCTCAGAGGCACCTAATGGGGTTATAGTAAGCTGTGTGTGGTTTTGCCGGCATAGACATATGTACAGTAAATAAAAATAAAGCTGTGGACAGCCCTATCAAAGGGCCCCACTGTGGGTTTGAACCCATGACCTCTGGCTGTACAGGGAGTAACATAACCATTGGGCTACAGCTCTATAGCTAACAGCAAGCCCCTGGCTGGCTGCAGAGAGCCTGCACGTCACCCCACAGACAGTCTGCTGTTGTAGACAGGATAGGGTTAGGCCACCCGTACCCATGATGCACTGCACATGCAAATCAGCTGTCCACAGATGCACACAAGATGGGGAATGCACCCCAACAGCTACCCGGCCTGGTAGGGGGAATTGTCCATGTGCACCCACACAGCACCTCGGCCTGGTAGGGGGTCCTGAGCGGGTGGACTACCAGCAAAGAGTAGCTACACACCGTCACATTGTGCGGGTACTGTGCTCACCCTGAGGGTGTGATGTGGCGGCCAGGACCAGGTCCACAACACCAGCCATGGCTGGATGAGGCCATGACAGAGCTCCAAAACAGTACTAACCTGTGAGATAGGAAGGTGCTGCAGAAACTTGTTGGATATCTGTCTGTCTGTCTCAGTTAGTGGAAACCCCCATGGACCCCTAGGTGGTCAAAGAACCACACCCCCCCCCCCCAAACAGACACCATACAGGGCAGTCCAAGCAGCTCCACACATCCATAACACAACAGACAGACTTTAGGCCTGGATATCCAAAGATGCACCCCCAGCATTATCTGATATTCACCTGCAGCAAGCCATCAGCCACTGCAAGGCACTCCATCAAGACACATACCAGCTGTGAACAGTCTGCTGGTTAGCCCTGATGGAAATGCATGCACCCAAAACTGGGGTGGCAGCACACACAAACAGAGAGTTCTGTGAGGAGGCCCCAACAGGAAACCCATATACATCACAAGAGAGAAAACACAATACAGCACTATGGGGGTGCCTAGCCATGCTGTCATCACTGCACACTCAGGGTGGTGAGAGTGCTCCCCCAGCAGCACATACAGAGGTCACCCTGTCTGTGTAGGTGGTGGCCTGGCACTACAATGTCACAGCCAGTGCCCTATGCCCTGTGCAGATGCATCCTGGCCAGTCCACCATGTCTGACCTATACCCATGGTACATTGCTGCTCATTATGCACATTGGCAGGCCAATACTGGCAGTAGTGCTGGCAGTGTGGGTTGTGGAAGGTGTTTGCAGCCAACACACACTGTATAGACAGACACACACTCCCACACCTATGCCAGCATTGTGCTACTATTGAGGGGGTGATTAGCCTTGGCCACCACACCGGTCCTGGGCACGGCACAGGCATGGATATGGTACGCAGTACTGCTGGGGGTCACTCCCCAGGGTGGTGAACACCGTCAGAGGCCAGGCCTGGAGCACGCACCGCAGACACCAAACAGATTGTTCGGATGGGGTCAACTAGCAGTATGTGCGTAACGTAGGGATATCTATCAGCCTGTACTCTTAGCAAACATTTCATTGCTGTGTACCTCAGGTGCAGGGTGATATTGCTAAGGTATGCAGGTGCTGGTATTGGGAGATGCATGCAGGGTCCAATGTTCTGCCTCTACAGGAGACATTGGCCAATGAGGCCTGTGGGTGTGGGTGTGGGTGTGTCTGCCCCTGTTGGCTGCTGCTTTACGGCAGCGCTTCCCCACTCCAGCCCAGTTTTGCATCACACTGTTCGGGTCTTCCTGCTGTCCCTCATGAATATGCATGAGCTACATCTACATGCCGTGGAGGTGGTGCATAGATATACAGCACAGGCATTTGTATGAGTGGCAGCATGGAACCTGACTGGTGTGTGGCCCACCAGGACTGCATTTGGGGGATTCTGCTGTAAGTTCTGCCCCTGTTCATGGTGTCTGTGCTCAGTGGGGTAAAAAACAGACGTATTACCATTGCATATGTCCTTGTCACCAAAGGTGTGTCCTTACTGTCACTGTTTATTTGTGGGGAAAATATGTGGGTAGGATTGCCAGTAGACCCAGCTGGTCTTTGAACCTGTGACCTTCTGTTCTTGCATGCACTGTTTGTGTGCACTGCACCACTGTGTAGCCACAGCTTGGCTGAATTCCCTGGATAGTCCATGACTGTGGATCCGGCAGGGCCTGTCTGTTGCTGTGGACTGTGCCAGCCTGCACATGGCTAGGCCTCTGTCTTCTGTCGCTAGCAGCCACTGCCCCCTGCACCACATGTACTCTTCCGCCAACATGCTGGCATGAGCTTCTCCCATAAAAAGCAGGTGACCTGATTGGAATGTGGCAGTACGGGACTGCCACATTCGTTGGAATTGGCTGTGGGTAATGCCCATTGTTGTGGTGTGTGTGCGTTGTTGGGTAAAATATGGGTGTTTTCCCCATGCTTATGTCCCCTTCAATACAGGGGTGTCTGTGCTATCTGTGTTTAATGGTGGGTATAACATAGGGACTGGGCTGGAAAGTGCCCCAGCTGGGCTTTGAACCTCTGACCCTCTGGTCCTAGAGATACTGACTCTGTCCGCTGCACCACACTATGGCCACATAGGTAGTGCAGCCCCTGGAGGTAGTAAACCTGGCAGGATGGAGTCACAAACCCTGCTCTACGCAAATTTACTGTGGGCATATGCACCCTGTCTGGTGACAAACGTGCACATAAACCCCGGAAATGACCACTGGAAATGAGGGACAAAATATCACCACGCTGGGCAACAGTGATATTAATGGGCAACCATAGCAAACACTCCCAGGAAAGCTCCACAAAAGGAAATTTTTTTTGGAAGAGTCTCCACTCCGTACACCCTTCCAAAATTCATTTCTTTTTTCTGGAGCTTTGCTGGGTGTGTTTTCTGTATTTGCCCATCACTATAACTGTTCTCCAGCTGAATTACTATTTTTAATAGTTCTGTTGTGGTCATTTTCTATTTTTATTTGCACTTTTGTGCTGTGCACATGTATCACACTGCTCACGTTTTGCTGGTTTCCCCGGTTTTCCTGTACATTGCTGACGGAAATGGTTTCTCTTTTCCCTTTAAATGCTTTCTACCGCGAGTGTTTCCCTCGCGGTAGTTTTTACATGCAAATTCGGGCCCGATACTGTGCGGGGAGCCTCTCCCCTCCCACTCTCCACCCATTGACTCCGTCTCTCCGCCCCTCCGGAGCCTTCCTCCGCCCTCCTTTAGCCGTTCCACGCCTCTATCGGACATTTGCGGGCCCGCACTTCTACGGGGCCGTTAGTGTGCCGCGCACCTTTGCGGGGATGACACGCACGTGTGCGGGGCGTTTATTAGCGTTTATTAGCGTTTCAGTGCCGCGTTTCCGTGCGCTCTTTTGCGGCGCGCACATTTCCGGTTTTTAGTAAACATCCCCCTAAGACTCTTGCTTTTGAATGGATTTTAACAGCCCTAGTCCTAATACCATACCACACCATCTGGTGATCACTGGATGCAAAATGATCTCCCACTATAACATCAGAAACACTTTCACCATTGGTAAGCACCAAGTCCAGTATGGCCCCTTCATGTGTGGGTTCTGTTACCAGTTGCCTGAATAGTTCTCCCTGTAGAGAGTCCATGTAAGGCATGTATGTTTTAATACAATTTTTAGTTTAATGTAAACCGCCTTGATTTGTGAAAGGTGGTATATAAGCACACATAAATAAATAAATTGCATCACAGTCCCACCAATGATCAGGCTAGCCAATGATGTCCTAGCCCAGCACTGTCCAATGTCCCTATACTCTCCTTCCCCCGCCTCTGCCCAGTCTGCGGTGATGCCTAAGGCCTATTTGCAACTGTGGGAGCCTTCATTTTGACTGGTACTGTGCATTGTGGTGATGCCCATGCTGCGGGATGCCCCAGTTCTCTCATTCCCTCTCCATCTTTTCAAGGATAAAATTAACCACAAGGGAAGAGATCATCAACCTTTAAACACTGTCAAAACTGCGACAACCACCCCAAATTACAACCAACCCACCCCCACAAAAAAACCCGCATCCGACTCCCAGACCTGTAAACATCCATTGCCCCCCAACACATCCCCTAAACACCCCTCCCCCCACAGCATTTCAAGACAGGGAGGGAAGGGAGGGCAACTGCCTCAAACACTGCTCCTGCTCTGCTAGGGAGCTGCCAAAACAGACAAGGAGAGCCTGCGCACCACACACCCACTTGGCTCCCTCGTAGTCCCCCCTCCCGTCACATCCCTGTTCCTCCTTACCCCCTCCTTCCCCCTAGTGAACGGATAGTTGGGACTCAGCCTGTTATCCACCCCATTCCCGATTAATCTGGGGGAAAGGAAGCTGGGGCCCCATAACAATGGCATTTGCACCCGTCACCATCTGTTTACCTCACCTGAATAACATAAAGGAACCCACAGGAGAAGACACTTGGCAAAACATTGGCAGCAGCTTTAATTCAGATCAACCATAACACATAACAATAATATATCACAGCAAATTGCATCACAGTCCCACCAATGGTCAGGTTAGACGGTGACATCCTAGCCCGGCACTGTCCAATGTCCCTGAACTCTCCACTCGACCTCCCCCAGACTGCACTGATGGCAGGCTGAGGCCTTTTAGCACCTGTGGGAGCCTTCACTGTGACTGGTACTGCACATGGCAGTGATACTCATGCTGCAGGATGCCCCAGCCCTCCCATCCCCTGTCTCCCTCCCTGTCTTTTCGGGGACAAATTAACCATAAGGGGGGAGATCATCAACTTTTGAACACTGCCAAGAATGGAGACTGCAAATTGCATATCTCTGCCCCCCCCCCCCCACCACCACCAAAGCTGTAGCCAGGAATGTCTTGCTGCACCCCTCTAATATATCCTGAATAGAACTGAGAAATATATTCTTGCTAATATCCGACAAATGTACCCCATCCAGATGGAAAAGTCCCGGACAAATCCACAGAAATGAAGTCATGAGCCAACATCAGCCCCTTTAACAAAATTACAAAATTGAACACCTCAGTGTTCATCTCCTTCTTTAAGCATTCTACCATCCTTGGCTGGAATGCGTCCCACCAAAGTCAGCAAGGAAGAATCTGCGACTATATCAAAGTTGCCGATGGGAAATAGCAATGGATTAAGAAAAAAATCACGCTTCATTTGTCAAATAAGGTCAACACCTTTTATCTCACAGAGGTTATTCCCAACCAAATGTACAAAAATATATTATGGCAGATTATATTGACAAGCCTCCAATAACAATGGGAAGCAGTTGAGACCAGCACATCTCCTGCAGGCCCATCCACTGTAACTGCACTCTGTCCTTAGCCAGGCCAACATTCAAACCCTAGTTTGACTTAGCCACCCTCTTATGGGCCCAAAAAATAAAAGCATGCCCACACATCCAAACAAGGTTTGTCACCAAACCTGTGGAAGAAACTGAAAGAAAAATAAGCTGAAAGGGTAAAATGACCACAAATTACCATATATACCACTTGTAAGCATTAGACGCCAGCTACTCACATGCTGAATCGCCTGCACAGAAAGGCCTTGCATGGCAGTGAATATGGCTGCCCTGATACAAAATGAATGTATGCTGAACTGCTCTGGGTAGAAACCCGTTGCCTCCAAGCCATGCTTCAGTATAGTAGAAAGCTTGTGGCATAACCAAAACAGGCCACCTGCAGGACGACCAGTTAAAAATGTATGAGCACAGTTGACCCGGCAGGAAAACAGCCCAGAAGCCCTCTGAAGATGAAACTAGGCCTTCATCTCAACTTATCGATCTTACTACGACAAATTTGAAACTGCACCTCGATCTCCAGCACCACCACATCTTCAGCGAATAATTCCTGTTACCTGAAGAGGACTTACAACTCACCACCAACTCTGCAAACTGAAGGGCAATGAAAATGGCAAAGGAAAAAGCAACCCTGAATAATAGAACTTCAAAGGCAGAGAAGCACACCCTAGGTAATGCTAGAAAAAAAGCAGAAAGAGTGTCATGCCGAATGGGTTGCCACAATGGTCACATAGCAGAGACTGACCGCACTCTCACAAAACCCTTCAACAGCTTCCGCACCACAAATGAAGAAGTAGGGCTCTCAAACCCTTGGACCTTCAAAACAAAAGCAACACTCACCAACATCCCTGAAAAAGCATTTGGTGACATTCAGTGCTCGAATGAGAGCCCGATGCAATCCATCGACCACGCACTATCATCCCAGCTGTCAATAAGGCAGAAAAACAGCGCCATCCAGCTGCATTAGCCATCCATATATTTGTCACCAGAGCAGCCCTCAGCAATCCTGCAAGTGACTTGGAAAGATGTCCCTACAGTGTTCGGGATCCATGAAGGGGCTTCATCCGCTGCTGGAGCCAAAGGTCGAAAGCAGGCCCACTACAAATGAGATAAAGCATCAGCTGTGGAATTATCCACAACGGGCATATGCTTTGCCATGAGCAACACATTCATAGCAAGAACTGCAACACCAGAAAGCACAACAGTCCAATCACTAATGAAGAACTGGCTAACTGCCAGTTAATGGCATGCACCACTGTCATATTATCAGAATGCAAGAGCAGGATCCTATTGCGTAGGCATTCACCCCACAGCAGTACCGCCACCCACAAAGGCTAGTGAAGGAACAAGTAAAAAGGCCTCAAAACAGGCACAAGTCACTGAGCAAACCACTGGCATTCACTTATCAACATAGTACTTCCCTTGAAACTGAAAACAGAGAAAATGGAAGAACTGGGATGGATGGATAGCAACCTAAATGCCAATTCCACATTCATCTTTGCCATCAAGGTGCCCTGATTTCACTTTCCAAAGAAGTGGAACCACCGAATCAAACAAAGGGGCATGTTTACTAAACATTCCTAACGTGCAGGGCCGTGCTAGTGTGCCTGTGCCATATAAGGAGTGGGCGGTTCAGGCAGAAAATAGAAAAAAAACGGTAGTAAGCAACCGGACGTGTGTGCGTCGCGCTAATGTGCGGGGGTCGACATTAGCGCGTGGAAAGGCAAAGTGGCACGCTGCTGAGTATACAAAACAACAGAGCCGTGGTACAATGGTGAAGACACTGACCAATGGTGCAGGGGCCATGGGTTCAATCCCCCAGTGTGTGCAACGACAAAGGTCAGCTGAGGCAGTAATTGTAATGATTAACATTGTTTTAGGAGGCAAATTAATTTGGAACGGCATAAGGCGGCGCACAGTTATTTTTGGGCGGCAGAAGGCGGCGCACAGTGCTTTTTGGGCGGCATAAGGCGGCGCACAGTTATTTTTGGGCAGCAGAAGGCGGCGCACTGGTCCCCTTGGGCGGCAGAAGGCGGCGCGCTGATAGGCACAAGGCGGCGCGCTGATGCACAAGCACAGGAACAGAGCCACAGCACAATGGTTAAAACACTGACCAATGGTGCAGGGATCAGGGGTTCAACTCCTCACAATGCCCAGTGAAAAATGCCTGCTGAGGCAGTATGTATTATGTTGTGGAGTGCTGTAGGAGGCTGTATAATTTTATTTTGTTATCACTACTAGCAAACGCACTCTCCCAGCATGTTAACATACGGCGGCCCATAAGGCACATGTTACAGTGCACTGTTCGCCAAGGCACCTTGAATGACCCCTATAGGGCAGCATGTATGTTGCGACACAGGATAATGTATAGTGCACCCTATAGGGATGGCAACCATAAGGTGGCCTACAGGGCGCCCTATGAAGCACCCTCAGAGGCACCTAATGGGTATAGTAAGCTGAGGGTGGTCTTGCCGGCATAGACATATGTACAGTAAATAAAAAAAAAGCTGTGGACAGCCCTACCAAAGGGCCCCACTGTGGGTTTGAACCCATGACCTCTGGCTGCACAGGCAGTGATGTAACCATTGTGCTATAGCTCCATAGCTGTAAGCAGGCCACTGGCTGGCTGCAGATAGCCTACACGTCACCTCACAGACAGTCTGCTGGTGTCAACAGGATAGGGTTAGGCCACCCGTACCCATGATGCACTGCACATGCAAATTAGCTGTCCGCAGATGGACACAAGATGGGGAATGCACCCCCACAGCACCTCGGCCCTGTTGGGGGAGTGACCGGGTGCACCCACACAGCACCTTGGCCTAGTAGGGGGCACTGACCGGGTGTTTTACTGGCACAGAGTAGCCACACACCGTTACATCGTGCGGGTACTGTGCTCACCCTGAGTGTGCAATGAGGTGGCCAGGACCAGGTCAACAACACCTGCCATGGCTGCTGGAGGCCAAGCGGGCGTTCCAAAGCAGTGTTAATGTGTAAGATAGCTAGTTTCTGCACAAACACCATGGATATCCCTGTCTGCCGCCATCAGGCACCCCCCCAGTGGCAAACATGGTCCCCATCAAGGGATCCACACTCTACCTCCCTGCAAAGGTGGCAGTAGAGGGCAACATCAACCCCAGTCCTGCTGAGGAACACCACCACCCCCCCCAGGCAGGCAGCTCCATACACAGCCATAACACAATAGCAGACAGACATAAGCTCAGGGTATGGTAAGCTGCACTCCACCACCAGATATTCCCCTGCAGCAAGCCAACAGCCACTGCACCCTGCAAGCCATTATAGCAAGACATTTACCAGCTACAAACAGTCTGCTGGTTAGTCCATAGTGCATGTTCCCAATGGAGATGCATGCACCCAGAACTGAGCTGTCTGCATACACAGCAAGCAGATAGATCAGTGACTGGGCCCCAAAGAGAAACCCATATCTATCACATGAGAGAACTACTATACAGCACTATGGGGGGGCCTAGCCATGCTGTGGTCACTGCACAGTCAGGGTGAGCGTGATCCCCCAGAAGGACATGCTTTGGCCACCCTGTCTGTGTAGGTGGTGGCCGGACACTACAATATCCCAGCCAATGTCCCTGCCAGGGCCCTATGCCCAGTGCAGATGCATCCTGGCCACGCCACCCTGCCCTGGCTATACCCATGGTACCTTGCACCTCATTATGCACATTGACTGGCCAATACTGGCAACAGTGCTGGCAGTGCGGGCTGTTGAAGGGGCTTGCAGCCAACACCCACTGTATAGACAGACACACACTTCCACACCTCTGCCATCATGGTGCTACGATTGAGGGGGTAAGTAGCCTTGCCCACCAAACCGGTCCTGAGCACGGCAAGGCATGGATATGGTACGCATTACAGCTGGTGGTCACTCCCCAGGGTGGTAAGCACCGTCAGAGGCCAGGCCTGGAGCATGCCCCGCAAACACCTAACAGATTGTTTGGATGGGGTCAACTAGCAGTATGTACGTAACGTATGGATAACTGCCTGCCTGTGCTCCTAGCAAACGTCTCTGAGCTGTGTACCGTATACCTCAGGTGTAGGGTGACATTGGTAAGTTATGCAAGTGCTCGTTTTGGGTGCTGCATGCATGGTCCAATGTTCTGCCTTTCCAGGAGACATTGGCCAATGGGGCCTGTGGGTGTGGGTGTGTCTGCCCTTGATGGCTGCTGCTTTACGGCACAGATTCCCAACTCCAGTCCAGGTTTGCATCACACTGTTCGGGTTTCCTGCTATCCCTCATGAATATGCATGGGCTACATCTACATGCCATGGGGGTGGTGCATAGATATACAGCACAGGCATTTGTATGAGTGTCAGCATGGAACTTGACTGGTGTGTGGCCCACCAGGACTGCATTTGGGTGATTCTGCTCTAGGTACTGCCCCTGTTCATGGTGTCTGTGCTCAGTGGGGTAAAAGATAGATGTCTTACCATTGCATATGTCCCCGCCATGAAAGGTGTGTCCTTACTATCACTGTTTAGTTGTGGGAAAAATATGTGGGCAGGATTGGCAGTAGCCCCAGCTGGGCTTTGAACCTGTGACCTTCTGTTCTTGTATGCACTGTCTGTGTGCACTGCACCACTGTGTAGCCACAGATTGGTTGGATTCCCTGGACTGTCCATGACTGTGGATCCGGCAGGACCTGTCTGTTGCAGTGGACTGTGCCAGCCTGCACATGGCTAGGCCTCTGTCTTCTGTGGTTAGCAGCCACTGCCCCCTGCACCACATGTACTTGTCCGCCAACATGCTGGCATGAACTTCTCTCAGAAAAAGCAGTTGACCTGATTGCAATGTGGCAGTATGGGACTGCATTTGGGGGACTTGGCTGTAGGTAATGCCCATTGTTGTGGTGTGTGTGCGGTGTTGGGTAAAATATGGGTGTTTTCCCCATGCATACAGGGGTGTCTGCGCTATCTTTATTTAGTGGTGGGTAAAATATGGGGACTGGGCTGGCAGGTGCCCCAGCTGGGTTTTGAACCTCTGCCCTCTGGTCCTAGAGGTAATGACTCTGTCCGCTGTACCACACTTTGGCCACAGAGACAGTGCAGCCCCTGGAGGCAGTAAGCCTGGCAGGATGGAGTCACAAACCCTGCTCTACGCAATTCTACTGTGGGCATATGCACCCTGTCTGGTGACAAACGTGCACATAAACCCCGGAAATGACCACGGGAAATGTGGGACAAAATATCACCACGCTGGGCAACAGTGATATTAATGGGCAACCATAGCAAACACTCCCAGGAAAGCTCCAAAACGTGGAAATGTTTTTTGGAAGAGTCTCCTCTCAGTAGACCCTTCCAAAATTCATTTCTTTTTTCTGGAGCTTTGCTGGGTGTGATTTCTGTATTTGCCCATCACTATAACTGTTCCCCAGCTGAATTACTATTTTTAATAGTTCTGTTGTGGTCATTTTCTATTTTTATTTTCACTTTTGTGCTGTGCACATGTATCACACTGCTCACGTTTTGCTGGTTTCCCCGGTTTTCCTGTACATTGCTGACGGAAATGGTTTCTCTTCCCTTTAAATGCTTTCTACCGCGAGTCTTTCACTCGCGGTAGTTTTTACATGCATATTCGGGCCCGATACTGTGCGGGGAGCCTCTCCCCTCCCACTCTCCACCCATTGACCCCGTCCCTCCGCCCCTCCGGAGCCTTCCTCCGCCCTCCTTTCGCCGTTCCACGCCTCTATCGGACATTTGCGGGCCCGCACTTGTACGGGGCCCGTTAGTGAGCCGCGTACCTGTGCGGGGGTGACACGCACGTGTGCGGGGCGTTTAAACGCGTTTCTGCGCGTTTCAGTGCCACGTTGCCGTGCGCTATTTTGCGGCGCGCTATTTTGCGGATTTTAGTAAACATGCCCCAAAGTCTATCGTACCGAGCAACGAGCCGGATCGATAAAATCATTCACACTGCTCCCTGCCAGGTAGGACAGGCTATGAATTAATCATTTCTTTCCTAGTTCCTTCTTCGACATGATTCCCAAAGGTGACATCACCAAATTAGGCAGAGGATAATCAAACGCACCCACTATTCTGCCGAGCTCCAACTCCTGCAGTTTCCTCGTTACAATCCCCTGCAATGGCTGTACTGAGGGGGCATTATGTGACCGGTTAGATAGTTGTGGCCCACTAAAAGGAATGGCAACCCTCCCCCCCAAAAACCTTCCCTTAACCGCTGATTTGCATGCAAATCCAGATAGCCATACAGCCAATATTTCAGCACTACCACGTTAATGTGCGATGGTGTCCTGTTCAGGGACCATTGCTGAAAATGGGCTGGGTGTCATAACCTGTCCACCCCTAAGCAGTCCTCCTCCCTGTGCAAAACACCGAAAGATCGGACACCTACCCCCACACATCAAGTAACTGTGCTTGAAATGACAGACGGGCTGCTCGGAATGCCCGTGTTGAAATGAAAACAGGCATTGTCCAATTTGAGGCCCCAAACCCTCCGGGATTGTAACCCCCCACTACTTTTTTGTTCTTTTTCCATCTAGAATTGTGATGTATTCTGCTCATTTTTGAGCTGTTTTGCGATGACAGCAGTATAAAGTGACGTTTTGTGACTTTTAAATTGTACGATGAATTGATGAGGTTTTTTGTCTGACTATAGTTTTAATATATAAGGATTTGGTTATTGGAAAATTACTTTTCTACTAATTTGGTGGTTTTGTAATTATCTAATAATGTTTGGGGAGTTTTTTAGACAAATGATGCGATTTCTACAGTAGTTTTGCTGCCACATAGAGGGATGTATTGTCGCCCTGAGGTCTTTTTCTCCCCTAGTTAAAATTTGGTGTTGTTTTCTGCTAAATCCTTAGTTGTTATGAGTTGATATAAATTAATTGGGTTGAGTATAAGTATAGTTTATAAGGTAGTAGATATAAATTTGGTGAAGCTACGAGTTTTGTTTGGTCTTATTGTATTGTCACTCAATGTGGGGTTTTTTTTGTTTTTGTTTTTGTGATCAATCATGTTTCTGTGACTCCATAAGAACATAAGAAATGCCATATTGGGTCTAAACAAGGTCCATGAAGCCCGGTATCCTGTTTCCAACAGTGGCCAATCCAGGTCATAAGTACCTGGCATGTTCCCAAAAAGGCACACAGGTTCCACAATGCTTGTCCCCGGGGCAAGCAATGGATTTCCTGGGTCCCTTTTAATAAAGGTTTATGGACCTTTCCTCCAGTAACTTGTCCAAACCTTTTTTAAACCCAGCCACACTAACAGTCTTCCCTATATCCTCCAGTAATGAATTCCAGAGTTTGGTTACACATTGAGTGAAAAAAATATTTTCTCTTATTAATCTTAAACGGGTTACATTGAGCTTCATTGTGTGTCCCCTAGTTTTTCTACTTGTTGATGGTATAAAAAAACGATCTATGTTTACCCATGTGGGGTCCAGACCACAAGACTGGGAGCCACTGCACTAGACGCTTTGGGTCCTGTTTATTAAACTAAGCAGACAAAATGGGAATTAGCAGTGCATAAGCATGGTAACTATTACTGTACTAAAATGATAGTGTGCACTACTTTGCATGCTAACTGCATGTGGTGTTATTGGAAGAGAGCCGGGAGGTTATAGACAGAGAATGGGAATGGACTCTACATTGGGGGGGTGGAAGGTTTCTGGATGCTGATTGGTGGGTGAAAGGGCTTTTTTTTACAGCAACTGACTATGATAAATATGTGTTGATAGCATGGATACATTTAACGTATGATAAATATCTTCCCTGTGTAGTAACTAGAGAGCAGGTTTTGGGTACACCCCCAACAGTTACCACACAGGCTTTGAACTTACTGCATGTTCATTTTTGCACTTATTTGATGGCAAATGCAAACATTTATTCTACCTACTGTAAGTAAACAGGATCAATTGTCTTCTGTGTAGCTCATATGCCTGCATTTTTGGGAGCAGAATCAAATTTCCTACTTGAGTAATTTCTGCATTAGATCAGCTAGCAAATGTTGTCAGGTCAGATGATCCATTTACTTAGAAATAATGAATGGTTTCACAGTATTGTTTCCAGCCCCAACTGCTCTTAGGATGAAAGACTTGAACCAAGAATCAAATTCAAATCATTCATTTGGAAGTCAGCTTGATTGCACTTCCAGTGGTTTAAAGTATTTGCATCTTTTCAGTGGTCCACGTATGCAATTGCCAAACAAATATTTTCACACATAAAGATTTAAACAGGGCAGGAAAACAAGCAACAATAATTTTGGGTGGTTGAGTTAATAAATATCAATAAAAATATTTTTAAGGAAGAGAACATTTTCATGCAAAACCTTTGTCTGGCCACTCTTTATAATAACTTCATTTATTTCTTAACATTTATGTACTGTATAGGTGCTCTTTAAAACCTGCAGCTATCTAAAACAAGGAGGAAAGTGTAGCATTTATTTTATTTTACTTTCATTTTAATGATTGCTTTTTGTATTGAGAAGTTGGTTGAACTGTTCCCATTAGCAAAGGTCACCAGGGGATTTTTCATTTCCATGACCTTTGGGGAGATTTAGGAAATGATACATTTATTGAAAGTAATTAACTTGTCCATCCCTTTTAAGTCAAAGCTTTTCTGTTTGTACTCCACTAATTTCAGAAAAATCCCCAGCATTAAAAAGAATTAATCTATTGTTACAAAGCTCATTGCCACCTGCAACCATTATCTCTTGGAAACTAAAGGACACTCTTACCAAAGTGCTATAAAATGTTAGCACGTTAATTAGTGTGTGACAACTGTTAACATATGGCCACAGTAACCACTAACTTGCTGGCATGACAGCGTGTGCTAATTCACTTGTTAACTGCATACACTGTTATGGTGTGGGGAATGGGCAGGGAACAGACACTGTAAGTTAGGGGCATGTTTACTAAAGTGCGTTAGCCTTTTGCAGCTAACGGGGCAAAAAAGTGCAGCTAACACAATGTTAGCCGCAAAAGCTGTGCGGTATCTCTTGGGGCACACACAACATTTCCCCAGCAGATAACACACCGAAAATGTAGATAGTGCTGTCCGACAACATTCTGGATGCAGCTAATGCCACCCATTGAGGTGGCGTTAGTTGCACCCATGCCGTCTGCAGATCTGACAGTTACCAGGCACAGTTGAGGCCCATGGTAATTGCATGTTCCAGACGTGCCCACTCTCCATCCTAATCCGACCCACTCATGCAGATAACATGCAGAAATCTCCTGTATTATATGCATTTTGCATGCGTCAGCACATGCTATCTGGCTATGTGAACAGATACCTATCACATTAACACTTAACATGGTTTAGTCAATATATTCCTTATTGTGCGCAGGAGTAAGAGCATCTATGAAATCTGTAACTATACTAACTGTATGATCTAATAATAGATTTTTTCAGTGTAGTAACTGCATGGAAAAATGTTGAGAGTGCCCCCAACAGTTAGAGCATAGGCTTTGCACTTACTGTGCAATATATTTGAGCCCTTATCATGTGGTTCTGTAAGTCCAAAACTTTATTGAGCCTCTAGGTGAAATTAAGGAGAAATCAGTGAACCGAGAATTCTCTTACCTATTTTAATATATCATATTTCTCTGAAGGCAGGGGATGTTATTGACCTGTTAAGGTGCAGAACGATTAAGCAGAGCCAGATGGACTCCTGCCTTCAGGTATAGTTTTGAACAACTCATTTTTCTTTGTTTCCTGTCCCTGGACACAAATTTAAATTAAAGCTGTATTTGGGTATTCATCAATAGTAGTCACTAGGAGTGCAATTTGCAAATGTTTTCGTATGAGTAAAAAGCTGTTTCTCTGTTTAAAAACTGCCATTGGAACTTGTCCATCCCACTTCATGTGCAAGAGTACCCATACTGTTCACAGTGAAGGTAATTATACCCACTCTGAAAAGAGGCAGGTATGGTGTGGGGTTATATCAGTGGAAGGAATGCACCTGAAAAGCTCTCATTTTGATAGCAGGTAAGATCCAGGCCTATTTCCACAGCTGGCCTTATTTTCAACGGAAACCCTTTGTTCCTGTAATCTTATTCTGGTAGATGGATTCTAATCCATCCCATGTTATTGTTTTGTTTTGTTTTGTTTTTTTCATATTCTGTTTATTCAACCACAGATTAAACAACAATTACAATGCTCAATTTAGTAAAGCGCTCTCCGGGCGGGGTGTGTTTCTTATTCACCACCCATCCAAGCAACTCACTATTAACTGTGATTTAAAACATTTGTTGATAACCCCACTTACCTCCTAACCCACCCTTCCCCCCATCCTCCTCCCCCTCCCCAGGTTGCAGTTTACTCATCACCTTGACCGTACCTCTCTAGCTCATGTTCAATTGGGCATCTCAAATTCCCACACCTCTCCCAACTACCCTTCTACTTCCCCATCCACTTCCCCGTCAGGCGATCAGAACCTCATTCCCCTAACATATTAATATATGGCTCCCAAAGTGTCAAAAAGGAGTTCCAGCGGGTAGGATCCCCATGGGCCACCAACCGTTCGAATACCATCAACTGATTTAAGCAGTTCTGCCACTCTCAAAATGTAGGGGGTGACTCATCCATCTTTTGCCACAGTTTTGGCCCCTTCCCCACCAGACAAGCCTTGTGCACTAGCAAGCACACCCATTCCCCCTTGGGTTGAAGTGATTCAAGTTGATCAAACATAACTAGAGAGCCTGTCCAAGCTATCCGTTGATTAATCAATGAACTTAAGTTGTTACTGATACACAGCCAGTAAATCCAAATTTTCTGACAGCCCCACCATATATGACCCAAGTCAGGTTTTTTTTTTACTATTTTCTGTCTAACAGGTAGTGTAGTATACCCGTCTAACAATGCAAGTCTACTCAGTATGAAGTCACTCCCTAAGACTTTGTATCCAAGATTATAAATGTCATCCTCTCACACTCCTTTGGTTTGCCCAACATTTCAACTGGCTGTTTGGTATATTTATATTTCAAATCACTGAGCCCATCAAAAAAACTTTAATAGGCTATTTGAAGGGAAATACTGAAATATGTAAGGAAGCAGAGGGAACACCCACATTTTAATAACATTGAGCATTCTAGACCATTAAATCCAAGATTCTGTTCAGCCCTTGAGATCTTTCTTAATCTTAGAAGTTATCAGAAGAAAGTTTCTCTTTAACAGTCCCCACGCCTGTGCCACTACTACCACATCATTTTACCTTAACTCCACCTCAGCTATCTTAACCCAGCCAAGCACACCAGATCATGGCCCCTTGACTCCCTAAAGAGAAGATCTTTCATTCTTGGAAACGTTTATGCAATATCCAAGATCCTCTCATAGTGATCCAAAATCTCAGGCAATGTGTCTGCCGACATATTAGACTTAGTTAATAAATGAAGACATCGTCCATGGAAAGCAATATCTTATGAGACGTTCCCCAGTATTTAAACTTCTGGATTCTAGCTTCATCACTGACCTTCTTCATGATGGTTTCAATGGAGTGGAGGAGTAGCCTAATGAGTAGAGCACTGGCTTGGGAGCCCAGAGGCCAGGGTTCAATTCCCACTAGCATTCCTTGTGGCTTTGGGCAAGTCATGTAACCCTCCATTGCCTCAGAAACATCCAAGTTATCAATGTCTCTGTTTAATGTACTTTACTAAGTTTGAGTTTCAATGTAAACTGCTTTGATTCAAATGATACAGCAGTATATAAAACCTGTTAAATAAATAAATAGCTATGTAAAAAAGGGAGAATTAGACAGCCCTGATGCATTCCCTCTGAAACAGTAGAAAGAGTTACAAATGATCCTTAACTAGTATTTGGAACTTAGGGTGTTGTATATGAAATTAGTAATGTTGGTAAATGCCCCAAGAAAACCATCTTGCTCCAGTATACCTCCTAAATCATTCTACTAAAAGCTTTTTTGGAATCTAAGGCTAGGACCATCCAAGGCATTTTATCCCATTCAGCCAAATGTGCCACATGACATAGTCACATATTTTTGTTCACAAATGATTTCCCCTTTATAAATGTCTGATCCAAATGAATTAAATTTGGCAAAATTTCCTTCAAATTGAGCTCTAGGACCTTATCAAAAAGTTTAATATTCAAATGAATCAATGAAATGGGCCAATAAGAACCATTGCCAGCACTATCCATAAAAGTCTTTATATATGAGAGTGATCACAGTAACCAACATATTATTCATAGGGATTTCAGTCATGGTTAAGCATGCAAACAAAAGCAGAAAACATGAACAAGTACTTCTGATATTTGTTTTTTATCAAAATCCACATGGAGTTCACCTGGACAAGGATGTTTATTATATGGCAGGAGCTTAAGTGCATTCAGTATTTTTGCAAGTCTCTATATTCAGTAGGTAATTTGGGCAGTAGCAGCACCTGTAAAAAAAATTAGCAACGTGGTTGGGAACCGGTGGAGTTTCTCATATGCATATGGAGGAAAAATGTGCTACAAAGGCCTGTTTCATACCTTCCTCATTGTATCTCAACCCCCCAAAACTTAATATAGGAAATAAAAGATTTCCAATTGTCTTCCTCAGTAAGGCTCCCATTTTCTTCTCCTGATTATTGTATTACTGGGTAGAGTACCAAACAGGTGTCTCAGTTTTATCTACTTGATATTATCCTAATTGTCAGAGCCCTATACTCATGCCATTGCTCTAACTTCCCCCATCTTATCTAACAAGTGGTACGATCTACTTAGTTATTCTTTATTTATGGTGATTGGAATACAAAATTATTTTGCCTCACATCACTGTTTTAAATGTCTTCCAGATAATCAAGTCATAATTCTCTGATGGGGGAGAGTTCAGTTCCATATACTCTTTACTAGCTCTTGCATCATGGACCCAAACACCTTGACTACTAGTACCAAAAGATTCAGGGGGTAATTACTAAAGTGCTTTTTGGGAACAATGGATGCTATTTAGCCCTTAATGCCCAATTTGCACCGCTGTACTATATGTTGAATAATAATGAGATGCAAAGCATGCACATGCATGCAAAGTAACTCATTATTATTCAAATGAATTTCACAGCTTGGTGGTAAATCACTACAAGCTGCATTCTTTCTGGAAAATTAGCACCAGCTCAAAGCTGCCATATTTTTTTGCTGGGAACATTGGACCACTAACATGTTACCCACTGCTCCTGGCTGCCATCTTAAAGAGGCCATGACGGAAATAAGCAACTGGTGGGCTGGGAGTAATGGTGCGCCCTCCCCCTCCCCCCGAATCACCAAGGGGTCAGGACCCAACCAAATACCATATCCCTCCCCTCAAAGTGTTCTATTCTCCCCCAACAGTCAGTCCAAGTCCCCCTCTTAAACTCCTCCCAGCATGCAAGACTGGAGCTCCCCTAAGCCTCCACAGCCTCCTTAGGCCTACATTAAAGCAAACTGGTTGTCTAGTAGGGCCCAGATGGCAGCCACCCTATTCACTCCTTTCTGGGCTGGCCTCAGGTTCAAAATGGCACCCATGATCCTCTAACTGTAGTATGAAGGTACTACTTTTAGGGAAAGCTTGTAGGGAGGTGGGGAGGGGGCTTCAGATTAGGGTGTTTGAGTGGATAGTGGGATTTAAGGGGGAGGTGTGGGCTGTGTCTTTGGTTGGGAGGAGGATTGAATGCTTGTGAAAGAAAGGGGTATACTTTGGAGCTGGTGGCTTCTGTCAAATTAGGTCTCCTAAACCTACAGGCTTCCGTCTCTGGGTTCGTTGGCCTGCTAGTGTTCTTCTAGTTACTTTTCTCCCTCCTTTCTGTAGGGGCTGGTTTCTGATGAAAGCTCTGCATTTCCTTTTCTTCACCGCCAGCTTTACTGCTCTTCTCTTGAGCTAGTGAGAGTGTTGGCAAAATTTGCATGGTCACAGAGGAATGTCAGGTAGTCATGAGCCCCAAACACTTTCCAACATTCCTTCTTTCTCCTTCTTCAGCTTCTGGCCCTGTGGTTTCCTCCAGATGCAATGATGTCTTGGGGATAGCCACAGCCTCCAGTCCATAAAGGCAGATGCCTTTACTCACCCATGATGCAGTGGCTTCATGCCAAAGACAGAGTTCTACCTTTAGGGGAGGTTTATATATGAGTTGGCTTTTCTCTCCCAGAGGAATCTCCTCCCAATATTATTTCACTGGTTAGAAGTAATCTCCTCTATTCTGGAAAATGCTAGTCTAAATATAGGTTTGAATGTAGTATTTTAGTAGGACCACTGGAGATTTCTGCACTGTTAAAAGAGCAGAACCTAAGGGGTCTCTACAAACCCATAGCTTTATATCAAGGCTAACAATACACATAAAACATCTCCAGCTACACTTATGCCTGAAGATTTATTAAACCAAGGAGACATTCAAGAGTTCCAATCCCCATCAAGCTCTATTTATTTATTTATTTTATTTATTTAACATTTTTTATATACCGTATTTCTACAATTCAAGACGGTTTATGCTGAAAATAAAGAAACAGTGTAGTCACAGCTGGTTTACAGAGAACAATAATTTCATAACAGTGATCAAGAAAATTTAACAGCTAACTTTTTACATATTTACAAGGCGGAGGTGAGAGGATGAGGAAGAATTAGAGAAGGGAGAGGGGGTGGAGAAGTATATGGGGGGGATTAGGGGGTACTGGATGGTCAATTTACGTTGGATTAGGATGGCTGTGGTATATGGGATAGGGCAAAGTATTCTTGAAAGAGGAAGGTTTTAAGCCGTTTTTTGGAATTCAGAGTGGTTAGAGCATCCTCTTTAAGTATGGTGGGAGGGTGTTCTAGACGGAAGGGGCATAGAGGGAGAAGGCTCAGTTGCAGGTGGATTGTTTGCATTTTTTCTTCTGAGATGGTATGATTAGGATGTTTGCAGTGTTTGGTCTATGTGATCTGGAGTTGTTTGGTTTGGAGAGAAGGAAGAGTAGACAGAGAGCCGATTCATTGTATATTACTTTGTGAATTAATGTGATGGTTTTAAATTTTATTCTAGCTAGTATAGGGAGCCAGTTGAAGTCCTAGAGGACAGGGATTTTGTGGGCTCATCTGGGTGTGTTGGTTATTAGGCTTGGGATTGTATTCTGGGCCATTTGGAGGGGTGGATACTGTGTTTAGGGAGATCATAATATAGTGCAATAGTTGAGAATCGGTGAGGTTAGGGCTTGGCAAATGGTATGGAAAGAGTCAGAGTTTAGTAATGGGCGGAGGTTTCTCAGGGTTCCTATTTTGGTGTATATTGCAGTGGTCATTTTTCTTATCTGTTCCTGGAAGGTAAGATTCTGGTTGATTATTAATCTGAGATATTTGACTTTGTTCTTTACAGAGATGGTGTAATCACCAAGAACAAGAGATGTTGGGGGAACAAAGGATTGATTGGAGAAGATGTGAAGTGCTTCTGTTTTTTCATGGTTAATTAGGTTGTGTTGGTGGAGCCAGTGTCTTATCTTGGTGAAGCAGTTGCTAATATTGGTGAAGTCTGGCATTGTTAAGTTGAAGGGGGTGAAGAACATTATATTGTCTGCGTATAATTGGTATTGTATGTTGTGTTCTTGAAATACTTTGCATATGGGTTGGAGGAAGATGTTAAGGAGGACTGCAGATAAGCTGGAACCTTGTGGAACTCCTTGTGTGAGGGTGATTGGCAGGGAGGTTTTATCACCGATTCGTACCTGTTGTGTTCTATGATCAAGGTAGGAACACAGCCAGTTCAATGTAGTATTTCTTAGGCCGATGTCATGTAGTCTGTCCAGGAGCTGTTCATGGGGAGGGAGTCAAATGCAGATGATATGTCAAGGAAGATTAGTAGACAACCTTAGGTAGGTGTTTGGATGTATGTGATCATAGAGTCTAACAGGGACGTGATCAGAATTTCCACCCCATGGTTCCTTTTGAAACCATGTTGGAAGGGGTCCGGGGGGGGGGGGGGTGGGCATCAATGTAGTTCTGCAGTTGAGTTTGAACAATCTTTTCTGGTATTTTTTCCAGGAGGGGGATACTTAATATCGGTCTGTAAGAGATGGGTGATGTAGGGTCAAGTTAACAGCAAAGCTCCTTAAGCATCTGTGACAACTGACTGAAAAAAGACTCCCTGACCTGTATTAGATACGTGAACTTAACAATTGAACAGTTTTATATATTGCATTTCAGCAACATCAAAGCGGTTTACATCGAACAAAACTAGAACATTACATTGTAACTTATTCAAACAGGTAACTTAATAGCGTACAAAGGAAAGGTAGGGTGTCATTAATGATTTACATGGTTGATTATAGGGTTACATTCTAAACATATTTACAAATTTACAATATTTACAAATTTATATTTGGCTATTCGATACACAGCATTTTGGAGTCTACCCTTAACAATCACAAACCAGCTATCCTGACCTGCAAAGTAGAGTCAGAGATCTATGCCGGGCTGATATTTAAGTTATTCTGATCATCTTTCTGGTTACAACTGGGCCCTTAGGCTAACATTCAAGGATTTGCACAGCAATTATGACAACTGCCTCTGGTAGCTGGTCATCTTTAGACACATTTTCAGGGGCAACTAGCTTCCCTCCCTCCATTAAAACATTGAAAATGACCAACATAGTAGTGAATCATTTCTCTCCTTCCCAATAAAAAAAAGAATGGCCTCACATAATGGTTACCCCACTCCCCCATCCCTTAGCAACTGAAAAAATAACCCTGCACAATGGTGGCCCACTTCTCTCCTTCCTTCCTTCCTTGCCCTACTGCTCTCAAAACAGGGCCACAGCAATAGGATTATAACCTCATCCTAGAAAGGATAGTGATGGCAGAGGATTCTCTCCCCCTTCTGGCTAAACAAAAATATAATGCTGTATTTGAAAGTGGTTGATTTAGGAGGTTTCTTAGGGCAAACTCAAAATTTAGCTTGATCGGCAGATATTTTGTGCTGACCAAATATTACTAGGAAACCGCATGTATACAAATAATAGTAGCCCAAATCTATCTGGTCAAATTTTTCCAGGATAGGTTTAGCTAAAAATTAGCTGGTTATTTTTGGCAATCATGAGGTTTTTGAAAATGTATACATACGCTAATGCTTTCAATTATTCTCTGACATTAAAGTATCATGGGAGTCGATACTCAAAACCTGCTGAGTATAAAAGAAATCCTGATAAATCTATCCATTATCTGTATTTAGCTATTCAGCTGTACTTATCAGACAAGTTGTGCAATTAAATAAAATTTGAAAATTCCTTTCCATATGCCATTTAACTCTTCTGCAGAGAGAATAGCCGGTTCAAATATATTTGCTAGGGATGTGCATCAAAACACTTTTAGTTTGATTCATTTGCTGATTAATTCCCTCTTTCATTTGTTTTGTTCTTTTTTTGGATTATGAAAGCCCATTCATTTCATTCCATTCCATTAAAGTCAAAGGGGAATATCCTTAAATTTTGGAGTTTCCATCCAAGTTTTATGAAGTTTGCTGGTGTGCATCAACACAAGAGGCGGCAGCACCTCAAGATGCCAAGAAATGCATGGTACCCCTAGTGCCACTACTTATCATTTTATAGCACTACTAGGTATTTGCAGTGCTGTACAAATACACATAAAAGACAGTTCCTGATCTACAGAGTTTACAATCTGCTAAGACAGACAATCAGGGGACTGAGGAATTCTAGAGAAAATGATTAATAGACATGGGAGAAGACAGAGGAATAAAGGAGTCAGGATCCAAAGGCAGCCTCAACGAGATACGTTTTTTGCCTGGATTTGAATAGGACTAGGGATGGAGCTGATGTACTGACTCAGATATTCTATTCCAGGCATACAGTGCAGCAAGATATGCAAGAACAGACTCTAGAGTTGGCAGCAGAAGAGAAGGGCATGATCTGCTTGGTGAGTGGAGTTACCAGTCAAGGAGACATGAGAGAGGAAAGATAATGTATTTGTAGATCAGAAGGAGAAGTTTAAACCATATGTGGGATGGGAAATGTATGCATATATCTTGAATGCAAGCATATATATGAAGTGACCTAAGAAAATGAGTTGTGATCATAGTGACACAGGGAGAAGATTAGCCGTGCTGCTGAGCTTTGAACAGATTGAAGGGAAGAAAGATGATTCAACGGGAGACCAGTGAGGAGCAAGTTGAAATAGTCTAGATGGAAGGTGATGAGAGAGTAGGTAAAGAATTACCACGCTAAGAAAGAGGTAAGGGACCCCAACAGTGACATTAACAGCCCAAACCACTGTGAGAGTGACAAAGCATCATAAATAGTGGCATGAAAACTACTGCATACCAAAAGAAAATGGCAGCAAAAACAATGAAACATAAAAGCGGTGTCCCTGCTCCCAGGGAGCCGCTGCCCGGACACATCACCTCCGCTGAGTCACCAACAGCTCCTGCCCAATCGGGGCAGTGGTAGCAAAAGCAGCAGCAGCCGGCCCCACATAAAAGTGGCATCCCTGCTCCCAGGGAGCCGCTGCCCGGACACATCACCTCTGCTGAGTCACCAACAGCTCCTGCCCAATCGGGGCAGTGGGAGCAAAAGCAGCAGCAGCCGGCCCCACATAAAAGCGGCGTCCCTGCTCCCAGGGAGCCGCTGCCCGGACACATCACCTCCGCTGAGTCACCAACAGCTCCTGCCCAATCGGGGCAGTGGGAGCAAAAGCAGCAGCAGCCGACCCCACATAAAAGCGGCGTCCCTGCAGGGCGCGCCTGCGCCTGGCGGGACCGCGCATGAGGGCCTCACCAGAGGGCCCTTTGGCGTGGCCCTTAGGCGCGGCACGAAGGCGAGCAGAAGGAGTCCAAACAAAAGACACAGCCACGCCGACAGTACCACAGAAGAAATCAACAGAGAGCAGACAGAAGTAAAAGACATCAGAAACGCAAGTAAAACACTAATGGGACTTCACAAAAATCAACATGCACGCAACATTGTTTCTCCCACTCAGCCTCCTCATCACACAACTCCTGCCAACAACCACACACTACCACTACCCACACTCCAACTTACCATGGCACCCACCAACCACTTGGACATACATAGAACCACAGTACACACATAATGACACTCACAGAACACCAGGGACAAAAAGACAAACCAAACACAAATCAAATTCTCACACTAGTTCAAAGGAAACACACGAGACAACAAATGCCTCAAAGCATGCAACAATAGAGCTCATAAACGCCAGATCCATATGAAACAAGATACACACAATAGCAGACCACATAGAAGACAGTCAGCCCGACATACTTTGCATCACAGAGACATGGCTCAATCCCACCGACAATGTACTACTCAATCAATTGGTGCCAGACACATACACAGCATACAACTCCCCACGCACCCACAAGCGTGGAGGAGGAGTCTTGATAATTGCAAAAAAGAACCTAAGGTTCAAAGCTCTGAGTTTCACAGACACACAACAATGTAACACAATCAGCATCGAGAACAAACACATAGCACTCTGCATAACCTACAGAGCACCCAGAGCTTCACCCGACGAACTAGCCTCAACGCTCGAAGCAGTCTGCGCTATCACCGCAACCAACAAACCCACGTTACTGCTGGGAGACTTCAACCTCAAGTCCACCAACACCAAAGATGCAGAAGCTTTCCTTCAAGCAATGACTTCACTTCAGTTTACCCAAATAGTCGATACCCCCACGCACAGACGCGGATCATCCCCAGACCTCATCTTCGCAACCAATGACCTAACATCGAGAGATCTAATATCAACACCCACCATCACCCCAGTTCCTTGGTCAGACCACTACATAATTGAGATAAAGATGTTACTACAAAAAGACAATCTAAAAGAACGCTCAAACAACACACCCACACAAAGACGATTCAAGAACTTCGACAGGGACACATTCCTACAAGACACAATACAACAACTGACCATAGAAACAGACGACCTGGAGGCTCAAATCACCAACTGGAACAGCACTCTATCTAACGTCGCCAAAGCAACAGATGCTAGACCCAAGAAACACCATCACAACAAGCTACAACACAAGCCGTGGTACTCAAAAACCATGCGACAAGAAAAAAGGGAACTCAGAAAGATAGAACGGAGATGGAGAAAGACCAAGGCATCTGAAAACCAGCAACTATACCTAACAAAGCAAAAGCAATACAATGAACACATCAACCAATCAAAGAGAGAATACCATACAAACATGATAAATACCTCCATCAACAAACCCAGAGAGCTATTCGAAATCGTGAAAATCCTCACAAAAGAGCAAAGGACAGAGGACGAAGTACAAATAGACCAGCAAAAATTTGCTGACCACATCAAGGAAAAATTTCACTCTGCAGAGCAAACAAGACCCAGCGCACCCACTAAGTCTATCTCACACTCCAAGACCTGGGACACATTCTGCTCACCATCAACAGAGCAGCTCTCCCACATCATCTCCACAATCAATACAAGCACCGCTCCCACAGACCCTTGCCCAGTGTCATGGATCAAAGCCACCAAATCAAGCTTCCTCCACATCATACACAACATAGTGCACAACTCCCTCACTCAAGGAGTCATGCCAAATCAACTAAAGCTCACCACAGTAAGACCTATCCCAAAGCAAACAACTCTCGACAAGAACAACCCAGCAGCATACCGACCAATATCCAGCATACCCTTTCTGGCAAAAATCATCAAAAAAACAGTACAACACCAACTATAAGAACACATTGAAAACCATGCACCACTGGATGACAACCAACACGGCTTTCGCCCCAACCATGGAGTCAAAACATTACTGATTTACCTCTTTGACAGCATCCTCCGAATCATAGACAACACTAAGAATGGAATCATAATGATCTTCATTGACATCTCTTCAGCATTCAACACAGTAGACCACAAAATGCTCATGGAAAGACTAAAAAAAATTGGGCTACATGGTCCCACCTTAAAATTGTTCCACTCATACCTAACCGACAGGCAGATACAGGTCAAGGTAGGCCACAGCACCTCTCTACCCATAAAAGTCCTCCAAGGAGTACCACAAGGATCCGCACTCTCAGCACTACTGTTTAACATCTACATCCAGCCAATATGCGACATCCTGAAAAAGAACAGCATCCAATATACAATCTATCGATATCATGATATACACACCTATCTCAGTTGATGACCCGGACTACTCTAAAATAACAAACTGCCTCACACAAATTACAATATGGTAAAATAGTTATCTCTAAGTTATAATGCCCTGTTCAATGTAATTTCAGTTTGTTCAATATAAACCGCACTGATGCAGAATAGCGCGGTATATAAGAGAATGTAAATAAATAAATAAAACAACCTCGCAATCAACTACAGTAAGACTGAGGCACTAATCATCACTTGTAACCCAGACTTCATCCACCCACCGGACATCAAGATACAAAACACAACCATACCAATAAAATTGGAAGTAAAATACCTCGGAGTGACCCTGGACAATGAACTGAATCTCAAGTCACACATAAGCAAAACAATCAAAAATCCATACTACGAGATGAGAATCATCAGAAGACTTAAACCCCCCCTCGCCACTGAGCACTTCCGTACGGTATGCCAAGCTCTAATAACCCCCTTACTGGACTTCTGCAACCCAATCTACCTTGGACTAGCAAAACAAACACTCAAACCACTATAACTAGCACAAAACACGGCGGCCCGCATAATAACTGGATCAACAAGACATGAGCACATCACACCTGTTCTGAAAGACCTACACTGGCTCCCAATCAGTTCACGCATCAAATACAAAACAATCATAAACATATTTAAGATCAAACAACACACTTCAGCCAACAGCCTGCACACCCTCATACAATCAGACACCAGCACACGCCCAAGAAGAAAATTAACCTCCAACCAAGTCAACACCCCTAGAGACTTCAGAAAAACACGCAAGGACACCACAGAAAGAGCACTCTCTCTGGCCGCCCCAACAATCTGGAACACCCTCCCAGACGATCTGAGATCAACGACGGACCTCAAAGACTTTCGCAAACAGCTGAAGACAATGCTGTTCATAGAACACTATGGACACATCACATGACCCAACTACCAGGAACAACCAACATACCCCCCCCTGACCCACTGATAAGAGAATGTATAATGGCACATGATGTTTCTTAACACTAAATGTATAGAAGAATGTATTATAGCACACGATGTATCATAGCGCACAATGTACATAGCTCAACCTAATCAAACACACAACACATCTTACACATAAAGCACGATATAACCCTCACTGCATGAAAAACACTATCACTTCCTTTGATTGTTTTGCTGTGATACCGCCTTGATTGTAAGATAAGGCGGTATAGAAATACTGTTAAATAAATAAATAAAATAAATAAATAATGGTATAAACAGACCAAAGCTCCATGAGAGGGACAAATCAGCAGAAACATTCCAAGGCACTGAGAGAGGGCCAAAGGTGTGCCAAAAGGACCAAAAGCACTAGGACGGGGCAAAACATTGCTATCAATGGTAGCAATAAAGGAGGGACCAAGACCACAAGTTGCATAGTAGGTAATTTTAGAAAGGATTCACAATCACCATGCCAGTATAGTCACATAAAACATCTCTTCTAAAATGATCTCACATGTAAGATTACACGAAGAACAATTACTGTAGGTCATGTACTTGTATGATCCTAAATAAGAGTAAATGTCCATGACTTTAATTTAGCTACTATTTGTGCAGAACCTTTGCTAGCATTTAATAAAGTTATATAGATACCAATGGTATCCCCCTCCCCCCTTGTATCTGTTCATTCTATCCCCCCTTGTTTGTTGTAACCGCTTTGACCCGGTGAAAAGCGGTATATAAATATGGCTAAATAAATAAATAAAATGTAGCTTTATAGGATAGGCTAAAAATAAGCAACTACGTGACCTGTTGTAGAACGACCCTCTTAGTGCACAAGAAAGCAGCACAAAGGGTGACAGGCATGCGCAACCCACGGCACTAAACATAGCATGGATCTCGTACAACTCAAGAGAGCACTGCAAAGCAGCATGAAGAGTTTGAAAAAAGGACCGATAGGTTCTATCATCAGTTGAGAGTCTCACAAACACACCTGGGCACATCCTAATAAGAACATGACATTCAGTGCTGAGCAAGGTAGCAAGTGGCATTATCACATGATACTGAACATGAAGAGCTGCATATTGAGAGGATTAGGCCAACTAGAAGCAGCAGAAGGAAGCAAGGCTCTAAGACTGAAAAGGATACTGAGGGGAGCAGAGAACATTTTATATTTTTATCTGTTTGTGGGGGGGGGGGGTTTGGGGGGGGAAAGAACAGAAAGCAGGGTGAGAGGAAAAAATGGGACAGTGATAGTAACACAATAGTATAGCAGGGTTCAGAGACCAAAAAGCATTGGTTTGTTTCCCCCCATAGACTATAAAAGGGTATTTCTGTATTTAGTGGGCTAGAAGATGCCTATTTGTCTAAATGAAATACCAACTGAAATCTTTCAGAGACGGCACCTAAATTGCAAGTGTAAACATTAGTCCTTCTTAACATAGTAACATATAGTAACATGGAGCTCGATTCCGAAAGGGGCACGTCCAGGCCATCTGGATGTCCCCATGCAGGACAGGTCTGTTAGGACCCGATTCTGGACTGCAGGGTACACAGAATCGGGCCAAGGACAGCACGGCATGCCCCTGCCCACCTGCGGGGACAACCTCCCGACAGGCACCCCCCCCCGATTACCGCAGCTTAGACCCCCTCCTCTCCGCCACATGACCCATGGCTAACTAGCCGGGGCCTGGATCAGGCGGCGGGGACCACCCTGCACCTGGGCCTGATTGCCCAGTCAGTGCTGATTATTCCACCATCGAGATGGAATAATCAGCATGTCCCCTCTGATCCGGCAGGATGTACAGGTCCGTGACCTGAATTGTCCCTGAACGTCCTGCTGGGTTGGCCCGCCCCTCCACTGCCCAGACCCCGCCCTTTCCTGCATCCCGCTGGCTCTCCCCATCCTGCTGCTCTGGATGTTCCGGGAGAGCCTGAATTGGGTCAGGACAGTTTGCGGAACTGTATGTCCCGCTGGGATATGTAGCCCCACAACCCTCATCTCTGCATCTGGCCCATAGTATATGATGGCAGATAAAGATCAGTATGGTCCATATAGTCTGCCCAGCAAGGTGGCAAGAGTAGGTGCACCTGCAACTCCATGTAGGTCACCCCTTCCCATGCCTTTGTTTAGGGGAAAACCCACCGATCCATGCAGGTCATCCCTATTTGTCGAGTTATAAAAAATAGTTAAGCATATTTTGATTTTATCCTGTTGCTATAAAGGGATACACTGTGCCTGCCCCATGTCATTTTGGATTCTGTCACTTTATTTGCCCCACCACTTCCATTGGGAGGGCATGCCAAGCATCCACCACCCTTTCAGTTTACCCCCTTGCAGTTTCAAGTGAAGCCCTCTAGTTTTACAACTTTCCCATCTTTGAAAAAGGTTTGTTTGTTTATTAACACTCTTCAAGTATTTAAAGGTTTGTATCATAAAAGCGGGTGTACATTTCTACACATAGGGGTATGTTTACTAAAACCCCAGTAATGTGCGGGCCACGCTAGTGTGCGGGTGCCATATAAGGAGTGAGCGTGTCTGGCAGAAAAAAGCGAAACCGGGATTATTCATGCGCTAAAGTGCGCGGCGCCCATGTGCACATTAGCGCATGAGAAAGCTGCGCGGGCGGCATAAGTGGTGCGCTGATGTGCAAACAGAAAAGCAGAGCCACAGCACAATGGTTAAGACACTGACCAATGGTACAGGAATCAAGGGTTTAATCCCCCACAGTGCCCAATGAAAATGGCTGGCTGAGGCTTTGCTTTAGGAGGCATTTTAATATTGGGCGGCATAAGGCGGCGCGCTGATGCACAAACACAGGAGCAAAAGCACAGGAGCAGAGCCACAGCACAATGGTTAAGACACTGACCAATGGTACAGGGATCATGGGTTCAATCTCCCACTGTGCCCAATGAAGAAGGCTGGCTGAGGCATTACCTATTATGGGTAAGTTTGCTTTAGGAGGCATTTTATTTTTTATTTTAATTACTACTACTAGCAAACGCACTCTCAAAGCGTGTTAACATAAGGCTCCATAAGGCACATTTTAAAATGCACTGTCCACCAAGGCACCCTAGAATGTTGCTGATAGGGCGCTTTATAGGGTGCCGTATGAGTTACCGCAAGGTCACAGCAATGTTTTTGATGGCAGCACTGTGCAGTTTAAGGAATGCACAGCATAAGTAGGTGTGCTGAGATGCAAAGAGGAGCAGCAGTGTAGCACAATGGGTAAGGCACTGACTGCAGATACAGGGGTCATGAGTTTGCTTCCCAGTGTGCCTAATATGTAAAGCTGGCTGTGGCATCAGCTTTGCAATGTATGTATTTTTTCCTGCAGCACTTTAGTTGTATTTTATTAATTGCTGCCAGCAAACAGGCCCTCACGTGCTGTAATTGAAGGTGCCGCATAAGGCACCCTATAAGGCACTCCATAGGGCACATTATAAAGTGCACTGTCTGCCACAGCACCCTAAAATGTCCCCTATAGTGCACCCTATAACTTGCTCCACAGGATAACGTATAGTGCACCTTATATGGATGATAACCATAAGGTAACCTATAGGGGGCCCTATAAAGCGCCCTCTGAGGCACCTTATGGGTACAGTACGATGAGGGTGTTTTTGCTGGCAGCAATAATGTACATTAAAAAGTGATAATGCTTTGGGCAGCCCCATCAAATAACCCCACTGTGGGTTTGAACCCATGACCTCTGGCTCCACAGGCAGTGAAGTAACTATTGTGCTACAGCTCTACAGCTGTTAGCAAGCCCCTGGCTGGCTGCAGAGGGAATGCATGTCACCACACAGACAGTCTGCTGTGGTCACCAGGATAGGGTTAGCCCACCCGTACCCATGATGCACTGCACATGCAAATCAGCTGTCCACAGATAAACACAAGATGGGGTATGCACCCCCACAGCACCTCGGCCTGGTAGGGGGAAGTGACCATGTGCACCCCCACAGCACCTCGGCCTGGTAGGGGGTACTGACCGTGTGTTTTACTGGCACAGAGTAGCTACACACCGTCACATTGTGCAGGTACTGTGCACACCCTGAGGGTGCGGTGAGACGCCCAGCACCAGGTCCACAGCACCTTCCACTGTTGAAAGAGGCCATGCTGGATGTCCAAAGCAGTGTTAATGTGTGAGATAGGTAGTTTCTGCAGAAACACCTTGGATGTCTCAGTCAGGTATAACCCCCATGGACCCCTAGGAGGATTATGTACCACCACCCTTCTCCTTCTCCAGGGCTGAGGGTGACAAACACAGTCTTCCATCAGCAAATCCACATTCTACCTCCCTGCAAGGGTGGCAGAGACCATCAACCCCGGACCTGCTGGGGAACAGATACCATACAGGGCAGTCAATGCAGCTCTGTGCACATCCATAACACAATAGCAGACAGACATTAGGCCTGGATATGCTAAGCTGCACCCCACCACTATCTGATATTCTCCTGCAGCAAGCCTTCAGCCAGTGCACTCTGCAAGTCGTTCCATCAAGACACATACCAGCTGCAAACAGTCTGCTAGCTCAGGGGTGGGCACCTCCAGTCCTGGAGGGCCGCAGACCAGTCAGGTTTTTGGGATATCCCTAATGAACATGCATGAGATATATATGCATTAGAAATATCCTGCCAACCTGACTGGTTTGTGGCCCTCCAAGGCTGGATTTGGAGACCCCTGCCTTACACCTCTGTCATTTAAGATCGTGAGTGGGCAAGGTACAGATGTCCTAGACATCGAAAGGGTATATAGAATATGTCACATTCCTCCTCGATTCTCACCACCACCAAAAAGTTGTCTAATAGACAATTTTTTGGTGGTGGTGAGAAGTGAGGAGGACTGTGACAAATTCTATCTAACCTTTTTGATGTCTTGGACATCTGCACCTTGTCCACTCACAATCTTAAATGACAGATGTGTAAGGCAGGGGTCTTCAGATCCAGCCCTGGAGGGCCACAAACCAGTCAGGTTGGCAGGATATCTCTAATGCATATATATATCATGCATATTCATTAGAGATATCCCAAAAACCTGACTGGTCTGTGGCCCTCCAGGACCAGGTTTGCCCACCCCTGTGCTAGCTAGTCCATAGTGCATGTTCCTGGTGGAAATGCATGCACCCAAAAATAGGATGTCAGCATACACAACAAGCAGATAAATCAGTGATTGGGCCCCCCCAAAAAAACCATACATATCACATGAGAGAAATACTATATAGTACTATGGGGGTGCCTAGCCATGCTGTCATCACTGCACAGTCAGGGTGAGAGTGATCTCCCAGCAGGACATACTGAGGTCACCCTGTCTGTGTAGGTGGTGGCCGGGCACTAAAATGTCCCAGCCAGTGCCCTATGTCCTGTGCAGATGCATCCTGGCCAGGTCACCCTGTCCGGGCTATACCCATGGTACCTTGCTCCTCACTATGCATATTGGCAGGCCAATACTGGCAACAGTGCTGGCAGTGTGGGCTGTGGAAGGTGTTTGCAGCCACCACACACTGTATAGACAGACACACACTCCCACACCTATGCCAGCATTGTGCTACTATAGAGGAGTTTAGCAGACCTGCCCACCACACCAGTCCTGGTCACAGTACAGGCATGGATATGCTACGCAATACTGTTGGGGGTCACTCCCCAGGGTGGTAAACACTGTCAGAGACCAGACCTGAGGCACACACCACAGACATCAGAAAGATTGTTATGATGGAGCTCAATGAGAAAACTGTGCTTAACGTACGACTTGCTATCTGCCAGTAATCATAGGAAACGTTTGATAGGTGTGTACCGTATACCCAGGTGTAGGGTGGCATTGCTAATGTATGCAATTGCTAGTATTGGGAGATGCACGCAGGGCCCAATGTCCTGCCTCTCCAGGAGGCAGTAGCAAATGGGGCCTGTGGGTGTGGGTGTGTCTGCCCCTTTTGCTGCTGCTTTACGGCAGAGGTTCCCAACTCCAGTCCTGGTGTGCCATACACTGTTCGGGTTTTCATACTGTCCCTCATGAATATGCATGAGATACATCTGCATACCATGGGGGTTGTGCATAGATATGCAGCACAGGCATCTTTATTAGAGGCAGCATGGAACCTGAATGGTGTGCGGCCCTCCAGGACTGCATTTGGGAGACTCTGCTCTAGGTAATGTGCCTGGTTATGGTGTCTGTGCTTGGTGGGGTAAAATATAGGCGTATTAACCATGCGTATGTTCTCTGCAATAAAGGTTTGTCCTTACTATCAGGGTTTAGTTGTGGTAAAAATATGTGGACTGGATTGGAAGTAGCCCCAGCTGGGCTTTGTACCTGTGATCTTCTAGTCCTAAAGGCAGTGGCTGTGTCCGCTGCACCACCGTCTTAGCACAAAAGCAGTGCATTCCCTGGAAAGTCCATGGCTGTTTGTCAGACAGGGCCTGTCTGTTGGTGTGCACTGCACCCACGTGAAGGGGGCTAGGCCACCGTCTGCTGTGGGCAGCAGCCACTGCCCCCTCCACCAACGGTACCCCTCCGCCACCATGCTGACATGGCCTTATGTTGGTGACAGCATCACAGCTGAATGATATGTGGCCCTCCAGGACTGCATTGAGGGGACTGTGGTCTAGGTAATGCACATGTTTCTGGTGTCTGTGCTCTGTAGGGTAAAATAGAGGTGTTTGGACCATGCTTATGTTATCTGCAAAAAAGGTTGGTCTGTACTATCATGGTTTAGTGGTGGGTAAAATATGGGGATTGAGTTGCAGGAGCCCCAGCTGGGACTTGAACTGGTGATCTTTGGCTTCTGAACACACTGTCTGTGTTTACTTCACCACACTGTGGCCACAGAGACAGTGCAGTCCCTGGAGATAGGAAACCTGGCCAAAGGAGTCAGAAACCCTGCTCTGCACATTTTCACTGTGGGATCATTCACCTTGTATGGGGATGGAGCGTAAAAACTAATAATTATTATTTTTTACGCTCCGTCCCCATACAAGGTGAATGATCCCACAGTGAAATTGTGCAGAGCAGGGTCATAGACCCTTCTAAAATTCATATTTCTTTTTTGGGGCTTTCTTGGGAATGATTTTTGATGTTTTCCATGACTATCACTGTTGCCCAGCTGGATTATAATTTTTTAGAATTTTGTTGTGGTCATTTTAAATGTTTATTTGCTATTTTGTTCTGTGCACATGTATCACACTGCTTACGTTTTGTAGGTTTCCCTGGTTTTTCTGTACATTGCTGACAGAAATGGTTTCTCTTCCCTTTATATCGGCTCTACCGCGAGGTTTTCACTCGCGGTATTTTTTTTATCATATTTCTGCCCCGCTCCTGTGTGGGGAGCCTCTCCCCTCCCACTCTCCTCCTATTGACCCCGTCTCTCCGCCCCTGGGGAGCCTTCCTCCGCCCTCCGGGAGCCTTTCCATGCCTCTATGGCTCATTTGCGCGACGCGCACATGAGCGGGCCCATTAGTGCGGCGTGCACGTGTGTGGGGCACAAAAATGTATCATTAGCGTGCGCTAAGGTACCTTAGCGCACGCTCAAGTGCGCCCCGCACAGTAGCGCGGTTTAGTAAACATACCCCTAAGGGTTGGTTTTAGCAGGCAAAGAAAAGGTGTCAGTCCTCTGTACCATCACATATCTCTATCTATCTAATGAGCATTTATATAGTGCTACTAGTCATACGCAGCACTGTACAGACATGTAAGAGAGAGTCCCTGCTCATCAGAGCTTACAATCTAGTTAAGACAAAACACAGAGCAAACAGTCTAGTCAGGGCAAAACACTAAGGGGTATGTTTACTAAACCGCTCACACGTGCGCGGTGCACAAGAGCGGATGGTAATGATGCATTTAAGAGCTCTTAAGCACCGCGCATGCGTGCGCATCACATTAACGGGCCGCCGCACGCGTGCGGGGCGCTCATGTGCGATAGAGGCGGGGAAACGCTTACGGAGGGTGGAGGAAGGCTCCCGAGGGGCGGGGGGACGGGGTCAATGGGTGGAGAGTGGAGAGTGGAGAGTGGGAGGGGAGAGGCTCCCCGCACAGGAGCGGGGCCGAATATTCAAGTGAAAACTACCGCGAGTGAAACCCTCGCGGTAGAGCGCATGTAAAGGGCAGAGAAACCATTTACGTCAGCAATGTACAACAATACCGGGGAAACCTACAAAACGTGAGCAGTGTGATACATGTGCACAGAACAAAATAGCAAATATAAATTGAAAATGACCACAAAAAATTCCAAATAAATTATAATCCATCTGGGCAACAGTGATATTAATGGGCAGCCATAAAAAATACTCCCAGGAAAGCCCCCCAAAAAAGAAATGATTTTGGAAGGGTCTACGCTCCGTAGACCCTTTCAAAAATCACTGCATGTCAATGGAGCTTTCCTGGGAGTGTTTATCATGTTGCCCATTGATATAACTGTTGCCCAGCTTGGCTTTGGTGATTTCCTCTTCTTTTGGAGGCAATTTATGAGGTTAAATTGCACCCCTGTCCCCATACAAGGTAAACGAGCCCACAGTAAAATTGTGCAGAGCAGGGTGTCTGACTCGTGCGGCCAGGTTTCCTATCTCCACAGACTGCACTGTCTCTGTGGCCACAGTGTGGTGCAGCGGACACAGCCAGTGCCTGTAGGACCAGAGGGTGACAGGTTCAAACCCAAGCTGGGGCTCCTGTCAACCCAGTCCCCATAGTTTTACCCACCACTAAACAGTGATAATACAGACACTCCTGTATGGCAGAGAACATAAGCATGGTTCCAACACCTATATTTTAACCTACACCACACACAAACCATAACAATAGGCATTACCGACAGCCGAGTCCCCCAAATTCAGTCCTGGAGTGCCACAACTCAATCAGGTCATATGCTTTTCCCAGATAGGGACATGTCTGCATGTTGACGGAAGGGTACAGGTGGTGGAGGGGGCAGTGGCTGCAAACCACAGCAGACAGTGGCCTAGGCCTGTGCAGGCTGGCACCGACCACCGTAACAGACAGGCTCTGTCGGATGTACAGTCATGGACTCCCCAGGGAACACAGCATATCTGTGGCAACACGGTGGTGCAGTGCACACAGACAGCGTGTGCAGAAACAGAAGGTCACAGGTTCAAAGCCCAGCTGGGGCTACCACCAGTCCATATATTTTTCCTACAACTAAACGGTGATAGTCAGGGGAAACCTTTATTGCTTAGAACATACGCATGGTTTGTACGCCTATATTTTACCACACCAAACACAGACACCATGAACAGCCGCATTACCTAGAGCAGAGTCTCCCAAATGCAGTCCTGGAGGGCCCCACACCATTCAGGATCCATGCTGCCTCTAATAAGGATGCCTGTGCTGCATATCTATGCACCACCCCCATGGTATGCTGATGTAGCTCATGCATATCTATGAGGGACAGCATGAAAACCCGAACAGTGGTTGGAACACCAGGACTGGAGTTGGGACACTCTGCCGTAAAGCAGCAGCCAACAGGGCCAGACACACCCACACACACCCCCACAGGCCCCATTGGCCAATGCCTCCTGGAGAGGCAGGACATTGGGCCCTGCCTGTATTTCCCAATACTAGCAGTTGCATACCTTAGCCCTGCCACCCTACACCTGGGTATATGGTACACAGCTATCAAACGTTGCCCATGATAACTGGCAGATATCAATTCCTACGTTAAGCACATTTTGCTCATTGATCTCCACCATAACAATCATTGTGATGTCTGCAGTGTGCACTGCAGGTCTGGTCTCTGACAGTGTTTACCACCCTGGGGAGTGACCCCCAACAGTAGTGCGTCCCATATCCATGCCTGCACTGTGCCCAGGACTGGTGTGGTGGTTATGGCTGCTGGACTCCTCTATAGTAGCACAATGCTGGCATAGGTGTGGGGGTGGCTGTCTGCCTATCCAGTGCAACCACATTCCACAGCCCACACTGCCAGCAATGTTGCCAGTATTGGGCTGCCAATGTGCATAATGAGGAGCAAGGTACCATGGGTATAGGCCGGACAGGGTGGCCTGGCCAGGGTGCATCTGCACAGGGCATAGGGCACTGACTGGGACATTTTAGTGGCCGGCCACCACCTACACAGACAGGGTGACCTCAGTATGTCCTGCTGAGAGATCACTCTCACCCTGAATGTGCAGTGACCACAGCATGGCTAGGCACCCCCATAGTGCTATATAGTATTTCTCTCATGTGATAGATATGGGTTTCCTTTTGGGGCTCAGTCACTGATTTGACTGCTTGCTGTGCATGCACTGTGGACTAACTAGCATGCTGTTTGTAGCTGGCATGTGTCTTGATGGAGCAGCTTGTGGGGTGTAGTGGCTGATGACCTGCTATGGGAGAATATCAGATAGTGGTGTTGTGCAGCTTAGCATATCCATGCCTAATGTCTGTCTGCTATTGTGTTATGGATGTGTACAGAGCTGCATTGAGTGCCCTGTAGGGTGTCTGTTCCTCAATGGGACTGGGGTTGGTGATCCCCTCTACTGCCACCTTTGTAGGGAGGTAGAATGTGGATTTATTGGTGGGAGACCCTGTTTGCCACCCTCAGCCATGGAGAAGGAGGAGGGTGGTGGTGCATAGCCCACCTGGGGGTCCATACCTGACTGAAACAGACAGAGATATCCAAGGTGTTTGTGCAGAAACTAACTATCTCACACACTAACACTGCTTTGGACCTCCCACATGGCCTCTTTCTACAATGGAAGGTGTTGTGGACCTGGTCCTGGGCGCCTCACTGCACCCTCAGGGTGAGCACAGTACCTGCACAATGTGACGGTGTGTAGCTACTCTGTGCCAGTAAAACACACGGTCAGTACCCCCTACCGGGCCGAGGTGGTGTGTGGGTGCACATGGTCACTTCCCTTTACTGGGCAGAGGTGCTGTGGGGGTGCATTGCACATCTTGTGTTAATCTGTGGACAGCTTATTTGCATGTGCAGTGCATCATGGGTATGGGTAGGCTAACCCTATCCTGGTGACCACAGCAGACTGTCTGTGTGGTGACATGCATGCTCTCTGCAGCCAGCAAGGGGCTTGCTAGTAGCTATAGAGCTGTAGCCCAATGGTTAATGCACTGCTTCTGAAGCCAGAGGTCATGGGTTCAAACCCACAGTGTGGTATTTGATAGGGCTGTCTAACACATTATCTTTTTTTAATGTACATATTTTGATGCCAGCAAAAACACCCTCAGCATACTGTACCCATAAGGTGCCTCTGAGGGTGCTTTATAGGGCGCCCCATAGGGCACCTTATGGTTCCCATCCATATAAGATGCACTATACATTCTCCTGTGACGCAACCTATAGGGTGCCCTATAGGGGACATTTTTGGGTGCTGTGGCGGACAGTGCAATTTATAATGCGCCCTATAGAGTACCATATAGGGTGCCTTATACGGCACCTTCAATCACGGCACGTGAGGACGTGTTTGCTGGCAGCAATTAATAACATAAATATAAAGTGCTGCAGGCCAAAATATGTACAATGCAAAGCTGATGCCACAGCCAGCCTTACGTATTAGGCACACTGGGGAGCAAACCCATGATCAGCAGTCAGTGCCTTAACCATTGTGCTCCACTGCTGCTCCTCCTTGCCTGTCAGCGAACCTACGTATGCTTTTCATTCCTTAAACTGCACAGTGCTGCCATAAAAAACAGTACACTGACCTTGCGGTACCTCATACGACACCCTCTAAAGCACCCTATAAGCAACATTCTAGGGTGCCTTGGCTGACAGTGCACTTTAAAATGTGCCTTATAGGGCACCTGATGTTAACACGCTTTGGGAGTGCATTTGCTAGTAGTGGCAATTAAAATATGACTAAAATGCCTCCTAAAGCAATCTGCCCCATAATATGTTATGCCTCAGCTAGCCTTGTTCATTGGGCACTTTGGGGGATTGAACCTCTGATCCCTGCACCATTGGTCAGTGTCTTAACCATTGTGCTGTGGTTCTGTTCCTGTGATTGCACATCAGCGCGCCTCCTTATGCCGCCCAATATTAACAAGCCTCCTAAAACATTGGGGCGCCACCTTATGCAGCCCATCATTTATATGCCTCCTAAAATAATGCCAGCTGTCTCCATTGGGCACTGTGGGGGATTGAACCCCTGTTCCCTGCATTGTTGGTCAGTGTCTTAACCATTGTGCTGTGGCTCTGCTCTTCTTCCTGTACATCAGCGCTCCACTTATACCTCCCAGTATTATACTGCCTCCATAGACATCAGCGCGCCGCCTTATGAAGCCCAGTATGACTATGCCGCCACAAAAATCAGCGGGTTTCCTTAAGCTGCCCAATATTATAGTGCTGCCCATCATTTCTGCAGCTCATAAATTACTGTCTCAGTCAGCCATCTTCATTGGGCACTGTGGGGAATTGAACCCCTGATCCCTGCACTATTGGTCAGTGTCTTAACCATTGTGCTGTGGCTTTGCTCCTCTGTTTGCCCATCAGCGTACCACATATGCCTCTCGCGCAGCCATCTGATGCGCTAAGGTGCGGGGGTACAAGGGCGCCGCGCACCTTAGCACATATTTAAATTCCGGCTTTTCTTTTTCAGGACGGAACGCCCACTCCTTATATGGCACCCGCACATATAAGGAGCCCACACCTTACTGGGGTCCCACACCTTACCGGGGTTTTAGTAAACATACCCCTAAAACACAGCACTTACAATCAAGTCAAGACAAAACACAGAAGTCAGGATCTGAATACAATAGTGAAGAGGAGGGTTTTTAACTTGGATTTGAAGAGGGCCAGGGAGGGTGCCTGGCGTACAGACAAAGGAAGCCTGTTCCAGGCGTAATGTGCAGCAAGGTGAAAGGAGCGAAGTCTGGAATTAGCAGTAGGAGTGGAGGGCATAGATAGAAGTAGTTTGCCAGAAAAGCAAAAAAGCATTACTCTTTCTGCTCTCTTTTCTGGTTGCATTCTTATCTCCATTTGGGCCCAAGTAGTTCTCGTAATCTCTCCTATACCTACTAACTTTCTGATTAAAATCACCCATTACATATAACTTATCATTTACATCCACGATCCCATCTCATCCTGAATATCACTAAAAAAAACTCATCTAGTTCATCTTCTGTGTCGATGTCATTATATGGGGCATAAATATGCATAAATGCTTCAAAGTCTCTACCAATTTTATATTCATAATTTAGATATCCTCTCAGAGACATTTTTAAGCTGTCCATGCCATTCTTGGGGTGATAAGAAAACCTACCCCATGCTTTGCCCTGTCCTATATGTTCACTCATTGCTAGATTGTCATGTACAGAGTCTTCACACATTTTTTTTCCATTGCTCTTTTTTCTTACATCCAGTAGGTCCAATAATATTTCTGTTTTCCCTAATTTAAATAATGTATTCTGCTTTGTTCCCCATCCCTGAAATATTTATTGTTGCATGTCCGTAACCACTTCCCTATTTTGTCATCCTTTTCCCTTAATGATTAGAGGGGATTTTATAGCAGGGTGCCTATGCAGTGAAGACATGTAGATGAATAATTTACACCTATTTTCTAAAGGCAAACTGTACAACTTTTTGTATTTATAAAATTGCCTCCATGAAAGCTCCTGCACACATTTTTACCTCCTCTGAGGCAGGCGTAACTTTGTGCATATCCATATGTGTTGATGGAATTCAGTGCTTATGTGAGTAGCTATTCGGGAGCAGTGATATTGCATGCTGCCTTGTTAACACCAGTCTCTGCCCCCGCTCCACTCCAGAATGCCCCCAACATGCCTAGATGCTAATAGCATAGCATCGGGGCGTATAGCAGGGTTAGAAGAGGATATCCAACAGCACTAACTGTGGAAATGTTGTTGAATATCCTGATTTAAGGCATTTACACAGTTTACCGAGCTGTAAATCATGTAAATGACTTTCGAATATTGGGCCCTTAATTCATTCCCTGGTTCTATCCCGTTTAGACTATAGTAGTTCTTTGCTAGTAGGTCTCCCTCGCTATTCAGTCAACAGATTGCAACTTATTCAGAATACAGCTGTTAAATTAATCAATCTGCTCATGCATCCCTTTAACGAGTCACATGAATGGGATATAGCCATAGCTGGCTATAAACTATTTAGAAGAGATAGAGAGGATAGAAAAGGAGGACGAATAGCCCTATACAGTATGTCAAAAACAATATTAAAGCTGCTGAAATGCAGGGGACATGGGGAAAAGAAGAAACCCTGTGGATTGTGTTGGAAAGAGGAGATGGCATTGTCATCCATACTGGTGTAGACCTCCAACTCAAACCAAAAAAATGGATAGTGAATTGATTATTAATATTGCAAAGATAGCCATGAAGGGGGAAGTGATCATATTGGGTGACTTTAATCTACCCGATATGGATTGGAGTATTCCTTCTGAAAATCTGGAAAGAAGTAAAAAAATTGTGCATGTCTTCTAAGATGCATTATTTAGACAAATGGTGATGGAACCGGCCAGGGAAAGCTCGATGCTGGATTTAGTGCTTACCAACGGAGACAGCATGTCGAATAACTGGGTGTGTGCCCATGTGAGCAGCAGCAATCATCACACAGAGTGATTTGAGATAAAAGCCAAGGTGGAGTCCAATCACAGCAAGCTCAAAATCCTAGACTTCAAAAACACTGACTTTAGTAAAATGGCCAAGTACCTGAAGGAGGAGTTGGCAGGATGGGAAGGGTTAAGGGAAGTGGAATTACAATGGGGTAAACTAAAGGAGGCAATAAAAGGGGCAACAGATACATATATAAGGAAAGTAAATAAAAGCAAGAGGAAAAGAAAACCTATTTGGTTCTCCAAAAAAATGGATGCGCAAATAAAGGCAAAAAACTCCACAGTTTTCACAAAATTCAGTTCACAAACAGAGGAACACAGAAAAGAATACAGGATCAAACTAAAAGAGAGAAAAACAGAAATAAGAATAGAAAAATCAAAGGCAGAAGAAAAGATGGCTAAAGATGTGAAGTGTGGTGACAAAACCTTTTTCAGGTATATTCGGGAGAGGAGGAAAATCAGAGGTGGAATGGCAAGACTCAAAAGTGATGGGAACGGATTTGTGGAAAGTGACATTGAAAAAGCAAAAATGCTAAACAAATACTTCTGCTCTGTTTTTACTAAAGATAATCATGGAGAAGGACCACCTGTGATTGACAGATATACAAATTGGAATGGAGTAGATACCACACCATTCACAGAAAATGATGTGTTAGAACAGCTTGCAAAACTGAAAGTGGATATGGTCATGAGACCAGATGGGATACATCCCAGGATACTGAAAGAGCTCATGGAGGTTCTTTCAGGGCCATTAAAAGATGTTTTTAATAGATCCTTGGAGACAGGAGAAGTTCCACAGGACTGGAAAAGGCCTGATGTGGTACCTCTTCACAAAAATGGTAATAGGGAAGAAGTGACAAACTACAGGCCAGTAAGAATTACCTCGGTGGCAGGAAAAATAATGGAGGCAGTCCTGAAAGAGGTTGCACGATCCGAGGCAACATGGTTTTACCAAAGAATGATCTAGCCAAACAAATCTGATTTAGTTCTTTGACTGGGTGACCAGAGTACTAGATCAAGGGCATGCAATGGATGTGATCTACCTATATTTCAGCAAAGCCTTTGATACTGTTCCTCATAGGAGGCTTACAGATAAACTCAACAGCTTGGGGATGGGTCCCAAGGTGGTGAACTGGATCAGAAATTGGTTGACTGATGACAGAAGGTGATGGTAAACAGAACTCACTCAGATGAAAGAAAGGTGATTAGTAGTGTCCCCCAGGGCTCGGTCTTAAAAAAATGGTACTGTTCACTGTATTTGTGAGTGATATTGCTGAAGGACTGAATGGAAAAGTCTGTCTTTTTTAATATGACACAGAAATTTGCAATAGAGTGGATAAGATGAGAGAGTGGATAACATGAGGAAAGATCTACAAAAAACTGGAAGAATGGTCTATCGCTTTGCAGTTAAGATTAATGTGAAGAAGTGCAGTGTCCTGCACTTGGGAAGCAGAAATCCAAGGGAACTGTATGCAATAGAAGCAAGAAGTTAGTGTGTAAGGACAATGAGAAGGCTATCAGTGTGATTGTTTCTGAGGATCTCAAGGTGGCAAAACAGTGCAACAAGGCGGTGGAAAAAGCCAGAAGGATGCTAGGCTGCATACAAAGAGGAATCAGAAAGGAAGAGGTACTAATGCTACTGTACAAGTCATTGTTAAGGCCTCACTTGGAATATTGTGTTCACTTTTGGATTCCATATCTTACAAATGATATAAAAAGTCTGGAAAAGGTTCAGAGGAAGGCAACCAAAGTGATATGGAGCCTACATCAGAAGACTTATGAGAAGAGACTTGAAGACCTACACATGTATACTCTGGAGGAGAGGAGGGACAGGGGAGATATGATTCAGACCTTTAAATACTTAAAGAGTGCAATGCGTGCCTTTGAGTCAGTCCTGACTCCTGGTGACCCAGAAGCTCCTGGGTTTTCTTGGCAGTGTCACCAGAAGTAGATTGCCAGGCCTTTCTTCTGAGGTAATGGAGGGTTAAGTAACTTGCCCAAGGCCACAAGGAGTGCTAGTGGAAATCAAACCCTGGTTGCATGGTTACCAAGCCAGTGTTCTAACCACTAGGCTACTCCTCCACTCCAATGAATAAACAAACCTCTTCCAAAGACCGGGAAGCTGTAAAACTAGAGGGCATAGCATGACGCTGCAAAGGGGTAAACTGAAAAGCAATGTCAGGAAATACTTTTTTACTGAAAGGGTGGTGGATGCTTGAAATGCCCTCCCGATGGAAGTGGTGGTGGCAAACACAGTGACAGAATTCAAAATGGCATGGAACAGACACAGTGGATTCCTTTATAGCAAAAGAATAAAATCAAAATAAGCATAACTAGGTGCTAGTGTGATAGGACAGCCATACATCAGCAGTGCCAGGCACTTGGAGACATGATTGATGCTGTGCCAACATCCCACAGATTGTGCTCTAAGGCCTTAATAATTTAAAATTGGCAAATGTTTTTATCCCTAACACTCAATGGGGCAGGGTTACTAGCGGTGGTACCTTGTTGCACATTCTGGGCATACACCACTAGCGCCACTTAGGGGTATGTTTACTAAACTGCGGTAACATTACATACCGCACGTTATGTAACATTAACGAGCGTTAACGTTACTTAAAGATCGTTAACATCCCCGGCCGCGGTAAACACCGCAGAAGGTGGAGAGAGGGCGGAGAGAAGGGGTCAATGGGCGGAGAGTGGGTGGGGAGAGGCCCCTTCACACTAAGGCGCTGAACTGAAGGGCTGAATCCTACAGCGAATGAAAACCTGCCATTAGATGCACATTTAGATGCACCTGCCGTTAGATGCACAAAAGTGGTATTGTCAGACTCAAGGGTGCAGGGGGGGAATATGTAGAAGCTGATAAGGATAAAGCGGAATTGCTTAACAAATATTTTTGTTCTGTGTTCACAGATGAAGAACCAGGAGCAGGACCTCAGAAAAAACCCACAAATAGGAACAGAAGCGAGGGACATCTTGAACAATTTTCAGAAGACTGTGTTCGTGAGAAACTAGCTCAACTTAAAGTAGACAAAGTGATGGGACCGGATGGGATACACCCTAGAATACTGAGGAAACTTGGGGACGTTCTAGCAACTCCACTGACTGACCTTTTTAATGCCTCTTTGGAGTCGGGAGTGGTGCCAAAGGACTGGAGAGAGGCTCATGTGGTGCCTTTACACAAAAGCGGAAGTAAGGATGTGGTTGAAAACTACAGGCCAGTTAGTTTAACTTCGGTGGTGAGTAAATTATTGGAAACACTGCTGAAAGAGAAAATAGTGAGGTTTCTGGAGTCCAGCAGATTACAGGATCCGAGGCAGCATGTATTCACCAGAAGCAGGTCTTGTCAGACAAATCTGATTGATTTCTTTGACTGGGTGACCAGGGAGTTGGACCGAGGGAGAGCTCTAGATGTGGTGTATTTAGATTTCAGTAAAGCCTTTGACACTGTTCCTCACAGGCGACAAATAAACAAACTGAGCACCCTAGGGATGGACCCTAAAGTTACTGCTTGGGTTATAAATTGGTTGGGTGGGAGGCGACAAAGAGTACAAGTCAATGGAGCTCACTCTGAGGAGAAGGATGTTAGCAGTGGTGTGCCCCAGGGATCTGTCCTTGGTCCGATTCTTTTTAACATCTTTGTTAGTGATATAGCGGAAGGGCTGTCAGATAATGTTTGCCTCTTTGCATATGATACCAAAATCTGCAATAGAGTAGACACCCAGGAAGGTGTAGATAACATGAGGAGGGATCTAGCTAAGCTTGAAGAATGGTCTAGAATTTGGCAGCTGGGATTTAGGGGTATGTTTACTTAACTGTGGTAATCGTGAATAACGCGCATTATGTAACGTTAACGATCGTAAGCACATCATAACACGCGTTATGACGCGCTTACGATCGTTAACGTTACATAACGCGCGTTAACCGTAGTTAACGATCGTAAACTCCCGCGGCGCGGTAAAACACCGCAGAAGGTGGAGAGAGGGCAGAGAGAAGGGGTCAATGGGCAGAGAGTGGGCGGGGAGAGGCTCCCTTCACACTAACGCGCTGATCTGAAGAGCTTAATTCCAATGCGAATGAAAACCTGCCGTTAATTGCACATTACAGGGGAGAGAAACCATTTAAGTGTCAGCAATGTACAGCCCAGGCAGGGAAACCAAAAAAAAGTGATAAGTGTGATACATGTGCACAGAACAAAAGGGCACATAAACCCTGAAAATGACCCCAACAAACTGGAAAAAGACCATAACAAGCTGGCCAATAGTGGTAGCAATGATAAACATCAAGCCCTCCCCCCCCCGAGTAAGTTCCATAGAACAGATATAAATTGTGGAAGGGTCTATACTCCGCCCCCATACAAGGTGAATGAGCCCACAGTGATATAGCGCTGCTCATGTTTTTCCCCACCATCGGACAGGGTTCGTATGGCGTGCACATGTCCTGCAACATCAGGGTGGGCATGTCGTAACGGCAACTGGACAGATGCCGGAGAAGGGGATACAGAGGGCAGCAGGCGGCACATGCTGTGGTGCAGCTGGGCCACAGTGCAGACTAGGGCGATGCCTAGGTGACCCATACGAATGCTGAAGCAGCAGAGCAGCCAGACAGCAACTACTAAAGGCCCAACATGGTCACGACTGTGTTTCCCACAGTGTCACAGGGTATAGTACCCAGCAGCTACCCACAAAGGCACGGAACATTGGCAGGCGGAGCTGGGGGGAAGCGTGGACACCTATGCAGGCACCCCTACCCCAGAACCCGCACCATAGGCAGCCGCCTGCCTGCACACTGGATGGCCTGAGATTGCGCACCACCAGCACCACCAGCACCACCAGCAGAAGGGCATGTCAGCATGGTGGCTGAGGGATACTGGAGGTGGAGGGGGCAGTGGCAGCTGCCCAGAGCAGACCGTGGCCTAGCCCTGTGTAGGTGGGTGCCGTGTACTGCAACAGACGGGCCCTGTCTGACGAACAGTCATGGTATCACCAAGGAATGCACTGACTCTGTGACAACAAGGTGGTGCAGTGCACAAAACCAGTGTATTCAGAAGCAGAGAGTCACAGGTTCAAGTCCCAGCTGTTGTTCCTGCCAACCCAGTCCCCGTATTTTACCCACTACTACAACGTGCTAATACAGACAGCACCTTTATTGCAGATGGCGTACACATGCCCAAGACACCTACATTTTACCCTACAGAGCACAGACACCATAAACATGCACATTACCTAGAGCAGAGCCTCCCAACTGCAGTCCTGGAGGGCCAAACACCATCCCAGTTCCATGCTGCCTCTGGTAAAGATGCCTGTGCTGCATTTCTATGTGCCACCCCCATGGTATGCAGATGTATCTCATGCATATTCATGAGGGACAGCATGAAAACCCAAACAGTGTTTGGCACCGCAGGACTGGAGTTGGGAACCTCTGCCGTAAAGCAGCAGACAAACAGGGGCAGACACACCCGCACCCACAGGCCCCATTATCGAAAGCCTCCTGGAGAGGCAGGACTTTGGGCTCTGCGTGCATCTCCCAATACTAGCACTTGCATACCTTAGTAATGCCACCCTAAACCGGGGAATATGGTACACATCTATCAAAAGGTTGCTATGATTACTGGCAGATAGCAATTCCTAGGTTAAGTACACTTTTCTGAGTGAGCTGCATCATAGCAACCTTTCTGATGTCTGTGGAGTGTGCTACAGGTCTTGTGTCTGACAGTATTTACCAACCTGGGGAGTGACTCCTACAGTATTGCGTACCATAGCCATGCCTGCACTGTGCCCAGGACTTGTGTGGTGGCCTGGGCTTCCCAACACCTCTATAGTTGCACAATGATGGCATAGGTGTGGGGAGTGTGTGTCTGTCTATCCAGTGTGTGGTGGCTGCCAACACCCTCCACAGCCCACACTGCTAGCACTTTTGCCAGTATTGGCCTGCCAATGTGCATAATGAGGAGCAAGGTACCGTGGGAATAGCCTGGATAGGGTGGCCTGGCCTGGATGCATCTGCACAGGGCATAGGGCAATGGCTCGGACATTGTAGTGCCTGGCCACCACCTGCATGGACAGGGTGGCCATAGCATGTCCTGCTGGTAGCTCACTCTCACCCTGACTGAGCAGTGACCATGGCATGGCTAGGTTCCCCCATAGTGCTACATAGCATTTTTCTCATGTGATATTTTTGGGTTTTCTTTTGGGGCCCAATCACTGACTTATCTGCTTGGTGTGTATGCTGACATTTCCTTTCTGGGTACATGCATTTTCTCCAGGACCATGCACTATGGACTAGCTGTCGGACTGTCTGCAGCTAGTATGTGTCTTGCTGGAACACCTTGTAGGGTGCAGCGGCTGGAGGCTTGCTGTTGGAGAATGTCAGATAACGGTGGGGGGCAGCTGAGCATTTCCAGGCCTGCTGTCTGTCTGCTATTGCGTTTTGAATGTGTACCACTCTGTCTGTTCCCCAGCAGGACTGGGGTTGCTGGTGCCCTCTACTGCTGCCATTGCAGGGAGGTAGACTGTGGATCTATTGGTGGGTGATCCTGTTTCCCACTCTGGGCCCGAGAGGGTGGGTTGTGTGGTGGTACATAATCTGCCTATGGGTCCATACACCCCCCTCCCCCTACCGTGGCTCCTAACGTGAATCGCACTAACGCACTTTAGTAAACATACCCCTTAATGTTAAAAAATGTAAGGTCATGCATTTGGGCTTCAGCAATCCAAGGGAGCCGTACAGTATAGGAGGTGAAGTACTTTTGTCCACTAAAGAAGAGCGGGACCTAGGCGTGGTTGTGTCTGATGATCTTAAAGTAGCTAAACAGGTAGAAAAGGCGATGGCAAAAGCTAGAAGGATGCTTGGGTGCATACGGAGAGGAATGGCTAGCAGAAAAAAGGAGGTGATAATGCCTCTGTATAAGTCTTGGGTGCAACCTCAATTGGAGTATAGTGTGCAATTCTGGAGAATCGCACCTTCAAAAGGATGTGAACAGGATGGAGTCGGTGCAGAGGGTGGCTACTAAAATGATTAGTGGGCTTCATTATAAAGCATATGAGGACAGACTTAAGGATCTTAATATGTACACCTTAGAGGAAAGGCGGGATAGAGGTGATATGATTGAGATGTTTAAATACCTCCATGGCATAAATGTTCAGGGAGAGAGCCTCTTTCAATTGAAAGCAAGTTCTGCTACGAGGGGACATGGGATGAGGGTGAAGTGAGATAGATTCAGGAGTGATATGCGGAAATATTTCTTTACCTGAAAGAGTAGTGGATCCATGGAATAGTCTCCCAGTGGAGGTGGTAGAGATGAGGACAGTAACTGAATTCAAAAAGCATGGGACCAACACAGAGGATCTCTAAAGGTAAAAAGTGGACTGTTGTAGTTGTTGATATGGAAGGACAGACTAGATAGGCCATGTGGTCTTTTTCTGTCATCATGTTTCTATGTTTCTATGTTTCTGTGTTTCTATTTGCAGGATAGAGAAACCATTTCAGTGTCAGCAATGTACAGCCAATGCAACGGAGCCCAAGAAACATGATAATAGTGCTCCATGTTCAGCAACACCATAGTGCCAAAGTATGAATGGCCACTATGGTGATGTGCAAATGGGGCATAGGGGGCCGCAGGCAGGACATATAGCATGGGCAGCTGGGGCACAGGGTGTACCAGACGGGCACCTAGGTGGCACATAGGAACATAGAAACCGGAAATCAGCAAGACAGCAGCTGACCAAGGCCAAACACAGTCCACCTATATCTATCTCGTTCACCCTAGCCAATAGTTGCTAGGGCACAGACCTGACATCCCCCCCCAGCCATCCCGCCCCCATGTGGAAGGGACATAATATTGGTAGGCAGTGATGGGGGGATGTGAGGATGTTCATGTATGGCCCCCCACCCCGGGATCCGCTCACTAGGGGGGCGCCTACCTACACAGTGGATGACCTGGGACTGCGCACTAACAGCACTGACAGCAAATGGCAATGTCAGCTTGACAGGGGGGGTGCCACCTCCCTGCGGTGGACCTAGGCCATGCCCTGCATCAGTACGTGGTGTGCAGTGCAACATACAAAGTCTGGCTGAGGAAAAGTACAGGTAGCCCCAGGGACTATCATGCATCTGTGGCAACAGTGTGGTGCAGTCCACCCAGCCAGTGTGTCCAGAAGCAGAGGGTCACAGGTTCAAGCCCCATCTGTGGTTCCTGCAGAGCATGTCCCTATGTTTTACCCTACAATGCAGATACAACAGCAACATGTGCAAAGCCCAAAGCAGCGGCGAACAGGGGTACAAACACCCACCTACACAGGCTCTACAATCCAAAGATGCATGGGGAGTCAGGCTGTTGGCCCCAGCATTGAGCTGAATTTATCACCAGAGCACTACTTCTACCCCCTGCACATTTTATAAATGTGAGCACTGTGAGCAGGACCAGTGTGGCGGGCAGGGTTGCCAACCACCCCTATCTTTGTACAATGCTGCAATAGGAGTGAGAGTGTGTGTATATGTCTATCCATTGTTCTGTGGCTGCCCACCCTTCACTGGGCCCAAAATGTCCCATTGTTACCAGGGTTAGCCTGAATAGGTGTTTAATGAGGAGCAAGGTATTTTGGGTATTGCCTGGACAGGGCAGATTGGCCAGGATGCATCTTCACAGGGTGTGGGGCAATGACTGGGACACTGTAGTGCCTGACCACCACCTGCATGGTCAGGGTGGCCACAGCATGGCATGCTGGGAGGGCGCTCACTCTGACCGAGCAGTGACCATTGCAGGTCTAGGTTCCCACACAGCACTCTACACTATCTGTCTCCAGTGATATATTTGTGTTTCCCAGTCTTGGGGTCCCAATCACTGAGTTGCCTCCTTGCCTCACATAGTTTCTCTGTGAGCAGGCTGGTGGACTGTATGTAGTTAGACTGTGCATGGTGAGAACACCTTTAAGGTACAGTCTGACTGTGCTGTCTGCTGGTGACTGGCAGACAGTGGTGGGAGGCAGTTGGGGTTTTCCAGACCTAATCCCAGCATTGCTGCTGGTCTGCCACTGCTCCAGTCATAGGTAGGGCTCTTGCCCACCAACCCTGGAGGGTTGTCTCATACAAACAGGATGGAGGTTGCTTCCCTGGGGCAGAGTCACCTGTTGTTTACCTACAAAAAGGGTGATGTGGGCCCGTTGAGAGATGTAAAATATACAACTGTGACCTATAAAGGCACTGCTACACACACCTCATGCAATTCTTGGAACCCCTCTTCCCTGATAACAGCTGCCCATGTCAGCCAGACCCTAACACAGAGTACACACCAATCTGGCTGGTGTTTGGTCCCACAGGACCACATGTGACTGTAGGATATAGATGGACACCACATTACCCTCAGCTGCACTGCAAGGAACACCTGTCACACACTGGCAGTGATGGGGCTGTACAGCAGGACTTATCTCTAGCACCACATGTACTGTGGACCTAGTGCTGGTCACTAATCCTATCCCTCAGGGTGACCACAGAACTTGCACAATGGCATGGTCTGTAGCTACTCTGTGCCAGTATCACACACTGTCAGTTTGTCTTTCCAAGCTGAGGTACCGGAGAGGTGCAGACCCCATTTGGTGATCAGCTGTAGACTGCTATTCAGCATGTGCATTGCATCATGGGTATGGTGGGGTTACCCTATGCTGGCACTAAGAGCAGACAATTTGTGCGGTGACCTGCAGTCCTTCTGTACCCAGACATACACCATGGAGTTATAGCCTACTGGTTAATACAATGCCATTCTTTGCAGTGTTCATGGGTTCACTTCCTCATTGTTCCCCCCTCTCATGCCTGTCCTACTCATATAGTGTGCATGCCTGTAGAGGTCATATTTTTGCAGATCTGTGCTTCCAGCCCATAATACCCTCACCACAATTGCCAACATTCCCTCGGTCCGTCTATCTGCGTCTGTCAGCTGTGTAGAGTCCTGTCTGCCAGTGCAGGCTGCCACCCCATGTCATACCCTTTCCTGCATTGTGCCTCTTCATGCTTGCCTCACCTGTGCCTGATCTGCATGGCACCACCACTCCTCTGTCCACCCATCATTGTAACTATCCTGCCACCTCTGCCTCCACTGGGGGACACATATTCCCATTGTCTGCCACCAACTGTTTTTCTGGTACTTTACATTGCCAACACTCTGTGCTGTGGTACAGCTGCCCCACCATGTTTGTCATCAGTACTGGCAGGGACATAGGATGCCCGCAGATATGGCAGGTCCAGCGGCTCCCACTTCTCCCTCCTTCACTCACCTGTTCATTGCCTTTCCTGAGTGCTCTATCTAGTGTTAGGGCTACATCTGTCTCTGTTCCGCACAGGTCATGCATGTCATCCTGAGGCACCTTGCAGTCCCTAGGGCACACTAACCTAGGACACCATAACGTTGTTAGGCCACCTTAACCTATGGTTCCATAGCCCAGGATGCCTTCTGTGGTGCCTTGTACAAGGGTGCCTAATATGGCGCTTAGCCTAGGAGGCCCTATAGGGTGCCTTGCAAGGCGCTTAACAAGGTGCCTTGCAAGGTGCCTTACAAGGCGCCTTGTAACGCTCGTTAGTCTAAGGCGCCTTGTAATGAGTGTTAGCTGTCAGCTTGCTGTAACGATGCAACGTCCATGCCTTTATATGGACATCTCTACCTTTACTGCGGAACCTACTGTGAATGACATTACCGCAGTTTAGTAAACATACCCCTTAGTAATCATACCCCAAGGTGACCTACAAATAATGTACAAAATCCAACTATTGCACACACACATAATCTGTCATATCACCAACCTTAAAACCCTTATATATACATCTATATATAACATCCCATATGAATGTTCTCATCACTACTTAATTCCTACTGCTGCCAATGCGGTAGTTTGACTGCCTCATTTGGGAGGCAAAGGGTGGGGTGACATATTTGCATATTCATTTGGATATTCACATATCATTTTGCATATTATTTGCATATTCATTATGGTTGTCTTTAAAAGCATTAGATGGATAGGAAGCCAGTATATCAAACAGGCAAGAGATGAGTTGGTGCTCCAAGACACTCAAAGAGGAAGCAGAGGTTCTCATTCAGTGACTATATAATTAAAATGCAGCAAAAATTGTAGCTGTTTAATTATTTAGCTTTGAAAAAAAAGCCCTAAAGGAACTGGGAATAAATGCCTTGAAAAAAAGCCCCAAAGGAACTGGGGGTTTCCTTGCTATACTTTGTGTTTTCAGATAAGTACTGAAACTTTTAAAAATATTGAAAACAAATATTGATTTTGAATTTAGTCAGTTACATAAAAAGGATTAAAATAGAGCGAGGGATCATGTGAGTTGAAGTGTTTCTCTTCTCCTCACTTTTTCAGTGCTCCGACAATTTATGATTATTGTAGCCTTCTTCACTGGTGGCCTCTTTGCACTGTAATTATTTAGCTTGGCACTCTAAGATAAAAAATACTGACACCTATAAATATAGATTCTACAAAAAGCAAAGGAGATGGTAAGGTGCTCACATGCCAAGGGGTAAAAAGTAAAAGAGAAGTACAGCATAGTTTCTAACACCAAAATAAAATTAGTTATAATTTTCACTAATTTTATTTGGTGTTAGAAACTGTTATGATTCTCTCTTTTTCTTTTTCAACATTTATTTTGTGTCCAACAAAAACCGTCCTCAAAAAGTAGGTGCAGAGCGGAATTAGGACATTTCACCATAGAATCCAACATACAAGAAAAAACAATTTGATTCCAGTGCCCTTTCACTAACAACCTCTGCAGTACCAGTCCAATTGTGAACTAAAACAAAACCCTACAAAAGTCACTGAAGATCTATAAAGCAAATCTATCATGCCATAATGACACCAGTTTCTAAAATTAACACAATAAGGAGCCTACCGAGAGAAGAGCAGCACCATACATATTATAGTGGGCTTTAGAGAATTCTTACACCTATTCGGAAAACTGGACAAGCCAGATTACAACAAAGAAACACCATGCTTACAGAACACATGGCATTGGACACACAGGCAGAACACAGTTAGACCCTCACCAAGAACAGAATAAATTATAACAAACTCAAAGTAGAAAAATATAGACAAAATTAAATTGAAACCCCAACAAGCTAGGCTTTGCATGAAGTGCAACACAAGAAATAGAAACAGTGATGCAGATCCCCCTGTACTCTGTAAAATATAAAGATGGCATATATAAATATAAATATAAAATCCAAAAACTGACATATTCTGACATACTTAAACTAAAAATAAATTTGTTACCTTTATTATCTAGCTATTTTATTTTTCTGATTGCTTTATGGAACCTGTGTCTCTTGGGCAAACTGCTAGGTACGTATGACCTAGATTGGCCACTGTTGGAAACAGGATACTGAGCTTGATGGACCTTGGTCTGACCCAATATGGCATATCTTATGTTCTTATAGTATCTGTTTCTGCATGTCAGAACCATGTCAGAGAGGGCGGGACCAGACCAGCTTTCCAGCAAGAATGTGCTTAAAAAACACATTTTTAGATTTTTTTTTCAAATCGGAGGCCAGTCCACTGCTGTCGCTGCTGCAGCAGACACAGAAAAGGCAGTGGTAATAGAAGCAGCGTAAGTGGTGTGGGGGGGGGCAATGCCCCCCCTTGTCCCCCCTCAAACTACGCCCAAGGCTGCCCCTAATGAACCTTCACTGGCCCATTTATCAGTAGCCCTTTCTCATCAAAAGCTTTGATATGATATGGCTGAGTATGCAGCTTTTGCCTAGCACTATGTCATTCCTTCCCATTTGAAATTCAAGCCCAGAGCTCACATAAAAAATTTCAAAAACTACTTAAGGCATATCTGTTTCAGAAATCATTTAGTGAGCATCTCAATGCATAGTATTCCTTATATCTACTTGATGTATCTCGATATTAGCACCTGGTGTCCTCTTCCATGTCTCCTCTTGTTTCTCTGTGGCCCATTTTACAGTGTTAATGGAAAAAAAATGTTGTTCTATTCAATTTCCTGGCCCTCTTGTTTCCTGTCCTGTGTGTCTGGTTTAAAATTATTTTTTTATTGACTTGCATTTTTATGTATGCATCTGTCAGATGGCCGTCTTGGCTCAAATTGTTTGTAAGCTGCCGTGTCACCAAATTTCTTTTATTAATGGTGGTACATCAAAATATATAAATACATTGAGCATGTAACATGAACCCAAAATTGCATGTGGCATGAATACTCCTGAATACTCCTCCAGAAGTATCTCAAAAGATGAATGCAGTTTCTTCAGCCCCACTAACACAGCAACTGATTTCTTTGTTTTCACGTATAAGTAATTCTTCAGAGGCAATCATATTCAGCCAACCCATCTGCTTCAATAAGAAAGCAAAGCAATATATCATCAGCATCATAGTAATACTTCAGGCAGGCTTCCTGAATGACCCAGCATGGGGAAGGGGAGGGAGGGAATATAATAAAATAGTAAATGACATCAGATAAGGACCAGCAAGACTCATCCAGTTTGCCAAGTAAGCTGCTTGTACTTTAGGTTGTAATTGCCACAGCAAGCAGGTTGTCCCCTCTATGGGGTATGTTTACTAAAGGGCGCTAACATGCGTCCGGCGATAATGTGCAGGATGTCATAAAAGGAGTGGGCGTTCCGGTCTAAACGTAGCAAGGTGCATTAATGTGCGATAATGTGCGCTGCGCACATTATCGCCGGATAAAGGGAGCAGTGCACGTTAACGCGTGGTAATCCTAAGTAGGCGCGCTGACCTGCAACTACAGTAGCAGAGCTGTGGCACAATGGTTAATACAGTGGCCAATGATACTGGAGTCATGAGTTTGATCCCCCAGTGTGCCTAATGAACAAGGCTGGCTGAGTCATCTCCCTTTATGTTTAAGTAGTGTTTTTGAGGCATTTTATGTTTATTTTAATTAGTGCTGTCAGCAAACACACCCTCACAGTGGCGTAACCCAAGGTGCTGCATAAGGCACGCCATAGGGCACATTATAAAGTGCACTATCCGCCAGGGCACCCTATAATGTCCCCTATAGGATACCGTATAAGGCCCTTTATAAGGCGCCTTATAAGTTGTTCTATAAGGCGCCTTATAAGACACTTTATGGGGTGCCTTATGAGGCACCCTAAGGTTACAGCACCTTTCTTTGCTGCCAGCACTAATTTACATTAAAAACAGACAATGCCTCAGACAGCCCTATCAAATAACCCCACTGTGACCTCTGGCTCTACAGGCAGTGAAGTAACCAGTGGGCCACAGCTCTATAACAACTAACAAACCCCTGGCTGGCTACAGAAGGACTGTAGGTCACCACACAAACTGTCTGCTGTGGTTACCAGGATAGGGTTAACCCACCCATACCCATGATGCACTGCACATGCAAATCAGCAGTCTACAGATGATCACAAGATGGGGTATGCACCCCCACAGCACCTCGGCCTAGTAGGGGGAACTGACCATGTGCACCCCCAGAGCACCTCAGCCTGGTAGGGGGAACTGACTGTGTGCACCCCCACAGACCCTCAGCCTGGTAGGGGGTACTGACCATGTGTGTTACTGGCACAAAGTAGCTACAGACCGTCACATTGTTTGGGTACTGTGCTCACCCTGAGGGTGAGGGGGGGGGGGCCCAGCACCAGGTCCACAGCACCTTTCATGGCTGAAATAGGCCATGCTGCAGGTCCCCATCAGTGCTAGCGTGTGTGATAGGTAGTTCCTGCAGACACACCTAGGATACATCTGTATTTCTCAGCCATGTTTAGCCCTTATGGGCTATGATGCAGCCAGAATAGCACATATCTTGTGTTGGTGCCATGATCACATGATTGTAGGAGGGGGGTGTTTGGACCCATAGGCAGATTGTGTACCACCACCCAGCCCACCCTCTGTGGCTTAAGGTGGAAAACAGGATCTCCCACCAACAGATCCACATTATACCTCCCTGCAATGGTGGCAGTAGAGGGGACCATAAACCCCAGTCCTGCTGGGGAACAGACACCCTACAGGGCAGTCAATGGAGATCTGTACACATCCATAAGGCAAGGCAGACAGACAAACAGAAGGCCTGGAAATGCTCAGTTGCCCCCCACCACTATCTGACATCCTCCAACCACTGTACCCTGCAAGGTGTTCCAGCCAGACACATACTAACTGCAGACAGTCTGCTAGCTAGTCCATAGTGCATGTTCCTGGAGGAGATGCATGTACCCAGAACTGGGATGTCAGCATACACACCAAGCAGATAAGTCAGTGATTGGGCCCCAAAAGAGAGCACATAAATATCACATGAGAGAAATACTATATAGCACTATGGGGGAACCTAGCCATGCCGTGGTCACTGCTCAGTCAGAGTGAGAGTGACCTCCCAGCAAGACATGCTGTGGCCGGGCACTACAATGTCTGAGCCATTGCCCTAGGTCCTGTGCAGATGCATCCTGGTCAGGTACCCTGTCCAGGATATACCCATGGTACCTTGCTCTTCATTTTGTCATATTGGCAGGCCAATACTGGCAACAGTGCTGGCAGAGTGGGCTGTGGAGGGTGTTGGCAGCCAACACACACTGGACAGACAGACACACACTCCCACACCTATGCCAGCATTGTGCAACTATAGAGGTGTTTGGCAGCCCTGGCCACCGCACCAGTCCTGGGCACAGTGCAGGCATGGCTATGGTATGCAATGCTGTTGGGGTAACTCCCCAGGGTGGTAAACACTGTCAGACACAAGACCTGTAGCACACTCCACAGACATCAGAAATGTTGCTATGATGCAGCTCAATCAGAAAATTGTACTTAACTTCGGAATTGCTATCTGCCAGTAATCATAGCAACCTTTTGATAGCTGTGTACCGTATTCCCAGGTTTAGGGTGGCATTGCTAAGGTATGCAAGTGCTAGTATTGGAAGATGCACGCAGGGCCCAACATCCTGCCTCTCCAGGAGGCATTGGATAATGGAGCCTGTGGGTGCGGGTGTGTCTGCCCCTGTTGGCCGCTGCTTTAGGGCAGAGGTTCCCAACTCCAATCCTGGTGTGCCAAACACTGTTTGGGTTTTCATGCTGTCCCTCATGAATATGCACGAGATACATCTGCATACCATGGGGGTGGTGCATAGAAATGCAGCACAGGCATCTTTATTAGAGGCAGCATGGAACCTGAATGGTGTTTGGCTCTCCAGGACTGCATTTGGGAGACTCTGCTCTAGGTAATGCACATGTTTATGGTGTCTGTGCTCTGTAGGGTAAAATGTAGGTGTTTTGGACATGTTTACGTCATCTGCAATAAAGGTTCTGTCTGCATTAGCACGTTTTAGTAGTGGGTAAAATAAGGGGACTGGGTTGGCAGAAACAACAGCTGGGACTGAACCTGTGACCTTCTGCTTCTGAACACACTGGTTGTGTGCACTGCACCAGCGTGTTGCCACAGAGACAGTACATTCCGTGGTGATACCATGACTGTTCGTTGCAGTGCATGGCACCCACCTACACAGGGCCTGTCTGTTGCAGTGCATGGCACCCACCTACACAGGGCTAGGCCATGGTCTGCTCTGGGCAGCTGCCACTGCTCCCTCCACCACCAGTACCCCTCCGCCACCATGCTAACATGTCTTTATATTAGAGACAGCATGAAACCTGAATGATTTTTGGCCCTCCAGGACTGTATTTGGGAAACTCTGCTCTAGGTATTGCACATGTCTATGGTGTCTGTGCTCTGTAGGATAAAAGATAGGCATTTCAGGCATGTCTATGTTATCTGCAATAATGGTTACCTCTTTATTAGTACTGAGTAAAATGTGGGGACTGAGTTGGTGTGAGCCACAGCTGGGACTTGAACCTGTGGCTTTCTGCTCCAGAACACACTGGTTGGGTGTACTGCACCACACTGTTGCCACAGAGACAGTTCATTCCCTGGGGATACCATGACTGTTCGTCAGACAGGGCCTGTCTGTTGCAGTGCATGGCACCCACCTGGAAAACTGCAGGAGGATCTGGATAAATTGGAAGACTGGGCATCCAAATGGCAGATGAAATTTAATGTGGACAAGTGCAAAGTTATGCACCTAGGAAAGAACAACCCACACTATAGTTACACGATGCAAGGCTCCACATTAGAAACCACCACCCAGGAAAAAGATTTAGGAGTCATAGGGGATAACATGTTAAAACCCTCCGCCCAGTGTGCAGCAGCGGTCAAGAAAGCAAATAGAATGCTAGGTATCATAAGGAAAGGGATGGAGAATAAAACAAAGGATGTTATAATGCCTCTGTATCGCTCCATGGTACGACCGCACCTTGAATATTGTGTGCAATTCTGGTCACTGTATCTTAAAAAGGACATAGCGTTATTAGAAAAAGTACAGAGAAGAGCCACCAAATTGGTGAAGGGGATGGAAGGATACTCCTATGAAGAGAGGCTAAGAAGGTTAGGGCTCTTTAGCCTGGAGAAGAGACGGCTGAGGGGAGATATGATAGAGGTCTATAAATTAATGAATGGAGTGGAACGGATAAACGTGGATCAATTGTTTACGCTATCAGAGTATAGAAAGACTAGGGGACATGTAATGAAGCTACAGGGTAAACTATTTAAGACAAATAAGAGAAAATATTTTTTCACTCAACGTGTAATCAAACTCTGGAATCTGTTACCGGAGGATGTAGTAAGGGCTGTTAGTATAGCTGGGTTTAAAAAAGGTTTGGACAAGTTTCTGGAGGAAAGGTCCATAAACCACTATTAAAAAGGGACCCAGGATATCAATGCTTGACCCAGTACAAGCATTGTGGAACCTGTGTCTTTTGGGGATATTGCTAGGTACGTATGACCTAGATTGGCCACTGTTGGAAACAGGATACTGGGCTTGATGGACCTCGGTCTGACCCAGTATGGCATGTCTTATGTTCTTATGTTCTTACACAGAGCTAGGCCACGGTCTGCTTCGGGCAGCTGCCACTGCCCCCTCCACCACCAGTATCCCTCTGCCACCATGCTGACATGCCCTTCTGCTGGTGGTGCTGGTGGAGCGCAGTCTCAGGCCATCCAGTGTGCGGGTAGGCGGCTGCCTATGGTGCGGGTTCTGGGGTAGGGGTGCCTGCATAGCTGTCCACGCTTCCCCCCAGAACCGCATGCCAATGTTCCGTGCCCTTGGGGGTACCTGCTGGGTGCTATCTCCTGTGACACTATGGGAAGCACACTCGTGCCCATGTTGGGCCCTCAGCAGTTGCTGTCTGGCTGTTCTGCTGTTTCAGCATTCCTATGGGCTAGCTAGGCATCACCCTAGTCCACACTGTGGCCCAGCTGCACCACACCATGTGCTGCCTGCAGCCCTCTGTGTTCCCTTTTCCAGCATCTGTCCAGTTGCCCATTCCGACATGCCCACCCTGCTGTTGCAGAACATGTGCACGCCATAGGATACCTGTCCAATGGAGTCGGAAACCCTGCTCAGCGCAATTTCACTGTGGGCTCATTCACCTTGTATGGGGACGGAGCATAGACCCTTCCAAAATTCATATCTTTTTTTTTAGCTTTCTTTGGAGTGTTTTTTGATGTTTCCCATTGATATCACTATAGCATTGCTTGGTTATGGGTTTTTTTACATTTTCTTCTGTTCATTTTCAGTGTTTATTTGCCCTTTTGTACCGTGCACATGTATCACACATCATTTTTTGTAGGTTTCCCTGGTTTTGATATACATTGCTGATGGAAATGATTTCTTTTCCCTTTAAATCGGCTCTAACGCCAGGGTTTCACTGGCGTTAGTTTTGAGCCTCGGATTTCACAGCTTTAGTGTGTGGGGAGCCTCTCCCCTCCCACTCTCCGTCCATTGACCCTCTCTCCCCACCCCTGGGGAGCCTTCCTCCGCCCTCCGGGAGCCTTTCTCTGCTTTCAGCGCTCGTTTGCGCCGCTGCATGCGTTATCGCACGATAAGGTACCTTATCGCCCGGTAACACGCCTTCATCGGGCGATAAGGTACCTTATCACCCGATAACGTCGCCGGGCGCACATTAAGACGGTTTAGTAAACATAACCCTATTTGTCTTTTTATGAAGTGTAAAAATCATTTAAGTTTTACTTTGCGTAGGAATGCTCTTCCTGTGATGTATGGATCCTCTGTGGTTATATCATGCCTTTTTTAAATTCAGTCACTGTTTTTGTACTAACCACCTCTACAAGGAGGGCATTCCAAGGATCCACTACCCTTTTCATAAAAAAGTACTTCCTGAAGTTGCTTTTAAGTTTACCTTTTTGTAGCTTCATTTCATGTCCTCTAGTTTTATAGTTTTAGTGTCTTTGGAAAAGGCATGCTGTTCATCATACCTTTCAAGTATTTAAAGGTCTATATCCTATCTTCCCTTTCCCTCATTACTTTTAAATAGGGTTGCCAACTGGCTGGTTTTCAGCCGGCCTGGCCGGTTTTTCCATGGCCAGGCCGGCTGCCGGCGCAGAGGCAAAACCGGCCCTTGAAAAGCCGTTTTTTTTTGCTCTGGCCGCAAGATCGGGAGCGGCCAGAGCAAAAAAAACGGCTTTTCTCCCAACCCGGAGGGCTTCAGAGGGAGCCGGGGAAGCCCGCGCGAGGCCCCGGCTCCCTCTGAACAGCCGCCAGCGTGAAGAGCCTTTACCTTCACGCTGGCGGCTGTTCCTGTGAAGCCGCGATTGGTGGGAAAGGTTAAAGGCAATGCCCTTTAACCTTTCCCAGCATTCGCGGCTTCACAGGAACAGCCGCCAGCGTGAAGGAAAAGGCTCTTCACGCTGTCGGCTGTTCAGAGGGAGCCGGGACCTCGCGCGGGCTTCCCCGGCTCCCTCTAAAGCCTCAGACCGCCGCGGGGTTGGGGGGGGGGGGAGCCAAGGACTGCCGTGGGGGGGGTGGGGGGGGGGGGCCCGGACTGGAAAAGGGCTAGGAGGGGGGAATTTGACTGGAAATGGGTTGTGATGGGGGGGGGGGGCCCTGGACCGTAAAAGGGCTAGGGGGGGGGACTTGGACTGGAAAGAAATGGGCTGTGATGGGAGGGGACCTGGAAAGAAAAAGGGCTATGGGGGGGGGGGACATGGACTGGAAATGGGTTGTGATGGGGAGGGGGACCTGGACTGTTAAAGGGCTAGGGGGGGAACTTGGACTGGAAAAGGGCTATGGGGGGGAACTTGGACTGGATATGGGCTATAGTGGAGGGAGGGGGGAACTTGGACTGGAAATAGGCTGTGATTAGGGGGACTTGGACTGGAAATGGTTTGTGAAGGGGGGGGGGACCTGGACTGGAAAAGGGCTATGGGGGGGCATTGGACTGGAAAGAAATGGGCTGTGATGGGGAGGGGGACCTGGACTGTAAAAGGGCTATGTGGGGGGGGGGGACATGGACTGGAAATGGGTTGTGATTGGGAGGGTGACCTGGACTGGAAAAGGACTATGGGGGGGGGGACTTGGACTGGAAATGGGCTATGGTGGAGGGAGGGGGAACTTGGACTGGAAATAGGCTGTGATTAGGGGGGCTAGGACTGCAAATGGACTGTGATGGTGGGGGGGGAGGTAGGACTGCAAATGGGCTGTGATGGTGCGGTGGGACTCGGACTGCAAATGGGATGTGATGGGGGGGGGCCAAGGACTGGAAATAGGCTGTGATGGGGGACTTGGACTGGAAATGGGCTGTGATGGGGGGGGGGGCTAGGACTGGAAATGGCCTGTGATGTGAAGGCTAGCACTGGAAATGGGCTTATGAAGAGCTGGAATAGGACTGGAAATGGGCTGATGTGGGGCATGGGAGAATGGTACTAGAAGGGAGTGGATGCTGGGTGGGTCTAGAACTATAAGGGAACTGATTTTGGGGGAGGACTAGAATAGATGGGGAATGAGTGGAGAGGGGAAAAATATTTTGTGTGGAAGAAAATTCTATGATGGGCTGGGTATTGGGAGAGTGAGGGGCTTGAGAATGGAAGGGTGAAATTTAAATGGATGATAAAGGAATAAGGAAAGAATTGGGGGAAAGAGCAAAAGGGAAACAATCAGTATGTTAAAGCAGAAATAGAGAGAGAATGGAAAACATCTAAAAGAGAAGAAAGGACAAATGGATAGCTTGCAGAAGACACGAAGAAACCAGAAGAAAGTGACTGGAGCAGTTGCAACTGAAAAATAAAACGCCCAAACAGAAGGTAGAAAAATACTTTTTATTTTGAATTTATTAGCTGGAATATGTTTGGTCTGGGAAGTGTGTATTGATAACATCATTGCGTTTTTGTTTAGTGCAAGAGGAAATTACTTTATAGTTTTATTTCTCCAGTGTTGTACATTTCATGTTTGGATTTTGGGGTTCCCAGCTTAATTATTATCTGACCAAGGAAGTTAGCCTACACGTATCCTCAGTAATTTTTGTGGGTGGGGCTGGGGGCGGGGCAGGGGTGGGACTAGGGGCGGAGAATGGGTGGAGCATGGCGAGCCACAGGTGTCGGGTTTTTCTCGGTGAAAAAGTTGGTAACCCTACTTTTAAAGTATTCATATTCAGGTCTTTAAGTCTCTTCTCATACTGCTTCAGGTACAAACCCCATAGCATTTTGGTAGTTTTCCTCTGTACTGCTTCAAGTCTTTTTATATCCTTAGTGAGATAAGGCCTCCAAAACTAAACACAGTACTCTAAGGGGTATGTTTACAAAGCAGCGGTAGCAGTCTCGGTGAGATATCGGAGCCGCAGCCTCATTGAATTCAATGGGGCTGTGGCTCCAATATCGCCCGGAGGCTGCTACCGCTGCTTTGTAAACATACCACTAAGTGAGCCCTCACTGTTGGCCTTTACAGGAGCACTATCCCAGAGGAGGTGTATCTCTGAAATTTGGATCACTTTTTCTTGTTAGAACAGAGGAGAGTTGGATGGAAGGCTTGGAGGGGGAGGGGATTATTTTGCATGAAGACCATAGTTGAATGATCTTTTGTTGACAAGTGATTGGTTATGACCTTTTGATTGGACTTTGCTTACTATACCAAAATAATGCATGCTGTAATGGAGGGCTGGGTGTATAGGGGAGAAAAGTAAAAATGAATAATGTTTCCAGAAATGCGTTCTGAGAGCCTCCTGGCATGTTTAAAGGGTCGCTCATGTCGGGGAGTGAAGTTGTATTTGTTACCTTTCAATAAACATTCTAAACACAATGAAAAATAGGCACCTACATGTTTTTACATAGAAACATAGAAACATGATGACAGAAAAAGACCACATGGCCTATCTAGTCTGTCCTTCCATAACAACAACTACAACAGTCCACTTTTTACCTTTAGAGATCCTCTGTGTTGGTCCCATGCTTTTTTGAATTCAGTTACTGTCCTCATCTCTACCACCTCCACTGGGAGACTATTCCATGGATCCACTACTCTTTCTGTAAAGAAATATTTCCGCATATCACTCCTGAATCTATCTCCCTTCACCCTCATCCCATGTCCCCTCGTAGCAGAACTTGCTTTCAATTGAAAGAGGCTCTCTCCCTGAACATTTATGCCACGGAGGTATTTAAACATCTCAATCATATCACCTCTATCCTGCCTTTCCTCTAAGGTGTACATATTAAGATCCTTAAGTCTGTCCTCATATGCTTTATAATGAAGCCCATTAATCATTTTAGTAGCAACCCTCTGCACCGACTCCATCCTGTTCACATCCTTTTGAAGGTGCGGTCTCCAGAATTGCACACCATACTCCAAATGAGGTTGCACCCAAGACTTATACAGAGGCATTATCACCTCCTTTTTTCTGCTAGCCATTCCTCTCCGTATGCACCCAAGCATCCTTCTAGCTTTTGCCGTCGCCTTTTCTACCTGTTTAGCTACTTTAAGATCATCAGACACAATCACGCCTAGGTTCCGCTCTTCTTTAGTGGACAAAAGTACTTCACCTCCTATACTGTATTGCTCCCTTGGATTGCTGCAGCCCAAATGCATGACCTTACATTTTTTAACATTAAATCCCAGCTGCCAAATTCTAGACCATTCTTCAAGCTTAGCTAGATCCCTCCTCATGTTATCTACACCTTCCTGGGTGTCTACTCTATTGCAGATTTTGGTATCATCCGCAAAGAGGCAAACCTTACCTGACAGCCCTTCCGCTATATCACTAACAAAGATGTTAAAAAGAATCGGACCAAGGACAGATCCCTGGGGCACACCACTGGTAACATCCTTCTCCTCAGAGTGAGCTCCATTTACTTGTACTCTTTGTCGCCTCCCACCCAACCAATTTCTAACCCAAGCAGTAACTTTAGGGTCCATCCCTAGGGTGCTCAGTTTGTTTATAAGTCGCCTGTGAGGAACAGTGTCAAAGGCTTTACTGAAATCTAAATACACCACATCTAGAGCTCTCCCGCGGTCCAACTCCCTGGTCACCCAGTCAAAGAAATCAATCAGATTTGTCTGACAAGACCTGCCTCTGGTGAATCCATGCTGCCTCGGATCCTGTAATCCGCTGGACTCCAGAAACCTCACTATTTTCTCTTTCAGCAGCGTTTCCAATAATTTACTTACCACCGAAGTTAAACTAACCGGCCTGTAGTTTTCAACCACATCCTTACTTCCTATTTTGTGTAAAGACACCACATGAGCCTCTCTCCAGTCCTTTGGCACCACTCCCGACTCCAACGAGGCATTGAAAAGGTCAGTCAGTGGAGTTGCTAGAACGTCCCCAAGTTCCCTCAGTATTCTAGGGTGTATCCCATCCGGTCCCATCGCTTTGTCTACTTTAAGTTGAGCTAGTTTCTCACGAACACAGTCTTCTGAAAATTGTTCAAGATGTCCCTCGCTTCTGTTCTTATTTGTGGGTGTTTTCTGAGGTCCTGCTCCTGGTTCTTCATCTGTGAACACAGAACAAAAATATTTGTTAAGCAATTCCACTTTATCCTTATCAGCTTCTACATATTCCCCCGCTGTACCCTTGAGTCTGACAATACCACTTTTGCCCTTCCTCTTCTCACTAATATATCTGAAAAATGTCTTATCCCCCCCCCCATTTTATTGCATTGGCTATTTCCTCCTCCTTTTGAATCTTTGCCTTCTTGACTACTTTGCTAGCTTCTCTAAGTTTTTCCAAATACAGATGCCTGTCTTCCTCTCTCTGTGATCTCTTGTATTTCATGAAGGCCTCCCTCTTTTTCTAAGAAGGTGCTTATTTGCTCTTTTAAACATTGAACCGACTTGTAAAATTACCCTCTTGATGTCACCACTCCTTCCTAGAATCACTCGCAGAAATAAAACTACCAACAATTGTGATGGGAGAAAACTTTGCTGTAGTTATATTCCAATCACCAGTAAACAACATTCTATAAATACAACCAATATCTGACCCCCATCATCTCCCCAATCGGTCTTTCCCCAACTATACCTTTATATATCTTCCCCATTGTCTCTAATGTATATCCCATCATCACACTTCCACGAGTGCATTTGGTCACTCAATTAGTCGGTGCTGACTTAACTGTAGTGAAGTCCATAAAGAACCCTGTGGAAGACTACCACACACCCTACCCAACTTGCCTGCAGTGATTCCACACCATACTTCCACTGCTCATAGCGGTGATATCCACTAGCCAGTAAATCTTTTCAAAACTTGAGTCCATTCAGACCAGTATCCCTTCATCTTTAGCCATTTTTTGGGAGAAGGTTACACCTTTCAACAACTGTGGCAACAAACACAAAATCCCACCCCTCAACTTGGGCTCCCCATAGCACTCCCTCAAAAACAGAACCCAAAAATAGAAGACGCGGGAGAAAAGACAAACACAACTGTGGCCCCACTATCTACTGCCTGTTTCCACCCAACTAAATTCCAGCCCTCCAGATCTCTACCCCACACTGCCAATTCCCTTAAAAATCCAATAAACATCCCCTTCCCTCCCCCTTCCCCTTTTCAAACTGGGCACTACCCCTTGGATGAGGACTCTGCCATTCTCTAGGGTCCATGGTTTAAACCAAAGGCCCTCTTTATATTGCAGTCCATAAGTTTAATTTTCCTAAAGAACATGAAAGGATATATAATAGGTGCAATTTATTGTTCCTTAAAGTATGTCCACTGTCTGCTCAGTGGGACACTTGCAAAGAAGGTTGCCATGATCAAAGCCCCACATCAAATTATATCTGATAATGCCTTTTTAAGAACTCCGGGCCCGATATACGAAAAGCATTTACACAGTTTACAGCCTTTTAAACTATGTAAATGCCACTTCCGGGATATTCAATGGCTGGATATCCCCTCTCTTATCTCTTATATGCCCTGATGCTAACCGCTTAGCATTGGGGTGTGTTGGGGGTATTCCAGGGAGGAGCGGAGGTGGCGACAATCGATAACCAGGCGGCAGTGATATTGTATCCTGCCCTGTTAGCAATTGCGCCTAAAAGATAGGCAAGGCAAAAGCTTGCCTATCTTTATGAGCAGTAGCTAACCAGGCAGCATGCAATAGCGCTGCTGCCCAGTTATCAACTTCGGCTGAGAGGCAGTGCTGCGATCCCAGATATTCAATGTCAGGGCCGCATAGCACTCCTAACTCAATATCGGGCCCTCACAGTTTACAGAAAGTCAGAAAATTCAGAATCTTGTGATATCAGGCATGATTTCAGATTCCACTGCATAAGCTGAAAGAAGGTGTGTTTCCTGCAATTAGTTTTCGATACCAAACCTGCCCCCCCTTCTTCCCCCCAGATTCCGAAGTTAGCAAAGACATTACTATAAGGAAGAACTGAAAAGTGGTTGGGCAAAAGGTAATTGCTTTATAGAAGTGTGCAGGAGATTTTAATCTCTATTTGTTTGCTTTCATTCAAAGATTATAATTAAAGTCACTGTAGTGTGTTTCATGAAGTAGAAAGCATTTGCACACAAGCTGGCAGTAAAATATGCCAGAAGCTGCTATTTCTTTCAAGAACACCATCGACTTCATTAGGCCCAGTGAACAGAAAAATAGAATCAGTCACATTTTATTCATATGTTTTCAGTGTTTCTGAGAGTGATATTAGAATGTATGATGTATTTCAATGTATTTTTAAAATCTTTTAATTGGTTTTGTAATACAGCCCATTCAAAACAATGAAAAAAGAAAGCTCTCATTACTGGAGAAATAGTATTTGCTGGCTCGACTTTTCTTCCCCCTTTCCAGAGCTCAGATGCATTACCTCTGTACGACCTTCATGACCCACTGATGCCAATGATGGGAAACTTAATTCTTGGTCTCTTACATTGTTCCTATATCATTTGAATAAAAATCTGAATGGAGCTTCCTTTATGCTCCATTTATGTTTGTGTATTTAAGTTCGAGAATTTGAAATATATTTTTCATGACCCTATACAATTGGAAAATTTCCTAGACAACACATTTCCTTTAAATTTATTGCAACTTAAGCTGGTTCTGGGGAGAAATAATGGTAGGTTTACATTTTATATGCCTCAGGATAGCCACTTTTTATTTCCTTATATTATTTCCTTGATTTGTATTGGCCCTATTGTTGTAGAACTGTTCCTCTAATTTTTGGTCTTGTTGTCAATCTGGGTTGGCTTTGATATTGCTATGTTTTACTTATTTCCTGAATGCTTCCAATCTGTATTTTGATTCCCATTCAAGAGTTTGTCTTGATTGTGATATTTTAACTATGCATTAAAAAAACACTAGACATTCTGAATGGGCTGCATGTGTTCCTACAGGCTGCATGTGTTCCTACAGGTTTCAGGAAACCCTGTTGTGGTTAGATTATTATTGACTATCCGAGTGGCTGAGTGCAATTGTGGAATGGGAGGTTGGGGAAGAAATTGATTTATGTCATTGGCAAACTTAAAAGGGGCAACTGATTTATGGACCAATGAAAGGAGAGACTGGGATGGGAAGTTATATTGGTATTGTGCTGTCTTGTTTTGCCACCACAGTTCTTTGTGATTTTTGTACTGACAGGATGAAAAAGGAGAAGTGGGTGTGATGCCTATGTTAATTTTGTCTGTCCAACAAATTAGTTGCACACAATTTAGCCTCTACATAAGAGAAAGGACTTGAAGCATTCTGGAGGTGCTATATACTGTAACTAACTGAACAGCGCTGATATTCTGTCCAGTGTGGTCACAGTTACTTGGAGAAGTCTAGCCACAGTAGAGGACTGCCCTAAAATTCTCCAGGACCAAGCAGGAAGTCAGTCCTCACATATGGGTGATGTCGGCGCCGACGGAGCCCTCGCAGAGCAATTTCCCCAGCTTTCAAAGAAAGCCTTTGGGAATTGCAGCGCGCATGCGCGGTCCCCTTCCCGCCCAAGGGTGCCATCTTGCTCAGTCTTCTTTTTTCCACGGAGCCCTACAGACGCTGTTTGTGATCGCCGCTGAAAAAGTTGATTTTCTCTCTTATGTTTTATTCTTTCTCGGTTCGACGCCGGATCCTTTTTCCCGCCCGGACCCACTACGCCGGTATTGGGTCCGTTTCTTTATTTTTCGGTTTTTTGTCCTTCGTGACAAGCGTTCGCGCCATTTTTTTCATTTTCACTGGCAGCCCTGTCTTTTGACCTCGCAGGGGCCCTTTTTCCCACAATGGCTGCCAGCGGGTTTAAGAAGTGTGATCGCTGTAAGAAACTTATGTCTCTTACCGACACACACGACTGCTGCCTCCGCTGCCTCGGACCTGATCATGACCCGATGATCTGTGGTCCATGTGGGAAGATGTCCTCAAAAGCGTTGAGGAGTTGGCAGCATCAACGGGAATGAATCTTCTCTGACTCCGCGTCCGGCCGGGCCTGGACCTCGTCAGAGGCTTCGACGTCCCGGGACTCCGGTCCTGAGCATCGTCGGAGTTCCTCTGAGCGGGGGTCTCCTACCCGGGAACATCATCGGAAGAAAAAACCCGCAAGGGCGGCGTCGGTGGACGCTGCTGGTTCCTCGAGGGCCAGGTCGCATAGCCCCGATAGCCATCCTGGGTCCTCGGAGTCGGAGAGGCCTTCGAAACATCCTCGTCTCGAAATGGAGTCGCCTGGACACGTGAGTACTGTAGTCCTCGTGGACTCGCCTCTGAAGGAGCCGACATCGGGCCCGACGCCGTCGGGGCCCGAGTCGGGGGCTGCTGGGTCTCCTGAGCTTGGACTCAGGTTGACGGCCTTGGAGAGCAGTTTGGCTGCCTTCATGGACCAGCAGCGGGCATTGATCGCTGGCCTCGCCAATGCGTCTGCCCCGGCCACCGGGACGTCGACGTCCAAGTCGACCCCGGAGACCGAGCCGATCCTCGAGTCCATGTGAGCTCGAGTCGATCCTCGGTCGCGGTCTCCCTCGGCCTCCCGTTTGGGACCGAGGTCGTCGACGCCGACACCCTCGGCATCGGGGCGGAGGGCATCGGTGCCTGCATGACCGGAGCCACTCGATTCCTCCTCCGAGGAGTCCGACTGGGAAACGGAGGACGAAGAGTCACCTGGTACTTTTCGGACTCGGTGTGTCCCATCAGACTCGCCCGAGTCTGAACCTCGGAGACGGTCCCCCCGGAGGACACCCGGTTCTCGGACTTTGTGCGGGATATGGCCAAGGCCTTGGCATTCCCCGCGGATCCCGAGGAGGAGCCTCGAGCCGAAGAGCTCGATGCCCTCCAGTATGACTCTCCCCCGAAGGAGGCCTTTACTGTACCGGGTCCTCCGATGCTGGAACGACTTCTCTTCCGCATGTGGGAGAGCCCGGCGTCGGCGCTGGTGTTAAGCAAGTGGGTCGATTCCATTTATCGAGTCCGCAAGAGCCCCGGGTTCCAAAAGGCACAACTACCGCACCATTCCATGGTGGTGGAATCGGCCATGCATCGACTCAAGAGTCAGAAGATGCACTCCTCGGTGCCTCCCGGCCGGGAGGCCCGGAGCCTGGATGCCCTCGGTAGAAAGTGTTTCGAGGGCTCTATGCTTGCTTGTCGAGTCCAGACCTACCAGCTCTATATGGGCATGTATCTCTGAGATCTGGCAAAAGAAATTGCCGGGTTCTCTGCTGGTCTCTCCGAGGAACCTTTGCAGAGGTTCCAAGCCTTGTCCACTGGCATTCGAGAGTGCTCGAAGTTTATCTCTCGAGCAGCCTACGATGGCTTCGAAGCATCGACTCGAGTAGCCGGGGCCGGCATCGGTGCCCGCCGACAGGCTTGGCTTCAGTCATCCGACCTCGAGCCATGGGTCCTTGACAAGTTGGTTGATGTCCCCTGCAGAGGTGAAAACCTCTTTGGCAAACCCATGGCTGAAAAGGCTGCACAAATCGAGACCGAGACTCTGACCAGAAATAGGCTGTCCAGAAAAACCTCTGCCCCTTCTCAGAAGAAGAAGGGCTCGGGGAAAAAGCCCTTTTACCTGAGGAAGGCGGCTGCCTATAAATACTACCCTCAGTATCAGGACTCAGCAGCTCCCCAAAAGGGTCAGCAGGCCAAGGGACGGGGTAATGGGTCCTGTAGGCAGCAGGCCCCCAAGCCCACAACACCGGCCCCTACTCAGCAGGGTGGGGTTTTTTGACTCTATCAGCATAGCCTCTTCCCCTCAGCTGGTTTCTCTCAGCACAGGAGGCCGGTTGGTCCACTTTGCCCACAGGTGGTCAGCCATCACATCCAATACCTGGGTACTTCATATAGTTCAGAAGGGCTATCTGCTACACTTTCACCAGGTACCTCCCTCCTACTTTCCAGGGGAGCCTCCAAGACTCCCTCTGCACAGGGACTTACTCCTTCAGGAGTTAGCAGGCCTTCTTCTGGACCAGGCTGTGGAACCGGTGCCCCACCACCTGAGAGGTCACGGCTTTTATTCCAGGTACTTTCTGATACCAAAAAGAACAGGAGGCCTCAGACCCATCCTGGACTTACAAAACCTCAACAAGTTCCTGGCGAGGGAAAAGTTCAAGATGCTTACCCTTGGAATCCTGCTGCCCTACCTCCAGCGGGGAGACTGGCTATGCTCCTTAGATCTAAAGGATGCCTATACTCACATCCTTATTCATCCAGACCACAGACAATATCTCAGGTTTGTTGTGGGAGGAAATCATTACCAGTACAGAATACTGCCCTTTGGCCTATCCTCCGCCCCCAGGGTGTTCACCAAATGCCTAGCAGTGGTGGCGGCCTATCTAAGACTTCAAGGCCTTTTTGTGTTTCCATACCTGGACGACTGGCTCATCAGGGCCCAGTCTTCCCAAGAGGCCTCTCAGGCCACACATCGCACTGTGTCTCTGCTCCAACACTTGGGCTTTGTCATAAACTTCGCAAAGTCCACTTTGCTCCCATCTCAAGATCTCGAATTCATCGGCGCAAGGGTAAGCACACTTCAGGCGCGGGCCTTCCTACCTCTGGACAGGGCCCACAGGCTCATGGATCTCGCCAGCCACTTTCGCAGCAATTCCCTGGTCTCTGCCAGGCAATTTCTGAGACTGCTCAGCCATATGGGTTCCACGGTCCATGAGACCCCCAATGCCCGCCTGAACATGCGACCTGCTCAGTGGTGCCTTTGCACTCAATGGCATCAGGCCACGGGGAGCCTGACGGACTCAGTACAGGTCTCCGACCTGCTGGTCTCTTCTCTGCGGTGGTGGCTTCATCTGCCAAACCTGCTACTGGGAGTGGATTTTCAATCTCCTCCGCCTTCTCAGGTACTAACAACCGATGCTTCTCTCCTGGGTTGGGGAGCACATTGCCAAGGGACATGTACTCAAGGCCTCTGGACTCCTTGGGAGTCTGCGCAGCAGATAAACTTCCTGGAGCTCAGAGCCATCCGCCTAGCTCTGAGAGCCTTCTCCCACCTCACTTCTCACCAGTCTGTACTGGTCCAGACGGACAATCAAGTTGCAATGTTCTATTTGAACAAACAAGGAGGCACAGGCTCCTTCCTTCTCTGTCAGGAGGCACGAAGGCTGTGCTCTTGGGCCGTCCACCACGGCATACTCCTCAAAGCGGTCTATCTCCCAGGTCAGGAAAATTACCTGGCAGACAAGCTAAGCAGGATCCTCCAACCACACGAGTGGAGATTGGATCCATTAGTGGTTCAGCGGATCTTTCTCAAGTGGGGACTCCCCACCATGGATCTGTTTGCCAGTCCTCTGAACTGGCAACTTCCCAGATTCTGCTCTTGACAACTGCATCCTCTCAGAGTAGCGGCGGATGCTTTTCTGATTCCATGGTCCACAGGCCTCTTGTATGCCTTTCCTCCCATGCCGCTGGTGTCTCGAACACTCTTCAAAGTTCTCAGAGACAAAGCCTCGCTGATCCTAGTGGCTCCCCGGTCTCCGAGACAACCATGGTTCCCGCTTCTAATGCAGCTGGCGGTGGACACTCCTCTTCCTCTGGGGTTTCAGCCCGATCTCCTGACACAGGATCAAGAGTCTCTCCTACACCCCAACCTCCGGTCCCTTCATCTGATGGCCTGGCTGCTGAAAGGGTAGTCCTTGCTCCCCTCCAGCTGCCTCGGGAGGTGGAAGAGGTTGTCTTGGCCTCGAGGAGGTCTTCCACCCGGAAGTCCTACGCTCTTAAGTGGCGTCGGTTCTCCATTTGGTGTGCTCAGCAGTCTGAGAATCCCTTCTCCTGCTTGTTAGCAGTGGTCTTGCAATACTTGCTTTACCTCTCCAATCTGGGCCTTAAGTCCAACTCTTTCAGGGTCCACCTCAGTGCTCTCTCTGCACATCACGCACCGGTGGATGGCAGGCCTCTTTCCCACCACCCTTTGGTGACTCGTTTTCTCCAAGGCCTTCTTCTCCTTAAGCCTCCTTTGCGCCCACCAGCCCCTGAATGGGATCTGAATGTGGTCTTGCAGTGGATTACCTGTCCGCCCTTTGAACCCAGAAATAGAATTTAGACTCCCAGTGTAAATAAGATGTAGATAGGATCTGCCTGAAAACAGATAACAGCGTAAATACAATGTATATAGTTCCCCCAGTTACTTCCAAGTTGATCCCCCTGTTTATTGTAAATACAACTCAGAGTGCCTGTGTTGTATAGTTGATGTTAAATGTAAACCGCTCTGATCTAAAATAGAGCGGTATAGAAGAACTGTTAAATAAATAAATAAATAAAATAAATGGCTACCTGCCCTCTTCGTTTTCTTTCTTGGAAAACCTTGTTCTTGGTAGCCCTTACCTCTGCTAGGAGCGTTAGTGAACTGCAAGCCCTAGTGTCTGATCCTCCTTACACTAGGTTCTACAGGAATAGAGTGGTCTTACCGACTCACCCTAAGTTTCTTCCAAAGGTGGTTTCTCCTTTTCGTCTCAACCAGGAGGTGGTTCTTCCGACCTTCTTTCCCAGGCTGCACTCCAGCCGGGCAGAAATGGTCCTGCATACCCTGGACTGTAGGAGGGCCTTGTCCTTCTACCTTGACCGTACACGGGAGCATAGGAGGGCTGTTCAGCTCTTCGTTTCTTTTGACCTCAATAAATTGGGGCTACCTGTCTCCAAGCGTACTTTTTCCATTTGGGTAGCTGACTGTATCGCCTGGGCTTATGGAGCAGCCGGCCTCTCGTTGGAGGGTCGAGTCACGGCTCATCGTGTTAGGGCGAAGGCTGCGTCAGTGGCTCATCTCCGGTCTGTTCCGTTGACAGACATCTGCCGGGCTGCTACTTGGTCTTCAAGCCAGACGTTTGCGGCCCATTACTGCCTGGAGAGGGAGTCCCGCAGGGACAGTGCTTTCGGTCAGGCAGTCCTCCATAATCTCTTTGAGGTTTAGGCAACTCCTACCCTCCGGCCCTGGTGTTGGGCTACCGGTCAGGGGCGTTTTCAGAGAAGATTCCTTCCTTCTGTGCTGCTGAGCTAGAGGGAGCTCATTTTTGTGCTTGAGGTCTCCGGTAGCCTTAAGCTTGGGAGTCCCATATGTGAGGACTGACTTCCTGCTTGGTCCTGGAGAAAGAGTAGTTACTCACCTGTAACAGGTGTTCTCCAGGAGCAGCAGGAATCAGTCCTCACAACCCTCCCTCCTCCCCTTGGAGTTGCAGTCCTATCTTTTCGTTTTTGCTAATTTTTTTGCTGTCTTTTAGCTATGTCATCAGACTGAGCAAGATGGCACCCTTGGGCGGGAAGGGGACCGCGCGCATGCGCGCTGCAATTCCCAAAGGCTTTCTTTGAAAGCTGGGGAAATTGCTCCGCGAGGGCTCCGTCGGCGCCGACGTCACCGATATGTGAGGACTGATTCCTGCTGCTCCTGGAGAACACCTGTTACAGGTGAGTAACTACTCTTTATCTCAACAAAGTTATCCAGGTATGTTTACCACTCAAAGGGTTGCAAAATGTTGACCTCTTTGTAATAAAGCAGCCAACAGAACACAACTGTGTACTCTACATTTTCAGAAGATGGATAGCAGGCTTTACTTTTGCTCTCAATTTTATATACTTTACACAGAACTATAGAAAATGAGGCCCAAAAAAGACAATTCAGCCTATCTAATTCACTCATTCTAACCAACAGACCCTTTCTTACAACCTCAATCATGGTGCTTGCTGCATAATTTCTAGAATGTTCTGTTCATCTTTGTCACCTGTGATCCATATAACTATTTCAGGGATCCTTTTGCTTTTGCACACCTACAAATTTTGCAGAATCATTGGATAGTGATCATTCTCTACAATGAGTGACAGTTTTAACGGTCTTTTTTTTTTTGCTCCAGCATTTCATATTGCAATGAACAAAATACAGTATAACATTTGAAGTATGATGGATATAGAATAAAATGTAGTGGGTGTTCAGGAACACGTAAGCTATGTAGAGGACTTATCACAGCAGAGTTCCATGCTTTGAAGCACTTTCATATTTTTTCATTGATAAAAGAAAGCATGTTTCATTCTTTGAAGCTAAATTCTTGAATTTCTATATTGTTAGCTCCACGCCAAACCTAAAAGAAACATCTGCTCTCATAAAAGATCAGCTTTTCAAATTGTGTGCCACAGAGCTTAAAGAGAATGACAGTTCTGTCTCTTCCATTTTACGTATTGAATCTGATGACTCAAGAAGAAACTCTTCTATATTAACAAGAAACCTAGAGTGGGCCAGATGTTTGGGTTCAAAGCAAGGTACCTTGACTTCTGTAATGATGGGGGAAGTGATTTTCCCAAGTTTTATATTGGTTGATGTTTATTATGTGCTAAGAAATGAATTCTGGGAGCTGTTTAAAAAATGTTTCTGGTCATGACACTGTAGTTGCTTGAGTGATTGCTTGCGACAAGGGGGTGACGGCTGGGATAGACTATAGGAAAAAAGATAAAATTAAGAATGGTCAAAGGCTTATACTTCTATAGAGCCAAAAACAGGGAAACCAAACATGGTAACAATGTAAAATACTTTGGGCCCAATATTTAAAAGCCCTTATGCGGTTTCTCAGGTAGGAGTGAAGAGAGATATTCAGTAGTACTAGCCAAACAGTGCTGCTGTGTATTTTCACAGGCCACCCCGGCACTATCTGGTTAGTGCAGGGGCTATCCATGGGCAGAGTGGCCATTATTTGGATAATGGCGGCAATTAGTCAGCTAGTGGCGATTGTCTACCACTATTCGGATAATTTATCAGGATAGTTTAGGATAGTGGAAACGCAGGTGATGTTATTTATCACATGTTATCTGCAGCAAAGACTGTTTTATGCAATGCTATGATGTAAAAGTTTAACATTCAAGGTCTGGTGCCCTCAAAATAATGGTAAGCAAGGTATGCAGTCATAAAATAAGAACCAAAACTTTTGTGCATGCAGGTGAAATTAGCAATTGAATGTTAATTCCACTTATTTCAACTGGGGATGATGAATAAGGCAAAGCTAAACAAGTACAATGTACTAACAATAAGAATATAAGTTTTGGGACAACTGCAGTCACAGGCGACCACATAAATCCTCTATCTGTGCATTTTCAAAAAGTTAGGGAAGAGGTCGGACAGAACCAGAGTGGGACTAAAAATTAGCAAGTCAAAATTAACAGTCGTAGTCAGAGTTTTTGTTAAATGCCAGCCACAATGCTTTTAAATATAATATGAATATTCAGTACGGCAAAGTGTATAGCGAACAGTGATGACTGTGATACAGTGATACAGTATAGAGTGGTCAGTGATACAGTATAGAGTGGTCAGCACCATAGCCATCCGAATAGTGGCAATATTTAGTCTGCTAGCCTGATAACTATTCAAATAACTATAAGATGTTATTTTATTTATTTATAAAAGTTTATAACACTTTTCTGAAAAAGATCAATCAAAATGGTGTACAATCATAAATAAAACATTATAAATCCCAACTGCCCCCCTTCCATTCCATCTGCCTACTTCCAGAAATAAAACCGTCTTTAAAGCCTTTCAAAAATTTGACAAAGTTGTCATTGACCTCAACTGCTCATTCAATCTCTCAGCTGCCACTACTCAGAACACATGAGACTGCCAATTTGTTTTCTATACCTCCTCTAAATTAGGAACATTCAACAATTGACCCTGTGAGAAATGTAATGGATGAGGAGGGACATACCAACCCAAGATCCCCTTATATATTCTGGCTGTGAATCATGCAAAATCTGGAAGGCAATAACTAACATTTTAAAAATGCAGTGCTTTTGAATAGGGAGCCAATGCAAACGTGCCAATAAAGGTTGTGCACTGTCCGACCTATGTGCTCCCAAAAGGATATGGGCCATTGTATTTTGTGAAACCTGAAGCAAACATCTCTTTGACAACCCCACATATAAAACATTGAAATAGTCCAGCACCTCCTGCACAAAGGACTGAACTACCAACTTTAAAGCCCCCTGATCCAAAAATGGCCACAGTTGGCAAGCCAACCACAGCTTCAAGAACACCATCCTAGACACCTGACTAATTTGCTTATCCCCAATCTCTTCCCTCTCCAAAATAACTCCTTATGATTTCAATTCATCCTTCTAGGGTATAATAAAACCTGCCATACTCAGTAGAGACTGCAAATCTGCCTGCTCAATAGACCCAAACCTCAGGCACACAGTTTTATCCACATCCAAACCAGCCCACTACAAACTAACCAGGCCTGCACCTTCTCCAAACAATTATTCAGTTGCTTCACCATCTCCAAATCTCCCATCAACGAAACCAATATTTGTATATTATCCACATAAACCAGAAATTGAAACCCAAAAGATCTCATAAAGGAACCTAGGGGCTGCAAATATATTTTTATTTTCTATTTTAACTGCAATTGCTACTCTCCGGGTCCTCTCCTGTGATGCTGACACAAACTTTAGATGTAATGGTTCCTGACCAAGACCCAATCAAGGTGAAGCCCATAATTGCCATATCAAAGCTGTGTAACATCTGTGGTATCATGAAGTGTGGGTGGGCTGCAGGATTGAGGGCTTGTCTAGAACATCTCATATCCATGGACTGGCCCTGCTAACATGACCGAAACAACTGTGGAAATTTGAGTCTCAAAACTTAATTGTGTTTGATTTTCAGGGTTTTTTGAAGACCTAAACAGTGAGCTGAAATGACTGTAGGTTGTTCTTCAAATTCTGTGATCCATGTGGTGATCATCCTAGACAGGCCAGCTTCTGTCCCAGTCATAGCATTGAAACCCTCTTAATGAAATTTGGACTGTCTAAGTCTCTGGTAGTCTCATTTCTTTCAGTCTTTCTTATGCCTTTGATCTTGTTGATCCTCCTGCAATGCCTTTACAACATTGGCCTCCATGGTACCCCCTTGAGATGGTTTACTTCCTAAGTTCACAATTGCTCCTTTCAAGTCTCCTCTGACTCTAGTTGTCCACCACTTTCCTACTATAATCTGATGTACCACAAGGTTCCTTTTTGACCCCACCCTTTTCAAAATCTTTCTTGTCCCTCTCACCTTCTGATTACAGTATCTATCTCTGTGCAAATGATGTTCAAATCCTGTTCACTGTCCGTTCACCTGACAATGATACTTCTCCATTTCAACTCTGTATTGATGCAGTTGCCACCTGACTCCACAAACACTACCTTTTCTTTAATGTCTCCAATTGTGAAGCCAGCTGTTTCCCTTTCCCTGACCTGTGGCATCCATTCTTTCATCCCACACTCTATTCCTCACCTCTCCCTTTCCATGAGTCACTAAAAACTTAGATGTTACCCTTCATCCTTCCCTCACCTTCAAGGATCAGATCTCCTCTGTTGTCAAGGGCTCTTACTTTGTTTTACGTCACATCCATAGTACCTGTTATGCCCTTAAATTCAGCTCTGTATTATCTCCCTTGTTATTTCAAAACTGACTATTAGAGCACTCTTTACACTGGACTTCCCTCCTGCTCTATTAAACATTTGCAGTTCGTCCAGTCTTTTGATAATAAGCTTCTTTTTGGCACCCACCACTTTGACCACACTACTTCCTTACTTATTTCCCTTTGCTGGTTACCTGTGTCTCTTTGCCTTCACTATACGATATGAACCTTTAGTACACTGTGAATTTTATCTCTTCCCCACCATACTTTGCCATCCTCAACTCCCCTTACACTCCTTCCCATTCTCTCTTTTCTTCCCAAGCATCCTTGGGGAAGAGGACGAGAGGCCAATTCTGCACTGGCCATCCAGCCCCTGTACAGCCGATCAGAATTGGAGCATACAGAGGTAGACCCAATTCTGATCCCTCGGGGGGCTAGATGTGTCCATGGGATCAAAATCAGATCTATGGCCTTGGCATGCAGGCCTGGCCCCGATTCTGATCAGCCACATGACCAGTCACATACCTGGCTTACTCAGCAGGCTCCTGACTGGAGCCGCAGTGCGATGGCATTCCGTGGCCATGACACCATGGCTCCATTCAGGAGACATGATCACTGACCACCACCAAAAACCTCCTTTCCCCACAGCCCAATCCACAATCCGGCCTCCCTTAGCCAGAGTTGGGCTACGGGGATGCTCTTGCACCCCTCACCTGTCCATCGCCACTAGCCATCATTGTCACCCCGCATCCAGGGGGACTTATTCCACCTCTGAGGTTTGAATAAGTCCCCCATCTAACAAACCGAGCCCAATGAACAGGCCCGCCCATGCCCCACTCTCGCTCTGCCTCTGGACCACTCCCTCCTGCCCCCATCATAGGCTCCCTGTACAACACAGCTGTATGTATGGGGAGACTTTGCACCGGGGTGGCAGGGGGACAAATAGCAGGGATGTACATCCCAACAGGATGTACAACCCCACTATTTGTGGCACAGAATGACCCCCTAAGTGATTAAAAAGGATTTGGGGGATTCAACAATACCACTGGCATAGGGTGAACATGGCTACTGTGCTAGTTATGAATGATCGGGGCGGACTCATGTAGAGGGTAAACAGCAACAGGACTAGCCCTCTGGTGTGGTGTGGGGATGGTTACCTTCAGGAGCACTTGGGCAGAGAGGAAACAATAATGAGAGCAGCCCTCCAGCAAAGGGTTGGCATGGCTACTTTTGGGAAAACTCAGGTAGAGGGCAAACAGCAATTGTACCGACTCCCTAGCCCTCTGGCATGCGATGGGCATGGTTAGGCTGGGATCTTTATCCAGGAGTAGAAATAGCAGTGGTGGGAAAGTTAATGTAAAATGAAATCACTTTCCAAAGTGTAGCCTTTAGTTTCTTCCACTAGTCTGAATTCAAAAAAGCATGGGACAAACACAGAGGATCTCTAAAGTTAAAAAGGGGACTGTTGTAGTTGTTGATATGGAAGGACAGACTAGATAGGCCATGTGGTCTTTTTCTGTCATCATATTTCTATGTTTCTATGTAGTCATATGGCATTGCAGCAGGCCCAACATGGAGGACATGGTATAGTCTGTGTTAGCACTGTCATGGGGCAGGTGGCAGGCAGTGTCAGTAAACTGAGGAAATGATAGCCCTGGATGACCATCCCCTGAATATATTTGAGAACGTGTGGTTTAAGAGGCTGCTGCATTTCTTAATTCCTGCTTACTGAGTGTCCTGCAGGACAATCTTTAGTAGGCAGGTAACTACCAATCTGTATAATCAGTTGTCATCAGCTGCAGGCAGAGCTGGCAAAAACAGAGGCCAGTATTAGCATGCATTTCATCACAGACATGTGGACTAGTCAGAACACTACACGTGCTTACCTCTCCGTGACAGTGCACTGGTTGCAGTCGGCTGAGAGAGGAACAGACTGTAGGTCTACTGGGGGAACAACAGCAGGATTATTACGGCCATATTTGGATCCATATCTTAGCAGAAATAAGAGCAATGTTGCAGCGCTGGCACATAGGGAACAAACAGAGCACTATACATCCAGGTTTCTTTGTAGTAGATGGTGGTATGAACATTGTAAAGGTAGTGAAGGGGGGTAGGTTTTATGAGATCAGATATTTTGCACAATTTTTTGCATATGGTTGTCAGAGACTCCCTGGGTCTGTACAGAAAGGCAAGTGGCAGCCCTGTTCTGAGGGAACTGATTGAGAGGTACTGAAAAATAAGTGGGTATATTGATCGGAGCAAGAAAGGTGGGCATCAGGGGGAGTGGAGGTGTGGAGTGGAGGTGTGGCCTAGTGGTTGGGGCAAGGTACTTCAGGCCAGAAGGTTGGGGGTTCAAATCCCACTAGAGGACAGCAACCTTGGGCTGGAAGGACTGGGGTTTCTAGTCCCACAGGTGCTCCTTGTGGTCTTGGGCAAGCCACTTAACCCTCCATAGCCCATGTTCCCTGTAAAATATTTCCAGGTTATAATGCCCTGTTCAATGTAATTTCAGTTTGTTCAATGTAAACTGCACTGATGCAGAATAGCATGGTATATAAGAGAATGTGAATAAATAAATAAAATAAATCAGTTGTGTAAGAATCAGAAAGAAACAGTAGCACCTGCACACCATCTCAAGCAGGATGTTAGCACCAGATAAACTTCTACTTATAACATGTTAGAGAGGTTAGTGAGCAACTGGTGGCCTTGCATCAGATGGCATTGAGACTGAGATCAGCATTGACAAGACCCTGATACAACAGAACTGGCAAATACCTCACTATTTAAGGAACTCCTAAAACCCTTTAAGGACAAGTTCCACAAGGGGCACGAGCCTCATAATCTCAGTAGTCCATCGCACAGCCACCACTGTCACCCCGCATCCAAGGGGACTTATTCCAAGGCCAAGTTAGAGGATTTTGGCAGTGAGAGAGATTCACAGCAAATGTTTTGGATGGTGAATTTCTTGCATTGTCAAGTGGGAGAAAAGGTTAGAACCCCTGTTGACTGAAATCGAGGAAAGGGAGCACCAGAGGGAAGGGGATGATGGTGCTGGTAATTCAACAGGGGAAATACCCAGCTAACTGGCAAACAGTATTGTTAGCGTGAGTGACACTCTGTCACTTACCACTCCCCCCATTGGCTTTATATGGCCATTGCCCATGAGTTTCATCCAGGGACAATTTTTGGTGACTGAAGCTCTAGCAACAATGCTAAGCTACAGAGAAGATCAGCCTGACACAAGTTGGACTCCAGCAAAGATTTCAGTGATACGCTATCTTGCAGGTAGATCCCTTGGTATACTGGCCAGCAGGGATGGTGCAAGGATACAAGGCACCCTAAGTGAGCCTCATTCCTACCACCTCCCCTGCTCCCATCTTGACCCCAATGTTACCACTGTCATCCCTCTCTGGGACCTGAAGTGTGGCAATTATTTCTAAACAGTGACACAGCAGTTACTATAAACTCCAGTGTTGCGTTGCTGTTCCTGCTTCTGTCCGAGATGTAGACTTCCTGTTTGCATGGACCAGTTGCTTCTGCCCCAATTAAAAATAGGAAGTTTGCATCAAAGGAGGAAGAAGCAGAAGCAGTGGCATTGAACTGGAGATTATGATAAGAGCTTTGTCACTGTTTTGAAGTGATTGCTGCCATTGCAGGCCCAGCAATAGTCTGCTCTCCAACCACTGGCATTCTGGGAAACTGCCTAGTTCACATAATGATGCGCAGATCTGGCCAAGGTTGCACAGCATTTCCTGTCCTCCAACCTGTGAATGTATAATCTCCATGGCAGGGAATATTGTGGTTTCCCATTGTTCATGGCTAGCATCAGACTTGGTGGAAATGCTAGTGTTTCTGAAGACAAACCCGCTCTTTCCCTTAGAGAAAGGAGTATAGAGCTATACTGAGGGACAGTTGTCCCTACTCTGCCTTCAGTGTGTTTATTAGCTGTGTGTTTGACTGTTGGCACTACAGTGTCTCTGGGATGAAGCCTATTTCCAATGGCTATCTTTCAACCCCCCATGACTAAACTTAACATGAAAAAGCAAGAAAAAAAATAACTATTACTGTTTAAGAAATTCAAAGAGAGCTAAGACAACATTCCTGGAAAAACGGTGAGCACTGATGGCTGGTTTTCATTCTGGAACTCTGCTGGTCCCTTAGGCCTCATGCTCTGTGGCCCCTTCAGGTGTTAGCCCATCAGCAGAATGATATTTTAATTGATTGCAGAACATCATATAAACTTGACCTGCTAACTTCCTCTGCTGCACTTTCACCAATCAATATGGTATGTTCACTCTTCCCTAACCCCAGGGGTTCTTCCTCAAAGGGATAAAAGTCTGAAGCTGTCTGAACTATGTCTAACAGCTATCTTGTTCTACTGTTCTGGGATGAAAGGAACAAGATGCAGAAAAAGACCATGCAAGAGTGAAGAACTTTGTTATAGTTCTTCGCTGTTGCATGGTCTCCTTTTACTTGTTCCTTTTGTTACTGTTTACATTTGTGGAAGCATGGAAACTGCTTAGGGGAAAGCAACCAAAATGATTTGGAGCCTGTGTCAGAAGCCTTATGAGAAGAGACTCACAGACCTAAATATGTACACTCTGGAGGAGAGGAGGGACAGGGGAGATATGATTCCTACCTTTAAAAATATAAAGAGAAATAATGAACAAACAAACCTCTTCCAAAGACGGGGAAGCTGTCAAAACTAGAGGGCATAACATGAAGCTGCAAGGGGGTAAATTGTAAGGCAATGTCAGGAAATACTTTTTCACTGAAAGGGTGGTGGATGCTTGGAATGCCTTCCCAATGGAAGTGGTGGGGACAAATACAGTGACAGAATTCAAAATGGCGTGGGACAGATACAGTTGATCCCTTTACAGCAACAGGATAAAATCAAAATAAACTTAACTATCTAATTTCTCAACATACAGGGGTGTCCTACACGGAGCGGTGGGGTCACCCCTAAAACAAAGACATGGGGAGGGGTGGCCTGCACGGAGCAGCAGGTGCACCTACTCTTGCCATCTTACTGGGCAGACTAAATGGACCATACTGGTCTTTATCTGCCATCATTTACTATGTTACTATATTCCTCCAATCTTCTCTTCTTTGTTTGGTACTGTTTTGGGACTCCTGAGCAGAAGATGAGACCTGATGTTTCCCGTTATCTACTTCTGAAATGTGACACTTCTGTTTCTCAGCTTATCAGACCCCAAACTCTGCAACAGGAGTCATGGAAAAGCTCTGAGGCAGGATGGATGCTAGCAATAGGATGCTGTGTGCCACTTCCAGTCCAGGGCCCTGAACGAGCACATTTTAGATTGGACTGGATGGAAGGCTGGTAGAGGTGTGAAGGCATATTTTAGAAAGGCCATTCAGGTGAAATGTAGGACATCCATATCAAAACATCTGAAATTCTGTGGGAAGGGTAGCAATGAAGGTGAACATGTATAAATGTGGTATAATATCACCCTATCTCTCTCAAAAAGATAAATGTGTCTGTTGGGCTGCACAGCAGGATGGAGTCGTGCAGAATAAGGGGCCAGACATGTGCAGAAATTCAGCTGATTTCAGAAATATGGACATGCAAACTATGGATGTTTGCAGTATTGACTACATAGATGTGCCAGCACCAGTATTTTGAGACATACACATATATGTTGCTACATACATGTCCCAGCCTGCCATTTTTAAAATTGAGACGTGCAGCAGAGCAGCATCAGATAATAAGGCCTAACTCTATACCTACTACGTTTTTTTGAGTTGACTAAAAATATTGTAGGAGTGAAGGCACATTCTCCTCTTCTTTGTACTGTTGATAGTTGGCAGAAACGAGTACTTTTCAAATGCCTATTCATGCCCAGTAGCAGATATAATCATGGACATGTCTGGCACCAACTGTGAACATGCATCTGCATCCCCATTTTGAAATTAGGTACACGTGTATCTTTTCCAGAACACCACGGACATACCTCCATCATGCCCCCAAGTGACATGGACATAATTACACTAGATGCATGTAAGCTCGGGGCATTCTGAAATGGCTCTTTGGGTGTGAAAGCAATTGGGATGTCTGACTGGCCATTTCATATATCCAGGTCATGAAAAGAATTCTAAAATGACCCTCATAATGTCAATCTCTATCTTGTTGCTGTCCAGATATGAGCACAGCATAGTATATGCCTGGGAATCCCTGCTGCTGCTGCTCTTGAATCATCTCAAGGCCACAGGCCGCACTGACTATTGAAACTTCCTACTTGCAGGTTTCCCTCTGAGTCATCTTTCTCCCCTTCAATCTTTGCAAAACTCTGCAGCAAGTCTAATCTTTTGCCAGCCTTATTTTTCTCATACAACCCCTCTTCTCACATCACTTCATTGGCTTCCCTTTCTTCTCCGTATCCAATTCAAACTCCTCCTTCTAACCTTCAAGTGCATTCATTCTATCTTTTCTCTCTCCTCTCCCTCTAAACCCTTCCTCGTGAACTTTGCTTGCCTACCAGCTTGCTCCTTTGTTTGCCCTTTTCTTCCTCTGATAACTCCAGACCAGTCCTTTCACCTTGCTGATCCTTATGCCTGGAACATACTCCCGGAGTCTGTACAACGGGCTTCATCTCTGCCCCTCTTCAAATTTTTGCTAAAGACTCGCCTCTTTGAGGCTGCCTTTGGGTCCTGATCCCTTATTTCTTACGCTTCCCTATTCTATCCAATTTATAACTTTGTCTTGCTTGTCTTGATTAGATTGTAAGTCTAAATGAGTAAGGGCTGTTTTTTTCTGTGTTTGTACAGTGCTGCATAGATATTTAATAATAGTAATAATAATAATAATAATAAAAATAATTGCCTTGAATTCAGCTGACTAGTTGTGATCCACTTATTCAGAAAAAATAAATCCTTGGTACTCATTCACTTCTGGAAAAGCTGGACAGAAGAGGCTGCCTCAGCCTGAAACAAGGTTTTCATCCCAAACTTTTTAATGCTGAACTTCTGGATGAAACATTCCCATGGTGCCTTCACCTGTATTTTTTTCTAAGTGCCTGTCCAGGAAACATCTTTGTCACTGGTCCAGACTTCTCTCTTGTTTGTATTAGGAGTAGAGATTATCCTCAGAGTGACAGCTCTCTTTCTCTTTGATCCCCCCATATTTCTTTGTTGGATGTGCAAGGAAGATGTTTGGTGCAGATGGGACAGCTAGAGTCCAGCAGACAACTCCCATGTTGAGCTATACTGGCTGTCCTTAGGTCAGGAACAAAGTGGCTCTCTGCCTCTATGCTTTCTTTACTTTAGCTTTGTCTGAGACACTTTTCCTCATCCTCCTGTTTTGCACTTTTGTGGGTGTTTTAGGCTCATCATTGCATGACTTTCACTCTCCTTAAATGTCATGTCAGTTTGTCACTACTCTTTTAGCTGTGTCGCTCTGTGAATAGTGTGCTTTAGTTTTTCTTTGGCTACTCTTCCTTGTCCTCCTGAATTGCACCTTTGTGAGTGTCTTAGGCTTGTTATTGTACGACTTTCCTGGCTGTACAACTGATATGCTTTGGCTTATCTTTGTGAGTCTCTTGGCTTCTTATTACACACCTCTGTTCTGATACCCACTTTGACATACAGTTCCTAATAACCCAAGTCCAGGAAAAATGGAACCCTGTGTTGTGTGTGTGGGGGGGGGGGGGAGGGGGGCACTACCAGTCTACCACTGTCAATGAACCTTAATCGCTCTCTTAAGAGTTCTTTTCAAATTTCTATTACTGTACTAGCAGGGTAGTGCAGCTACTGTTATACCCTAGACCAAAGAATGGTATTTCTGTCAGAAGGAATGAACATGGAGTGCTGATGGAAGAAGAGGACAGCTGCTTAGCCAGACATAGCCCAATCAATCTTAGCTATCATAGGGTGAAATATTGCCCTTACATCTACCATTCTCCATTACTGTACTTATCAACTAAGAAATTGTACTGTGTCTTCATAACTAGAGGCAATGTTTCAGCCACCATACTGTGGCTTTCCTCAGGGAAAAGTGGTTAAGTAGTGAATGTCTTTTCTTTCATACAGTAGTCCGCAAACCAGGTTGATGGAATTGAGGCGGGAAATATGAATTTGAATTTTGGAGGAAAGTCCATGGAGAAAGACTGCAGATCTCTTTTTTTCCCATATAACTGAAGGCTCTCTAGTGAATTTGAAGATGCTCTCCTTATAGAGTTTATTTAAATGTTCTCTTGGGTTTCTGCAGCAAGTATGATAAACCACCTTCTTCCAGGTCATGTTGCACCTTCATAACCAGAACCGATGTTTCAGCCACCATACTATGGCTTTCTTCAGGGTGCAGTGGATAAGCAGTGGATGTCTATTCTTTTATATAGTAGTCCTCAAACAGGTTTGGTGGGATTGAGATAGGAACGTTGAATTTGAATTTTGTAGGGAAAGTCCATTCAAAAAAGGCTGGAGACCTCTCTTTTCCCATAAATTGCTCTGAATGACTGGTGTGCACTCCATGAACGCTTCCTCCCCCATGGGAGAATATTCCTCTGTACTTAATGATTCAATGCTAGGCCCTCCTCTGTTATTTTCTGGCTTTCCAGGTGACCTAGATCTGTGATAGTCATCCTGGTATAATATAGGGCTTTCTGGTCAATATGTGCTCTGTGCTGTGTTGGTTCTCCTAACTATTAATAACTAATCCTGATGCAGGAGTATTCAGCTCACAGTAAACTCTTGAGTCAATAGCACATCAATATGCTGATACTACTGAACACTAAAAATATTTTATAAAAACAAAGGGACCATCAAATAGGGACATCAAGTCTATATGAAATGTTTATAGACTCAAACTTCTAAGCCTTCCATATTTTTTAATATTTTTAATTTACTTTATAAAACCACAGATTTATTAGAATTTAATTTAAAACTTATCTGATCAGTGGAATTCAACAAAGGTCCAACATGAATTCATGTTTCAAGAGGTAAATACAAATTCTAATACTTCTATGCTTCAGGGACACTATCTTCTTTAGCAGCACAATCCTTGTGCTCAAACGCTCAAGCTGCAACACTCAGATAAGTTTTAAATTAAATTCTAATAAATCTGTTGGGGGTGTGATTAGGGAATGCCTTGGGTGGAACAGAAATCTACATGTGTATTCCCCATTTCATAGAAGGAATGGATGTATAACCAAAATTGTCCATGCTGGGATTTATAACTGCTCACTTGGAAGTAAAAGTTGAAAAAAAATTACTCATTTTGGCCAGCTCTTTACAAGAGGGATTAAAGAGTTTATCCTTTTTAATCCACCCATTATTTATCTCCCCCTCCAAATTGAAATTAATTGCAGATAGCAGCCTCTGTAGTTAATTACCAGCATTTATATGTATAGGTTTGTGAAACACCAACTGTAAGATGCAACATTCAAATTTATACATGTAAGTGCAGAATTTACACGTATAATTTGCCAAGTTATTACTGTTAATTTTGTTCCACATGTAGATTTGTAAAATGGATTCTCTGGCTCTACATGTTGCATTCTTGCATGTCCTTATATCTACTAATGAATGGAGTAGAACGGGTAAACCTAGATTGGTTGTTTACTACATCAAAACGTAGAAAGACTAAGGGACATGCAATGAATCTACAATTTAAGACTAATAAAAGAAAATATTTTTTCACTCAAAGTGTAATCAAACTCTAGAATTCGTTACCAGAAGATGTAGTAAAAACTGTTAGTGTATCCAGGTTTTATAAAGGTTTGGACAAGTTCCTGAAGGAAAGGTCCATAAATGTTATTAAAGAGGACCCAGGAAATCTACTGCTTGCCCTGGGACAAGTATTATGGAACCTGTGTACCTTTTTGGGAACCTGTCAGATACTTGTGACCTGAATTGGCCACTTTTGAAAACAGGATACTGGGCTTGATTGACCTTGGTCTGACCCAGTATGGCATTTCTTATGTTCTTATTTTAGAAAAGGCTTTATGTTTGGCAGATCCTTTTCTAAAATACTACCTGAATTGTGTATGTCTGGCCCTAATCTCAATGTTTCAGTTCGAATCTCCACATACTATAAAATCTGCCTCTAAATGAATTATTTGCATCTCTTATTACTGAGGATGATGTCAGAATTTACCTGACACTAGAAGCCTTTGATGGCAATAATTCAGAACAACTAAAACAAATCATTGTAAATCTAGAAGTAATAGAACAAGCCAACAAATTAAAGGGCAAGAAATCACCAACACTAGATGGTATTTACCCTAGAGTTCTGAAACATCTCACATATGAAATTGCTAACCTATAACTAATAAACTATCCCCTATCATTTTAAAAAGGTCTGAAGTTTGGAGGGTGGCCAATATAACACCAATTTTGAAAAAGGGATCCAGGGGAGAATCTGAAAATTATAGACCAGTGAGCCTGATGTAGATGCTAGGCAACATAATAGAAGCTATTCTTAAAAACAAAATCATTAATCATATATACAGACACTATTTCATGGGAATGAGCCAATATGACTGTAGCAAAAGTAAGTCTTGCCTTACCAATTTATTAGATTTTTTGAAGATGTAAACAAACATATGGAAAAAATTGAGCTGTTGATGTATATTGTATTTGGATGTTCAGAAGGCTTTTTACAGGTGCTTACCCTATGGGGAAAGTGATTCTGATGTTGCAGTGGGAGACCATCTCCCAACCAGTGATCACCAGATGATGTGCTCCAGTATTATGACTAGGCTGATAAAGTACATTCAAAAGCAAGGGTCTTAGCTTTAGGAAAACTAACTCTATCAAGATGGGACAATATCTCAAGGAGCTATTAGTGGGATGGGAACAGTTGGATGATGTAGAAAAGCAATGGGCAAACGTGGAAGGGGATACTTTAAGGGCAACAACATTTTTGTTAGAAAGGTAAATACATGTAAAAGGAACAGGAGGCCACTATGGTTCTCAAAAGAAGTAGCTGAAAAGGTGAAGAAAAAGAAGGTGGCCTTCATAAAATATAAGAGATCAAAGAAAGAGGAAGACAAGCATCAATATTTTATGCTTAGTGATATTGTGAAAAGCTGTCGAGAAAGGTTTGCATCTTTGTGGATGATACCAAAATCTGCAATAGAATAGACAACCAGGAAAGAGTAGATAACATGAGGAGGGATCTAGCTAAGACTGAAGAATGGTCGAGAATTCTGCAGGTGAGATTTAATGCTAAAAAATGCAGGGTCATGCATTTGGGTTGCTAAAATCCAATGGAGCAATACCATATAGGGGGTGAAACATCTGTCAATAAAAGAAGAGCAGGACCTAGCATGATTGTTTTTGATGATCTTAAGGGCCCAATTCCAATCCGGATGTACAGACCCTCTGTGTGTCTGTCCGGATCCGAACGCACCAAAGGAGTCACGATTTCTATCCCGCGGAGCATGTCTAGCCCCGCGGGATTGGAATCGTGAACAGGTCTGTACATGCAGGCTGAGACCATGATTCAGCCCAGCCTGCAAGTACAGGCCATGCATGACTAATTCAGTCTGGGATTTACAATGGAGCAACAGCGCCATGGTGTCCAGTGACCATGGCACAGTGACTCCATTGTAAAGCCGTGATCCCCGGCCGCTGGCTCCTACAATGTTTTTCCAACAGCCCGACCCCTGATGTGGCATCCCATGGCCAGGGTCGGGCTACTGGAATGCTCTACACCCCCTCCCACTGCTGACATGCCCCGAGCCACCATCCTTTGCTTCTATCAGGGAACTTATTCCACCTCAGAGGAAGGTGCCTTATGGGGCGCATTATGAGGCACCTTAAGGCTACAGTACTCTGAGGGTGTTTTTGCTGTCAGCACTAATGTACATTAAAAATCAACAATGCCTCCGACAGCCCTATCAAATAAGCCCACTGTGGGTTCAAACCCATGACCTCTGGCTCTACAGGCAGTGAAGTAACCAGTGGGTTACTGCTCTACAGTTGCTAACAAAACCCTGGCTGGTTACAGAAGGACTGCATGTCACCACACAACCGTTCTGCTGTGGTTACCAGGAAAGGGTCAACCCACCCGTACCCATGATGCACAGCACATGCAAATCAGCAGTCTACAGATGATCACAAGATGGGGTATGCACCCCACAGCACCTCATCCTGGTAGGGGGAACTGACCGAGTGCACCCCCACAGCACCTCAGCCTGGTAGGGGTGCCAACGGTGTGTGTTAGTGGCACAGAGTAGCTACAGACTGTCACATTATGTGGGTATTGTGTTCACCCTGAGGGTAGGTGGGATGGCCAGAACCAGGTCCGCAGCACCTTATGACTGAAAGCAGCCATGTTTCAGGTGCCCATCAGTGCCAATATATGTGATAGGTAGTTCCTGCAGACAACACTTAGAATACATTAGTGTCCATCTGTAGTTGTCAATTAGGTCTAACCCTTATGGGCTATGATGCCCTCAGGATAGTGTATGTTCTGTGTTGGTGCCATGGTAACATGATGTAAGTGAAGGGGGGGTGTTTGGATCCATAGGCAGATTATGTACCACCACCAAACCCACCATCTGTGGCTTGGGTGGGAGACAGGATCCCCCCACCAACAGATTCACTTTCTACCTCCCTGCAATGGTGGCAGTAGAGGGGGACCATCAACCCCAGTCTTGCTGGGAAACAGACACCCTACAGAACAGCCATTGCAGAGCTGTAATATCCCTAAGGCAATGGCAGAAAGACAGTAGGCCTGGAAATGCTCAGCTTCCCCCCACCACCATCTGAAATTCTCCAGCAGCAAGCACAGTGAGTCACCAGCCATGCACATATAACTGAAGACAGTCTGCTAGCTAATCCACAGTGCATGAGCCTAGAAGAGATGTGAGCACACCCACCAAGCAGATAAGTCAGTAATTAGCCCCCAAGAGATGAAAACCTACATATTTCACTTAATAATAATAATAATAGCACTATGGGGGAGCCTAGCCATGCCGTGGTCACTGCTCAGTCAGGGTGAGAGTGACCTCCTAGCAGGACATGCTGTGGCCACCCTGTTGGTGCATGTTGTGGCCAGACACTACAATGTCTGAGCCATTGCCCTATGCCCTGTGCTGATGCATCCAGGCCAGGCCACCCTGTCCAGGCTATACCCACAGTACCTTGCTCCTCATTATGCACATTGGCAGGCCAATACAGGCAACAGTGCTAGCAGTGTGGGCTGAGGAAGGTGTTGGCAGCCACCACACACTGGATAGACAGACACACATTCCCAACACCTATGCCAGCATTGTGCAAGTATAGAGGTGTTTGGCAGCCCTGGCCACCGCACCAGTCCTGGGCACAGTACAGACATGGCTATGGTACGCAATACTGTTGGGATCACTCTCCAGGGTGGTAAACACTGTCAGACATAAGACCTGAAGCACACTCCACAGACATCAGAAAGGTTGCTATGATGCAACTCAATCAGCAAATTGTGCTTAACTTAGGAATTGCTATCTGCCAGTAATCATAGCAACCTTTCGATAGATGTGTGCCGTATTTCCAGGTTTAGGGTGGCATTGCTAAGGTATGCAAGTGCTAGTATTGGGAGATGCACGCAGGGCCCAACATCCTGCTTCTCCAGGTGGCTTTGGATAATGGAGCCTGTGTGTGCAGGTGTGTCTGCCCCTGTTGGCCGCTGCTCTAGGGCAAAGGTTCCCAACTCCAGTCCTGGTGAGCCAAACACTGTTTGGGTTTTCATGCTGTCCCTAATGAATATGCATGAGATACATCTGCATATCATGTGGGCGATGCATAGAAATGGAGCACAGCCATGTTTATTTTAGGCAGCATGGAACCTGAATGGTGTTTGGCCCTCCAGGACTGCATTTGGGAGACTCTGCTCTAGGTAATGCACATGTTTATGGTGTCTGTGCTCTGTAAGGTAAAATGTAGGCATTTTGGGCATGTTTATGTTATCTGCAATAAAGGTTCTGTCTGTATTACCATGTTTTAGTAGTGGGTAAGATATGGGGACTGGGTTGGCAGGAACCACAGCTGGGATTTGAACCTGTGACCTTCTGCTTCTGCACACACTGGCTGTGTGCACTGCACCACCATGTTGCCACAGAGGCTGTATGTTCCCGGGGAATACCATGACTGTTCGTCAGACATGGCCTGTCTGTTGCACTGCATGGCACCCACCTACACATGGTCTGCTCTGGGCAGCTGCCACTGCCCCCTCCACCACCAGTATCCCTCTGCCACCATGCTGACATTCCCTTCTGCTGGTGGTGCTGGTGGTGCGCAGTCTCAGGCCATCCAGTGTGTGGGTAGGCGGCTGCCTATGGTGTGAGTTCTGGGGTAGGGGTGCCTGCATAGCTGTCCACGCTTCCCCCCAGCACCGCCTGCTAATGTTCTGTGCCCTTGGGGGTACCTGCTGGGTACTATCCCCTGTGACACTGTGGGAAACACACTCATGCCCATTTGGGCCCTCATCAGTTGCTGTCTGGCTGCTCTACTGTTTCAGAATTCCTATGGGCCACCTAGGCATCACCATAGTCCGCACTGTGGCCCAGCTGCACCACAGCATGTGCCCCCTGCAGCCCTCTGTGTCCCCTTTTCCAGCATCTTTCCAGTTGCCCATTCCGACATGCCCGCCCTGCTATTGCGGAACATGTGCATGCCATAGGAAATCTGTGCAATGGAGAGGGAAAACCCTGATCAGCGCAATTTCACTGTGGGATCATTCAACTTGTATGGGGACGGAGCATAGACCCTTCCAAACTTCATATCTTTTTTTGGAGCTTTCTCGGGAGTGTTTTTTAATATTTCCCATTAATATTACTATTGCCCAGCTTGGTTATTTTTTTTTATATTTTCTTCTGGTCATTTTCAATGTTTATTTGCCCTTTTGTTCCGTGCACATGTATCACACATCATTTTTTTTTTTAAGTTTCACTGGTTTTGCTGTACATTGCTGACGGAAATGGTTTCTTTTCCCTTTAAAACAGCTCTAACGCCAGGGTTTCACTGGTGTTAGTTTTCAGCCCCGGATTCCACAGTGTTAGTGTGCAGGGAGCCTCCCCCCCCCCTCTCTGCCCATTGACCCTCTCTCTCCGCCCCTGGGAAGCCTTCCTCCGCCCTCCGAGAGCCTTTCTCCACCCTCAGCACTCATTTGCACCGCTGCGTGCGTTATCGAGCGCTAAGGTACCTTTGCGCCCGATAAAGTGCCATTGTTGCGTGATAAGGTACCTTATCACGTGATAACATCGCCGGGCGCACATTAAGACGGTTTAGTAAACATACCCCAAAGACAGTATCTGAATTCAAGAAAGCATGAGACAAATGCAGAGAATCTCTAAAGGAAAAAAGGGATTATAGTAGCTGGTAATGTATAGAAGGCCAGACTGGATAGGCCATATGGTCTTTTTCTGCCATCATTTTTCTCTGTTTCTATGACAAATTCCCTCATGAGACACTCCTGAGAATGTTAAGTAAATCCATAGGAGCGAATGCCCTATTGTGAACTGGAAATTGGCTAAAAGACAGGACATAGAAAATAATGCTAAATGGTGATTTTTTTTTTCAAATAGAAAAATGTTAATAGTGGAGTGCCCCAATGATCTCTAATGGAACCTTTTCAACATATTCAAAAATGATCCAAAGTAATGTGAGCAAACCCATAAATGACAATTTTTTTTTATATATATAAAGCTGTTAACACAACAGAGGATTGTGAGGATTTGCAGAAAGAGACCGGGCATCTATGGGTCATGTTTACTAAAGTGCCCAGAACCCTTTTATTTCTATAGATGCAGTGGTACCTAATGCATATTAGTTTAATTAATGCTCACTAACCTTTAGTAAACATATTCCTAAGTAGCAGATGAAATTTTATGTGGACAAGTAAAAGTGATACATAGAGATAAAAATAATCTCAACTAAAAGCAAAAAATGCTAGATTCTGAATTTGTTGTCACGACTCAAGAAAAAGAGCTTAGGTGTATGTTTACTAAACCGTCTTAATGTCGCAGCAGTGGTATTATCGCGCGATAAGTGACGTTATCGCACGATAACGCAGCGGTGGTGTTAAGGCACACTAATGCTGTAAAATCCGGGTCTGAAGGGTAGAGTAAGGCTTCCCAGAGGGCGGAGAGAAGGGGTCAATGGGCGGAGAGTGGGAGGGGAGAGGCTCCAGGACACTAACACTGTGGAATTCGGATCTGAACACTAATGCCAGTGAAACCCTTGAGTTAAGCCACATTAGCAGGAAAGAGAAACCATTTCAGTCAGCAATGTGCAGCCAAGGCAGGGAAACCCAGAAAAGTGATAGTTGTGATACATGTGCAGGGAACAAAGAGGCAAATAAACATATAAAAGGACCAGAACCACTTCTAAAAGCCCAATAACCAAGCTGGCCAAAAGTGATATTAATGATAAACATAAAGCAACACCACTGAAAAAGCTAAAAAAAAATAAGATATCATGTTTGGAAGGGTCTATTCTCTGTCCCCCTACAAAGTGAATGATCCCAATTTGAAATAGTGCTGATCATGGTTTTTTCACATCTATATTGGGCAGGTTTGTTATGGCATGCACATGTGCAGTAACAGCAGAGTGGGCATATAGGAAAGGGCAACTGTACAGATGATGTAAATGGGATATAGAGGGCTGTAGGTGGCACATGCTGTGGTCCAGCTGCGGCACAGTGTATGTTAGGCAGATGCCTAGGTGACACATAGGAATGACGAAACTATAAAGCAGCAAGACATCAACTGACAAGGGTCCAACATGGGCATGAGTGTGTGTCCCACAGTGTCACAGGGGATATTACCCAGCAGGTACCCCCAAGGGCACGTAACATTGGCAGGCAGTGGGGGGGGGGGAGCGCGCATGTCCATGTAGGCACCCCTACCTGAGAACCCACACCATAGGCAGCTGCCTACCGGCATACTGGATGGCCTGGGACTGCGCACCACCAGCACCACCGGCATAATGGCATGGCAGCATGGTGGCGGAGGGGTGCTGGTGGCGGAGGGGGCAGTGGCATCTGCCCACAGCAGACCATGACATAGCCCTGTTTAGGTGGGTGCCATGCACTGCAACAGACAGGGTCTGTCTGACAAACAGTCATGGTATCCCCAGGGAATGAACTGTCCGTGTAATGCAGTACACACAGCCAGTGTGTTCATAAGCAAAAGGTCACATGTTCAAGTCTCAGCTGTGGCTCCTGCCAACCCAGTCCCCATATTTTACCCAGTACTAAACCACGGTAATAAAGACAGAATCTTTATTGCAGATAAAATAAACATGCCTGAAACACCTATATTTTACCCCACAGGACACAGACACCGTAAACATGTGCAATACCTAGAGCAGAGTTTCCCAACTGTAGTCCTGGAGGGCCAAACACCATTCAGGTTTCATGCTGTCCCTAATAAATATGCCTGTGCTGCATTAGTATGCACCACCCCCATTGTATGCAAATGTATCTCATGCATATTCATTAGGGGCAGCATGAAAACCTGAACAGTGTTTGGCCCACCTGGGCCGGAGTTGGGAATCTCTACCCTAGAGCAGCGGCCAACAGGGGCAGAAACACCCATACCCACAGGCTCCAATATCCAAAGCCTCAGGGAGAGTCAGGCTGTTGGGCCCTATGCGCAGCAGCACCTCCCAGTACTAACACTTGCATACCTTAGCAATGCCGCCCTAAACTTGGGAATACAGTACACATGTATCAAAAGGTTGCTATGATTAATGGCAGATAGGAATTCCTAAGTTAAGAATTTGCTGATTGAGCTGCATCGTAGCAACCTTTCTGATATCTGTATAGTGTGTTTCAGTTTTATTTACTGACAGTGTTTATCTCCCCGGGGAGTGACCCCCAACAGTATTGCGTACCATAGCCATGCCTTCACTGTGCCCAGGACTGGTGTTGTGGCCAGGACTGCCAAAAGCCTCTATATTTGCACAATGCTGGCATAGGTGTGGGAGTGTGTGTATGTCTATCCATTGTGTTGTGGCTGCCTACACCTTACTGAGCCCACATGGCTTGCACTGTTTCCAGGGTTAACCTGTCAATGTGCATAATGAGGAGCAAGGTACTGTGGGTATGGCCAGGACAGGATGCATCTGCACAGGACATAGGGCAATGGCTGGGACATTGTAGTGCCCGGTCACCACCTGCATGGACAGGGTGGCCACAGCATGTCCTGCTGGGACGTCACTCTCACCCTGACTGAGCAGTGCCCACGGCATGGCTAGCTTCCCCCATAGTGCTATATAGCATTTTTCTCAAAGTGATATTTATGGGTTCTTTTTTCTGTGACCCAATCAATGATTTATCTGCTTGGTGTGTGTGAATGCATCTCCTCCAGGAACATGCACTATGAACTAGCTAGCAGACTGTCTGCAGTTAGTATGTGTATGGCTGGAACACCTTGCAGGGTGCAGTGGCTGGAGACTCACTGTGCTTGCTGCTGGAGAATGTCAGATAGTGGTTGGGGGCAACTGAGCATTTCCAGGCCTACTGTCTGTCTGCCATTGCCTTATGGATGCATACAGATCTGCATTGACTGCCCTGTAGTGTGTCTGTTCCCCAGCAGGACTGGGATCGATGGTCCCCTCTACTGCCACCATTGCAGGGATGTAGAATGTGGATCTGTTGGTGGGAGATCCTGTCCCCCACCCTGAGCCCCAGAGGGCAGGTTGGGTGGTGCTACATAATCCACCTATGGGTCCAAACACCCCCTTCACTTAAATCATGTGACCATGGCACCCACACAGGATATGCACTAAAACAAAAGATATTATAATGCCTCTATAACGTTCCATGGTGAGACCACACCTTGAATATTGTGTGCAATTCTGGTTGCCGTATCTTAAAAAGGATATTGCGTTATTAGAAAAGGTTCAGAGAAGAGCCACCAAAATGGTAAAGGGGCTGGAAGGATACTCGTATGAAGAAAGGCTAAAAAGGTTAGGGCTCTTTAACCCGGAAAAGAGACGGCTGAGGGGAGATATGATAGAAGTCTATAAATTAATGAACGGAATGGAACGGGTAAACGTATATCGATTGTTTACGTTATCAGAATATAGAAAGACTAGGGGACATGCAATGAAGCTACAGGGCAAACTATTTAAAACTAATAAAAGAAAATATTTCTTCACTCAACGTGTAATCAAACTCTGGAATTTGTTACCGGAGGATGTAGTAAAGGCTGTTAGTTTAGCTGGGTTTAAAAAAGGTTTGGACAAGTTCCTGGAGGAAAGGTCCATAAACCATTATTAAGAAGGGACCCAGGATATCAATGCTTGACCCAGCACAAGCATTGCGGAACCTGTGTCTTTTGGGGAAACTGCTAGGTACGTATGACCTAGATTGGCCACTGTTAAAAACAGGATGCTGGGCTTGATGGACCTTCGTCTGACCCAGTATAGCATATCTTATGTTATGTTCTTATGGGTACATCATAGTTCATAAGGGCTAGACTTGACTGGGAAATACAGATAGACACAGGTATATCTTAGGTGTGTCTACAAGGACTATCTATCTTACACTAGCACTGATGGCAACCTGCAGTATAGTTGAAAATCACTGCCGAAAGGAACAATAATAATACAAAGCCAAAACCACTTCCTTTCACCACCTTTACTTGACAAGGTCTAATCAAAATCCAAGCAATATAACTCAAAAAATTATCTCTAGGGTAAATGTATACAGGCCTCAGTAAATGCTCACACCATTCATTTGGCGAACGGTGTCACCATAGGGTAGAGCTTCAAGTTTTTGCGTACATCACCGGCCTTCCCTCTAAAGTTTAATCCAATATACTACAATTAATTAATACATTACTTCTAAAAAAGTACTTTTTCAGGATTCGGTATATCAATCAAAGTTTCATATCAAACTCATTTATTCTACGATAAAACTTTAATAAATTTTTAAATTATCCAAAGTTAATTTTTTTCTTATAATTTTCATAGTATTCATAATATCCATAAAAGTATAAATTTTCCAAAATTCGACGACTTGCACCAAAGCCGGATATTCAAGTATCTGAAAGAAATAAAGATACTTTTGATTGTGCACAATCGGTCACACAACTAAAATAATAGTAATCCGTTACTTATCTTTTGGCGCTATCGCTGTCACTGCAAAAGATACTGCTTCAGATACTGCTTCCGAAACCCTGCACCGTATTTCTGGTTTCGAAGGGTTTAGAGCAAAGTACCGGACTTCTCTGCATTAGAGATCCTACTGCACTAAAGATCCTACAAAAGCTTTTGTTTCACCCCTCTGGGCTTCGTCAGGGATCCAGCGTTTCATCCGGGACAGAGTAATAAGCATTCAAACATGAGCCGCCATTTCGCTTTTCTATACTACGGTCATTAATGCACACTGCTTTCAAGATTTTGCCCTTTTTACTCATTTCTACACAGGTATTTAAAGCCCTCAGTTATATATATATATATAATATAGTTCAATAATGTTATGTATATTGTAATACATTTATACTATTATCTGCATTACAATACCTGTAATAATGTAATCTAGTTCATAACGTTCTGAATTATATGTATTGATATTTGATTTGTTATAATGTAAAATGTTCCTAGTTATACTGTAATACATAGTCCTTAAAGTTCAATGTACCTGTTCTATTTGTTATAATGTAAACCGCTGCTGATCCTTGGAAGCAGCGGTATATAAAAGCTGTCCAAATAAATAAATAAAAATAAAATAAAACGTTAAATACCTCTGGAGTAATGGTAAAAGGGGCAACATCTGGAAAGCAGAATGCATTAATGACCGCAATATGGGAAATAAAATCCAGGATGTTGAGGCTTTAATGATGATATAGCCCAAACGGATGTGTTGGTCTATACAGTATTACACTGGGTTTTTTTGTCCATTGGTCACTTTATGTAATTTCAGAAATTTTCCTAGGATTTCTTTGATGTTCTTTACTGTGTGGTAATTAATTTATGGATGTTAAATTGTGACCTGCCCTGGGATACACGTTTGTATAGGATAATTAAATAAATTAATAAAATAAGATGGTATTTGAGTTCAATAAGCATCCAATAAGCACAAAGGACAGGAAGCAATGATAAAGATGAGCAGTTGGCATGGCCTCCAGATTAAAGTACAAGCAAATAATCACTGCTTTCAAATTGCACAATGGCATCTCCCCCTCCTACCTATTCACCATAATACAATCACAAATGGACAACAGACACGAGAAAAAACACACAAACCCTACTGGAAATACCATCCTCAATATGCAAAACTAAACAGTTTACTGCAATAGAGCATTCAGATTTACCACCCCCGCACTCTGGAATGTTCTACCCGACCAAATCAGTGAAATCAAAGACCTCCTAATATTCCGCAAGGAATTAAACACCCATGTATTCTCAGAATATTATAATACACCCTCCACCATCCGATACATCTAACCTTCCTCCTACCACCCAAATATCTTAAACCTCCCCTATTCCCCAATTGCATCTTATTGTAAATAGCTAAGAGATCCAGCTATCACTATGCCTATGTATAAGTGTACACTGATACATATATAGTTCTTACTTCAACTAAGTTCCTAGTTCCAATGTAATGGTTAAATATGTTCCATGTATCTTCAAGTTATAGTTCCATGTAAACCGCCCCTGATCGCTGGAAGAGGTGGTATAAAAAAACCTGTTCAAATAAATAAATAAATTAATTAATGGATAGTCATACTGGCTAAACTGTTTGGTCCTCATTTGCCATCATGTTCTTAATTGCAGAAAAGAGAGAAGCCATTATGTTTTCTTATCTATCTTTCAGCTGTAAGGTAGCAGGCTGGAAATTAAGAAAATAAAACAAGAAAAAAGCAAACAATCAAGAAATTCTTTAAAATGAAAGCTTTGTAGCAGCAGTTTCTGTAATGACAGTCATTTTATATAGATCTAATCATCTCTGCATTAAAATGAGTCATTAAATACAATCAAATGGTAGTTCATAACCTGGTAACATCAGTTTAGGTTAGATTTGTGCAGTGACTGATATACAGGTGGACTAGTTCAGCACAAAAATTTTGCCCAACTGCTTCTGCAATTATAAATTATTGTGTATATAAAATTGAAAAAAACATGTAAATAATGATGCCCTCAAACTGTAGTTATGTTTCTTGCTTGAATGAATATAAAATAATTACATTAAGGAAGAAAGTCGCCAATATCCAGCATACAAAATCAAATAAAATCATTAGCATCAACATATCTTTTATTCATATATGGAAATAAAAATAATTGAATATAAATATTTAGGAATGCAAAATAGAATCTCATATCAGAGAGATACAGTTCTTTGTTCATATTTTATATGGAAATGAAGAATAAAAGTTTTCATTTTATTTCTTCATTTCATTTGGCCTTTTTTGTTAGGCTATTTTTTGTTTCTTTCATTTTATGTGCATAAATTTACAAATGAACATTTATGCATGTAAAAACTGAAATAAAACCAAATGCACATCTCTAGGATTTTATCTTAGAAGACAATGAGCTTACAAGTCATTAAACACTTTTCATACCAAATTGTTCCTTGACAGTTTTGCAGGAGGTTTCTAATTTTTCTCTAATACAAGCGCATTTACAAAACACTTAGGGGTATGTTTACTAAAGTGCGTTAGTGTGATTCGCGTTAGGAGCCGCGTTAGTGGAAGAAATGCCAAAAAAGGACATGGGCGGTATATCGTTAGTGATAACACGCGTTATAACGCGCTGCGCAGCAATGATTGTTACAGGGTGCGTTAAAGCGCGTTAAGCATAAGAAGGCACGCAGACACCTAAATACAGAAACAGAGCTGTAGCACAATGGTTACTACGCAGACTGATGGTACAAGGGTCAGGGGTTCAATTCTCCAGTATGCCTAATGAATAAGGCTGGCTGAGGCATAATGTGTAACCCTTTGAAAGCCTACTGCAGTCAAACCTCAGTTTTCATGATTAAAAAGTCTGACGAAAACTGAAGCAATATTTCCCATAAGAAATAATGTAAATCCAATTAATCCATTCCAGACACCCAAAAATATTCACAAAAAATACATTTTATAGAGAATAACTATATTTTCACATACAGAAAACAATGAGAAATAAATATAAATGACTAATGAAATGGATAAATGAACATTTAACATCACTGAAAGCAAGCTAAGTACAGTACTGTACAGTACAGTATGTTAGCATCTGGCCTTAGCCACCCCTGACAAGCTGCTGTGCCCAGCTCTCTTCGGAATCACATTGGATTCAGCCCATTAAAATACCTTTACATTATCTGCTCAATGCTTCAGAATGGCAGAAAATCTTAATGATATAGCTTCAGACGTACCCTGCAAGAGAAAGAACTGCCTCCCACATTCATGCAACATCTCCTGCTTACGTTGACAGCTTTTCTTCCCTGCTACCTCCGAGCCTGAGGGGGCGCTCCAGAGAACGGGCAGGTGGTGGACAAGATAGGGGCCTTCCTCTCCACGCAATCCTTGCCTCTCTAACTCTGACCAGGCTCGAGGATGTGTTTAATTTACGTGCTCAGCTGGCTTTCGCTTCTCATCACGCTGGCGATCGGTGAGTCCGGGGGGCAGTGCTGCCGGGACCGGGCAGGCGTTCTGGCAGTGTATACAGACCGGTGTGCAGCGCGAGGGTGTATGTATTTACAGTACTGTACTTTACGAAAACCGAGGCGATGTACGAGAACCGGGACAAAATCTCAGTCAAAAAAGACATTGAAAACCGAAGCGATGTATGAGAACCGGGACAAAATCTCAGTCAAAAAAGACGTTGAAAACCGAAGCGTATGAAAACCGGGGCAAATGAAAACCGAGGTTTGACTGTATAATATTTTAATCCACATTCTGCAGCCGGGTTAATGTTTGCATATGTCAGGAAAATTGTACCCGTCTTATTCAATATGTTCCAATAGTGACGTTCCCTATGCCATGGTCATGTATTATATACCATTTGATAGGAATATTTAGGCAGATGTTTGGATCCCGAAAGTTTTGGGCTTGGTCTGGAAAGGGTTACATATTGGGCTGTGAGGAAGTTTAGTTGTACTTTAATAGTGCTGCCAGCAAACACACCCTCACAGTGGCGTAACCTAATTTAAAATTAACTGTGGCACACAAGTGCAATATCAACTTACACAACCTTTTGGTTCCTTCAGCTTTTACTGAAAGAAAGTTTTTGTCCAAAGTTAAGGGGCAATTTCAATGTGGCAAATGCTCAGTGTGTTTAAACTCCTTGCCTGTACGTAACACTTTTATCCATCCTTTTTCCAATCAGACTTTTTATATCGATGATTTTGCCAGTTGTGAGACCAAGAATGTGATCTATGTGATTCAGTGTCCCTGCAAAAAGCTGTATGTAGGTAAAAACACTCGTAGTATAAGAACTAGAATAGTGGAACATAAAAGTTGTATAAATAGAGGTTTGGTTGACAAACCTCTTGTTCAACATTGGCAAGAAGCTTATCACACAATTAATGATTTAAATTTTTTTGTCATTAAAAAAGTAAGAACTAACTGGAGGGGTGGTGACATCAACAAAACCATCATGAGACTTGAGCAGAGGTTTATTTTTCAATTGGATACGATTTCTCCTAATGATTTAAACCTTGATAGAGACTTGTCAGTTTTTCTTTAATTTTTTAATCGCTATTTATTCCTATAAACATGGCACATCTTGTGGTTCATCTGATGGACTAGTGTCACCATTCAATTTGTTTTTACATTATAGCTATGTATATGTTATGGTTTATTTTTATGATTTATGTTATTATTGGATTCACTTTTGTGGTTAAATTATTTTTTTTAACTCACAAACACCCCCCCCCTTTCCCCCTCCTTCCCCCCTCCCCTCCACCTCCCCTCCCCCTCCCCTCCCCCTCCCCTCCTCCTACTTCCCCCCTTCCTTTCCCCCTTCCCCCCCTTTTAAACTTGTTTTAACTATCTTATTTATTGCACCTTTTTTTAAATATCCTATTTATTGCCCTTCCCATATTTATGATAAGCCTTACGGTTCATTTAGGTCATAACCACATGTGCCAGCAAAAACATTTTCAGCGAGTTAAAATTAAAACTCATTAAACTCTTCACTGTTGCATTACATATACATCTCCCGCTCTCGCAATTAAGCCCCGCCCCTCTCTGTTTCCTTTTTCATGCGCATGAGCCGGCATTTTTTAGTTACAGCAGAGTCACAGTTTGCAAGCGGCAGCTCCTGTAAAGGTATCTCAAACCCAGTTTTTTTGAACTAATGCCTAAGTAATTATTCTTCTTTTTTAACAAACATAATTTTAAATGTTGAGAAATATATTTTAAAACGTTGGTATACGCGTCTCTCATTGTTTTGAGACTATTTTTTCCCGCACGAATGGGTATGTGAGTTAGGTATAATATGGCTACAAGTTCTTTATCTTACCTCTTTTTATGTACATGTTTATACTCTACAAGGTAACTAGCTCGCCAATCTTCATAGTGCTTCCTTTGTCCTTTCTGCGCAGTAAAGGGTTTGAATGCTGTGCCTTGCCTTTGCAGCTTAGTGGTTTGTGCCGTTCAGCCATAAATTTAGCTACAATGTGATTCATTGACTTTTCAAGCTTTTAACTTTTTGCCGTCCCCCTACTTTGTTTACTGACTCACTCCTGCTTCATTAATATAAATATATGAAAAAGCCCTTGTTTTGTTTTACTGATTCGCTCCTGCCCTATTGAAAAAGAAACATTTTTTGTTTTAACATATGTCCTGCCTCCTTCTTTTGTTTTTCTACTTTTATGTTATGATTGATATATTGATGCTTTATGCAGTTTAATATTTACTTGGTTTTAACCAATTTATTTGTTTTCCTTTAGTGTCAATGTTTACATAGTCAGTTCCATAACATCTTTTTCTTATTTATTTTTGCATTGACAGTTTTGCTTGTCTGTTTCTTTTATGATTTTAAGTATTTATGTGTTTATGTTTTTAGTTTAGGCCTGGCAAGCCCCTGACGAAGGGTGACGAAACATGGCCTGTGTCGGGCTGTCAAGGACTCAAAGACTCTGTCTTTCTATTTTAATCATGCCTTGGCTGGTTTTCTATGTGATATCAAACTACAGTATGTACATCATAGGTAGGGAGGGATGTCTGAGTTATATGGTTGGATTTCTGAGGGTGCAATACTGTGTAGGGTGAGGAGGTTTGTTATGTTTTTAGGGGGAGGGGGGCTTGAAGCTGTGATGGGTTGTGTAGCTTGTGATAAGTTCTGGAGTTGAGGCGTGCGGGCAAGTTATTTGGAAAGAGACCACTCTATGGGGGGTCTGTGTCGAAGTGCTCTTTGAAGAGATAGGTTTTTAATTTATTTCTGAATTCTACGATTGTTTCAATGTTCCTTAAGGTAGGAGTGGTGAGTTCCAGATGGAGGGGCATAAAGAGAATAGGCTCTTTTGCCTGTGCTTTGTTTTTCCTTGCTGATCTGAGATGGCACTTCGAGGCAACTTTTATTTTTTTCATTGTCACTGGTGTTTATTTCCATAAACCTGTGGAAAACAATTGATAATATTTGTGTAATTTCTAGTTCTGAAAGTGTGATTTCCATAGGATGCAACATTCCCTGAATGCTGCAAGGCACTCAATCAACTGCTGAAGAGGTAAAATTACACATACAGGTAGTGTGATCTGCAGTTGTATCACTATAATCTAAGCACTATGAACATTAATGTAAACATTTAAAAATATTTAAAAAAAAATCAAATGTCTAGCTTGTGCAGGCATCTTTTACATTCAGTTGACAGATTTAAATACAGAAGCATTACATACAAATCTTATTTAACACACCATTTTGTTTTTTTCCACATTCACATAAAATTGCACCTCCCAATACTATTTGTCTCTTTCATGACTATTGCTATCAGACTACCACATCCTCTTCACCCTCAAAAACTTTAGTGTCCAAATCCACACACACCGTCTTTCTGAACAGTTGGAAAGGAAGGCAGGGTCAAAAGTCAGGAAGAGTAAGTATACAATTTATGGGGAGAAAAGTGAAAGTGACCAGCTTTTCTAGCTATGTCTGGTTTCCAACCCATGTATATATAAAATTAGAAAATATGGGGCAGACCACCACATTGCATTGTTTGTGCTTTAAGGGGCTTTTCTTTAGAAAAGCCCTTGTGCTCCTGAACACAACACCCAGTTTACAGTAATGGAATTCTTGGAAGTAGAAACATGAATTCCTCTCCCCCTTGCCCAATTCTCACCCTTAGTACAAGCAATATAAAAGGTTTCCTTGCTCCCGTTAAGTATATTATGGTTGTTCCATGCAGTTATTTTTCTTCCCTAGCTCATTCCCCTTCCCTTTAAGGAAAAATGAGCATTACAATAACCGAGTCTACTACAATTAAGAAGTTGTTTACTAGATTAGGCAATGCTGCTCAATTAAAATACAGGGTACACCTGTAAAAAGCTGCATGCAGACCATGCTAGAACTAGTCATTGACTCTCCTATCGGTAAGTTAGAGGACCCTGATAAATGCCAGGAGACATAATAGCAGCTCAATGTCTGACTTAACTGGTTGTCCTGTTTTACAGAACCACCACAGAAGGGGCTAGATTAGTTCCCAGTGCCATGAGCACCAATTCCTTTGGAAACCGTACAGAGTAGAGAGAGACTAACCCTAATTTCAGGGCACGGGCAGGGTCCCAGGGCCCGTTGGTAACCGGGTGCACGGCCCGGCGCGGGACCCTGCTCGGCGGCGGGAGCGCGCGCGACGTCAAGACGCTGGGGGGCAAATTCGAATTGATTGGCTCTGCGGCGATATGGAGGTGCAGAGCCAATCAGGTGCGCGCAAACTCCATGTGCTACGGGGCTCGTGGATAGCCCGGAGCACATGGTAGCGGGGCGCGCACCTGGAAGCCCTCCCACCCACCCTCTTGTAGAGCTGGTTAGGAGGCAATGGGGGTGTCGCAGCTGGGGGAGGGGGTGTAGGTTCTGGATGGGCGGGATCCCGGAGGTCCGGGGTCCGGAGCCTTGGGTGACTTGGGGAGGGGGCGGGGTGCCCTCGACCCGGGCAACCCCTGGAAGACTTTTGCTAGTAACATGGCAAAGTCGGATAGGGGGGGCCGAACTAGGCCGTTGGTGGGGACCACGGCTTGAGCGGAGGTGTGGCCGCTTTGCTAGTAGCACGGCTGGCGGTCCATCAACCCGCGGGGCCAGTTGGCTACATTTATAGATAGTTGCATTTACCTGTTAAATGTTTCATGGGTTGTTAAATAAAGCTGCGACCAGTTTTGTCCCACCAAGAATGTGTTTGTGAGTTATTTGAGACATGGGGGGAGGGGGGAGGTGCAGGATATATGAACTAAGGGGGGGGGGGAGGGCCAAGGTGAGAGGGGAAGCCGGGTCCGGCTACCCGGTTACTCCACTGTGGAGAACTTTACATTAAATGATCCTTTGCAGATTGGACACAGTAAAACACTGGTCTATTGGGGAAAATTAAGGCAGCTCCTAGCTGGAAGACCAAGGAAGGGGAAAATCAGGTTCTTATCTCCTCTCACCCAAATTAAGTCTAGAGGCAGGAAATTATAAAAACTACAGAATGATTCTTAATGGCAGTCCCTGTGGGGAAAATAGTAATAACATTCAGTAAGTGCTTTACTCTGCTTATAAGTAGGCTCTGCCGGTTTTTCCAAAGTAGCTGGCTGGCGAGGTATTTGAAAATAAACTCAGTACCTATATTGCTTTCGGGGGGGGGGGGGGTAGTTGACTAGGCAAAGGACCACACTTTTCCTCTCCCTGTCCTGAATGTCAGTTCACACAGGGATTAATTCAGTGCAATAAAGTCCTAGCTGAATATTTGCCTCACATGGTACTAAATCTTAAGATACTAGTTTCTCAAGAGCAGCCAGTAAGCCACTGTTGACACGTGAAATCAATGGGGTCGTGGCTCCGATAACGATCAGAAACTGCTACCGCGGCTTTGTAAACAAGCCCCTTAATCTGATGAAAGGTGGGAGGGGGGCTTGAAATCAGTGTCTCTCGTGATGTGTAGGTTTTCAGTTTTAGTGTAGTTGATTGTTAAGTTATGTCGGCAAAGCCAATTTACTATCTCGGAGAGGCAATAGTACGGTGTGGTTGCAAAGAATGGGGTGTAGTTAATTTTGAATTTTTGGATCAGTGTACAGAGGGGTTGGATATAGATGTTGAAGAATAGATTCTTGGGGGACTCCCTGTAGTAGACAGAATGGGGAGGATTTGTGGATTCTGACCTTAACTTGATGGTTGCGATCTGATAGGTAGGAGTGAAACCTTTTGAGTGGGGTGCTTTGCACTCCAATGTTTTTGAGTCTGTTGATCAGGATTTGATGGGAAACAGTGTCAAAGACAGCAGATATGTCCAGGAATAGCAAGATAAATCTGTATTTGAGAGCCTCTATGCCACTGAGGAGCCTATTTAGTAGAGATGTGAGGAGAGTTTCAATGCTGTGGTAAGGACAGAATCCATGTTGATTTTGGTTCAGTGGTGCATAGTTGTTTATGTGGTTCTGTAGTTGGGTTTGTACCACATTTTTTATGATTTTTGCTATAAAAGAGATGCTGGCAATGAGCCTGTATGAAGCAGGTGAATTTGTGTTGAGGTTTGGGTTCTTTAATAGCGGTTGGATGGAAGCCTGTTTTAGTGAAGGTTGTATGAGGCCTTTCAATAGGGAAATATGTAGTGTATATTAGAGAGGAAGGGTAGTAGGTATTCTCTCATGATTTTTATCCAGGACACAGGGCAGGATCAAGAGATGAAGTGGTAGTGTTGATGTTAGTGATGATATGGTGAGCTATTCAGGAGACACAGTTTCCAAAGTGGACCAGGAGTGTTTTGAGGAGATGTTTTGGGTCTGGAGGGGTAGAGTGAGATTATTGGAGTCAGTTGTGTTATGTTTGACTTGTAGGTATTGTGCCATGTCCTGTGGATTCAGTGTGAGTTCTTGGTGGGAAATACAAAGTGTTACATCAGGAACCCTTTGTCTATCATGAACGGACACATGAATGGTTAAGGAGAGGTGAACTGAAACCGAAGTATAAGAGATTGAGTTGCAGCCCAGGACAACAGATTACAGATGAGATTGTTTACAGTGTGCATTGAAAAAACCTGGCAACACAGAGATATTCCAATTCTGTAAGAAAGTCCTTAGAACAGTGACTCACCTCATAGCTGACTATGAAGTTCTGATGGTGGAAAATATCTATACAGAAAGGCACAACAAAGTAGCATGTCTCATCCATTGGAAACTCTGTAAACACTACAATATCACTGTATCTGAAAAGTACTGGGATCATAACCCTAATTGATAACTTGGCAATGAAGAGGTTGTGATCACCTGGGCCATTCCCATATAAGAAACTGGATGTGAGGAAACCCGACATTATGGTAAAGGAGAAAAACACCAAAATGGCATTGATAATAGAGGTATCAGTTCTGAGTGCTTGTTCTGTGAATCATGTGGAGAAGCAGAAGATCCTGAAGTACCAAGAAATGCAATCAGAGACCATGAAAATGTGGTTGAAAGATGTATAAATATTTCTCATTGTACTGGGAGCCACAGGCTTGATAAATAAAAATTTCCAGGCACATCTTGGCAAACTACCCATGCCTGTTACATCTTATGACCTCCAGAAGGAAGCTCTCTTTGGCATGATGCAAGTACTATACCTAGGATTAGCAGTAAATTTGAGAGACTGAGATCATACTCCACATGCCCTGGCTTCGAAGTGAGGTTCATGACTGTCATGGTGTGTTGAAAACTAAAAATGCCCTTAATGCAAGATTTACTCCTAATTAGAATTATTACTAATACTCCAAACGTCACTTCAATACTTTACAAAGACAAAACTGCCCTTAGACAGTTGGTGTTGTTTGTATTACTTAGTTTACTGTTATGGATATTGTGTGGAAAGATTCCTTTAGCTATAGCTCTGAGAAAGCAGTTGAAATTCTTAAATTGCCACCCTTATTGGGGGATGATGCTAAAGGTTATCCTGACTGGGATTCGTTCATTAATAAATCTAAACGTAGTGTGAGGTTGGAGCTCCACAGTGTTACATTGGCAGAGTACTGCAGGAAGGAGATTATCCCTACTGGCTTACGGATATGGAAGGCCCCTGGGATGTTTTTGGAGGATGATGCCTTTGTTAATCGTTGGGACAGTATTTTGAATAAGTGCTCACTGGACTTGCTGTTGTTGGTCATAGAAACAGTGCATACCAAAAATGTTTCCCTTAAAAAAGAACTTGAAACTGACTTGAGTGAATTAAAGTTGGCTGAAGATTTTGCTGTTCGGTTTGCAGAGATTACTAAATCTATTGATAAATACAAAAGTGATTTAAAGCTTGCTAAGATCAAGAAATTCGTAAAAGATGAGAAATGGACTAAAGATGGCCCAATTTATAATTGGCATATGAGGAGACCGCATCAACAAACTTTACATTGGAAAAACAGCAGTAGTGATGTTTCATCATATTCCTCTGATTCAAATTTTGAACATAAAAGCTCAGATTCCCATTTGAAGAGTAAGTGGCAGAAGACCCCTATATCTGATTCTGCCAATTTAGATTGGAACAGACAAGAGGATTTTTCTGGGCTTCCGACGCACTCAAGATGCAAGAAAGACGGAGTGACCTTTCAGTGCTGCAAGCAGTTATTAATCTATCCGATGTGTTATTGACACCAGCGCAGTTATGTTTATTATCTAAAGGGCTATCTTTTGTTAATGGCCCTATGTATGATGGCTTTCGTATCCGAGTAGCTGTGGAACGATTATTGCGGTCTTTGCAACTAAAATGTATTTTTCAAGATAAATCTGATGTGTTGGATCCATCTGTGGTACAATCTAAGTCGACATGGATTCCTCCGGAACCTATGGATCCCATTCTACATACTTTTCAACATCTTGTTTTGACTGATTTAGCGCAATTGGAACAGAAATATAATAATCAACCAAAGAATTTACCACCAGATGAATTTTTGGCTTTGCGAGAGTTACAGTGTATGACTAATATAGTAATTAAAAGAGCCGATAAGGGGGGTGCAGTAGTTGTTTTAAATTTCACTGATTATGATAGAGAAGTAATGCGACAATTAAATGACTGCAATCACTATCTACCGTTGTCTTGCGACCCTACTGAAGATTTACAAAAATGTATTCTTGAGCTTGCTGCTATTGCACTCTCCCAAGGCTTTTTAACAGCACATGAGAAATCTTTCTTAAATCCATCTTTTCCGAAGATACCAGCTTTTTATATCTTGCCTAAGATTCATAAAAGTTTGCAGTCCCCGCCTGGACGTCCTATTTTGTCCAGTAACGATTCATTGTTAGAGCGAATTGGAATATATTTGGATGAGTTTTTGAAAGATGAGGTTTCTAAAATTCCTTCATTCATTAAAGATACTACAGATTTTTTGCAGTCATTAGAAGTTATTGATAATTTTGAACAAGTTAATTGGATGGCCTGTCTGGATGTGGCGGCATTGTATACTTCAATTCCGCAAGATGAGGCTATTAATGTTTTGGAGATGGTGTGGGATAATAGATCGCTTCCGCATAAGGTACCCGCATCTTTTTTAACTGATTTGGCAGAGTTAGCATTGAAGAAGAATTATTTTGTTTATAATGAGAATTTTTTTCAACAAATTTCAGGGACGGCGATGGGTGCAACCTTCGCCCCGTCTCTTGCTAATTTATATATGAGTTTGTTTGAAAACCAATATGTTTATTCTTCCCCATATGCTACTCATATCATCAAATGGTATTGATATATTGATGATATTTTCTTTTTATGGCATGGTTCAAAAAATCTTTTGGAGGAATTCTTTCATTATTTAAATTAATGCAAAGTGTGTATTTCTTTTGATATAAACATGCAAGCTCAAGAAATACATTTTTTGGATGTTAAAGTCTTGAAGACAGCTAATGGGTTTTTGACCACGATTTATTCAAAGCCTACAGATAGAAATACCTTGTTGCATTTTGATAGTTTTCATCCTTATCATCTTCGTTGCAGTTTGCCTTATTCACAATTTCTGCGTTGTCGACGTATATGTTCAACTGTATCTGAGTTTAAGGCACAGGCTAAGAGTATGCGATATAAGTTTGAAGATCGTGGTTATTCCTCTATGTATGCAACCAAGCATCCTTCTGGCTTTGGCTACCGCCTTGTCACGTTGTTTTGCTACCTCGAGATCCTGAGACACCATCACTCCAAGGTCCTTCTCCTAGCTTCTGCACACCAACCTGTGGTCTCCTAATGCATAATATTTCATTTTGATTTCTGAATCTCAAATGGATGATTATGTACTTCTTTGTATTAAATCTTAAATGCCAAACATTTGACCATTCTTCCTGTTTTTGTAGATCTTTCCTCATGTTGTCCACTCACTCAGAGGAGTCCACTCTGCTGCAAATCTTTGTGTCATTTGCAAAAGGAAAACCTTTCCTTCAAGTCATTAAGCAATATCACTCACAAATGCACCAAACAGTACTAGCTGCAGGACTGATCCCTGAGGCACTCCATAATTCACCTTCCTTTCTTCTGAGCGAATTCCGTTTACCACCACCTTCTTCTATCTGTCATTCAAACAATTTCTGATCCAGTTCACCACCTTGGAACCCATCCCCAGATTGGAACTATATCAAAGGCTTTGCTGAAATCTAGGTAAATCACATCCCTTCCATACCCTTGATCTATTTCTATCATCGCCCAGTCAAAGAATTCAGTCATGAGAAAAACATATATTTAAGGACATATACAGTGGGAATAGCCATTTTTACAAAAACAAAAATCCATTTAATGATTGACATCAGCAACGTTTACATGTGTAAGCAACAGATTTTGCAGAACTAAAGCACTAAGGGGAGTCAATTCAGGAACCAACCTCCACAACTCATGCAGGTAGGAAAATAAATGCATGCATTCATTGTGTAGATACCACACATTTACTTATTGTGAAGGCAACCCCATATGCACATTCTAGCCCAGAAAACCCATAATGACTGGATATGCTGAACGTTTGACTGAAGGTCCTAGGCTAAACATTAGGTCCTGGTCTCCATGGCCTTTCTATTGGTCTTTCTTTTCACCTCAAACCTCTTCTGTTTTAGGTCTTTATTGTCTCTGCTCCTATGATAGATGACATTCAATTGGTTACATATCTGTAGCTAGATCTTCTGCTTTTGGTATGCACTGATGCACATGTCTGCATGCCCCAGGAGAACTTGCTGATGCTTCAGAACCTCTCTAAGCCTGAGCTTTGCCTCACCCTGGAAAAAATCATTTTGGATGAGAACCCATTGCTTTGGAACTATGATCTCTCCTAACACAGCACAGATCACAGATTTTCTAAAATGGCCTGCTACATATGCAAGTGCTAATTTTATACATGTGTATAGGGTGATTCCTCCATGTCAGAGTTTTATACATGGCCCTTTCCAAACTGATCTAAATCTAGGTATATGTATGGGGGAAAAATGTATGTCATGGCCATTTCACAAGTGCCTGAAACCCGTGCATCTAACTTATTGAGACGGATTGCAAAATTGCTAATTGGTAGATGCTACTTGTACTGAGGCCTCAATGGATAAGCTGTTTGGTCAGCGTGTTTGCACTATGACCACACCCATAATAAAATGTGTTCCCATATTGTTCTCTGGAAGTCAACTTCCCTTCTTTTTATGTGCATGTGAGGTGGGCTCCCTGCTAGTGTGTGAGCCTTAAGGTCATTGGATATCATGGCCATGATGAGTCAATGATGGCAGCACTCTCCCTAGGCTACTGTTGCACAGAGGGAGATGAGGATGAAGGCTGACTGGCCAAGATGTAGCATGTTTGCACAGTTGAGGAAACCAGGATCAAGCCCAATACCGTCAAGTGACGGCATGGGCTACATCTGGCTGTGACTCACAGCTAATGTTATGGAGCTTCCACCATTCTTTATTCTGGGAATATGCCCTGGCACATCTGACACATTGTACCAGCTGGAGTTGTTGTAGGCATGCCTCCAAGACAACTTTTGGATTTTTACTGTACATATAGGGCAACACATCATCGGTACCCTCTCACAGTTGATGGAAGACATCTCATGGCTAAGGGACATAGTCTTGCAGGAGAGAGAGAATGCACAGCTGATTCATCCAGTCAGGGAAGCATAGATAAATAGCTGAATTTGTACAAGCACCATTGTAGCACACTTCCCTACACACTATGGTAAGGAATAGCTTTATCAATATGTGATCATGTAGTCATATCTGTGCTGGAAGCTAGGAGTGTTTATGATGTTGCCACTTTGCCATAGAGTGGAAAAGTTTATTAAAATTTGCTGTACAGCCTTTCAAATTGAATATAAGCAGTTTACATTAAAATATAGTAAAAATAATAAAAAGCAGAAAGGAACTCCATTGATGCGACAGGAAAGGTAATCACAGCCATACAAAAAGAAAAGAGACATGGGAAGAGGGAAGATAGAGAAGGGAATTATCATAGGAAGGGCAGGGCTACCCATAAGTGTGGGTCATGAGCAAAGGTCAAATGCCTTCTGAAAGAGGTAGTGGCCTGATATTCATTTGGGCAGGCTACGCACCACTATGGCTCTAGCACTGAATATCCGGGTTTGTCACACATGCCTGGAAGCAGCAGTAGCTAACCAAGCAGCAGCAATATTGCATGCTGCCCAATTAGCTCCTGTGACTTAAAGAAAGGCAAAGGTTTCCCTCGCTTATCTTTTAGCCGAGGGCCCCTAACCAGGCAGCATACAATATCTCTGCTGCCTGGTTAGGGACTGTCACCACCTCTGCTCTTCCCCAGAACACCCCTGACACATCCCAATGCTAAGTGGTTAGCATCATGGCGCAAAAGGGAGAAGGGAAGAGATATTCTGAATAGCCCATTCAGTGGCAGTTACATGGTTTATAGGTCTCTGAATCATGTAACTGCCTTTCAAATGTCAAGCAACCTTAATGTTTTAAAGGTTGACTTAAAATGGCCATAAGTGGGTTCCAAGTGGAGTTCAAGAGGCAGGCTATTCCAATGATCAAAAAGTAAAAGGCTGCAGTTCCAGTTGAGTTCTATCTTGCTCGGGATTTAGGAGGGAGATGAAGGCGATTAGCATGAATAATACGAAGGGTGTGAGGGGAGGCATGAGGGATAAGTAAAGAAGAGAGGTATGAGGGTGTCCCAGAGTGCAATGTTTTGTGAACAAGAGTCAAGATTTTGAACTGAACGTGAAAGAATATTGGCCATCAGTGGTGTTGGATCAGCAGAGGGGTAATGTGATCAAACTTGGATGCATGCACTGGCAATCGGACAGCTATATTTTGTACAGTTTGTAACCTCCACAACTCAGTCTGCGAGGCTGGTATAGATGATGTTGCAGTAGTCCAAATGGCTAATGACTAAACTTAAGATCAGTATGGTAAGCGCTGGGGGAGTGATAAAGGAACAAATAGATTGGATTTGGCGCATAGCATGGAAAGATTTCTTTACAACACAACTGATCTGTTCATGAAAAGTGAGATTGGAATCCAACGTGACCACAAGATACAGTATTTGAGTGAGGTAGCTAAAAACAGGGGACAGCTTCTAATAGCTGAGCACAGAAAGGAGTTACTGAGGAACCAGTGAACCAGATAGCTACAATCTTGTGTGGGTTGAGCTTAAGGAGGTTTCAGGGACCAGAATCATGCCAACATGTTTCTGAAGGAGAAGAAGTGCCATACAAATGTAGTTTGCAGTTGGGCATGTACATTCTGCGGACAAAGCGCACTTGCGTATTTATAATATTTGTGCTAGCCAAAATTGGAGTCCATTGATGGAAGGTGTTTCACCTGAAACATGAATTCATGTTGGGATTGTGTTAAAACTAAGTAAAGCTCTCTTGAAAATCTTTTGAATATGGATTACTTGAACTGTCTGCACTGAAAAATATAAAAAAATAAGAGCACCTCATGGATGTGACCGATGATTGATATATGTATGGGATTCAAGAAATGGTTTATTTGCCATTAAGCTCCCTTGGTATCTAAAGGTCTCTCCATTTTTCAAACATATATATTTATTTGGACATTGTTGTTTAGAATGGTTGATATTTGCCGAGTTTTGAAAGGATGATATAATCAATTACTTCAGGAGTTCTACTGTGTTGTTGGACATGTGGAGCCTTATTAAAATAGGGGCACATCCGGGCCGTTCAGATGGCCGCAGGCAAGACAGGCCCATTTGGACCCAATTCTGGCCCATGGGAACAAACTGTTCCTGTGGTAACCAGAATTGGGCCCCAGGACTACTGGACTCCCTCAGTTGACTTCCTTATGTTTCCTACCCACCCCTCCTCCTCTCTCACCACCCTCCTCCAGCCCTGCCTTGTCATGTCTCATTTTCCCATCTTTCCTATACATACTGGCATTCTTTTCATTTTCTGCTTCAGTTTTTATTGTATTCTATTGTAAAACACTTTGCTGTACCCACATTAAGCAGTATATTGAATCTTAAATAAATGAAATAAGATGAAAATGACGCCTGCCGGGACTTCCTCCACACAGGTGCCCCCTGACTCCTGTGGCTTGGGCCCTCCTTTACCCCACTTCCCAAACTGCAGCTGGCCTGTTGTGGCCTGGATCAGGCACCGGGAACACCCCGCACCCGGCCTTGACCCTGGGGGGGGGGATCCCCGGACCCGATCACCAATTTTGTACTGTGAATTCCCCTTTGAGGTGAAATAAGCAGCATGTCCCCACTGCCCAGCAAAATGTACAGGGCCATGACCTGAATTGGCCCTGTATGTCCTGCTGGGCTGGCCCATCCCCACCCCAACCCCACTCAGCCCCCATCCCACCCTCTGCCGGCTCTCCCCGTCCTGACATATGGGGAGAGCTGGAGAGGAAATTGGGCCAAGACGGCTTGATGGGTTGCATGTCCTGTGTCCCAGAACTGGGCCCAGAATCTTTGTGCAGCAGCCAAAATGCCATTCATCTGCATATCACCATTGATGCCATTATATCTCCACATGGATCTTTTCCAAACTGGTGCACCTGAACATGCAGCTGCATTTTAAGATGAGGCTGTATGTCTATTTATTAGTATTTAGCTCACATCTTTTCCAGTAGAGATTCAAGGTGAGCTACATTCAGGTACTGTAGGTATTTCCCTTTCCCCCAAGGGCTTACAATCTAACTTTGCAACTGAAGCAATGGAGGGTTAGGTGACTTACCCAAGACCACAAGGAGTTTTAGTGGGATTTGAACCCTGCCCTGTCTAGCTCTAGGCATGTGCTATATGAGTTGCTAAACTACTCCTCTTTCCTCTGCATGTTTTTCCTTGAGAAATTTCTATGTGCACATGCCACAATTGCATAACACATGCAGGTGTATCTTCAGGTTGGATATTTTTAAAAAATGCATCCATTCTGAGGGGCAGAGATATGTCGGTTTTACATTGGCTACACACATGCACCAAGTACGCTTATGAAGTTTTCACTTCCATATTGATACAGTCACATAAGCACCCTTTCTAAAATGTGTCTTCAAATATACATATTAATTTAAATATCATCACCAGAATTGTAATTAAAATACTGAATGCTGGTGCTGCCGAAGAAAAACATCTGTAAGGTCTTTAAGCACATGTTTAAGATTATATGTCATTTCTCAGTTACTCCAAATATTATTTAAGGCACTTAAGTATCCACTATGACTGTATTTGTATGGTTATAAAAACAATTCTCTATTACCTATTTTGTTCACAATATAGTCATAATGCTGAAATATCAAACATTATTAAATTTTGATAACTATAGATCATAAAAAGAGATAGATTGAACCATAGTCAGACTAAAAAAATTAATGTAGACAATGTCAATTGTGTTAAAAAGACATTGTAATCATGACGGATATAAAAGGCAGTTTAACCTTAGATTAACCTCGAACTTTAAATATAAATAAAAGTAGTCATGCAGCTGAGAACAGCTAATATATCTAGACAGGGGTCACGCTGTCCAGAAGGAATTAGAATTCAACTTATATTAATCACTGTCTCAACTTTCTGACACTGAAAAAGAAGGACAAAATAATAAGGTGAAATATAGGCAGAGATATACTAAACTAACAGAAACTTTATGGACTTCATCTAATTATTTATCATTTTGTTAATAAATTTTATATAATTTACCTTTCAGTGTGCACTCAAAGTGAGTCAAAGTAAGTGAAATCAGCAGACAAAATACATCAAATAATATATTAAAAAGCGCTTGAATTGACAATTAAAAAGCAAACAAATGTATCTTATGCTACATCTGCAGAAATTTCAGGTTTTAAGCTCTTTCCAAAACAATATAGGTGACCTTTATTAAAGTGTGGTAAGGTTTTGCACATCACACACATTAGAAGCAAAACCCAATGCATGGTACAGTAAGTGCAAAAGCAGTACGGTAACTGTCAGGGGCGTGTCCAGCATGTTTCTTGCACTTATCACAAAAAAAGGCCCTTAATGTGTGTTAAGTTCATTCACAATTAGTGTGCATTAATTACCCTCTGCTGACTGAAATGTGCATACTCACTCTCCACCCATAAGCTGCCCAAATCCTACCTCTACAGCATTAAGCAGTTAGGGGTTATTATAAAAGCCTTAGTCAAGATTTGGACATCTGAAAATGCACATGCAGATACTCATATCACAGAGACATCCCAAAAGCCTTTTTATAAATGGCTTTTAAAGGCATTGTTGGTGTGGGGGCAGCCAAGTAGGCAGGAGGCATGCCGGTGTAGTGGACAGACACCCCTACTCAATTTCAGGAGCATTGGGGATGTCTGCAACTTCATTCAAGGGGCATGTTTACTAAAGAGTGTTAGCTGCAGCGGTAGCAGCTAATGCAGCAAAAATGCAAACATTGTGGTGTTTTTCCATGATACCACTACTTCACGCAGTAGGTGAAGGTTTGGGTGGGACTGGGGCAGAAATTGGGCACAGCGATTACCGTGGATGTTACCATTGGGCAGTAATTGCCAAAGTTTGCAGGTTTTGCAGGTGCAGCTAATACCTCCTCAACGGATGGCATTAGCTGCATCCGCAAAGCAACGACCCAATGATCCCTGTGTTTTCTCCATGGTTTCTTCAGAGGACATGCTGGGAATGCTCCCTGCAGATATCATGGGGCTTTTGCAGCCATTGCCCAGCACTAGCTGCAGAAGCCTAACTCACCTTAGTAAACATACCCCCAAATTTAGACCTGCTCCAGTCACAAATAAGCATCAAGAAAGTGCTTGTTTTGCCCATAAAGTACTAGAAAAGATAACATTCCATCATCCCCAGTACTCTCCACAATCATAGTGATAACTATGAGTGGCCTAGTGGTTGGGGCAAGGTACTTCAGGCTGGAAGGTCAGTGGTTCAAATCCCACTAGAGGACAGCAACCTTGGGCCGGGAGGACTGGAGTTTCTAGTCCCACAGGTGCTGCTTGTGGTCTTGGGCAAGCCACCTAACCCTCCATAGCCCATGTTCCTTGTAAAATAGTTATCTCCAAGTTATAATGCCCTGTTCAATGTAATTTCAGTTTGTTCAATGTAAACCACACTGATGCAGAGTAGCGCGGTATATAAGAGAATGTAAATAAATAAATAAACAGGAGTGGGGTTTGAGCCCTGGCTTCCCTGGTCCTAGCCCACTACTCTATTAGACTATTCCTAGATGTCCCCAGTCTTGAATACTATTCTGGGGATGTCTATTTAGATGCCCCACAGATGTCCATATCAGGCATGTCTACTTTTGTGAAGTTGTGCCTGAATTTGGACGTGCCTCCTTCTTTTTGAGATATTCTGGTGTGGACATCCCAGATTGCACTTAGACATCATTTGTAAAATGTTTCTTTGAATGTACAAATTGATGCACACTGACATGTCAACATAGTATTGAGTGGAGGAGTGGCCTAGTGGTTGGGGCAATGTACTTCAGGCCAGAAGGTCAGGGGTTCAAATCCCACTAGAGGACAGCAACCTTGGGCCGGAAGGACTGGGGTTTCTAGTCCCACAGGTGCTCCTTGTGGTCTTGGGCAAGCCACTTAACCCTCCATTGCCCATGTTCCCTGTAAAATAGTTATCTCCAAGTTATAATGCCCTGTTCAATATAATGTTCCATGTAAACTGCACTGATGTCAAATAGCGCGGTATATAAGAGAAATAAATAAATAAATAAATACTGTTCTCATGTACTAACAGAGTGCACTAATTCTCATGTTAACTGTTTAACACACTTTAATAAAAAGGTCCTATTGTTTTTCTCTAAGCCAAGATCCACAGGCATCATATTTTATACCGTTAAAGCATCAAATCAAAAAGGTACCTAAATTAGTCTCCATCCATGCTGAGTTAACAGGCAATCAAAAACAAACAAAATAATTACCACGCCATACAAAACCCCATAAACAAAAGGAGTGTAACAATATAAATGTGTGAACCTGTGTGTATTTTTGTCGGAAGATAAGCCATGAGATTAAACCAACCTCTCGAAGCTATACTTCCATTTTACTCAATTTTAATTCTAACAGAGCCCCTTACGGAGCTTCAAAGCATAGGTAAAAACACCATGAATTAGTGCTACCCACATAAAAACATCAGAAAGGAACTTATCTCTGACTTTGAATCATGATCATCTTCTATAATTGTAGAAAAATCAGCAGCAATTTTCTTCTGATGAAGCAGCTTTAGCTTTTAACAAATCAACAGTAGTTGTAAAAAAGACATAGCACTGCGTTTCGGGCAAATATACATTCCAAGCCCTGTTTCAACGCTCAAAAAACTGCAACACAATCTTATGGCTTCTCCACCTTGGAAGACGCCAGCGCATGCTCACTAACAGCCTGAACCAACGTTACAAAAACCACAATTTAAATAGCACAAACCAGCCAATCCCCACTCACCATAATTGATGACAAACTAATGACAAAAAACTAATGACCCATGGCAAGTCAAAGAATGCTGATCCAATCCAAATCCTTATTAAGCCCAGATGGTTCCACTGTGGACCAACTAAAAATCCAACGTTGTTCAAGTGTCTGGAGGGCTTTCTCATGATCTCCACCCCGAGGGTTAGCGGGCACCCAATCCAATACCCTCCAAAATAAATCTTCAAATCCATGATGAAAATCCATACAATGTTGAACCAATGGAGCAGATAACATTGCATTCCTAATGCGTGAAGCATGTTCCCCTAAACGAACCCATATGGGTCGAATCGTCCTACCAATGTACAGAAGGTGGCAAGGACAAATCAAATCATATACTACAAAAGACATTGAACAAGTAGTAGACCATTTGGCTTTGTGAATCAAATCTGAATTTGGCACCCGCCATTCCAAACCCGTTATAGACTGCAGACAATAATTGCAAGAGGTACAGGCAAAATGGCCCAAAGTCAAAGGCTCCCCTTTGCCAACCCTATCCAATGGGGATGAAGTATCCCCCACATAATCGCGAAGGTTAGGTCCTCTAAAATGGGCTATCTGTAATTTCCTCCGAAAATATGGGTGAAGCTGTAAAATATGCCAATGTCTACCCAAAAGGTTTTGGATCTGTTCCGTATGTACCATATACGGTAACACTCCAACAAACGTGTCCAATTGAACATCCTGATCCAAAGTACCCACAGGAGTAGAAGGAGAAAACAACCACTTCCGATGGGTATATTTAGCCCTCAAAAATGCTTGTTTAATAACCTTCTTGGGATAACCTCTATGAGCAAGCAGAATTGACAGTTCATGCACATGCCTCAAAAAATCCTGAAAATCAGAACAGATCTGTCGAAGTCGGAGAAACTGTCCAAACAGAAGGCCTCTCTTCAAGGACATAGGATGGAAACTTGAAAAAGTTAACAAAGTATTTTGTTGGATAGGTTTTCTAAACAATGTAGTCTGAAGAGAATTATGATGTTTGAATACCAGAACATCTAAAAATTCTAATTGACAAAAATGATGATGCATCATGAAAGTCAAATTAGATCGCAGTGAATTTAACCATTGTAAAAACAAAAATAATTTGGCTTCAGAACTTTTCCACAAAAAAAATATATCGTCAAGAAAACGAACCCACAACGCGATGTCTTTAAACCATGGAGAAGGATAAATCTGAGAAGACTCAAACTCCGCAATATATAGCGTAGCAACAGACGGAGCTACTGTCACACCCATGGCAATACCTCCAATTTGATGATAAAACTGTTGCTCAAATTGGAAGTAATTTTTAGTGAGCACTAAAGTCAGCAACTGTAGAAAAAATGATCGAGGAATCCGCTCTGGTAAAGGTATATGCAAATGAGATATAGCAGAAAGTGCTTGATCCTGATCAATGTTAGTATACATTGCCGTGACATCTAAGGAGACGAGCCACCAAGATTCCACTTGCTCTGTAACCTGTTGAAGTTTTGATATGAAATGGGTGGTATCTTTCAAAAACAGATGGCACCAATTGAGCACAAGGCTGTAAAAACCGATCACAAAACTTGGAAAGAGGTTCCAACATTGAACCACGGCATGATACACTAGGTCTACCTGGAGGCATAGTCACAGATTTATGTATTTTTGGAACTGTGTATATAATAGGAGTCACAGGATGTCTGATAACCAAAAATCTGAATTCACATTTGGTAATCCAATTATTGGATAACGCTTGCTGCATAATGAGAGAAATCTCAGATTGCAGATCATTAAAAGGATTTTGAGACAACCTGACATAATATCTTCCATCACCTAATTGATTTGGATTGGATCAACATTCTTCGACTTGGTCATTAGTTTTTTGTCATTAGTTTGTCATCGATTATGGTGAGTGGGGATTGGCTGTTTTGTGCTATTTAAATTGTGGTTTTTGTAACGTTGGTTCAGGCTGTTAGTGAGCATTCGCTGGTGTCTTCCAAGATGGAGAAGCCATAAGACTATGTTGCAGTTTTTTGAGCGTTGAAACAGGGCTTGGAATGTATATTTGCCCGAAATGCAGTGCTGTGTATTTTTTACAACTGTTGTTGATTTGTTAAAAGCTAAAGCTGCTTCATCGGAGGAATATTGTTGCTGATTTTTCTACAATTATAGAAGATGATCATGATTCAAAGTCAGAGATAAGTTCCTTTCTGATGTTTTTATGTGGGTAGCACTAATTCATGGTGTTTTTACCTATGCTTTGTAGCTCTGTGAGGGGCTCTGTTAGAATTAAAATTGAGTAAAATGGAAGTATAGCTTCGAGAGGTTGGTTTAATCTCATGGCTTATCTTCCAACAAAAATACGCGCAGGTTCACACATTTAGATTGTTACACTCCTTTTGTTTATGAGTTAACAGGCAATGGCAGTAAGGCTTGTGAGAGGACCAAGCAACATCTTAGGCTGGTACTACAAGTAAATACTTCCATTTTGGCCCAAAAATCCAAAATGGCCACCAATTCCAATATAACTGGCTGCATAGCTATAATTCTGTATCATTTTGTTCTGCAACTGTTATGGATCGTAATTTGAGCAGTTGAAATTGACCATCATCTGATGTTGTGTCCTACATCTGATTCCAAAACCTCTCTAACTGGATGTATATGTCAGGACTGATGCTATTTCAAATTGTTTTTCACTAAAGATTCAGTGATAATTAGGGACTAGGGATGTGCATTTATTTTTTAGCTTTGGTTGGGAAAATGATATGCACATTAACAAAACTCACTTTTATTGTTTTTCTTGAAAGTTCTCTGTAATAATTGAAGTTATAATGTAAACCGCTTTGATTAAAAGATAAGGCAGTATAGAAAAATTGTTAAATAAAAATTAATTAAATAAATCAGTTTTTAGGAACATATAACCTTCATGAGATATATTCTATTACACGAATAGCGGGGATGGACGTCCATCCCTGCTATTCATCTGCTGTTCCTGTCCCAGCCAAGTCTCCTCACACAAACAAGGAGGGGGTGGGAAAGGGGCAGTGTGGAGGCAGAGTTAGAGGGGCAGTGGGTGGTCCACGGCCCTGGACATACAGGGCCAATTCTGATGTCGGAACTGTGTGTCCAAGGCTGGCAAACTGAACGGGGAACTTATTCCACCTCTGAGGTGGAATACGTTTCCCTAGACAGTGGGGGACGGCAGGCCGGGGAGCGGCGAAGGTAGGAGGGGTGCAAGAGATTCCTTGGGAGGCCAGATCGGGGGTCAGGCTGCGGGTCATCAGTGGCCGGGGACTGCGGCTCCTGAATGGAACCGCGGTGCCATGGCAACCTGACACCATGGTGCCGTGGTTCCATTCAGGAACCTTGATGAGTTAGCCATGCAGAGGCTTGTACAGGCAGGCCAACCAGAATCGGGTCCCAGTCTGCACGCACAAGCTTAGAGAGGATTCTGATCCCACGGGGGCTAGACGTGCCATGCGGGATCAGAATCCTGTCTACCTCTGTGCATCTGGTTCTGACCGGACACACAGTGGACCTCCATATGAATGAATGCAAACAGGGGTGGCTCTATCATGAGGTGAAGTGAGGCAGCTGCCTCAGGCAGCGAAGTTTTAAAGGCGGCAAAAAATGCCCCCAAAACAGCCGCCTCACTTCGCCTTCAAAAGTTAAAAATAAAAAAAATCCAAATGCTCAAGTTGCTGCCGAGTACGCTTCTTGGCAGCGGCAGACTCACCTCTCCTTCCTATAGCAGCCGCGACTACTGCTTCTTGGAACCACGGCTGTGCTAGAGAGATCAGCTTAAACACAAAGCCAGCCAGTGTGGAGCCTTCCCGTGCAGCGGCATCCCACCCCCAAAGGAAGTGGTATACAAAGGAAGATACTTCCTTTGGGGGCGGGACGCCGCTGCATGGGAAGGCTCTGCACTGGCTGGCTTTGTATTTAAGCTGATCTCGCTAGCACAGCCGTGGTTCCAAGAAGCAGTAGTCGCGGCTGCTGTAGGAAGGAGAGGTGAGTCTGCCGCTGCCGAGAAGCAGACTCGGCAGCGGCAGCAACTTGAGCGTTTTTATTTCCCTGGGGGTCAGGACTGGAAATAGGCAGGGGAGGGGGAGGGTTAGGACTGGAAGTGGGCTGATGGGGGGTGTTTAGGACTGCTGATATCAACATGAAAGCCCACAAATATGCAAACATACAAGCAATATATAGGCTCTATTCCACAAAACAGATACTTAACTGCTGGTATCCCCATAAAAGCCCACAAATATTCAAAACAGTATGTAGGCAGGCTCCACTCCAATGCCAGGCGTTTCGCTGCTTCTGCTTCAGAGAGAAAGCTTCTTTCTTTAAACAAGAATAAATAACAGCACAAACTATCCCTAAAATTTAAAAAAACATCATTACTCAAACTCATCATTAGCACAAAACCAACAAACCCATAACATACCCACTAAAATCTCCTTAAATAAAAGCCAACACTTACCAAACACAAGGAACAAGATACCAAACATCCAGCAGCAAGACCGGATGTTTGGTATCTGTTTTTTGTGTTTGGATTTTGATTGGCTACTGGAGGTTTTTTGACCTATGATGGTGAAGAGTGATTTTACTGTAAACTTGCCGGTACACTGCCCTGGGTGGTGGTGAGTGTGACAGAATCTGTTTGGAGCTTTTGTTTGGCTTTATTTTCTGAAGTCTTTTCCTCAAGTGGTGATTGTTTTGTTATATTTGTGACTCTGAATTAGAAAACTATGTGTTGGTTTGTTTGAAGATCCAGTTTTTTTGTATGTCACTTTGGCATCAACAATATAATATCCTTTATTAATAGGGCATCATGTTGTGACTGGCAATAAACATAGAAACATGATGACAGAAAAAGACCACATGGCCTATCTAGTCTGTCCTTCCATATCAACAACTACAACAGTCCTCTTTTTACCTTTAGAGATCCTCTGTGTTGGTCCCATGCTTTTTTGAATTCAGTTACTGTCCTCATCTCTACCACCTCCACTGGGAGACTATTCCACGGATCCACTACTCTTTCCATAAAGAAATATTTCCGCATATCACTCCTGAATCTATCTCCCTTCAACCTCATCCCATGTCCCCCTCGTAGCAGAACTTGCTTTCAATTGAAAGAGGCTCTCTCCCTGAACATTTATGCCAAGGAGGTATTTAAACATCTCAATCATATCACCTCTATCCCGCCTTTCCTCTAAGGTGTACATATTAAGATCCTTAAGTCTGTCCTCATATGCTTTATAATGAAGCCCACTAATCATTTTAGTAGCCACCCTCTGCACCGACTCCATCCTGTTCACATCCTTTTGAAGGTGCGGTCTCCAGACTTGCACACTATACTCCAAATGAGGTCGCACCAAAGACTTATACAGAGGCATTATCACCTCCTTTTTTCTGCTAGCCATTCCTCTCCGTATGCACCCAAGCATCCTTCTAGCTTTTGCCGTCGCCTTTTTTACCTGTTGAGCTACTTTAAGATCATCAGACACAACCACGCCTAGGTCCCGCTCTTCTTTAGTGGACAAAAGTACTTCACCTCCTATACTGTATTGCTCCTTTGGATTGCTGCAGCCCAAAGGCATGACCTTACATTTTTTAACATTAAATCCCAGCTGCCAAATTCTAGACCATTCTTCAAGCTTAGCTAGATCCCTCCTCATGTTATCTACACCTTCCTGGTTGTCTACTCTATTGCAGATTTTGGTATCATCTGCAAAGAGGCAAACCTTACCCGACAGCCCTTCCGCTATATCACTAACAAAGATGTTAAAAAGAATCGGACCAAGAACAGATCCCTGGGGCACACCACTGGTAACATCCTTCTCCTAAGAGTGAGCTCCATTTACTTGTACTCTTTGTCGCCTCCCACCCAACCAATTTCTAAGCCAAGCAGTAACTTTAGGGTCCATCCCTAGGGTGCTCAGTTTGTTTATAAGTCGCCTGTGAGGAACAGTGTCAAAGGCTTTACTGAAATCTAAATAAACCACATCTAGAGCTCTCCCTCGGTCCAACTCCCTGGTCACCCAGTCAAAGAAATCAATCAGATTTGTCTGACAAGACCTGCCTCTGGTGAATCCATGCTGCCTCGGATCCTGTAATCCGCTGGACTCCAGAAACCTCACTATTTTCTCTTTCAGCAGCGTTTTCAATAATTTACTCACCACCGAAGTTAAACTAACTGGCCTGTAGTTTTCAACCACATCCTTACTTCCGCGTTTGTGTAAAGGCACCACATGAGCCTCTCTCCAGTCCTTTGGCACCACTCCCGACTCCAACGAGACATTGAAAAGGTCAGTCAGTGGAGCTGCTAGAACATCCCCAAGTTCCCTCAGTATTCTAGGGTGTATCCCATCCGGTCCCATCGCTTTGTCTACTTTAAGTTGAGCTAGTTTCTCACGAACACAGTCTTCTGAAAATTGTTCAAGATGTCCCTTGCTTCTGTTCCTATTTGTGGGTGTTTTCTGAGGTCCTGCTCCTGGTTCTTCATCTGTGAACACTGAACAAAAATATTTGTTAAGCAATTTTGCTTTATCCTTATCATCTTCTACATATTCCCCCCCCCCCCCCCGCACCCTTGAGTCTGACAATACCACTCTTGCCCTTCCTCTTCTCACTAATATATCTGCAAAAATGTCTTATCCCCCCATTTTATTGCATTGGCTGTTTCCTCCTCCTTTTGAATCCTTGCCTTCTTGACTACTTTGCTAGCTTCTCTAAGTTTTTCCAAATACAGTTGTCTGTCTTCCTCTCTCTGTGATCTCTTGTATTTCATGAAGGCCTCCCTCTTTTTCTTCACTTTTTCAGCTACTTCCTTAGAAAACCATAGCGGTCTTCTTTTACTTTTGCCTTTATTTACCATTTTAACAAAAAGGTTGGTTGCCCTTAAAATATCCCCTTTCAGTTTTGCCCACTGTTTTTCTACATCCCCCAGCTGTTCCCATCCCACTAACGACTCCCTGAGGTATTGGCTCATCTTCGCAAAGTTAGTCTTCCTAAAGTCTAAGATCCTCACCTTGGAATGGATTCTAACAGCCCTAGTCCTAATACTGAACCACACCATCTGGTGATCACTGGATGCAAAATGATCTCCCACTACAACATCAGAAACACTTTTACCATTGGTACGCACCAAGTCCAGTATGGTCCCTTCACGTGTGGGGTCTGTTACCAATTGCCTGAATAGTTCTCCCTGTAGAGAATCCAGGATCTCCTTACTTCTAGATGATACTGCAGCAGGAATGTGCCAGTCAACATCTGGCATATTGAAATCTCCTATCAGTAGCACTTCCCCTTTCCTAGCAATGCTGCGTATGACTTCAATTAACTCTCTGTCCACCTCTTCCTCTTGTGAGGGAGGTCTGTATATCACACCAATGCAAATAGATTTCTCTTTCCCTCTTTCTAGTTTAACCCACAATGCCTCCTCTCTCCCTGTTAAGCTCTGTAATTCCAAAGCTTTAATAGTAGTTTTTACATATAGTGCCACTCCTCCTCCCCTTCTTCCTACCCTGTTCTTTCTGAATAAAGTATAGCCAGGTATAGTTACATCCCAGTCATGGTTTTCTGTGAACCATGTTTCTGTAACTGCCACTAAATCCAAGTCAGCCACTCCCACCAAAGCTTCAACATCAGGGATCTTATTTCCTATGCTACGGGCATTTATACACACTGCTTTCCATATGTTACCCCTGTTACCCATTTCCATAGAGGTATTTAATGTATCACCTACCTGGGGGCTTTCACTTACCTGGGGGTTTTCTTCACCTATCCCCAATGAATCTAGTTTAAAGCCCTCTTCAGTAGATTAGCCAGTCTACTACCGAAGATGCGTTGACCTTTCTTGGACAGATGGATGCCATCTCTGCTCTGCAACCCTTGGAACAGCATCCCATGGTCTAGGAAACCAAAACGCTCTCAATGACACCATCCACGCAGCCATGCATTCATCTCCAGGATGCGAGCCTCTCTGCCTTGGCCTTTACCCTCAACAGGGAGGATTGAAGAGAACACCACCTGTGCACCTAACTGCTTCACCATCTGTCCCAGATCCATGAAGTCACTTTTGATACATTCCAAGGTATACCTGGCAGTATCATTTGTTCCAACATGGATTAGCAACATTGGGTAATAGTCAGTGGGCTTGATGAGTCTCAGCAAACTCTCCATAACATCTTGGATTTTGGCACCAGGCAGACAGCATACCTCTCTGGACATCAAGTCTCGTCGGCAGATGGATGCCTCATTACCCCTCAGAAGAGAGTCTCCAACCACCACTACCCTTCGTTTCCTTCTGGTCACTGATTCTGCAACTTTGGGGAACTTTAACTCTGGTTCTTCCCTTTCCAGGGATGCTTTCACCTCCTCCACTTCCAGGGCTGCATAATGGTTCTTCAATTCAAGGGCTGGAGAAGTTGGATTGGTGATTTTGCAGGCCCTGGTGACTTGTGTCCAACCATCGACATTCTGTTGGCACCCATCTTCTCCTGTGCTGGAGAGCTTCGTTGCTGCAAGAAGCATCTAATCAATGTACTTCTCACTGTCTTGAATGCTCCTCAGCCTCGCCACCTCCTCTCTGAGTTCCTCCACTTGTTTCCTCAGAGCTTCAGCATGCAGGCACCCTGCACATGGAACTGGTCCTTCAACTGGCATTAGGACTTCTGTCTGGACCGAGGCAGAAGCTGTAACGGGGGCAACAGCTTTAGCAATACGATTTTTCCCAGCCATTGTTCTGTTCGTGGAACTTAGGTATCTGTTAAAGCAAAAGAGAGAGATCTGCCAAGTACCAGCCGGTTTCGCAGCTGTCCTTTCAGAGAAAAAGCAGTTAAATCTCTTTAATGTGCTGGTCCAATTCTCTGTGATTTGTTTAAGGGGGAGGTGCCCTATAAAGCAAGACTGCTCACTAGGGGTGGGTGGGAGTCGGGGTGGGTAGGGAGGGAACTAGCACCTTATTAGGTGTTAGCAGTTTCTAAACCTGAGGAGGTTACTAGAGTTCAGCAAAAGGTCCCCTAAAGCACCAAAAAGAAAGTAACCTTGCTTTAAAAAATATACAAAAAACCCTTTGAAGAGCTCCCAGTCAGAGAGCTAGCAATGTAATATAATAGATCATTACTATCACTGATTTCATAGCTCCAGTCTGGGAGATGCACACTGCATACATATAAATGGGCAAACAGCTCTCTCCCTCCAAAATGAGCCCTTAATGCCAGCTTTGAGCTGGAGTTACGGTTCCCCCCAGATGTGCCTCTAATGCCCTCTATTCGGATCCGGCATTAGCATGCACTCACTGACTCTGCCCACTCTCTACCCACTCCATGCCCTATCTCTGCCTCTTTTCCCTTTAATGGCTGCCAACATTATTGGCACTTTCCACCGCACTAACCGCTATTGGGTGCTGATAGCAGCCGGTTGCTCCCTTATGGCCATTTAAGGGTATGTTTACTAAACCACGGTAAAGTTACCAGTGGTAAGTGCAGCATTAAGGTACCTGAAGCCATATAAGGCAGTGGCAGGTAGGGGGCATTCCATCATAAATGGAGCAATGGGCTGTTTAACATGTGTTAAAGGGTGCCTTGGCTGTTTGACATAAAAAAGAGAACAAAAGGGAATTGAACCCATGATCCCTGGCTTGGGAGGTATTGTACTAACCAGTAGGCTACACCTCAACAGTTCTCTGAGTAGCAATGGCTGTATATAGAGAGAAGATGTGTTGGGACAGCAGTTTGGGGGGATTTCCCCATTGCTGATGTGTAGTTCTATATTAATCTGAGATCTATTCTTCCTCTCTTTTTCTTTTTTCTTTTTGTGCTCCAGTATTTTATACCATATACATGTTGATGTTTGGATGGAGTGATCTTTTCTTATTTTTTGGATATAGAAAGACTGCAGGTCACTGCACAAAATGTCTGCTGTGTGTGCCGGGATAGGGTAGCCCCACCAGTACCCATGATGCAATGCACATGCAGAACAGCAGTCAACAGCTGATCACCAAATGGAGAATGCACCCCTTCAGCTCGGTAAGAAGAACTAACAGTGTGTGCTATGGCACAGAGCAGCTATGGAACATGCCACTGCTGTGTGTGTGTGTATCCCTGCAGTTCTCCCTGCAGTGGCACCTAAAGTCTTCCTATGTCTATCTGTATGCCCCAGTCACATCTATCCTTGGTAGACCTGTGACATACCCAGAGTACTAGTGTTACAATGCAGATGCCATGGCCACCTATTACCAGGGCAGAGGGGGTGTCTAAACTCTCAGGAGGTTCATTTAGCAATGCCTATATACTGCCCTCTCCTGGCCAAAGCTGTGTAACAGCTTTGGATAATGGAGCCTGTGTGTGTACCCCTGTGCTTTGGGGATTGCACATTTTGGTGTTGTGTCTGCAATGTAGGGTAAAATGTAGAAGCATGTTCTGCAAGATCCACAGCTGGGATCTGAACCTGTGCTCCAAGACACACTGGCTGCATGTAGTGCACCACACTGTTGTCACATAGGCCCAGTAGTCCCTGGGCCTACCCGTCTGCCCATCAGACAGACCTTGCCTGGTGCACTGGAACAGGGCATGGCCTTGGTCCACTGCAGGTGGGTGCCACTGCCCCCTCCACCACCAGCATCCTCCCCTCCCCGCCATGCTGACATGCCCATATGCTGTCAATGCTGGTAGTACACAGTCCCAGGCCATCCAATGTGCAGGTAGGAGGGTGACTAGGATGTGGGGTCTGGGGTGGAGAGGCATACATAGACATCCACACATCCACCCCATCACCACCTACCAATGATATGCCCCTTCCACCTGGGGGAGAGATGGCTGGGGGGGGGGGGTTCAGGTTAGTGCTCTAGCAACTATTGGCTAGGGTGGACCAGGTAAACATAGGTAGATTGTGTTATGCCAGCAGACTGTGGACAGGCAAGGGCATGCAATGTGGGTTCTGAGTACCCAGTTTGGACTACTGGGTTTATATATGTTTTAGATGACGCATGGTCACACCCTGCACTGCTTTACCAGGGGCTGTAGTAAAGGGTGTTCATTTAGCTGGGTTTACAAACAGTTTGTGACGTATCCTGGGGAAGGTCCATAGACCCTTGTTAGAGTGGTCACCAGATGTGCGCTGCTTGCCCCTTTACAGGCATAGTGGTTCCTGTGTGATGTTTGGGGTACCTGCTGGGTATATGTCCCCTGGGACAATGTGGAACACAGAATACTGGACATGTTTGACCTTGGTCAGACGCTGTCTTGCTGTTTTCCAGTTTCTGTGTTCCTATGTGCCACCTAGGCAGCAGCCTAGTCTGCCCTGTGCCCCAACTTCTCCCATGGCATATCCCATCTTCAGCCCCCTTTGCCCCAGTTGCACCATCACCATAGTGTCCTTTCATTCTTGGGCACTATGCTGTTGCTGCAAATGGAGCACAAATATCACTTTACTTAGGCTCCCTGTTTGTGCTGTACATTCATGACACTGAAATGGTCTCTCTCTCCTGCAAATGTGCATTTACCGACAGGTTTTCACTGGCGGTAAAGTCCTGGCGTTACTGTTCCAGCGTTAGTGAAGCAGAGGCTTCTCCCCGCCCACTCCCCGCCAATTGACCCCTTCTCTCCACCCTCTAGGACATTTACCGCTGCCGGTAACGTTACCGCGCGTTAACGTTACCGTGTGGTAACGTTACACGTGTGGTAATGTTACACATGCGACATTACTGCCGCTTAGTAAACATACCCCTTAATAATTGTACTCCTAAGTTTTTTACATATTTTAGAAGTCAGGCCTTCCATGAGCTCTTAAAATGCTTCCAGTGATCAATGCAGAAGCTCACCTAAAGATGTTTGTTTCTTCATTGGAGACTCACTCTTTACTTATCAACAATTTATTTTTTATTGGTATATTAGGGATTGACTCTCTCTTCAGTCTGCATCAATTGTAGGGATTTTTTCACTTTCTCTTTAGACATATTTATTTAAAGTTTAAAGGCAGCTGAATAGGTTAAATTGTAAAATACTCCCCCCCAATCTTTCTATTTTTTCAGCTTTTTTTTAATGTTTGTGTATTGCTTCCATTAATATTAGGGCCCTTTTACTAAGGTGCAGGAAGTTTATGCACTTATGCATTTTTCATAAAACCTAATGCATGGTATGTGCAAAAGTCATGCACTAACTATGAAGGCCATAGCCAATATTTTCCCAGCAGATACCACACAGAAAAGTATCCTTACGCATGGCTGCAGCATTTGCAATTAATATGAGTGACTTAATGCTACCCATTGAGGTGACATTAAGCTTATATGGGCTAATTGCAACATTGACAGTGCACAATATGAACAGTGCCTCCTTGATAACTGCAATGTGTTCTCCACCCCTAATCCTCCATTCCCCGCCCTTTCACACGATGTGCAGTTACCAAGGGAATTAGTGTATGGTAAGTGTCATGTCTGCATGGAAACAGTTACTATGACCCCACGCTAATAGTTACCATGTATTAAAAAAATGTTAATTGCTTAATGCACTTTACTAAAAGGTCCCCATTGTACATTTTAGAATTTTAGAGTTACATATTTTTTCAAATTGAGTATTTTATTCATTTCTTATCAAATCAATACTGAAATCTATTTATTTTTTTGTTTTTTTACTTTTTAAATAAATTGGTTACTTGTTAGTTACTAACATTTCTCCCTTTATGCTATTTGTTTTCCAAAAGTAAACTATTTCTTTACTGCTCTGTAACATTTCAAAATACTTTTGGTATTTCTCACTTTCTTATATTTCTAACAGGCACAGACATTTCTTCATATTCTTAAATTCCCTTTAACCTCACTCTTTAAGAAAGACAAAGAGAACTTCTTAAAATTCTACTTCTGTTCTCAGGAAATGTCATTTGTTTGGCAACACTCCCAAACACAGCTTGGTCTTTCTGCTCAGGATTACATACAGCACACCCTAACATCCAGTAAAACACTTAATGGCAGGCATAAATTAAACTGAAAGTTAAGGTTTGAGACTTATGAATTATGTGTTATAAATGTATAGTTAGGGATGAAGCCTCTAGTGACTCTGGCAAGTCAGCTTTCTACCCTAAAACGCCTGTAAAGAGGTAGATTGGTTGATCTTTATTTTAATGCAAATGGTATTCAATGATAGCCAAGAAAATGTCTTATTGCAAAGATTATAAACTTTTAAGGAGTGCTATAGCTTTTTATTTTTAATTTTTTATTTATGCAATTTCACATAATACATCCAGCAAAATTAATGACCAGAAAAAAAAAGATAAACAAATGCGAGGCAAATTACATAATCAAAAACGCTACTCCGAGAATAGACCACATGTATAGCACAAGTAGGCAAGAACAGGTAACAAACGAATTAAGGTATTAACCAAATGAAATAGCTAACAGCCAGCTTTAAATAGCTTATTCCTCTGGGATGTCCATCTGAACCCCAGGAACTTCTCTGGACACTATAAAATGAAGTAATTGATCTGTTTCAAAGAAAACAAATTGCTTAGCCTGAAAATAAATCAAACATTTACAAGGAAACAACAATTTCATGGATATGCCAAGTTTCAAAGTCCTGGATCTCAGAGTCAAAAACTCATGGCGCATCCTCTGTGTATCTCTGGACACATCAGTAAATACATATAACTTAGAACCAAAGAATAATGCAGACATATTATGAAAAAATAGTCATAAGACAGCATTCCTGTCCAATTCAAAAGCAAAATATGCTATCAGTGTAGTCCTTTTTGTGATGACTTCTAATGATGATTCCAGAAGGTAGTCAAACTCCCAGCCTCAAGGGTCTGGTTTGGCCTAAAACTCCCCTCACAGGAGGGCTAAGTGATAGATATTGGGCCCAAACACACGTTTTGCCCCTTCAATTTGGAACACACTACTAGAACCCATCAGATCCCCACAGTTTTACAAGATCTGAAGAAACTGTTGAAAACACATCTATTATTTGAACATTTCTGATCAAATGACATCACATTACTACACATAACATGTTTTTATTTATTTTTATTTATTTTATCACATACTACTGTTATCTGTTGTTGTTGTTGTTAAGTGCCGTCGAGTTGGAGTCGACTCATGGCGACCCTCTGGATAGCTATCCTAAATTGTGTTCGGTCTTGAGTCAGGCGGCTCATTGTTGACAGACTGGTACCTGTAGTTGCTATTATTGTATCGATCCATCTCATTGCTGGCCTTCCTCTTTTGCGCTGACCTTCTATCTTGCCAAGCATGATGTCTTTCTCTAATGATCTCTCTCTTCGCATCATGTGTCCAAAGTATGAAAGTCAAAGTCTTGTCATCTGAGCTTCTAAAGAAAGCTTAGGTTTGATCTCCTCTAGTACCGACTGGTTTGTTCTTCGGGCAGTCCATGGTTTACACAATATTCGCCACCAGCACCATAATTCAAAGGTATCAATTTTCTTCCTGTCTATCTTTTTCACTGTCCAGCTTTCACATCCATATGATGTTATTGAAAATACCATGGCTTGAACAAGTCGAATCTTTGTATGGAGAGAGACATCTCTGCTCTTGAGAATCTTATCTAGGTCTTTCATAGCCATTCTGCCAAGAGCAATGCGTCATCTGATTTCTTGACTGCTTGTTGCTTCTTTATTGATAGTTGATCCAAGTAGGTTAAAGTTGTTCACAATTTCAATTTCTTCTCCTTCAATGATGAACCTGTTGATTATGCCAGTTGTCATGATCTTTGTCTTCTTTACATTAAGGTGCAGGCCCATTTTGAGACTATGTTCTTTGATTGTGAGAAGCAAATGTTTCAGATCATCTTCACTTTCAGCCAGTAATGTGGTATCACCAGCATAGCGAAGGTTGTTGATGAGTCTTCCACCAATCTTCACACCTCTGTTGTCTTCATACAATCCTGCTTCTCTGATGATTTGTTCTGTTATCTTTAAACCCCCAATTTGTTGAATCCAGTATCCCCATGAGTTCTTTGTAATTACAACTCTTGGCACAAAGGTGGTATAACCCCCTTCCCCCCTCAAATAAATAAGTAAATAAACAATGGATGGAACTGCATCCTCAGAGATTTTTGAAACTTCTCCAAGCTATTTCCTTAACATGTCCATAGGTGAGATTACAGGACACTTTGGGAAGTTAAGAAATTTTAGATTGTTCTTATGGACATAGCTTTCCAGGAATAACATGTTCCTATTCAAGATTTCCTTTTCCCTAATCTGAGCATTACTCACAGTCTGGAAATTGTCCAAGGCAGCTTCCATCTGCTCCAACCGAGTATCATGTTGAGCCAGAGTCAGCTCATGGTACTCTGTCTTGCCAAAGACGTGATCCATTTAAGTTTTGCAATTGCCAGCATATTCCGCCAAAGATGAATCCAGATTTAATGGCATCCCACACTGCTCCAAGCATTACTACAGCTGGTATCTCAGCCACCGCCCAATGATATCCCCCAACTAGCGAGCCAGAAGAATCCTTATGGAGGACTTAACTGATGAAGGGAGCTCCACCATCAAGGTCGACTCCTGAACTTCTCCTCTGGGTCACCCTGCGCCCCTATAATCATCACCGGTCGTGGCAGTGGTGGGGCTGTTCTCTGTTCAGGGCTCAAAGATGCCCCAATGTAGTTAGAGTCTGATGCTGAAGCAGCAGACTGAGCTGAAGAAAGTTTCAACACCGGTACAGATGCTGTAAATGATAGAAGGGATTGCAGCATAGCCTTTGGTGAGGAGGTGGTTACCATCATTGCAGCTTTCCCCTTCCTCTTATGAGGCATCCGGGCAGGCAAGTACTCTCTGCTCTGCTCAGTTGTCCATGCAGCGGCTTGCGCTATCATCTTGTACTATAGCTTAAAAGTTGGAGTTTAATTGAGACACAACTTTCATTGAACTGAAAATTCATTTGGAAAGCTACATATTGTATATAAAGGCAAGGTTTCAAAGGATCTTACAGAGGTGGCATTTTGCAAAGCAAAACGTGAAAATCGATAGTCATTTTAGAAAACATGCCATGCACATGCAAGGACCTTCTAAAACTGGCACTTCCCTACCACACAATATATGCAATGAAAGACTTACAATGCAGTGGAGACTTACAGATGTGCATGATGTAAAATAGGCCACTGCACACATGCATAATCCCCATAAAGAGCAACAGCTGTGGTGATGTTCATCTGAACAGTAAAATAAAGATGGACGTATAGAGGGTTTTTTTTACCATTTGCTTGTGCAGGATAACTGATGCTAGTGTACACCTGCTTGCAAGACCCATTTGTATCCTCATGCAGAACACTTGCACTTCCCTGGGCAGAACATGTGCACATGCTTCCTGTCCTTTACAGAACATCAGTGGAGAGTAGAATGACAGCCAAACACCAGCCAAACCTTTTGAGGACAGTGACCCTCATATTATGGAGACTGGTTCTAGCCTACAAGGAGGATTCTATACCCACTGGGATGGCACAGACCACCACACATTATAGCAAGGAGGGTCTGGGAAAGCAGCTACATGCCCCAATCCTGATGAGTTAACCTTTGCACACTAATAGGGACATCTCACAGACACCCAGTGTGCAGGCAGGAAAGTACAGTAGGTAGGATAGCTCAAACATCAGACAAGATGGAGAAGATTACTAGGCTATCATCTTCTAAGAATTTGTAAAGAACAGCAGAAATCAAAATAATGCAATAGATTTGTGCAGACACAAAGACTTCCAGAAGCATTAACAGTACCCAGTAGGGAGAGTGGGAATACACTTACAAACAATGAAAACATAGCAATGGCAAATTAATATATGCAGACACACATAGCCACAACAGAATTAACCTATACATACCATGTCCACATAGCACACAAACAGAAATGACTGCTATCAGCTGGGAACACAGGGTGTATAGGGAATTAGGACATCACAGGAATGGATAAATTTGTCCAGGGACACCAGAACATCACAGTAGATGTGCCCAGAGACCATTAGCAAGGCATCCCCAATGTCCACATGACATAGCTCCCACACACCAGGGCTGGAGTTACCCCCAAGACAAAGACTTGCCACCTTAGGACCTCAAGTGGGAGCAACATTGGGAGGATAGCAGGTAATGAATAAGTGAAATGAATAGGTCTCAAAACATACGTATTTATCCTCTCCCTTATAGGAGATTGAGCCTGAAAGTCCCTGAAGATGCAGTACCAGGCCATCAGTTGCATCAAGCGCCGCTCTCTGGAGTGACTCTTCCTTGAGCTATAGCAACATGAAGATAAGGAATGGCACATATAGCATACTTTGTACACATAGGGAGGGAACTATGAATGTTCATATGCAATGTTCAAAGCCAGGAGATGTGCACCAACACTATGCAGCCATGGCATGGAATGGCACACCAGAGTGCCATATGCACTGGCACAGCAGTGAGGGCATAGGCTTGAATGGAAGCATGAAGCATAAAGCTTCTGGCAAATGTGATAGAGAGGGCCACAGATTTGCCCAACAGGAAAGGGTGGCACAAAAGACATGGAGAGGCAGCAGACAAGGGCCACAAGCAAGTATCTGGTACTCTCAGGATGGCCATGGAGACAAAGAGAACCAGTGTAGGGGGCTAGCCAGATCAGCATGCACATACAGTGGAGAGCGATGGCATGAGAAAGTGGAACATATAAGCACTGGACATGTGCCATAACAGCACCTATGCACTTGTGTAGGACTCAACCATGGGTGGGAAACCGATGGCAGGTGTCGAAAGGCAGCATGAATGTGGTGTATACCTCTTCCTCCTCCTCCTCCCCTCCATACACAGATACCAGATGTCTTGTTAGCAGCAGGTGCAATGGATCTCCTACCTAGCGATCCTATATAATGGGTCCTGATAGTGTAGAACAGTCAAATATTGAGCAATGACAAAGCAAATGATGTCAATAGTGCCTGGATATGCATGGCCCAGGTGCCCACTACAAAGGACAATACCACATAGCTAGTGCTATAACAGCCATGGGAACCACATATCAACATATAGATATAGTGCCCTAAAGGCTCAATTAGTGATCAACAGTGTTGTGCTTTTGAAACTTCCACCCCACCACACTGTGTCAGTTAGTAGATGAACAACACTCATGTAACAGACCTGTACATTGACAAGTCAAACCTGTAAGGAAATACAGAAGTAGCCTAGTAGTTAGGGCAGTAGCATGGGTCTAGAACAACCAGGGTTCAAATCCTAATGGTACTCCTTGTGGCCTCAGGTACAAACTTAGATTGTAAGTCCTCTAGAGACAGGGAAATGTCTGCTGTACCTGAATGAAACTCACCTTGAACTGTGTCCTGTGGAAGAGGGGGGGAGTAAAAGGGTTACCCCCTTGCACAGGCCTCAAAGTGTTGGAAGAGAGTTGTTTTTATTGCACAGGCAGCTGTGCTGATGTGCCTGAGCTACTAGAGGTAGAGAAGAGATACCCTTCTTTTTGGTACATGTGCATACTATGACATCAGGGGTGCAAATTGAACTGTGGAAGTTTGGAGAGGTGCATGGGGGGTGGGGGGGGGGTTGAGACATGCTGCCCCCTGTGTAGGTCCATGATTTCACCACTGAGTGTGTCTGTTGTCTCCAGCCATCTCCCTTCTAGGCAGATGTCGTGCTCCTGGATGGCCTGTGATCTTTTCATCAGCTCCAGTTTCTCTGCTCAGTTCATCTGTAGTTGTGAATTCTTCTGAAGATGGCATTCAGTATAATGCAAATCTGATGACACTGACAACTGTGCAAAAGATGTTAATGTCTACAGCTGCTCCTGTGCACTCCACAGATATCTCACCACTATCAAAGGAAGATGGAAGAAGAAGCTGGAAATCATCCCCCTCTTGATCGCATCCTCCCCTTCCACTTATGATCCTTACCCTTGCATTGTGATGTCCCTCATCTCTGACCTCCTGCTTCTTCTTTATTGCCGCCATCATACCTGGTTGTCAAGGCTTGTGTTGTGTGACGCTCTCCAGGAATCTGGCTGCTTAGGTCCATTTGGGCCCCAGGGATCTGTCGTTGGTCTGATTCTTTTTAACATCTTTGTTGAAGATATAGCAGAAGGACTGTTGGGTAAGGTTTGCCTCTTTGCGGATGATACCAAAATCTGCAATAGAGTAGACACCCAGGAAGGTGTAAATAACATGAGGAGGAATCTAGCTAAGCTTGAAGAATGGTCTACAATTTGGCAGCTGGGATTCAATGTTAAAAAAATGCAAGGTCATGCATTTGGGCTGCAGCAATCCAAGGGAGCAATATAGTATAGGGGGTGAAATACCTTTGTCCACTAAAGAAGAGCGGGACCTAGGCGTGGTTGTGTCTGATGATCTTAAAGTCGCTAGACAGGTAAAAAAGGCAACAGCAAAAGCTAGAAGGATGCTTGGGTGCATACAGAGCGGAATGGCTAGCAGAAAAAAAGAGGTGATAGTGCCTCTGTAGAAGTCTTTGGTGCGGCCTCATTTGGAGTATTGTGTGCAATTCTGGAGACTGCACCTTCAAAAGGATATAAACAAGATGGAGTCAGTACAGAGGAAAGGCGGGATAGAGGTGATATGATTGAGACGTTTAAATACTTCCGTGGCATAAATGCACAGGGGGAGAGCCTCTTTTGATTGAAAGCAAGTACTGTTACAAGGGGACATGGGATGAGGGTGAAAGGGGATACATTCAGGAGCGATACATGGAAATATTTCTTTACGGAAACAGTGGTGGATCCGTGGAATAGTCTCCCAGTGGAGGTGGTAGAGATGAGGACAGTATCTGAATTCAAAAAAGCATGGGACAAACACACAGGATCTCTAAAGGAAAAAAGGGGATTGTTGTAGTTGTTGATATGGAAGAATGGACTAGATAGACCATGTGGTCTTTTTCTGTTATCATTTTTCTATGTTTCTATATTTCTATGTTTTTGCCCTCCTGTTGATCTCAACACTTATCCTTTCTTTTAAGTAGGACTCAAAATGCACTCTTTCACAATGTGCAAGCTATCTGTTCACCCCATGTATTGTCGGTGATATATGCCCTTTATACACATATCTCTCTTCTGGTGCAGTGTTAAAGAGTGTATGACTTTGGGTGGTATTTTGAGTGGTGACTATGATCCTAATGGTAACAGCTCTGCCCATGGCTACTCACACCATACAAGTGAGAAGGCCAAGGCTATGCATATGCCCACCATAAAAAAATTCTGAAAGTTGTGCCCTCTAATTCCACCCACTCCGCGTGTCCACAGCAAGCTTCATGATTCCCAATGCATATCGGGAGTGGGTGTTGGAAGGGTACAGGGTCCGGTGTCTATGGCACATATCCTGTCTCCATGCACACACAAACTGCAAACACAACAATTGCTGAACTGCTCATATATGTGTGTTGACTGCAACCTAAGGCAGATGATGCACTCTATAGAGGGACAAGCAAGTAGGGGCACAGCTGTGGACCAAGAGGATAGTGATGAACCTGGTGCAGGGCATAATGACAGGGACCTGCAGGAGCACCAAATCTGCCTAGAAGGGAGACAGATGGAGACAACAGAGACACTCATTGATGAAATAATGGGACTGCACAGGGAGCAACATGCCTCAAACCCCCCTCCCCCATGCATCTCTCCAAACCTCCACGTATCCTTTTGCATCCTTGGTGTCATAGTCTGAACATGTACCAAAGAGAAGGGTATCTCTTTTCTCTACCTCTAGAGGCTTAGGTGCATCAGCATAGCTACCTGTGCAATAATAGCAACTGTCTTCCAACATTTTGGGACCTGCGCCCTGTGGTAGGAGGGAACCACTTTGCTTCCCTCCTTCACAGAAGGTTTCCCAAGGTGCTGGTGGACTGGATGATGTCTACAACAGCTCCTCAGAAAGCAGTGAGACATCATCCATCATACCATCATAATCAGGGTAAGGGAGCAGGAAGTAAGGTGCTGAAAGGTAGGGGATGTGGGAAGAAATGGTACTCATCATGTGTTCATTTTTAGTTGGGGGAATGACATTGGTACCATGGGCGATGGGATAAAGGAGGGGGCTTCTGATGTTGGGGTCATTTGGATGGAGTGAGGTTATGGGCATGGGAAGGGAGGGAGGAAGGATATTGGTGGGTGTGAGACTAGGCTGGTGATGGGGGTTATTGGATGTTGCACAGGGTGAAATCCAAGGTGTTGGGATGGGGCAGGGTGGGGCATGGAGATTGGAGGGGGAATGGTGATGGATGGGGCACTCCAATGTACATGCTATCCATTTATGCAAACAAATACCTATCTTCAAATGAAGTGCCTGTTTATGAGATCATCCCTTGCCCAATGCAAGTAGGTAAGGCTGCCAGTATCCTCCTGCTTTGGTCCATTCACCCTTCTTCTATGTCTTGGTTACCCATTTCCTGTTCTTCACACTAGGGTTGTCAGTGTCTCACAGCTAGATTGATATCTGACATACTCTAGTAGGGTTGAAGAGGGGCTCTCCCCCAGATCTATCTAGGCCAGGGGTGGTCAACTCCAGTCCTGGTGCACTATGTATCCAGCCTTGTTTTCAGGATGTGCATAATGCATATTCATGAGGTATATTTGCATCCCCTGCCTCCCATTGCACACACATATATCTCATGAATATTCATTAGGGACATCCTGAAAACCAGGCTGCATCATGGTGCACCAGGACTAGAGTTGGCCACCCCTGATTTAGGCAATAGAAACAGCTTGAGCTTCCCAAATAGCTTCTTGATAATGACATGAGTGTGTCTGCATGCCTTGTCGTACTGCTTCTCTGCTATGTGTACTATCACAATGGGGGGTCAGGAGTCACCTCCTTAAAGAATACTGTATCCTCTGTCACCTGTATATGTTAAGGGAGAGTGGAAAAATGTTAAGGCATTTCACCAGGGCGTTTCATGTGCTGGGTAGAAACTGCAACCATGTGATCTGTTTGTCAAGTGCTGCAGCTACTGTGGATTACCTACCAGGTTCATGTCTAAGTTATAGAGTTGGCTGGAGAAGAGTTTGCCCAGCAGTCATCTACCATAATTTGTCCACTCTGAAATATATCATAGATTCCAGAGTGAGTCAGGATGTAGGAGTCATGGCAGGAACCTAGAAACCTTGGAAAGACCTCAGTTATTTCCTCCTGTGCATTGCAGATCACCTGCATGTTGAGTAAGTGGAATGCCTTCCTTTTTCAGTAGAAGGCCCCCTCCCTAGTGGGTCCTAATGGCGACATGTATACCATTGATCACCTCCAGTACCAATAGAAATCTGGCTACCTCATGAAGTGGCACGGTTTTCTGCCTCTTCTGTATGGTCTGTGAGAAAGCTACATATTCTGCAATGTGGCAGTCAACACAGAATGGAAAATGCTAATGGCTAGGAAGGTGAGGGCCTTGGCAACCTTAAGGTGGACAGGTATGGGCTGCCCCCTCTATAAGGTGGAGTGGAGGATCAGCTCTACAGCCTGGTAGAGATGAGTGATGGATGTCTTATTTTAAAGAAGCAACCTAAACAGGTCTGTACTTTTATCAGAGTAAGGCTGCAGTTAAGCCCTAGAGAAATATGCTTACTCCACTACTATGAGTATAGTGAGTTTACAATTTTTCTTCCCAAGTAAATGGCTTTTATAGTTCTTCAAAACACGGGTCTCAGACTTAATGGAGCTACGGTATTTGTTTCTTAACCAACTTGCCCCAATAGTTGCATCAATGACCCATATTAAAAGTATTTCTTTAATTAAACATATCAAAACCCACTCGGGGAACAAAAGACAACCCCTTCTCCAGTAAATGTATGTAAGAATCCGGTAATGATTGTCCGGTGATATTAAGCAATCATTACCGGATTCTTACATACATTTACTGGAGAAGGGGTTGTCTTTTGTTCCTCGAGTGGGTTTTGATATGTTTAATTAAAGAAATACTTTTAATATGGGTCATTGATGCAACTATTGGGGCAAGTTGGTTAAGAAACAAATACCGTAGCTCCATTAAGTCTGAGACCCGTGTTTTGAAGAAATATAAAAGCCATTTACTTGGGAAGAAAAATTGTAAACTCACTATACTCATAGTAGTGGAGTAAGCATATTTCTCTAGGGCTTATTTTAAAGAAGGACATGGTGAGGCATTATTCATCCATTAAGTCTATGTTTTGGATCTTAGACCTGTAGACGGTCTGAAGGGGTGCTTCCTGGTGGCTCTCCGGTGCTCCCTGTGGATCTCATGCAACATGGCCACAGCAAACCATGTGTTCACAGCATCCATGGATCTAGCCTCTCTCCACCAGCACCCAGTGCTACCTTCACTAACATCAAGTGATGCCTCCCACTGTCGCGGACATCGCTTAGCGGGGCCCCCCAGTCCACCGAGTATGAGTCCTCCTGAAAAGTAAGTGAAGGAAAAGACAAGACAAGATATACAATTTCCAGGCAGTTTACTTGTGTTTATTTCTGCTAGCAGAAGACCAGTCACTTAGTCAGAGAAAACTGGTAATTGATACAAGCCTTGCATGTTATTTTTATATGTGTTCTGTTTACATAGCTCTAACATAAAACACCCACGTACCCTCTCCCTCTCTCTTTGTTCCCTTACATGAGCATTTCTAAAAGCGAGGTTATGGGTTATAGTGCTTAAGCATGCATATGAGGGCCAAGATAGTTCAGAAAGATAGCGGTCAGGTGTTAAAGAGATTATAGACTATTTAGTCCATTTCTGATGTCTATTTATGTCCGGGAGGCCCATTTCTGATGTCTGCTTGGGGTCAAAAGGTTCCTATTTTCCTGAAGCCTGCAGTGGAAAGACATCTGTTGCAACAACCTACATGTCTGAGTAAATAGGGGCTTCTGATTGGTTACACGAGGAGTGGCTGTGGTTTGCAGCCCCTCTGTGGTTAGGTTCCATTTCCTCTAGAAAAGGTCAGCCAGCTGCAGCTTATAAGATATAATTTATTGTGTTTTGTTTTTCTGTTTGCTGTTTTTCCTGTATCTGAAACTGCAGGCCTCTCAGCCTGCAGTTTGGTTCAAGTGTTGCTCTTGGCCTAAGTGTTGTGTTTTTCTTTATTCCTTGTAATGCCTCCTTTATCCCATCTCAATATATGGCCCCGACATTGAATATCTGGGATCACTTCACAGCCTCCAGTGTCACAGAAGCTAATCGGGTAGCAGTGATATTGCACTGCTACCCAGTTAGCTCCCGTGGGTAAAACTAGGCCAGCTTTTGCATCACCTAGTTTTACCCCAGGTTGCTGACTGGGTTGTTGTTGTTGTTGTTAAGTGCCGTCGAGTAGGTGTCGACTCATGGCGACCCTCTGGATAGTTGTCCTAAATTGTGTTCGGGCTTCTGTCAAGGGGTTCATTGTTGAAAGACTGGTACCTGTAGCTGCTGTTATTGTATCAATCTATCTCATTGCTGGCCTTCCTCTTTTGCATTGACCTATCTTGCCAAGCATGATGTCTTTCTCTAATGATCTCTCTCTTCGCATGATGTGTCCAAAGTATGAAAGTCAAAGTATTGTTATCTAAGCTTCTAAGGAAAGCCTAGGTTTGATCTCCTCTAGTACTGACTGGTTTGTTCTTCAGGCAGTCCATAGTATACGCAGTATTCACTGCCAGCACCATAATTCAAAGGTATCGATTTTCTTCCTGTCTATCTTTTTCACTGTCCAGCTTTCACATCCATATGATGTTATTGAATATACCATGGCTTGAACAAGTCAAATCTTTGTATGGAGAGAGACATCTCTGAACTTGAGAATCTTGTCTAGGTCTTTCATAGCCATTCTGCCAAGAGCAATGCGTCATCGGATTTCTTGACTGCTTGTTGCTTCTTTATTGATAGTTGATCCAAGTAGGTTAAAGTTGCTCACAATTTCAATTTCTTCTCCTTCAAAGATGAACCTGTTGATTATTTATTTATTTATGTGCTTTTCTATATCGCCCCTTCCAGAGATCAGGGGCGGTTTACAGAGAATGTGGTAAACATTAAATTGCATAGAACATTTTGAGCACATATGAAAGATTATGCCAGTTGTCATGATCTTTGTCTTCTTTACATTAAGGTGCAGGCCCGTTTTGAGACTATGTTATTTGATTGTGAGAAGCAAATGTTTCAGATCATCTTCACTTTCTGCCAGTAATGTGGTGTCATCAGCATAGCAAAGGTTGTTGATGAGTCTTCCACCAATCTTCACACCTCTGTTGTCTTCATACAATCCTGCTTCTCTGATTTGTTCTGCATATAAATTAAACAGGTAGGGGGAAAGTATGCAGCCTTGTCTTACACCTTTGCTTATTTTAAACCATTCCATTACTCTTTGCCCCGTTCAAACTGTTGCTTCTTGATCAATGTACAGATTGTGCAAGAGAACGATCAGGTGTTCTGGTATACCCATGCTTCTTAATGTGGCACAGAATTTCTCATGGTTTATACAGTCAAAAGCCTTGCTATAGTCGATAAAGCACAAATAGATATCCTTTTGGTATTCTTTAGTCTGTTCAAGGATCCATCTCACATCCGCGACTGGTTAGCAACTGTCGCCGCCCATGAGATGCCCTGGAACGCCCATGACATGCCCTGGAACGCCCATGACACCCCCTGATGCTAAGCAGGTAGCATCGGGACATGTAGTGAAAAAAATTGGGGATATTCAACATTTAATATTCCATTCAATGGCATTTACATGGTTTACAGGTCTGTAAACCATATAAATGCCTTCTGAATATCAAGCCCACTGTATATAAGGCAACTAATTTTATATCAGGGCCTTGTTATAAAAAGTGCCTACTTTATGCCTATTTCATAAAAGCCTAAAAATACAAATTCAACTCCTACTCAAAGAGCTACAGAATATATTGATTACAAAAAAATTCATCATTTTCTTTTTATCTTAGGGAATCTTTTGAGACAGATCAACCTTAACTACAGTATTAACCAAGGCAGGTCGGACCCGGTGGTACCCCTCCCCCCCCCTGCTACCAACCCCCTACCCCCCCCATAACCTACCATCCCCTCCCCCCCTTCAAAACCTCAAAATAACCAGCACAGACACCAAAACCTTTGCCTCTTATGGTCGCAGCTTTATTAACAAACACAGCATTCCAAAACATTTCCTTGCAACATAAAACGTCTTAATAATAACCTACGAGCGGAATGAGCCCTCACCAGCCATACCACTAGCAAGGTGACCTCATTCCACTCCCGCCGCGGCCGAGCCAGCGGCAAACGCCAACCCCCCCTTTACCCGGCCTCGCCATATTACTAGCAAAGACCGGCCAGGGGTCATCCGGGTTTGGGGGCGACCGCCCCCGCCCCAATTCCAGATTAAGGCTTTGGACCCCAGAAACCTCAGGGATCCCGCCCCCCCCATCTGTGACAACCCATTCTGAATCCAACCCCCCGAAGGAAGGGCGGGCGGGTGGGGAGCAAGAGCCCTCGCACCCACCGCTGATCTTACCGCAAGAGACTGCCGCCGCTGCGCGTCTCCCTTTTAAACCCCCCCACGGCTCAGTCCTTCTCATTGGCTCGCTCCCCCGACTAATCCGAGTTAGCCAATGAATTCAAAATACTGCCCCCCAGGCGACGCCCCTCACCAAGGCCGCGGGCAGGGTCCTCGCACCGGGCCGAGCGCCTGGTTACCTTCGGCCGCCAGGGACCCTGCCCCACGGCCTCGTCATAACCAAGGCAGGTCGGACCCAGTGGTACCCCGCTCCCCCCCCCGCTACCAACCCCCTACCCCCCCCCATAACCTACCATCCCCTCCCCCCTTCAAAACCTCAAAATAACCAGCACAGACACCAAAACGTTTGGCTCGTATGGTCGCAGCTTTATTAACAAACATAGCATTCCAAAACATTTCCTTGCAACATAAAACGTCTTAATAATAACCCACGAGCGGAATGAGCCCTCACCCGCCATACCACTAGCAAGGTGACCTCATTCCACTCCCGCTGCGGCCGAGCCAGCGGCAAACGCCAACCCCCCCTTTACCCAGCCTCGCCATATTACTAGCAAAGACCGGCCAGGGGTCATCCGGGTTGGGGGCAACCGCCCTCGCCCCAATTCCAGATTAAGGCTCTGGACCCCGGAAACCTCCGGGATCCCGCCACCTGGCGTAGAGCAGATTCATGCCTCTACGCCGCCCCCCCCAAGCTGCGACCATCGAGACTCCCACTGAACAATACATTCCAAAGCCTCCTGCCAGTCATTCAACATAAGATCCATGCCCACCGGGGATAAGTGCACCCCATCCTGACGATACAATCCTGCGCAATCAACATCCACCCAAGGGTGCAAAATTTGATATACCCCGTGCTCACCAACCCACCGCCCAATCTGCTGATTGATTTTTGCCAACCCCCGAGACCAACGCCACTGCTGCCGGTAGGCAGGCCTTGGAATGATTTCCGACCACAACAAAATAACTTGAGGGAACAGCCGAAGAACCTCAACCAGGTCCCTCTTTACCGCTCGAAACAACTGTTTGCAAGTCCATTCCCTTAAATCATTTCCACCCACATGCAGTAGGATCACCGCAGGCTCTTTTCTCACCCGACTATGGTGCCGAAGCAAAGGTAAGAGCTGCGGCCAACGCAGACCACGCTCACCCAGCCATAGTTTGGACACCAATGCCAGGTCGAGTCCTAAATTACAACCCAATGGTCGTTCAGCTGCCTGCAGTCCCGCCCAATGCACAAATGAATGTCCGATCATCCAGCATCCATGCGGGCACCGCACAGCATCTGAAAAAGAAAGCAAAGGTTATCCCCACAACCACTAGCTCCCCTCATAACCGCACATAACCCTTAAAGGCCTGCGATCTCCACCTGCCAATGCTCTGAATCTCCACCTCTGAGAGCCCCGCCGCTCCTGCACTGGTTGCCGCTCCAATACGAAATGAATGTGGTGCAAAACGCATAGGATCCAAGCCCAAATGTCGTATGGCCATCCTTAGCACAGCCGCCACCTGAAAGCGAGTCACCCAACATGAATCCTCATCCAAGAAAAACAGACAATCCGCCACCGGGCGCTCCAATAAATAGTCTCTCACTGCTGACACAGTCGGAAGGGAAACCACTTCATTCAGGACCACCCACAACCCCTTGCCCAACTGGTCCGTCTTTGATCTGGCCAGCTTCACCCTCAGCTGCCCCCCCCCTGATCTGCACATGACTACCCAACAAGCCACCACCACCCGTGGCCCTACCAGCGCTAGCCACCATCTCCCCAATCCGAAAAGCCCCAAAAAAGGCCAGGCAAAACACTGCCTTAAAAAGAATAGCCTCATAGTGTGAAGATGCCACCCTCGGCAGCGCTGAACAAAGCCTGACCAGTAGCTCGTGTGTAACTGGCAACCGTGCATCCACAGGAGACGGACATGCTCTCTCCCAGCCCCGCAACAACTTCCGAGCCAAAAAAATGAGAACCGTGGATCCCCAACTGGCAGCCCTGGCAAAGAAGGTAAAGCCCGCTAACCGACTCCGTACCGATGCCCTGGACACCCCATTGCATTTTGCTATCACTATATACTGTCCCAGCAAACTGTCGGCGGCCACACCAGGCCGCCATCCTTGAGACTCAAGGTAATCAACCACTGTGTCAAATCCTCTCCTATACGCCGACCACGTCGCAGGCGACACAGAATTCGTCAGCAACCGTACCATCTCCACTGGCCAATCTGCCACAAGTGCTCTGGAACCGCCAACCCTTCCTCACTCGCTTCTGGCACCAAGGTCCGGAACAGCTCCCACTTGAAACGAGAAAGATCATCAGCATTTCTATTAGTGCATCCCGGAATGTGTCTAGCCTTCACAACTGCATTCAAACGCAAACAAGCCAAAGCTATGTCCCGCATTAGCCCAGCGACCTGCGTGCAGCGCGGCGTATACCGATTAATCACCGCAACCACGACCTCATTGTCGCACCACCAGACCACTCTGCGATTCCTCAGCCATTCAGGCCACAAATGCAACACTACCAACAAGGGAAACATCTCCAAGAACATAATGTTACTAGTCAAACCAGCCGTGTGCCACGCCGTTGGCCACTTGGCCGCACACCATTCCCCCCGAAGTAAATACCCAAACCACTGCTACCAGCCGCATCCGTGTATAGTTGTAAATCCGCATTGGACACCTCCGCCTCCATCAAGACCGATACCCCATTAAAATCCTCAAGGAAAACATCCCAAACTCTCGTCGGCCTTCATGACCTTGGACATTCTGATGCAATGATGCAGCTTATGAATCCATGCTGTGGCCGCCGCTAATTGTTGCATAAAAACACGGCCCTTTGGTATGACTCTGCAAGCAAAGTTTAAGGAATCGATCAATACTTGCAACTCCCGCAAAGATAACTTAGTAGACGCCAACCCATTAGCCACTAGCACCCGCAACTTCACCACCTTATCCATCAGTAGGCGCGCCACCATTTCCACCGAATCAAGCTCAACCCCCAAAAAAGTAATACAGGTGGCCGGGCCTTCCATTTTTCCGGCGGCCAACGGGAGACCGCAAGCGCTAGCCATGCGTACAAAACCGTCCATTAACTGCTGACACTCCTCCGACAGCGCCGCCCCCACAAACAGAAAATCATCAAGATAGTGCACCACGTTCCCACAGCCCACCCTCCGGACTAAATTCCAGTGCAAAAAGAACTAAACATCTCAAAGTAGGCACAAGACACCAAACACCCCATAGGCATGAACTTGTCCACGAAGAATTCATTATCAAAAGAAAAACCTAACAAATGAAACGAAGATGGATGGACTGGCAGCAACCGAAAAGCTGATTCAATGTCCACCTTTGCCAACCAAGCCCCCGGGCCACACCGTTTCACCAAATCCACCGCTTCATCAAACGACGCATAACAAACCGCACACAGCTCCTTTGGTATATGATCATTCACCGAGTCCCCTAACGGAAAAGAGAGGTTATGAATCAAGCAAAACTTCTCCGACTCCTTCTTTGCCACCACCCCCAAAGGGGAAACCACCAAATTCGCGAATGGTGGGTCCACAAAAGGACCGGCAACCCTGCCCAAACGCAGCTCGACCGCCAACTTCTCGCGGACAACCGACGCCAAACGCCACACCGATGGTGAGTTGCGTGCTGACCTACCTACTATAGATCCCTGCACTGGAATACTGAACCCCACTGAAAACCCCCACTCCAACGCCTCCCTTTCCTGCCTCCGCGGCTAAAATCTCAACCATTCGCCAATAATCTCCTGGGAAATTGGAGTGGGGGACAACCCCGATACATCCCTATTACTTGGGAGCCGGGATGGGGGGGGGGCCATGCCGCCTTTTTTGAAACATTTAATCGCGGAATGTCCACCTCTGCAGGCCGAGCAAGCGTGTCGGAACTTGCAATCAGGGAATGGGCACGAGGACTTATTGAAATGCCAACAGACGTCCCCTGTACCCCCTCCACCTGCTTTCTGTGGTGGAGTACCCCCCCTCGCACGAAAGGGCCGCCTCAATCCTGCCGCGTTACCTGCCACCACACGCACCCCAGCCCCCCCACCCGCACCCACCCTGACTGACATTTGGGTCAACCACAGATTGATATCCTGCGTACCCCAAGACAACCACTTACTCTCCTCCATCTTGTCCCAAAACTTCTCATCGTAATTCAATCAGGCAAAACCGTCATGCATCTTTGCTGCTTCCAAGATGGAGTGCGCGTACGCCAAAAGCATTCCATAATCCTCTGGAGCTTGATGACCCCAAACGGTTGCCAACCTTAAAAAGGATGTGACCCAATTCACGACATTCCACGAGACTTTCCATATCTTACTCCGTAGACTACGAGGGACCCCTTCCCATAACTACGTGAATTCTACCAGCGTAGGCATGCCCTTCCCTCCAGAGGACCCACCTTGCACCCAGCCAACCCCCTGCCCTGAACGGGCAGTTTCGGGCGAAGATGATGAAGCGGAAGAAGGGGTCGAAGAGGAAGACTCCAAACTGCGACAACGCCGGCGGGAATGCCTACTCTTTCTTTTCACCTTCCGCCCACTCCCGTCTTGCCCGACCACCTGCTCTGCCCCACCCCCACCCCCACTGCCCTCTATCAACTCACCCGACACTCCTCCATCACCAGCCTGTATTTCCCCAGGCCGGGCCTCCAGATCCTGCATCCCCGAGCCCGATACCTTCGCTCCCTCGACATCTGCCGAGCTGGCCTTGAGCCTCTGCGATCATCCCGATTCCGCTCCAAACCCTCCTTCCACTGCTGCATGCTGCACACCTGAAATCTGCCCCACAGCCTGAGCCATTGCTGAAACCTGTGGAGACAAAAGAGAAGAAGAGGGAGGAGATGGGATGAAAGGAGAACCAAATGGCTGCCAAGCCGCCAACCACTTGGCCCTGGACGAGCCCTGCCCCCCTCCCCGCCAATGCTCCCAGGTGGCATGCCCACCCAGAGTCCCCACACTTCCATCGAATCCCATCTGGAAAGAGGGACCCTGACCAAAGCTATGGGCCCCACGCCACGCCACGGCGCGGTCCAACCCTCCATCACAGGCCCCCCGCCCCACCTCACTAACCCTTGACCACCCCAACCGCGCCCCCCACCCCCCGACCAATTCCCAGCACTCCCCTGCACAGGCCTACCCCCATCCCCCCCACCAAAAACGTCCGCACTGGACAGCCCATTTGCAGCCATACCCACCCCCTTTTCCTGTGGCCCAGTTTCACCTACCCGCTGCCCGGGATCCAACTCTCCACCCCCCCCTGCGCCCCCTGATAGAGGATCTCCCTCTCTGCCTCCCTGCTGATGCTGCGTCCTTTCCCCCTTGCACCCTGGCCCCCCTGCTGCCGATGGTACCCCTGCCCCCAGCCCCATGAGCCACCCTATGCACAAGCCCACCCCTTACAGCCCCCCTGGTAGGCCCTCCTGGCTCCCCCCCCCCCGAAGGCACTGCCCTCCCCCTTCACCTACCCTCCGCAGCGCGCTCTCCCCTACCAAGTCCCCCGACACTGGCCTGCCGTCCCTTGTGCAATGGCATTCTCCCCTCCCCCCGCCCAGCTCACCCAAAGCACTGAAAAGTACGTGCTAATAAAATAAAAACAACCCCGACGTTGGCCGCGCTGCTTCCCTATCGTCCTTCCTGCTGGTTTGTTTTTAAGTAATTTGAGGGCCCCAAAAAAAACGCCGCACTTGCCTCGCCACACAAGAACACCCGCACAGTAACCCCTCAGCTGGCGCCGGATCTGCTCTGCCCCCCGGCAGGATGAAAATCTGTGCCGCTCCGATCACCGCCACACCCGGAACCGCGCTGCTCCACGCCGCCGCCAAAGCACGAGGTAAGCAAGAGCCCAGGCAAGCAAGAGCCCTCGCACCCACCACTGATCTTACCGCCGGAGACTGCCGCCGCCGCGCGTCTCCCTTTTAAACCCCCCCACGGCTCAGTCCTTCTCATTGGCTCGCTCCCCCGACTACTCCGAGTGAGCCAATGAATTCAAAATACTGCCCCCCAGGCGACGCCCCTCACCAAGGCCGCGAGCAGGGTCCCCGCACCGGGCCGAGTGCCTGGTTACCTTCGGCCGCCAGGGACCCTGCCCCGCTGCCTCGTCATTATGTCACTGTTGAATTTCACTGCCCACAAGAATATTCTCATTTCTAATCTGGTACTTTTACAGCCATTTACAAAGAGAGAAATTAGGGTAGAAAAATGTAAATATTAGCTCTTTAAGAATGTCTCTAAAAGAAGCAGTGCTGAATTTAATATACCAGCTTATATCTAAACTATCATGGTCCTCTGTTGACTTTATGATCTTTTGTATAGCAAAAATTTAAAAAACAAAGGAGTACTCTGTTTACTTATGATGGTTATGCTGACACTTTCTTCAATACAGAGCATGGATACTTTGAACATTGCAGATCTGACTCTGTTCCATCCAAACTATGCCTTCAGTAACCATTGCTACTATATTTTAGAATTTAGCCCCCAACAAAATGGGAGATAATAACCATGCAATTTAATAACATATTGTCTTTTGTTCCGTGTTAGAGGAAAGTTGTGCTTTATTATGAGAGATAACTGTTATATTCCAATATAAAAGAATGATGGTGAGATAATGGTGATTCAACTCTACATCCCAACTCTACATCTACATGCCAAGAAATTTGTGTCTCCATTTGATATGTGTTCCTCTATTTTTTCTTCTAATTTATTTTTACTTTTACATATCAATTGTGAATGTATGGAAAAATTAATAAATAAATATATTTAAATACCTAGGATGTTTTTTGGGCTAGGAGGGGAGCCAGCAGTGATTTGTTTTAAATTCATGGCTGAAATATTTTAAACAAATCTGTGGTTTGCAGCTTATGAAAGAAAAAGGCTTCAGAGTGTGGCCTGCAATGGGGAGTAGGTGGCCCTGATCTCTGCAGAGGTCGGTGGCAGGAATAAGTTGCAGGAGGTCGGGACTTTAAGCAGTGCTTGGGCCACATGTGTAGTTAAAAGAATAAGGCTCATATCATTGACTGCAGCAGAGGCCATACTTGTGGGATCAAAGCAGGCAGCAGGGAAAGGGTGAGGCCTGGAGAAGAAGCCACAATCATGGCTAGTGAAAATGACAGAGCCAAGCATATCAGTGGTGCTTATCTATATATTTAGCAATGTTTATATACCACTTTTCACTGGGCCAAAACGGTGTACATTCAGGCACAGTATATATTTCCCTTGTCCCCGAAGAGCTCAATATCTATGTTTTTGTACCTGAGGCAACAGAGGATTAAGTGGCTTGCCCAAGATGCGGTTGTGCTCCAACTACTAGGCCACTCCTTCCTCCCTACAATGATGCAGAACAGACCAAGGCTCAGGATTAGGGTTGCCAACTGGCTCCAGATGCGCCCGACAGGTTTGATGCAGTCCTGGGTTTACCCCATTGCATGCAGGGACATGTAGTTCTGATTTCTCCATTGCACTCTATAAGAAAAACAAAACTACATGTCCCTGCATGCAATGGGGTAAACCCAGGACTGGATCAAGTCTGTCGGGTGCATCTGGAGCTAGTTGGCAACCATACTCAGGATTAATGGCAGCCCTGAGGACATGAAACATTTAAAGTGGGCTCAGCTGAGGCCGCATTAAGTAAAATTTAAAAATTACAGGGTTTTCCTGGATAAAAGTGGGACTGAGACAAAAGTGGAGCTGACAACCACAGTTCAGAGCACAGTCTACTTGAAGAAAAGTTATGCTATAGCTGCATTTACATTTACAAGGATTGAATTGCCGAACATGTAGGGGAGATGGGCAGGAGTTAACTGGTGTAGCAGGGTTCCTCTGATGGGAGAGGAAGCAGAGAGGCACAGCAGCAGGGAGACTTGTAGTCTGGCAGCTCTGGTTTAAAGGGAGATTCTGTCAGTATTATAAAACTGACTGTGAAAGAGCACGGCTAAGAGAGTAATTCAGGTTAGGAACACTAGCAGTGAATTTGTTTGTGCTGTCAGAATGAGGAGGAAAAAATTAGAACCTGTAACAGCAATGCTCAAGGACAAAATGACCCTTGGAGCCACTGGATTTCCTGGGAGGTCTTTTTTTTTTTTTTTTAGCTTTTTATGATTTTTGAATGGAAAGGAAAATTATTCAATAAAAGGAGGAAATGCAATTGAACTAAAAAGTCATTTTTATGTTAATTCAAAACCCAGCAAGATTCCAAACTGTAGAGCTTGGAATCCTGGAATTCCTAAGCCAAAGCAAAAGGCAGAATAAGACACCTCATTGAAGTAACCATAGTAATACCATGGCAATGCCATGAGAACTCCAAGATGGGAGAGAGTGAAGGAGGGAATCATAGGCACTGGAATGGGGTAGGCCGCATGGACCCTGGCCCTACCAAAACCTTTCCTGCCAGGTGCCAGCCACAACCTTGCTTGGAAAATTCTGTATGAGATGCAGGTCCAGGACACAGGACACAGTTTGGCTATTATATAATTGTTCAAGGGCTTGGCTGCTGTAGAAATCCTGCTTTAGAAACTGAGAAGTAAAATTGTGAAGAATGAAAGAATTTTGAAAAACATGAGTATGATAAAGTAAACTACCTGATAGACAGAAGTATCTATTAGACAAGGTCAAATAAATATCCTTTATTTTTGCATAGACAGGGACAGTGTAAAGACCTTGTCACTGATTTTTGAGGAAATGGAAAATAAAAGAGAAAAATAAGTAGTCCATAGATAGTTTTTTCTTTTGTTAAGTTTTAGGGATATGTTTTCTAGGGAGCGTTACGGGAACAAAGGTGCTATTAATGGGCATTATCGGCATCTGTGAGTGGTTAACACTGTGGAAAGTGCTGATAATGCTGGATTAACATGCGAAAACTGGTCCTCTAGCATTAAGGTAAAAAGAGGTGGAGACCGGGCATTAATGGGGTGGAGACTGGGCAGAGATAGCGTGTGCTTCTTTAACACTGGTTTGTGTTACCATACATTAGAACTCCCAGCATTGGTAACCCTAACACCATCTGAAAGCTCGCGATAAGGGCTATATCTGAGGGAAAAGAGCCAATTTCAATGTATGCAATGTGCTCCATCCATCAAATTAGTGACAGTAGTTTTTATTTATTTTATTAATTAATTTATTTTATTGTTCTTATATACCGCACTCTTAAAAATCAGCGCGGTTTACATACAACAGTATTGTGCCAGAGAGGCATTTACTATGAACTGGAGACTTAAACTTGGGTTTCAGCTGGGCGTAACTATGTACATCAATTTTAACTTATCTACAAACTATATCTACAATATTTACATCCATTGACAGTGGTTCATGTGTTCGTGGTTGGGTGTATGCTAGAGGGTGTCAGGTTGGAGGGCTGTGAGTAGTGTAAGAGAAAGAGATGGTGTTTTAGCACTTTTCTGAATTGGGCTAGATCTGTTATGGCTCTGACGGCTGCTGGGAGTGCATTCCAGCAGCTAGGGGCATAGAACTGAAAAGCTCTGTTCCTTGTTGACTTGGTACATTTTGTTACTTCACTGGGGATCAATAGGGTATTGGTGTTGCATGTTCCCCCTCTCTGTTTGCTGACATGGGGTGGACAAGGTTCATTAGAGCTGAGGGGGCTAACTTGTTGATGACCTTGAAAGTGATGATGATTACTTTATAAGATAGCCGACAGTATATTGGTAACCAATGTAGGTCCTTAAGGACCGGGGTGATGTGATCGCCTCTGGCAGCTCCACTCAGGACACGTGCAGCAGCGTTCATAGCTAGCTGTAGGGGGTTTAAAGTGTTTTTGAGAAGGCCCTGTAGGATTACATTGGCATAATCAAAGTGGGGGATCACTAATGCCTGAAAAACTGATCTGAAGTCCTCAGGTTGCAGCAAGGGTCAAAGATGTCGTAGGGTTCGTATCTTGTGGTAGATTTGTTTAATAGTGTTGCTGATGTGTGCTTTGAAATTGAGCTGTTGGTCTAACGTCACGCCTAAGTAGTGGATGCTAGGTCTGCTCGAGAGTTCTGCATCTCTTGTCTTTATGGTTGCCAGAGGCGAGAAGGACTGGTTTCTTGTTCTCAAATTAGTGACAAGAGTGCTGCATTTGCAGCACCAGCATGATGCCCATTAATAAAGAACACTATGTTGTTGGTGCCAAATTGACAAAGGAGGTGTCACATGGGTAATGTAGTGGGCCTGGCTGGTCTACTAGGCTGGCAAGGCTGCTGCCTAGGGTGTACATCTATAATGTCTGGTATGACTTGTCAACACCCTCACCACTCGCCTCTAGTTTTAGAGGGGCGTGGTTATTGGAGGAACCTGCTCCTATCAGCCTTAGCAGCCTATTTCATTGTGGTGTCTTCTGGGAAATGTAGTACTGCTAAGATGTATTTGTGCTTCAGGTAGAAAGTTATAGTTAAGGCCACCGAGGTAAGACATATAACAAAAAATGTATTTCGCACAAAAAGATTCAAAGTACCAAATGCAGGATTATTTCTGTAGGATTTGCTCAAGGTACAGCAGATGGTTGGCAAAGTAAACAAAAGAACCCAAAAATGGCTGTTTAAAGTCTTCTTACTTTCAGAAGCACAGCCTTTGATAGCAAGGCTGCCACCTTCCTTTTTGTCCTTGCTAATTACAGCATAAAGTCCAAACAAGCTTAATCTTCTGTGGCAGTTTGGCTTCTATCAGCCTCAACTCCTTTTAGGCTGCATTTCAGGTACAACTGAACTCAAAACAAGAAGCAAACATTCAGACTGCCATCAAAAACTCTCAACAGGCTTTTCACATAACAGAGGAGCAAAGAAAAACTCTTCTAGCAGGTAAATTGGCTTCTTGCCGTTTCACAGTTCAAACCACAGGTGGATAACAAGCATGAATCACAGCTTCCTGCTTATCCTTATACTTCAGTAAACTTCCCTTTTAAAAACATATGGGGAATTTACCACCACACTGCCTGTTTCTTATGGTTACCTTTTCAAGGAGGATAATTCTTTCAGGGCTGGCTTTTCCTCAAGACTTCATGTCTAAAGCTTGGCACAGAGAGCAATCCATAAGGATGTCTTCTTCCCCCAACTCTGCCACTGGCTCTCCCAGCGCATGGGTTCTGGCTCACCCACCCAGTCACACTGCTCAGCTGACAACCTCTCCGGTGCTCTGAGAGCTTCTCCACTTCCTGGCTCCAAGCTCTGCTGCCAACCTGTTGTAGGGAATTCAGCCCTCTCAGCTCCTGGTAGCTCGGCTCTTCTGCATGAGTCAGCAACTTCTCTACCTCCTTCTCTTCTCCGGTCTCTGCCTTCTCCTACCTTTCCTCCTTTCTCTCTTCCTTTCTCTCTGTCTGTATACTTTAGCATAGGCTTATACCTCCAGGGTTCTAGCCCCACCTCCTTCCTTCCCAGGTGTTGGCAATCCCCCTGCCTTCTGGTATTTGAGTAATCAGGGAACCTGTTGAAGTAAGGGTTTTGGACCTCGTGCCCATAATCTCTCTCTCTTACTCTATTAGACACTGCATGCAACCTGTTCCAGCAGGGGTTTTCTGGTTCTTAGGTGTGGCTGTGGCTTTCTCACCCTGCACTCCTAAAAGGGGACCCTTTACTAGGGTGAATTCTTTATGTTTCTCACCTCCCCCATACTCAGGATAGATGACCTTGCCACAGACTCTACTATTGTTAAAATACCAGCAATTTACTCCACTTTAACATGCAGCTGTACTCGGGGCATCTGTGGTGTGTGAATTCATCGAGCTCTCATTCACCCATTTGTAGTCTCAGACCAACACAGCGCTGCTAGTCACCAAAATATAGTGAAAAACAAATAGCGCTTTACTAGCATCAATGACTACTGGGAATTTGTCTCTTTTTGTGTGTAGTAAACTATTTTTCTTCGCTGTCCACACCACTAGTGTTTCTTCCCCTTCACATATTAAAACATATATAAGTCCATTAGATTGTTATTAAACTAGCTTATCTTTTGTCGTATATCCACCGATTCTTGGTGGGTCTCCCCTTTCACCGAATTTTCTCTCTCAACGCCTCAATCGGCGCCCTTGCGTTTCACTCCTTTATGGAGTTTCCTCAGGAGATCTATTGTTAACTGCTGCCCACGTCTCTCTGCTCTTTTCCTCAACAAGAACGCCGCGCATCAGACTCTACTATGGCAGTGGTAGCACACATGCATGCTACTACAGTCAAAAAGGAGCTGTGCCACTGCCACTGCCACCATGCTGCCGAGTAAGCATTTTGTGAGAGTGAGGGTGGTAGTTGCAGCAGCTGCAGCCTGCTGCAGATGAAATATGTGTCCCAGTCCTGTGTATCAGGTGCAACGCTGTACTTGCCACTGTCAGTGGGATGGCAAGCACGTCAGAAGCAGGTACAGTGGAGCACCTGGTGATCCCTTCCTTCCGAGGTCTAAGGTAGCAGCACGCATCTCCACATCCCCTTGTGGAGGGGGCAGGAGCAGAATGATGTGACTAGCTGCATGTGTGCAACTACTGTGCATGATGGCAAGGAGGGAGGAATTTGCTGGCATGTGGTTCACCATGATAAATGGACCCTGGCACCTGGCTACTTTGCCAGGTGGATGGGCTGACCTGGGATCAGGATGCTCCCCACATGCACATATTGAGTAGATATGTGCATGTGGGGTGAAAAATATGCCACTGTGGCAAGAATGCTATGCAATATGATAAGAGCCCATGTCAGAGAAAAAATGACCACCCTTCCCCCTCACCTTCCAAATGATGACCATAATCTGTGCACTAACTGGTGACCCTTCTATAAGTAAGTAGTTAGTTGCAACCATCTGAGCCACATGTGAATCCATACTAGCAGTGGTGGTCTGAAAAATATGAGAGTATTCCATGACTGCCCCACAAGCACACACCATAAATGGGTACGTTGGTCATCCTTCTAGGACACCCATGTTCTGGAATGTGTGTGTTCATGTATCATGGCCTGCCCCTTTGACTGAACATATCCCATATGCAAGAGATGAATGTCAGTTGAACCAGCAGCACAGCAAGGCAGTGCAACATACAGACCTAACACGATGTCCCTCTCCCACACCTGCCAAACACATTTTGTCAGACAAGTATGGCACAGAGCCTGCAGAGATCTAAGTAGACATAGTCATAACCCAACTCATGCCCTCATACATCCTGACAATGACCACATATATATCCATGGCTTGGTATATATGTGGTCATTGTGGTGCCAAACACAAGACAGGTATGTATATGAATGAAGGTCACAGTTTAAGACCAGCATATGGATCAAGCATGGTATGTCTAGGTGTGTTAATTTTATCCAAGATTTCCAGATCTCTATCAGCATGTGTATCAGGCACATTCACACACAAGAAATACCACCGCAACACTGTCTACTGATCACCGGCCAAAACACCCAGCAGTACATTACCTATTATCCCATATGAGAGTCCATATGCACCTGTGTGCCTGCTCGGGTCAGTGGAACACCGACCTCTGAATGGTGCATGCACATGTCCATGTCTGGAAAAGTGGCAAAAGTTGTCCTGTTGGTTTCTGCAGCACCCACCACCAAATGGGAAGGTGACATTTAGAGGTGGGGGCAGGGGTGTGGTGTCCAGTACCATACCTGTATTGAATGTGCCCATCATAGATAGCATTCATGCACAAAGCCTGTGTTCACATGGCCACAACTGATGTGGGATTCAGTATCTGCATGTGTTACATCAGAGGGCCTGCATGACAGCATTACTGGCTCCCCATGGGCACTGAGTATGGTAGTCACAAGGTATGTGTGAGAGTACAAAGCGGCAGGGCATGGTGTTGTACGTGCTCGCTAGCAACTGTTCTGACCTCCGACCCCATCTCTGATCTGCCATGATTCCACATGCTCCTGGGGTGGGGAACCAATGTGTCTGCAGCATGGGAGAGTGCATGTGCTGCACTGGCCAGGTTTGGAACATCTATGGCTAGGGATATGACATCATATGCAGTAATAGTCAGAGAATGAGGTTCATTGGTCACAGTCGAGAGCTGTGTAAGGGGACAACGTTTTTGTGGTTGTGACAGATGTAACCCACTGTGGGCCAGCATGCACTCATAGCCTGGCTCTGGCCCACTTTCCATTATCCCTCGCATCACTCAGGTTGTCCCCTGGTCCAAGATAAAAGGGTACCTAATGAACAGCAGAGGATTCTGGGTAATGCATTGAACTGAGCAGTTTGCACAGGTTGTATGTGTGTTGGAAGTGAAGTCACTAGCTGAGCTATCAGAGAATGGGTCTCCCACGGGCAAGGCTTGTGTGCACACATCTGTTCATGCTGGGGGTCACTCTCACGCTGACCAAGCTATGACTATGTCACAGCTATGTATGCACATGGCCCTATATAGTGTCTATCTGTAGTGATATGTGGGCTGTTTCTTTCTGGCAGTCCAGTCACTAGACTGTTTGCTGGTTGTCCATGCTGTTTGTACAAGGCCAATGTGTTTATGGTGCCAATGTGTACATGCAGTGTGCGCTAACTAGCAGAATGGACACAACTTGTATGTGAGTGCCTGACACAGCCTAGTGTTAGTGTTATCCAACATCTGCAGACTTCCTGTTATCCATCTAGCTGATTGGACATCCCAAGCACTGAGGCTAGCAGCTGTGCTTGGTCTGTTGGTAACATGCTTCTAACTATGGTCCTGGCAGCCACTTCATCCCTCTCTAACTGCCTAGACAACACTCACTGCATTTGGATTCCTTGGATGCAACTGGCCCAGAAACAACAAGCCACTACAACATGTTGTAATTGTACTAAGTATCAGGTGACTAGCATCACACAATGCTTACAATATCTGCGGCACACTGGCAGTGATAGAAATCTGCTACATAAACTGGAGAGTCCATCTATTGCAAAGTTTGCTCTGGAGATCAGGTGATGTGTGACCTCCCTCACAATCAGGGTAATGCAGAGACTGGTCATTAACACATGGTGCAGCAGTCATATACAGGAAGCACACATTGTCCCTGCATTGTACTGTGCTGTTTGATGGATCGCTGCACTCTCCATATGGTCATCAGTTGCATATCTGTGCACAGATTGTGCAGTACATCATCGGTAATGGAGGGGCTGACTGATACTAGCACCCTGGGCCCAATTACAGCCATTGCATCAACTGTGATTACTGGATCACTGCCCAGTACCTGATTGTCTACAATGATGGTATGTGGTTTGAGTTGGGTGTATGTGCAAGTGTATCTATCTTGCATTGCACACCAGATGTGAAGGTACTGCACTCCCTACACATGTGCTGGCCCAGGGGTTTCTGCCACACTGTGACCCAGCAGAACTCTACCTATGACTGTTGTTTGGTGTTGGGGGTACAGTGGGGGGATACATCTCACCTTCAAACGTTGCTTGGCCTTTGGAAAAGGGATGTATTCCACAGCTGTGTGTCTGTTATGCAGCTGGTGTACTGAGTGTGTAGTGCAGTGCATACTGCATGTGTGCACTGTGGGCAGGCCCTAGGTTCGGTCTACGACTGTCTACAACTGTGCCAGCCATTTTGTTTCATGTCCTGTGTTTCCCCCATTGTAGGCAGGGACCTGCAGTCCCTTTAGCTATAGGATGTGCTATGAGGACAAGTATGTAGGCGTAGCCTAATGGTTAGAACACTGGCTCAAGAAGCAACAGACATGGGCTTGACTCCCACATGTTCTCTTTGTGCCTGTGGGAAATTCACTTCAGTACATTGCCAGGCTCAGTCCAATGTCTACATTGACTGGGGAACACACCTTCTTCTACATTTGTATGTGTTACCATAGCACATTGGTTCTGCTGACATGCAGATTGAAATCATCCCCATCTTGCAGCATGACATTTTTGGCTCTGCTGTAGCCCACTGCAAAGGGTCGGACTTGTTCACCCAGCAGATGTATGATTCACACGCTGTACATGATTGGCAAACTTCATCATAGCAGTGACTGCACATCTTTGGTTCCATCACATGTATGCAGTATATCCCACTCCTGGGATTGCCACCCGCTGGGATCATCACATGTCCATACTTGCTCCATATGGCTAGTATGAGCAACAGTTGTCTGGCTGTTCTAGGGACATGCATCAGGAGGGTTGTACAGTGTTTGGAAAGCTGACACAATTGTCATACTCAAATAGCTGGTATTGGGACTACTCCGTGGCACAGCTACACATTCTTCACATGCTCTACTGCTGCAATTGTGCAGACACAGCATGTAAATTGGGGCAGCCAGGCCATGCCACCCTCTTATCTACCACCATCCATATTTCAGCCCATCCATCAGCATGTGGCCATTTTGTGCAGTCATGTATTCTTCTGCCAGATTCTACACCAGGGCATATATAAGGGCTTTTCAAGCATTTGGATGTTTCACTCACACTTATCCTGTGAATGATCTGCATGTCATCACTCTTGCTTCATCATCCTTTAGATGCCCACATTGTGGCAATGCTAGGGGACCCTTCTTCCCAATTCTATGCCATATACAGACATTACAGCATGTTACGTGGGCACCCCTCACTGATATGGTACAGCTGCCTCCCACATGCTCATCCCACTTACTGACTGAAACATAGGATACATATGGATCTGGCAGGTCTATCAGCTCTCTGCTTTCCTCCCATCCATCATCTACAATGTGACTTTCACAGGGGCTCCCTTCCCACACATTATGGTGACTGCCATTTTCAGGCATTACGGTGCACACTTGACACCTTACTGCCAAATGTCCTGTTAGCATCCTGGGACCAAGCACCTTTAACACTGGAATGCCTACTACTTGCTCCAGCCTTTATCACATGCAAACACCCTTAACACTGCTCTTACCACTTGTAAAACATGGCACCCTTACTACCCTTTAGTAAACATAACCCTTAAAGCAATATGCTAGAGGAATGTGCCAGAATTAAAGTGGAAATGCAACATTATACTTTTGATATTCATCAGACTAATGTCTGTTACATGCAAGCTGTAAATATAATACTTGTTTAGTAGCAAAACTGGCACAGCTCTTTCATAAACCTTATCATACTGGCATTTGTGTAAAAAGAATTGCCTTGATATATTCCACACAAATCAACAATTGTTTTGTTTTGTTTGTTTGTTTGTTTGCTTTGGTGGGGGGTGGGGGGAGGATTCAGCACTGGTCTTTTTGGCCTAGTGTCTGGAGCCTTTCATATTAATACAAATCTATCATAGCATAGCTGATTTGGTCTTGACTAATCAGGACTCTTAAATAATGATTTGATATCAATACAACTTTCACTGACAAATGTTTGCATTTTCCCTATTCTGAATCAGCTAGTTGCTTCATAAGTTTCGGAAGGGTTGAGTGGAAAATACCAAGAGCTTCCCATATAAATCACTAGAAATATTAAACTAATAAATTCAGATAGAATTAAAATAGTCTACTAATTTGTTGATAGTGTAATGGATATCAAGGTTGCAGAAAAAGGCTTATATATTAAGAATACTAATTCCACAAAACATAAAATTATCTAATTAGCTGCATAAATTATCCCAACTTCTTGCCTTTTTCACTAGGTCTTGATTTATTGCTTAATTATATCCATTAGCTTATGCTTCCACAGAAGTATAGCATAATAAATCAAACTGGAAAAGTTTACATTTAATTGATAATTATTTCAAGTCATTTTCACTTACTAAAAGATATAAAATTCTTGACGTGTGCAAATCAAATAGCCAGGCAGTCAATATGCTATAACAAATATGATATTTATTCTTTAATGTATAACATTTTGGAATTTGTTCAGGCTGATTTGATAGGCCTTTGCATGTGTATGTGTATGCCTATAAGTGGCTTTAATGTTATGTAAAAGCACATTGTACTTAATACATTGAGATCTGAACTGAGACGTTGAGGTTGAAATACACAATTCCAGAAGTATTGTTTAGCTAAACGTGGAGCCTTTTCTAAAAGAATGTAGGAGTGCATTTGTATTTGCTGACACATGGAGCCGGAGGAGCCATTTTGAAAATCCACAAGTGGGAAAAAATTAAAGAAACTTCCATGTGTATAGTAGATATCAACACTTGCACATATATTTGGCCATTTTGCAAACCTACACGTGTAAATGCCACTGTCTTTAATTTTAATTTGGAGAGGGAAATACACAATTCGAGATTAGGGATCCTCTTAGATCCCTTCTGTAAAGGACGGGCTGAAATGAGCACTTTTTAAAAATCCAAATGTAACCTGGGGATGGACTGTTGCATGTGTTGAGTCAGACACTTGCAGTCTGTGTAGGGTCCTGAGTTGGGAAGGGATAAGAGCACACTATGTGCAGGCCATGTGTTTCATGGCTGCTGGCTGGGAAGAAAGCTGTGCTGCACATAGTAAGGGCCACAGTGCCTCATGTATGGATCTAAGTGACTTGGGTAAGGATCTGAGCTGGTGTAAGTGGAGGCCATGGTAATTGTGGCTTGTGTGTCTCTGGGCACATACTGAGTACTGATTTTGTAGCAGCAAAGCGCAGACAAACCAATGATACCAGGAGTCTGTTCAGAAGGTCCAAATCATTTATTTGTGCACAAGTCTCGAACCAGTCAATTTCAAAATGGCTGAGCAAAGTTTTCAAGCATTACAACAACTTTTATAGACTTCTGTTCCATTCTAGATATAGAAAAACATTTCATTGGTCCCGGTAACCTCCCATACCTCCCGTACCCCTTCCATTGGTCCCGGTACTGATAAGTTTATCCAATTATGTCCCTTCAGTGGGCATGGCACCTGCATACCCCCCTTCTAGTCCCAATTACAATGGTCAGTTCATTAACTTGTTACTTTCACACTCTCAAGGCCATAGAGCCAATTTGTGCATGCAGGGGAGCAGGGCTCTGCAGCTCATCTGTCAGCACTCCCAATTATATTCCTTGCAGATGTACTTTTTCTTATCAGTAACTTTTAAACACATTTTTCTGTATTTTTCCATCTCTCAGTTCTGCTTACCTAAGTTAGTTTAGTTCTCTTACAGAGTTCTATCCTACAATAGCAGCATATTGGGGGATGTGCAATTCCTATGTGCCTCTCCACAGGCTTCATTTACAGGTCAAGCTAGTTAGGCCTGCCTGCTTACGTCAGACACCGTAGATCACAGGCCTGCACCTGCCACATTCCCCCCTTTGATTAATCTCACCCTATTACTTAATAAGGTGTGAGAGTTAAATCACCTTTAGAAGAATCACATCATGATTGAAGGATTTCGACTAGGGCTGGCTTTGTATAAAGCCATTATTTTAGTTGCGGTCTTCCGCTCTACTGTACTATCAATAGCATTATGAATGGAACGCATACAACATGGGATTAAACATGGTAATAAGAAAATAACAGCAACAAGAATTAGTACTAAGACAATGAAAGTCTTAAATCCTCCCATCCAAGAGAAAAGGTTAGCAAACCAGTTAGGAAATTTCAATGAGTGCCAAGTCTGTACTGGCACATAAGCATGTCTTTGCATATCTTTAGCAATTTCTTCAACTACTTGACCTTTATCATCTATTTTCAAACAGCAATTAGTTAAATTCAGTTTACCACATACTCCTCCTTCTGCTGCTAACAAATAATCAAGTGCTAAGCGGTTCTGATATATTGCAGTGCGCATCTGAGTACTTTGTCTAGCTAAGAGCGTAAGAGCATGGCTAGTTTCATTAGTTATTATTTCAACTACTGCTTGTAAGCGAATAATACGATTAATCATATAGATTGGAGTACGATAACCATACATACCATCATCATTCCAAGTGGCAGGCCCATAATACTCAATGATTCTTTCTGGTGGCCAATCATCACCCTGCCACTTCTCCCACTTGCCTATCTGTAAGGCTTCTCTTTTCTGTCTTAGTGCTCGTTTGTGTCAGTGGGTAGTGTATACAGGGTATCCTAATTGTTCTCCGTGTTCAGTGTTTAACAGAAAGAAAGAAGGTCTGATGGTTCCTAAGACACATGCTCCTCCCCAGTGTGGCGGGAGTTGTGCATATGCTCGGTTTCCACAGATCCAATATAGGCCAGGTGGGGCTTGCCAGGCTTGGACTTTGGCAAGGTTAGTCCATAAACCAGAAAGTTCGGGAAATCTGGCTAATGGGTTAGGAGGTTCAGGGTGTCTGATTCCTGACCACCATGCTGTCTTTCTGGTCGTGGCATTATAGTACTTCTGGCTAAGACAGACCAGCTGTCCTACCTTCTGGGTGAACTGGGGTCCAGTTCTGGCATAGCAAAGACGTCCAACGATTGAGTGCGCTAACACCCATTCACTGGTAGTCTTGTGTAATTCAGTCTGATTGTAAACCATAGAATAATTCAATTCTTGGGCTTCCCATGGCCATTGGTCTCCCATTTGGGTTCCGCCACAGAAATAGCAATCTGAGATCTTAAGACTACATACTACTGCTCCGGCTAATTCTAAAAATAAATTCTGTGAGGGATGAGGGATCTCAAACTTATTTACATGCATAGCTTCATAAAAGGTATTATGAATATGATATTTGGATGACTTGTGGGCTTGGGTATTCAATCTGATATACACAATGGTTCCTGGATCTATTGCCCCTCCAGCAATACGTAAACCAAACTTGTATCCTTGTTTCCATGCATGGGGATTGTGTATACATAAGTGTAAGGGGTTGCAAGCATCTTTCTGACATTTATCATTTGTGGTTGGCTTGGTTAAAGTAGCCATTCGTTTATCTATTTTCTCATCAGTTATACCAGTATTCCAGGTAGCATAAAAAACACATCCCCAATACGGGCAATAGTAATCTGCTGCTGGTGCAGTACTATAGCCTGGTTCCTTTTTACCTGTACACTTCCTCCATCCTGTGGCACCCTCTGGACACATGTACTTATGGTCATTTCGATATGCTTTCTCCCAAGTACCACAGGTGGAATAACTATCTCTATTAATGGCATTACATGCATCAAAATTCAAAACAGCAGGTTTAGTAATGTCTTTAAGTGGTGGTGTAGCAGCTAGTATAGGTCCATCTGCATCCTTCCATCGTATTTCCAACGTGTAATAGGATGGATTCTGATGCGGATTATAGCATGCTCTAATTTTGTCATAAGTGCAAACATTTAGTTCAGTGGTGTTATAGATACACCGAGTCACTTTTCCCTTGCAGGTATAGTAAGAGTGGTAAATCAAAGTCTGAGTTACTTTCAGTCCAGTTCGAGTAGAAGTAATGCAGGCAGTGCATGGAGGTAGAGCATAAGTCTGTTCAAAACCTCCAAATAAGGCAACCAAGGCAAAACAAAAGTAAAGATGCATGTTGATGTTGATTGGAGTTCTTCTGAATCCTCAGCTTGCTGATCTTGATCACGACGGTCTTTTATTCTTCGTCCCGTTTGCTAATGAAGCAATTTAACGGGTGCTGAGTGTTGATTGCAGATCCTCAGGTTGTCCAGTACACATTAACCAACTTATTAGCAATTTCAGTTGGCTTGTGAAGTCTGGCTTAGTCAATGTAGTCTCAAAGTAGTGTGTCAAATCACATGCAAATTGGGTTCGTTGAAACAAAACTGTTGCTGCATGGAAAACAGCAATCCTCTTCGAAAGACTTGGCTACTGCAAAGCACTTGTGATGAAGTGTCTAAGCTGCTGGTTGCCGTCTCAGAGTAACTCGCAAGGGTGCATCAAGATGCTGTTCTGCCGTCCACTGCTCAGGTTCAGGATCAGCGGCAGGCTTGACTCTGCTGTGGTGGATCCAGGCGTCGATCTCGGCTACCTTTACTGCAGTTGGGGTAGACAGGATGACGGTGTATGGCCCCTTCCAATGGGGTTCCAACGGTGTCTTCTTCCAATCTTTGATCCACACCGAGGTACCAGGCTGATAGGGATGCAAGGGTTCCGTCAAGTTGATAGGCAACTGATCTTGGATCCACGCATGGAGAGTCTGCAGAACAAAACTAAGAGCTAGGAGTTCTTGTCTGGTTACTTCTGAACCAATTTGGGCTAAACTTCCTTTGACTCCCTGCACTATTGGTGGGGGTTTACCATACAGAACTTCAAAAGGGGAAAATCCTGTCGACTTTACAGGAGCTGAGCGTATTCTGAGTAAAGCTATTGGGAGCACTTGGGGCCACTTCAAGTGTGTCTCCTGACAAAGCTTGGACATTTGGGCTTTTAGGGTACGATTCATTCGCTCAACTTTCCCTGAACTCTGGGGTCTGTATGCAGTGTGGAGTTTCCATTGTATCTGCAAAGCTTTTGCTAACTGCTGAGTAACTTGGGAGACAAATGAGGGTCCATTGTCTGACCCTATTACTGCTGGAATTCCGAACCTAGGGACAATCTCTCTCATTAAGACTTTGGTAACTTCTCGAGCTTTCTCAGTTCTGGTTGGGAAGGCTTCTACCCACCCAGAGAAAGTACAAACTAATACTAATAGGTAATGGTATCCATTGGCTCTTGGCATTTCGGTAAAATCAACTTGGAGGTTGTGCATAGGGGTTACACCTCCTGACTGAACTCGGGGTGCCGTTATAAGGCCTTGCTTGGCATTATTTTTGGCACAGGTTAGACATTGACGTGCTACTGAGGCTGATATGGTTGTCATCAGAGGGATGTAGAAATGTGGTCTGAGTGCTTTTTCCATAGCACTCTTCCCATAGTGGGTGGCTTCGTGGAAAGCTTTGACAAAAGATGGTCCTAACAGTTCAGGAATTACTATTCGTCCCGGGGGTTGACTGCCCTCTTCTGGTGGCAGCTCAATCCATCCATCTTTCAGTACTCCATCTTCTTTGTTACAGTAGTAATCCAATTCTTTGGTGGTATATCGTGGTGTCCATAAATTTAGAGGTACTGGAAACAATGCTGCTTGCATTGGCATAGCTTGTGGGGCAATCTGCCCTGTCATAGCTGCTTGTCGTGCTGAGGCATCTGCAAATCTATTTCCTCGGGCAACTTCTCCTTTTCCTGCTTGATGTCCTCTGCAATGCATAACAGCTACACGTGTTGGGGCCCAAACTGCATCAAGTAACATCAATATCTCGGGACCATACTTGACTGATTTTCCTCCGGACGTGATGAGCCCTCGTTCTTTATAGAGAGCTCCATGGGCATGCAGAGTGGTGAAGGCATATTTGGAATCTGTATATACATTTAGCACAAGTTTTTCTCCTAACAACAATGCTCTGGTGAGTGCTATCAATTCGGCTTTCTGGGCTGATGTGCCTGAGGCTAGAGCTGATGATTCAACTACTTCGTGTTGAGTGACGACTGCATATCCGGCACAGCGTCGTCCATCAAGGATGAGACTGCTCCCATCAACATAATAGATTTGGTCAGGGTTGTCTATGGGCACATCTGTCAAGTCAGGTCGACTGGAGAACACAGTTTCCATGACTTCGATACAGTCATGTTCTGGGAGTTCTTCACTGATGGGTATCAAGGTGGCTGGATTCAAAGCATGACTCACTTCAAGTTGTATCTGTGGGTTTTCACATAACATGCTCTGGTACTTCAACATTCCGGAATTGGTGAGCCAATAATTTGCTTTCTGTTCCATGAGAGCAAGGACTGCATGTGGCACAGTGACTCGTATGTTCTGTCCTAGTGTTAGTTTGTCTGCTTCACTCACTAGTAGCGCTGTAGCTGCAACGGCCCTCAGGCATGGTGGCCATCCTTTGGCCACAGGGTCCAATTGTTTCGATAGGTATGCTACAGGTCGCTCCCAATTTCCCAATTTCTGAGTCAACATGCCTAAGGCATTTCCCTGTGCTTCATGTACAAACAAGTGGAAAGGCTTGTGGACATCTGGTAGTCCAAGTGCTGGTGATGACATAAATTCTTCCTTTAACTTCTTGAAGGCTGTATCCTGCTCAAGTCCCCACTCCAGTGGTGACTTCTCTTCTCCTTTTGTGGCTTCATACAATGGTTTAGCAATTTGGGCAAAGTTGGGTATCCAGATTCGGCAATATCCTGCCGCTCCCAGAAAGGCTCTGACTTGCTTTCTGGTTGTTGGAGTTGGAATTCTGCATACTGCTTCTTTTCTTTCTCTGCCCAATCTTCGGTTCCCTTGGGTTATACGAAAACCCAAGTATTTCACTTCTTTTTGACATAGCTGTGCTTTTGCTCTGGAAACTTTGTATCCAGCTTCATCTAGTAACTGCAAGAGGTCTTTGGTGGCTAGTATACATTCACTTTCTGATATGGCAGCTATCAACAGATCATCCACGTATTGGAGAAGCACTCTCTTCCCCGGGGCTACTGGATAGCTTGAAAGGTCTTGATTCAGTGCAGCACTAAAGATGGTAGGCAAATTCTTGAATCCTTGGGGTAATCTTGTCCAGGTGAGTTGGCCCCCTCTTCCAGAGATGGGGTCCTGCCATTCAAAGGCAAACAATATCTGACTTACAGGGGCTAATCTTATGCAAAAGAATGCATCTTTTAAATCCAGTACAGTGAAATGGGTAGCTTCAGCAGGTATCAGTCCTAGAAGAGTGTAAGGATTGGGTACAATTGGATGTATAGTTTCAACTGCATCATTTACTCTTCTTAAATCTTGCACTGGGCGGTAATCATCTGTCCCAGGTTTCTTTACTGGCAAAAGTGGAGTGTTCCATGGGGATTGACATACTTTTAGTAGGCCATACTCGAGCAATCTTTGTAGGTGGCGATGAATGCCTTCAATTGCAGCTCTTGGGAGAGGGTACTGTTTGACGTGCACTGGTGTAGCACTAGGCTTGAGGGTTACAATCACTGGAGCTATATGCTTGGCTAGGCCTGGGGGACTGCCTTCTGCCCATACTCCAGGTGGTGCATGGATGTTCTTTAAAGTTTGTTCAAAATAAGTGTCCTGGATAGAGTCATCGATGTAATACCTCCATTCTTCTTCTCGGGGAACTGTCAGCAGCATTATTCCTGCTGGTTTGGCTTGGGAATTTACTGTCATTTGCATTTCTCCTTGTTCAGAGAAGGATATTTGTGCTTGAAGTTTGGCTAACATATCTCGTCCCAGTAGTGGCGCTGGACATTCGGGCATGTAAAGGAATTGATGAGTTATTTGCTGTCCTCCTAGACTGCATATACGATTCTGAAGAAAAGACTTTGTGGCTTTGGCACCAGTTGCTCCTATAATGGTGACTGCTTTTGTAGAGAATGGGGCTATCTTTTTGTCTATTACTGAATGTTGTGCTCCAGTATCAACCATAAAGTCCATAATTTGGTCTCCTATTTGTATTCCGACCATAGGCTCCTGGAGACCTAAAGCAAACTTGGAGCCCGGTCTGTCCTAATCCACGTCATTCTCGTCATGGACCGGTGTGGCCAATGCTTGAATGGCTCCTCCTCCTCTTTCTCGCTGGAATTGTTCTCGATTGGCTCCTCCGCGATTTCGGGGATAGCCTCGTCTTTCTTCTCGCCACTGATGACTGCTGTCGTCATTTTGCTGGGCGTCTTCGAGTTGCGGGCACGTATCTCTCCAATGTCCTTCCTCTCTACAGTAGGCGCATTGGTTCACGCCTAGCTTCTGGGTCCGGCCTCCGCCTTGACCCCGCCCTCTTCCTCTGCTCCGTCGACTAGGGACACCTCCCCTTTTCTGTTCAACTATGGCCGCAGCCAAAAAATCAGCTTTCTTCTTCATCTTTCTATCACATTCTCTCTGTCTTTCAGTATCACGATTCACATACACTTTATGAGCGACTTCCAGTAACTGTGTTGCATTCATGCCCGCAAACCCTTCTAATTTCTGTAATTTACGTCTAATGTCTGGTTGAGACTGGTTTACAAAAGCAGTATTCACCATACATAAACTTCCTGGTGCCTCGGGATCATAGGGAGTATACATTCTGTATGCTTCAGTTAATCTTTCATGAAAATCTGCTGGGCTCTCATCTATACCTTGGATAACTCCTGCAACTTTGGAAAGGTTCATAGCTTTCTGGCCCCCCCTTTTCAGGCCTTGTAAAAAGCCTTGGCGAAAACGGGCTAGGGCTGTGGATCCTTCATCTGTATTTGGATCCCAATGGGGGTCTTCATTCGGGAATTCTCTCTGGGCTGCCTCCCGATGGTCTATTCTATTCTGCCCCTGTCCCGGAGCTACAGGGTTATCTGCCATCCACTCAATAGCTGCTTTTCTAATTCGTGCTCGCTCCTCTGTCGTGAATAGGGTAGTCAGGAGCTGGCGGCAATCTGGCCAAGTGGGTTGGTGGGTTTCCATAATAGTAGTTACTAATTCTGTCAGTTCCTGGGGCTTACTAGTGTAGGAGGCATAATGCGACCTCCAATTTAACAAATCAGTTGTAGAGAAAGGGATATACACATAAGTTAGGGGTCCCGCTACCACCTCATCATTATCATTCTTTACGGGCACTCCCGGGACTTGCCGTAAAGGCAGCATTTTGGCAGTAGGTGTCTTTTGGGATCTAAGGGTTATTTTTGTAATTGTCTTCGAAGGGGTCACTTTCTTTTTCTCGACAGGTTTCACTTTGGGTATATCTTTTGCTGGTTTGCTAGTGCTAGCAATCACTTGTACACTGTCCTCCTCGCCTGGGGCATTCTCTTTTTCTTCCTCTTCTACCTCTGCTTCTGACTCGCTTTTTATAGCATCCTCTTCTTCAGCTGATCCCTCTCTCTCCCCTTCGGGAGGTGGGTCAGGAGCTGGGTCCTGTTCCGGCCGTCGCTGGGGTTCTGGGGCCGGACGCCGGGCTACTCTTACCGGACCTGGGGTTCGAGGCTGTCTAGGAATTATCTCTGGGGAATCAGGATCTACCAGGATGGGCTTCTTCCTGGATTTCTTATCCTGCTCTTTCGCTTTAGGCTGTTGTGTTTTCTGACTAGAATCTGTCTTAGCTAACATTATTCTGCACTGTTCCTCATAACAGCGCTGCGCCCAGGGGGGCGGATCTTCACAAATACTTAACCAAGAATCTATATAGGGGTACTGATCGGGGTGCGCTATCCGCACTCTACGGTGTATTGACTGAATAATCTCTACATTGAACGTTCCCTCTCGGGGCCAGATGGGGTCTAGATCGGGCCACTCCCTAGTACACAAAATCTGCAAACGGGCTGCTGTCATTTTAATACCATAATCTCCTGAATATCCCTCTTTAAAATGTGCGATCATACATTCTAATGGAGTGTTTCTAGTAGACCCCGCCCCTCCCATTTCGATGTGTGCGCGCAACAACAGACAGAAGGGAAAAGGAGGGCGGACCATGGGTAAGGGGTCCTCACGGCCCTGGAAACGTATAAGGAATACAAATAACAAGACAAGACGACAATCGCTTCCCCCTTTTCGCGACCTGAACGCGGTCGCCCGGTCAGGAAATGTGCTACTCAGGGGTCCGCCTTCACTTGGTCCGTGCTGCCAGACCTCTCATTCACACTTCGTTCACACAATCATGCTAGCAACGTATCCCAGAATGCATCCGTTTCTATCTATTCTGACTAGTCTTTTTCCCAATTACAAAAAGGATGAGGGTTTCACCCGGCGAATTCCCATGCGGGGTTACTCGGCCCTTCCTTGAGAGGTGATCAAGCTCTCTTACCAATTCCCAATATCTCGAGATTACAAATTCCAAATTCCAAGTTCCAATGGCAGTACTGCTCTTTCTATTTCTGTCTAGACACCAAATCAAAACTATACTCACCGGATCCGGTCCTCAAACTTCCCAAGCAGGCGCATGAGTTGGACCTCGGACTCCCCTCACTCGGGTTCGAGGCGTTGGCTCCAGCCGGGCCTGGCACCCGCCGAGATCCGACCAGCTCCCTCCGATACAAGGGACCAGCGGCGCCAGGGAGCAGCCCTCGTCGGAAGGGCGCGATCCCGGCAGGACCAAGCCTATAGAGGCGGAAAGTCGTGGTATATTGCCCTATATACACTTTGATTCCACAACTTCCCGGCCAACGCACCAAGAATATGTAGCAGCAAAGCGCAGACAAACCAATGATACCAGGAGTCTGTTCAGAAGGTCCAAATCATTTATTTGTGCACAAGTCTCGAACCAGTCAATTTCAAAATGGCTGAGCAAAGTTTTCAAGCATTACAACAACTTTTATAGACTTCTGTTCCATTCTAGATATAGAAAAACATTTCATTGGTCCCGGTAACCTCCCGTACCTCCCGTACCCCTTCCATTGGTCCCGGTACTGATAAGTTTATCCAATTATGTCCCTTCAGTGGGCATGGCACCTGCATACCCCCCTTCTAGTCCCAATTACAATGGTCAGTTCATTAACTTGTTACTTTCACACTCTCAAGGCCATAGAGCCAATTTGTGCATGCAGGGGAGCAGGGCTCTGCAGCTCATCTGTCAGCACTCCCAATTATATTCCTTGCAGATGTACTTTTTCTTATCAGTAACTTTTAAACACATTTTTCTGTATTTTTCCATCTCTCAGTTCTGCTTACCTAAGTTAGTTTAGTTCTCTTACAGAGTTCTATCCTACAATAGCAGCATATTGGGGGATGTGCAATTCCTATGTGCCTCTCCACAGGCTTCATTTACAGGTCAAGCTAGTTAGGCCTGCCTGCTTATGTCAGACACCGTAGATCACAGGCCTGCACCTGCCACAATTTTATTTTTCATTAGAATGGGGGCCAATGTTCTAGGCTAGGCCATGTATAGAAAATGCTGAGACCTTGGCTTATTTCAGTCAAGGCAGTAAGGAAGATGTTTGGTTGCACTGCTCTGAGCTGTGGTGTTTGTAGCTGGTTATGGGGGAGGGGGGACAAGAGAAGTGTAGCTTTTTCCCAGGGCTTAGATATCCCTCTCCATGTGTGGGACAGTTACAGGGCTTGCTGTGGGTGCTGGGCTGTGGGCCAGATCACATTGGGTCCAGGCAGGGATTGCCATGCTTTAAGGGGTCAGGGTTATGATGGTAAACCATGGAGATTGCGGTCACTGTCATCTCTCTCTGGGATGTACAATGGCAGCAATAGCCAGAAACAGCCCCACGGAGCTTATCTTTAAGCTTCAGTGCTGGGACACTGTTTGCTTCCACCCCTTTCTGGCACACAAGGCCAAAACAGGAAGGGCTGAAGCTTAAAGATAAGCATTGTAGCTTGCGACTATTGCCACTATTGTAGGTCCTGCAAAGGAGAGACAGTGGCAGCAATGGGTCCTGCAGGGGGAGGGGAGCGGTGTCCACAGGGGACGGGAAAGAGCACAAAAGATGAGGTTCACCGAGGGTGTCACATCTCCTCGCGCCAGCCTTGAATGTTTTGCCTATGTTTGGGTTATGTCTTCAGATTTATTTTTTTAATTTCTTTATTTACATTTTCAAACAAATTACAACAAAAACAAAAATTACTATTAAAATGATAATCTTCTTTAAACATAAAAGCAAAAACAAGGCTTTAGCAACCTACCCCAATCTTCTCCCTCCCTTCCCCATTTGATCATCAAGAAAAAAAACTGAAATGGGCACAAAAAGGAGGGGGGACCTACAAGGGCTATGACTCCACACCAACTCCTCACCACATAGGAAAGTGGTAGCATGACTATTTACCCCTTAATATACACCATAACATGCTTTAGAGATGTAAGTGTTTAGGGGTTTCCACTTGAGGAGTGTGGAAGGCATGAGAGTTGTGCCATAACGTGGCATTTGTTCATATTTGCAGTATAAACACAAACCGTTCCACCATTCATGCCAGTTAAGCTCTGCAGTATGTTTCCAGTTTACAATGACGAGATGCAGAGCCACTCCCATCATAAAGTCAAATAAAAAATGACAATCCTTCTGTAACGACGAGATGCCAATTGTTGACTGAAATACGACCGCAGACCAGGAGAGAGTGGCCCTGAATCCCAAGACCTCTTGGATTCGGTTCCAAATCGAAATCCAATAGGACTGAATATTAGGGCAGTCATATACCACATGTATCAAAGTGCCAACATCACTCTGACAAGACCGACATGCATTTTCAATCATTTTATCCCACTTAGCAACGTTTATCGGGATAAAATGAGCTCTGTGTGCAAAAAAAAAAAAAAAAGCGTGTGAAATAGAGGCAGACTGAGATATTTATTTATTTATTTATTTATTTATTACAGTTGCTTATATACCGCACTATTCAGCATCAGCGCGGTTTACAGTATAACAAAATGACCAAAACACATTCTGTTTGGTTTTACATCGAACAGGGGTACAAACTTAGATAACAGGGTTGAACTATTCTATTAGTCTTGCTCCAAACTTTAGACTATTCTATTAGTCTAAAAAATTAGACTATTAGACTAAAATTAGACTATTCTATTAGTCTTGCTCCAAACTTTCACCCATAATTCCAGAGAAGGAGTCTCCCTGTGTCATATTCCCATATCCGCTGAACACCAGTGGACTGTGGGGTGTGAATCTGAATGACCAATTTGTAATAGTAAGAAGCCACCCCAGAAGTCATTTGGGCTGAACCTATAATGTTCAACAACCCCCATTCTTCAGGTAAAGAATTAATACCAATAGGGGATTTTTCTATACAATGTCTCAGCTGAATCCACTGGAAGTAAGAGGATTTAGGCAAGTCAAACTCCTGCTGTAGATCAGCAAAAGGCTTCCACTTGCCATCCAATACCAGTTGACCAATGGCCCAAATACCTCTACTGAACCATTGCTGCCATGCAAACAGACTTTGATGAATTTTTAAAAAAGGACTCTGCCAGATGGGGATTAGCTTTTGATAAGCATTCCTCTTTAGGAATTGCCTTCGCTAGCTGCTGAAAGGCCCTTTGAGTGTCTGTTATTACCCTATGAGACTTCACCTCTCAGAAGACACCATGCCAGGGAGGAGATTTAAGGGAAATGGAGCATTTAATCTCTCTTCCAGGTCCAGCCATACTGGGCATTTTCCCCCAGCCCCCTCCACCCATTTTAAACCTTGTTTTAGTAGAAAAGCACAATGGTAGGCCTGAAAATCAGGGAAGTTCACACCCCCTTCCTCTTTTTTAGACTTAAACTTCCTAAGAGCAATTCTAGGCGGTTTATTCTTCCATAAGAATTGGACAAGAATCCTTTCAATTTGACGATAGAAAAATTGGTAACATTTCTAACACATAGTTCACTTTAGGCACAATAGTCATTTTTATTGCTTTAAAATGATCCCACTAAGAAAGATAGACCAGCGACCACTTTGCAGTTATATTACGAACCGTAGAAAGGAGCTCCCCTTCATTGAACAGTAAAGTTTCACTAAATGGATAGCAATAATGGAATCCCAAGTACTTCACCATTTTAGACTCCCACACAAAGGGAAAATCTTCTAGATCCGCCCTAAAAACCCTTGAGTTTAAAGGGAAAGCTACAGACTTTGACCAATTGATTTTATAACCTGATAATCCTGAATATTGATCTATCAACTCTAGAATAGCCAGTATAGATCTGGACGTAGTAAATAGCAGTAAATCATCAGCGTATGCAGAAAGTTTAATTTCCAAGTCAGCTATGGACATACCTTTAACCGCAAAGTTTTGTCTTAGCAATAGGGCTAAAGGTTCAAAGGCCAGATTGAAAAGGATGGGAGAAAGGGAGCAACCCTGATGGGTGCCACGCCCTAAAAGAAAATCTTTAGACTGAGTCGCATTCACAGAGATATTGGCACTTGGTCTCGCATACATTAGTTTGATCAATTTACAGAAACCCTCACCAAACCCAAACCACTTCAGAACAGCAAACAAGAAAGGCCACTCTAAACGATCAAATGCTTTTTCTGCATCTAATGATAATCCCACAAGTAGGCCCTCTATTCTTTCTGCACCTTCCAAAATGTGACACAACACTCTAGCATTGTCAGCTGTGGAACGTCCCTCAGTGAAGCCACATTGGTCCATATGCATCAAAGAAGGGATCAATTTGAAGAGACAACCAGCTAAAATGGCTGCAAAAATTATATAATCTGCATTTAGTAATGCAATTGGATGGTAGTTACTAACCGAGGGTCCCTCCCAGGTTTTTCAAGAATCACAATATTTGCAGAGGCAAACGCTCCAGTCTGGGCCTCTACTTCCAAAAGAAGTCTGTAATATTGTTGCAGGTATGGGCCTAAGATTTTGGAAAAGGTTTTGCAAAACTCAACCGGAAGGCCATCTGGGCCAGTGGCCTTGCCCACTTGCATAGAGTTAATAGCCTGAATAATTTCCATGACCGTAAATTGTTTGTCTAGTCCTACCACTATATCTTGATCTAACATCGGCCTCTGTGTATTGACCAGTAATCTGTCAAAGTCCTCCTCAGAGAAATCTATCTCTGAGGAGTATAACTGAGCATAAAATTGGTGAAAGGCCTCTGCGATATCAGAGTCCTTGACAATCAATTGTTGCACTTGAGGATCTCTCAAAGCAGTAATGCGAGAAGCTTCCTTATGGCCTTTAAACGAGTTAGCTAGTAACTGTCCAGCCCTGTTTCCTTCTAAGTAATACCGCCCTTTCTGCACTTGGATATTCCATGAAGCCTCAGTAGTTAAAATCAAATTATGTCTAAATCTAAGATGTTGTAACCATATCAGAATATTAGGATCAGTTTTCTGCTCTAAGATTTGTTCTCCGACTTTAATCTGTTTGTCTAAGACTTCAAGCTCTGCTTTACACTGCTTGGCCTGCCGAATAGCAAAACTGGTAATAGTGGCCCACATATTAACTTTAAATCCCTCTCACCACACCCAACTCGAGGTATCCTGAAGTAAATTAAACTGAAAATATTCCTCTATAGCCAACAGGATAGTTTCTCAGAACTCCTGTTTGACAAGAAGAGTTCTATCAAAATGCCAGCGTGAATGAGATGGGCAGCTCGTTGAGTCAAATAGGGTGAATGAGATTGCGGAATGATCAGAGATATGAGCCGCATTTATATTGGACTCACTAATTCTAGAGCATAGCCCTTTGGAGACTAGGAAATAGTCTATGCGTGATATCGTGTTATGAGGGGGAGAGAAGAAAGTGTATTCTTTGTCCATAGGGTATTGCAACCGCCATATGTCTATGAGCACCAATTCTTGCATTAGAGGCAGAAGAACAGGATGAGCTTTGGGAACCTTATTATTTCTTACTGGACTCCTGTCTAATAAGGGGTCTAGTATGAGGTTGAAGTCTCCCCCCACAATAGTTGGATAGCTAGACACCTCTTGTGCCAAGGCCGCAATGGAGCTAAAGAAGGCAGGACAATCTATATTAGGAGCATATACATTAATTAAGACCAGTTCTGTGGATCCTATTTTAAGGACAACCATTGCCCACCGCCCATCTGTATCAGATCTAGTTTGTATTACAGTGTGGTGGGGGGTTCCTTACTAGGATGGCTACCCTGTTTTGGGTTTTTTGATTGGCAGCAGAAAAAGCCACTAGTGAAAAGGGTTTTACATCTAATTTTAATGACTCCTTTACGTTCAAATGTGTCTCTTGTAACATTAGGATGTCAGCACTTTCCTTACGTCCATATAAAAATATATTTTTCCTCTTTATGGGATTGTTAATGCCCTTAACATTCAGTGAGGATACCTTAAAGGGAGACATATTGACAATAAAGTACAAAATGACAGTCTACTGTTGCAGAAACATACCAAGTTGTAGCATATGTCTTAACATTATTGAACCACTTCTTAAAAGCCCTTACAATGATAGCTGCACAAGAAAAAAAAACACATAGAAAAAGCCACTGCTTAGCCATTGCCCTTGTGGAAGATTGCTCAAAATAAAAACACATAGTTCTAAATAACAAAGCCACCAAAAACCCTGGGGGGAGATAACAGCTCAAAACTTAGCGGGTGAGCCCAAAGGGTCAAGACAGGCATGGAGGGAAAATTAACTTGTTTACTTCAACTCCACTGCTGCTTAAATCAACTTAAACCACACACTACCCATTCCAGAAATAAGAAACAGCATCCCCAAACCCGGAGTGCCAAAGGTTATAGCAAGACTGTCCCCACCAAAACAATTTATGTTCCCAAATAGCCACATTTATGTAGGCAAGGGCCATCTCACTCCTCCAAGCCCCGCTACCCTTTCAACCACAACAGACATTACAAACAACACAAAACATAAAAAGAGAGAGAAAGAAGCAATGAATAAGACATTATTGACCAGGGCAATACCTTGGAGTTCCTCCAAGATAGTAACATTGAATGGCACATCAAATGTCAACTCTGCATGATTGAAAGTCAACTCTGAATGAATGGGTTGCTACTTCACGACCTCAGACCAGTCAAAACACCCAAATAAGAAAGCACTGAAGAGCTTTTACAAGCCACTGATTGCATAGCAAGCATTTCACCACATCAACACCAATTCCTTGTCCTCTAAGAATGTGTGCAACTCCTCTGGATCATCAAAATTCGTCTGGTTGTGCAGAGTAACTCTCATGCGAGCATGATAGAGTAACCCGAAACGGGCCTGCAACTGCACCATGTATTTGGTATTTAAAGTTATAGTTTGGCTTGCTTTGCCTTGGCAGAAAACATTTTGAACACTATAGATGATGCTCAGGTTTCTGTGATGTACATACTTGGTAAAGGCTTTCTCTATTTCATCACTTTTACAGGCAGAATCCATTAGATCATCAACAGTAACCAAGTTTACTTTATTGGTTGGAAACATTTGTTCATCATTAAACGTATCAGGAAAAGTATCCATAAATGTAATAAAAGTATATTTATTAAACATCTCTTTATACAAAGGTTGCCAGCAACTGTAACACTATACAATAGTATTAGGCATGACAGTCAATACACGACCAGCGTGTTCTAACAGCTTTTTAACAAAGAAGCTCTTGCCTGAATTCTATGGCCCAGATAAAATACAAGAAAAAGGATGTGACCAGCGCACATCCATCACACTAGTATCCGTAGGGGAATGTGTTAAAGCCATCCTCCAACTTCACCCTTTTGTCATACACAATCTTTTGTGTTTTTTTTAATCACACCAGTCTCTATTGTCCAACCCTTTTTGTTTCTTATAATACCAGGTTGCTGTACTCCTGTCTTTTTCTGGGGTAAATCTGCTGTGCCACGCTTGTAGTCCAAAACTAGATCTTTCAAACTAGTGAAATTGATTTTCTGGAAGTTTTCTATGTTTAACGTAATCCCTTTCACTTTCATACAGGTCTTCCCGCTTGACAGCTTGTAACCATATGTTTTAGTCCTCGCTGATACAAACTCTGTGATATGTTCATCTGAGGGTATCTCACTTGTGAGTTCGCATAAATAATCACCCAAAGATGGGTTCCAATCTCCCTCTCGACTTAGAAATATCACAGAATCTGTATTGTGGTACAGGCAGCTCTCTTGCAAACTATCTGGAAGATTGAACAACTCCAGGCGTGCATAAGCCGTTGTAAAACAGGCAATGAAAACATTGCTACCTGATAATATACAGTGGTCTTTCGAGTCCCTACAAGACACACAGGCTGTTTCATCATCAATAAAATCGCATGATGAAACCTCAAATTCAGGAGAAAACAGATATTTAAAGAGATCATCAGGTTCTCTCACAATGCTTGTGGTAGGCAGGTTTGTTCTTTGACCAAATTTACCCCACAGGGAATTTAAGAAAAGTTTTGCTAGTTGACGCTTAGCAGGGTTTACATTAATCTGGTCTGCACGCAAACACACCCCCTCTTTTCTAAAGAAATCAGCTATGTACACATTTTGTTTTTCAGTATCATTGCACCACCGAGGGTATCCAGAAGCCTCTTGTTCTTGATGGAGTTGCATTTTGATATATTCGGAAAAGAGATTATCAGATTTTTGCTCGAAATGCCAGATTTCATAGATTTCAACAACCACATACCCTTTTGCAATGGCTAGATTCATCTACACCGTACACCAAGTCCCCACAAAAGCTCTCTCCTCATCCGTGTGGGCACACATTTCCTGTTGCCGTGTGTCAGCACACGTATGACACAGTGGAAACATAAGCTTACCGCCCAACCATATGGGTAACACCGGGAAAAAGAGATTTTGTGGAGGATATACTTTTGCTTTTATAAAACCAAAGTAATTTGTAGGGGGGCCAAATTTGTCATAAATGATTTGTGGATGGCCTATTGGATATTCCTTTGTTTTATTGACAAAAGGGTATGGACTAGTAAAATCATAGTAGTGTATATTTTCCCCAGGTCTTGGTTTGTGGTACAGACAAATGGCATTTGTTCTACCCCCCAAAAGGGCATCTTGTGGAATCAGAAGTTGCGGTAATGCTGTGTCAGCCAGGAAACCTGCACAGCCCCCGTCATTTTCTTTTACCATCTGTTTCCACTCATGCTCCCATAGACTTATGACCTTGAACCCCCGGCTTTCCAGGAATGCAGCTTTTAGCTGTGTTTTGTAATAAAGAAAACCATAGGTCGTGGCTGTTACAGGATTCTGGTCTTTATTGTTATAACAACTCAGACAGCCGTGATGAAAACAACCATTACATTCAAAAGCTGTTTCTACCCCATCGATCACTGCATAGCCATCAAGAAAATAAGACCCCACCTTTTTTCACCACCTTTCAGAGCATGTGTGATCTGTATGTTTTCTTTGGCCTCTACATACGTCAGCCATTGAATAGAGGGGGATGAATATCTCTTTATCTGCCGGTGATAGTTATCTGGTGGAATGAGTGCCACAGTTTTGGGTTCTAAAAACATTAATCTGAACATAATAATAATAATAACTGACTAATGTAAATATTTGACTGATGTAAATAGTTCAGCATATGTATAATTAATTATATGCTCCATGTTATTGTTCATGAAAAGTTAATTGTACATAGTTTAAAGAAAATACTATGTTCTATGTAAAACAATGTTTATTATGTTAATTGTAAACTGTTCATTATGTTATTTGTAAACCGCCTTTGATCTTGGGAAAAAGCGGTATAGAAGAAAAGTATAAATAAATAAAATAAAATAAAAATAAACATAGCCATACATACAGATAGATGCAAGGGTTATATATTAGAAAGGGTCTAAACAACTTGTTAGAATTTCTGAGATGTCACCCTGCTCTACAACCACTTCTTTCTCTGTCATTTTCATGATTTCAGCTCAGCAGAGAACACAGGCCTGCCGCAAAATAGATACATCCTGCTGGCAGTAATAAACCAACTCTTTTTGCAAATTAAAAGTTTTATGTTGATTGTCCTTGTACCATTGTAAAAATTCCTCTTTTTCTTCAGGCAACGTGTTTACCACACCGTAATGTTCAACACCCGGCATAGGGCCCACATAATTTTGATTTTCCAGAGTATTAAAAAAGTGTGGAAAGTACCCCTTGCTGCCTGTAAAACCCATGGCTTGTGGAAGTTTGCTAAGTTTCATAGGCAGGAAATTTAGAGAGTCTATAAAACCGATAGTCAAAGGTTCAACGGTAATTTGTAAAAGTTTAGCACCTTGAACCAGCAGCCCTGTGCTCATCTTTTCCTTTAGCAGTTGTTTAAGAACAAAATAACCATCATAACTTTTGGAATTATGAGCTATGAAGGTGTAGTCTTTGCATTTTTTGTCACAAAAAGTCTGTATAAAGGCAGAAATACATTTGAGGCTCTTGAATTCCCAGTTTCTTTCATTATTTCAGTCCATTGCATGTAATGCCAGCCTGTTTCTTGCATACATTCACATCATAAAAAATATACTTTTCAGATGTTTCAGTTTTACCAATAGGGGTCATAAAACATAAGTGGACGCCATCCACGGTTAAGGGTTCACTGCATAGCTTAGAATGTCGACCCTTGCACTTATGTTTCTTGTCCACATAAAACTCACATTTCTGGCACAGTATCTTAGATAAACACGTCACTTCTTTTTTCAGAGCCAAATATGTGTGTCTATCTAAACACTCTTTAGAACGACAAAAGAGTTTGCAATTAGGACATCTCTGTTGTACACCAACATTATTCGCACAAGTTAGTGTCAAACAAAGACGGCACCATAATGTGCAATTATGATCGTGACTGTACGGTTTCTGACAGTAACTACAAAAGTTGCGCTCCCCATATAATTTTTTGACATCGGTTATACCATAGAAATGGTCATCGTGTAGCAACAAGAACACAGTCTTAGGGAACACAGGTCTGTCTGATGTCTTAAAACAAACCCATGAATTTGTGTAAAGCACAATGCATATGTTTATCTTTAAATGCTGTTCAAATATTGCTACATCATCGAGCATGACTTTTCTATGTACTGGCCATCCAAACTCATTATGTAGTTTTTTAGCACCTTCTAACAGTTCGACATCTGTCATTTTTACCAGTGACATGAGGGCTGTGAGGCTACCTGCAAAACACAGGTTGTTATCAGTGTTATTCAAGTCTATCAAATACATCATTTTCTTATGAATAATTTGGCTAAATGGTATAGTCTTTAAGACCCTACGAGCCCCCCCACCCTGATTTCTTATGACAAGTACAACAACACGGAATATATCACAAACCTGGATTTCTCTGTGACTCTGAAGGAGTTTAGCGATCTGATCTAAGAAATCATCAGCATCTAATGCTTCTGGGTTTAACTTTCCTGAATACAAGGAATTGTGAAAAAGAGATGAATGTAGATGCACCTGTACATAATCACCAGGTGAAACTCTGCTGCTAACCTCATCCAGAATATGCTGAATACCTTGCCGAATGGCGTTTTGAGCCTCAGATAATGATGTTACCCTGTCTAAATTAATAAACCGAAATTCCTCTGAATAAATTACACCATTAAACTTGTCCAATTTACGATCCCACTTTTTCACAAACTGAACATAACTAACTGGTTCTGATTCTTTCGAGTGGTCTAATGCAAGATTATTCGTTCTGTCCTCTGAAACACGATGATCAAAGACACGGCTTTCACCACACTCTCCGTATTCTGTATCGGCATGTGTAGATTCGCTGTCAGAAAAACTTTCACTGTATGATCTTTCCCTGTTAGACTTCTCTGCCATAGTCACTGATTTTCTAACATTTTCTCGATCTGAAAAAGAAAACATAGGGGCTGATACTTTTTTTTCTTATACAGTGGCCTTAAACTCTAGGCGAGGGATAAAGCCTGAATACTATTTTGCTTGTCTTTTGGCTTTCGGTAAGGAGCTGGTTGCTCTTCTGTATCGGCGTGTGTAGATTCACCGTCATAAAAACTCTCGCTGTATGTTCTTTTCCTGTTAGACTTATCTCCAATAGTCGCTGATTTTCTAACATTTTCTCGATCTGAAAAAGAAAACGTGGCGCTAATACTTTTTTAAAATATCTTTTACAGCGGCCTTAAAATCTAGGAGAGGGATAAAGCCTGAATACTCACTATTTTGCTTGTCTTTTGGCTTTCAGTAAGGTACCATCTGTTGATTAGGTTGGTCATCTTGTTTTGTAGCATCTTCTTGGTCTAAAATAAAAAAGATTAAAGGATGAGACACATTATGAAGACCATAGCTGCTGGAAAATTAAAAAACACATGACATACCTTTTAACTTTCTTTGCTGTCTTCATGTTTGTAAGAGAGAGCCTATTTGTAAAACCCAGTTTCTGCCCCTGTTTTTAAAGACAATCATAAATTCAGAGACAGAAACATTACATAACTAGTATTTTTAAAAAGTAAGATTCATATCTACTCACAATGTTGGTGTCTGAAGCACATGGTTCTGATATGGCCTCCTTACCATCTATAGACTGCGTGATCTGCTTTGTAGCAGCTTACTGGTCTTTAATATAAAAAAAAAACAAAAAACATAAGACACATTTTAAAGAGCATGGCTACTGGAAAATTAAAAAACATACGACATACCTTTTAACTTTCTTTGCTGTCTTCGTTTTGTAAGAGACAGCCTATTTGTAAAACCCGGTTTATGCTCCTATTTTTAAAGACAATCATAAATTCAGAGACAGAAACATTACATAGCCAATATTTTTAAAAAGTAAGACTCATATCTACTCACCATGTTGATGTCTGAAGAGGTGCCAATGTTACAAGCTATAGAGACTATGGGGTATGTTTACTAAAACCCCGCTAATGTGCGGGCCGCGCTAGTGGGCGGGTGCCATATAAGGAGTGGGCATTTCTTGCTGAAAAAGAAAATCCAGAATTTACATATGCGCTAAGGTGCGCGGCGCCGATGTGCACCCCGCACATTAGCGCATGAGATAGCTGCGCGGGAGGCATAAGTGGTGCGCTGATATGCAAGCAAAAAAGCAGAGGCACAGCACAATGGTTAAGGCACTTACCAATGGTGCAGGGATCAGGGGTTCAATCTCCCACAATGTCCAATGAAGACAGCTGGCTGAGGCATTATCTTAGGAGGCATATGCATAAGGCAGCGCGCTGATGGGCATAAGGCGGCACGCTAATGTTTTAGGAGGCATTTTAATATTGCGCGGCATAAGTGGCGCGCTGATGTGCAAGCAGAACAGCAGAGCCACAGCACAATGGTTAAGACACTGACCAATGGTGCAGGGATCAGGAGTTCAATCCCCCACAGTGCTCAATGAAGACAGCTGGCTGAGGTGTTGCTTTAGGAGCCAGTCCAATATTGGGCGGCATTAGGCAGCGCGCTATTTATTTAGGAGGCTTTTTAATATTGGGCGGCATAAGGCGGCGCGCTGATGGGCAAGCACAAGAACAGAACCACAGCACAATGGTTAAGACACTGACCAATGGTACAAAGATCAAGGGTTCAATCCCCCACAGTGCCCAATGAACAAGGCTGGCTGAGGCATTATGTATTATGGGGAAGATTGCTTTAGGAGTCATTTTATGTTTAGTTTAATTATCACTACTAGCAAACGCACTCTCAAAGTGTGTTAACATAAGTCACCCTATAAGGCACATTTTAAAGTGCACTGTCCGCCAAGGCACCCTAGAATGTTGCTTATAGGGCACTTTAGAGGGTGACGTATGAGGTACCGCAAGGACAGAGTACTGTTTTTGATGGCAGCACTGTGCAGTTTAAGGAATGAAAAGCATAAGTAGGTGCGCTGACATGCAAGGAGGAGCAGCAGTGGAGCACAATGGTTAAGGCACTGACTACTGATACAGGGGTCATGAGTTTGCTCCCCAGGGTGCTTACTACATAAGGCTAGTTGTGGCATCAGCTTTGCAATGTACATATTTTTTCCTGCAGCACTTTATTTTTATTTTATTAATTGCTGCCAGCAAACACGCCCTCACGTGCCGTAATTGATGGTGCCGTATAAGGCACCCTATAAGGCACTCCATAGGGCACATTATAAGGTGCACTGTCCGCCACGGCACCCTAAAATGTCCCCTATAGCAGTGTTTCCCAACCCAGTCCTACGGGGCACACCGGCCAGTCAGGTTTTCGGGATATCCCTAATGACTATGCATGAGATATATATGCATTAGAGATATCCTGCCAACCTGACTGGTTTGTGGCCCTCCAGGGCTGGATTTGGAGACCCCTGCCTTACAACTCTGTCATTTAAGATTGTGAGTGGGCAAGGTGCAGATGTCCTAGACATCGAAAGGGTATATAGAATGTGACACATTCCTCCTCGATTCTCACCACCACCAAAATATTGTCTATTAGACAACCTTTTGGTGGTGGTGAGAATCAAGGAGGAATGTGTCACATTCTATATACCCTTTCGATGTCTAGGACATCTGCACCTTGCCCACTCACAATCTTAAATGACAGAGGTGTAAGGCAGGGGTCTCCAAATCCAGCCCTGGAGGGCCACAAACCAGTCAGGTTGGCAGGATATCTCTAATGCATATATATCTCATGCATAGTCATTAGGGATATCCCGAAAACCTGACTGGCCGGTGTGCCCCGTAGGACTGGGTTGGGAAACACTGCCCTATAGGGCACCCTATAAGTTGCGTCACAGGATAATGTATAGTGCACCTTATATGGACGGGAACCATAAGGTGCCCTATAAAGCGCCCTCAGAGCCACCTTATGGGTACAGTACGCTGAGGGTGTTTTTGCTGGCATCAAAATATGTACATTACAAGAAGATAATGCTTTGGACAACCCTATCAAATAACCCCACTGTGGGTTTGAACCCATGAACTCTAGCTTCACAGGCAGTGAAGTAACCATTGGGCTACAGCTCTCTAGCTGCTAGCAAGCCCCTGGCTGGCTGCAGAGAGCCTGCATGTCACCACACAGACAGTCTGCTGTGGTCACCAGGATAGGGTTAGCCCACCCATACCCATGATGCACTGCACATGCAAATCAGCTGTCCACAGATGAACACAAGATGGGGAATGCACCCCCACAGCACCTCGGCCTGGTAGGGGGAAGTGACCATGTGCACCCACACAGCACCTCGGCCTGGTAGGGGGTACTGACCATGTGTTTTACTGGCACAGAGTAGCTACACACCGTCACATTGTGCAGGTACTGTGCTCACCCTGAGGGTGCGATGAGGTGCCCAGGACCAGGTCCACAACACCTTCCATCCCTGAAAAAGCCCATGCCAGAGATCCAAAGTAGTGTTAATGTATGAGATAGGTAATTTCTGCAGAAGCACCTTGGATATCTCTGTCTGACTCAGGCAGGTATGGACTCCTAGGTGGGCCATGTACCACGTACCACCACCCTCCTCCTCCAGGGCTGAGGGCAGCAAGCAGGGTCTCCTATTAACAGATCACCATTCTACTTCCTTGCAAAGATGGCAGTGGAGGGGAACATCAACCCCAGTCCTGCTAAGGAACAGACACCCCACAGGGCAGTCAATGCAGCTCTATACACATCCATAACACAATAGCAGACAGACATGAGATATATATGCATTAGAGATATCCTGCCAACCTGACTGGTTTGTGGCTCTCTAGGGCTGGATTCAGAGACCCCTGCCTTACATCTCTGTCATTTAAGAATGTGAGTGGGCAAGGTGCAGATCTCCAAGACATCAAAAAGGTTACATAGAATTTGTCACATGCCTCTTTGCTTCTCACCACCACCAAAATATTGTCTATTAGACAACTTTTTGGTGGTGGTGAGAATTGAGGAGGCATGTGACACGTGTGCACAAACATTGAGCATATAAGAGCGAGGTTAGACACAAAGCAAAGCAAAGAAATGTGCAAAAAATGTTGTACAGGTATGTATGTAAGAATAGAAAATGCAAACCGCACCATTGCAATACATGAAGACAAACACCCGATGGTGTGAAAATAAAATTCTAATAAATGAGATCCGACACTGTGGTAATAACTAGCAAATTTTTATTTCAAAGTTTAGTAAAAACACGATATTTGTCAACACAGTTTAGATTTTAAAGTCATTCTTGGGTCAATCAATCTCCTGGTGGGCTCGTTTCTTCTTCCCCCGAATGCTTCTCTTGGTGCGCTGCTTGGCGTATTTTTCATCTGGGGTTTCCCGCAGCAGCAACCAGCAGAAATCAGCCATCATAGTGGTGTTCCATCTTCCTTGGTACCTTCTCTCTGCGTCCTTGATGTCCTGGTGAAACCTTTCACCTTGTTCTTCACTGTACGCCCCCAAGTTTTCGGGAAAGTAGTTCACATGGGAGTGCAAGAAATGGACTTTCAGGCTCATGTTACAGCCTTGTTCTTTGAAGGCATTGAGCATCCTGGCAACAATATCCTTATAGTTCTCATCCCGCCTGTTCCCCAAGAATTTGAGAACAACATCCTTGAAGGAATCCCAGGCTTCTTTTTCCTTCTCAGACATCGTTTCAGCGAATGCTCCATCTGAAATGAGTTTCCTTATATCAGGGCCAACAAACACTTCTTCCTTTAGCTCTGCTTCAGAAAGTCGGGGGAACTTTGAGCAAAGGTACCGAAAGCACTCACCATCTTTCGGAAGGGACTTGATGAATTGCTTAATGAGACCCAACTTAATGTGGAGAGGTGGTAATAGAATTTTATCACGAGGTACCAAGCTCTCATGAAGAACATTTTTCTCACCGGGTCTCAAATACTCCCGAATTGGCCAGTCTTTTTTCCCCCAGTGTAGGTCGCGGGCCCGGCTATCCCACAAGCAAAGGAAGCAGGGATATTTGGTGAAACCGGATTGCTGCCCTAATAGCATGGATAGAATTTTAAAGTCTCCACAAATCATCCACTTATGCTCATCATAACGAATGTTCTGAAGAATCAGGGCCAAATTCTCGTATTTTTCTTGGAGAATAACAGAGTGAGCAATAGGAACTGAAGCAAATGTGTTGCCATTATGAAGAAGAACACCTTTTATGCTGTCTTTTGACGAATCAATGAACAGCCGCCATTCAGCAGGATCATACTTGAGTTTAAACTTTTCCATCACTCCGTATATATCGTTGCAAAATACCAAATCTTCCTCTTTGCTGAAATACTTCAAAAATTGTGTCTCGCGGTTGCGGTAGCAATAAAAAGTTGTTCCTGGTGACAATAGATTTTTCTGTTTAAGCTGAGAACCTAGCAGTTGGGCAGCATCTTTTGGGAGTCCTAAATCCCGGACTAAATCATTCAATTCAGCTTGAGAGAAAAGTTCAGGTTTCGGATCTGGTTCAGTTTCAAACTCAGAAGTACTGGACTCATCGGGAAAAGCCATCTGATGAGTCTCATCATGATCAGAACCGTCCACACAAATATGATCCAAAGATTTTGGTGGTTCAGGCACAGGTACTTCGTTGCTATGAGGCATAGGCCTAATTTCTGAGGGAAGGTTGGGGTAACTTATTACGTTCTTATTTTTTAAGTTGTATCCCTTCACAATGCAAGAGCAAAAATAGCAATCACTGCTGTGGTCTCTTTGTTCACGCCACATCATAGGTATTCCGAAACGAAATGCTTGTTTTTTACCTTTCATCCATAAGCGTAGATCTTCCTCACATGTCTTGCACACTTTGTGAGGAGCCCACGGTTTGTCTTGATCGCCTAACTTCAAACCGAAATAGGCGAAATATACTTTTTTAATAAATGCAGAAATGTTCCTCTGCCGCTTTTTCATGGTATATTCCCCACAAATAAAACAAAAACTGTCCGGAGAGTTGACGCAACCTCTGGCTCTGTGAGCCATCACAAATACACAGCACTGCAAACTACAACTGTAGTGAACCACTTTGGAATAAAGCTGGATTACGACTGAGCAAACAAAAGGTAATAATGAACTTGCAAGAAACTGAAATTTGACAGGAACGTTCATGTCACAACCACCGTGTTTGAGCGAGCGAACGAGGCGAGGCGAACAGGAAAGAACATGCGCCAGCGCGAGTACTGGATTTAGCCCCCCGCCTCCCAATTGTCCTGTTAATGTATAAAATGAATACAAAACACTCTAAAATATCATGAGAGTGTTTCTAGTTAGTTAACCATTACAACCTCTATTTTGGGCCAAGAAAATAAACTGCAGTCGGCTAAAAAGAAATTATGTGAACATTCCTTATATGGGTAAGAAATCTAATTTTGCAAGAAAACGTGACGTGATGGAACATTTTGGCTATTTTTCCTGGATTCAGCACCCCAAAATCTATAGGAATCAGTTGCAAAACTGGAGGCAGTTTTTTGGTAGTATACCTGTGTAATTTCTTCAATGCTTTTCGCAGATGGAGTTGAAAGCTTGTTGAGTGGATTCTGGTACTGAGGTGCCTGGGAAGGCTCTGGTATGGTGGCTGTTATTGTTTTGATGGCTTTGGATTGAATTTAGTTGGCATATAACTGTGGTTGTATATGTTCTTGTTGTGGTGGTGATGGTTCATTCGTTAAGGATTTTACCAAATTGAAGAGATCGTGTGGTTTGCTTAGCGAGTGTCTAAGTAGATCAGAGTGGAACTCTTTCATCTTGTCCCATATTGCTTCACGATGAGTTTTCAAGTGGTCTAGGTATGTGGCTTGGTCCGAAGTGTTATAGGTGCGACGCTAATTTCTCTCAAGCTTTCTCAGGTGGAGCAGGGAAGTCTTTAGCTCAGGAGAGAACCATGGTGCTGTATGCCTTTTTCCACCGCGGTTATTGGATGTTGATTGTTTGTTGGAGGGTGGTCGTTGGGCGTACAAGTTGAGGGTGTCGTCCAATTAGCAACCATGTCATTCAGGTTGGGTGATGACTGAGCGAGTCTTGGGAGAGCAAGCTTAGAAATCTCTTCCTTATCAAATGGTTTGAAACAATTTGATGTAAACCCCAGGGGCCTCCAAGCCGCCTCACTCCAAAGCATGGGAATTGTTATGTAAAAATGTATATATGTTAATTCTGAATCTGCTCCTTAAAACCTCCTTCTTGTGTGCTGTGCTTTTCCCTTCAAATCAATGTGTTTATACTCCAAATTTTCTGTCATGATTGACAAACTACAATCTGAATCAAACCGCTACTGTTCGCTGGAAGTAGCGGTATACAAATGTATACTAAATAAATAAAAATAAATAAATAAATGTAGGGTTTGCTGATGCTAGTGTATTTCGTCGGCTGTGTGTAGCTTGTTCCAGTTGTGATGGCATCTGAAAGGTTATCAGGCTGTGGTCTGACCAGGGGACAGGTGTGATGGAGAGGTCAAGTAGGCACTTCTTGCTTGTGACTGTGGGTGGGGCGAATACCAGATCGAGAGAATTCACTCTGTAGTGGTGGGATCATTTATGATTTGCTTGAAGTTGAGGTTATCCATTGCCTCGAGGAAGGTGTTAGCTATGCTGGGTTGGATGTAGTTGAGGTTAAAGTCACCCATCAGCCAATTTGGTTTGTTTGGATTTTCAGGATTACATGCTAAGTCAAGTATGTTGGAGAGTTTGTCTGCTGAGGAGTTTGGAGCCCTATAGATGAGGTTGATAGAGTTGAATTTGTTGGATATGGTGAGTGTGTCAAGATGTTGTGAGCTTCTGGCTAGGCTCATTCTGTATTGGAGTTCGGGTTTTGCTAGTATGAAGACACCACCTCCTCTTCTGTTAGCCCTGTTGCATGTGAAGATTGAGAAGTAAGGAGGGGTGAGTTGATTTAGTAGAACAGTGTCAGTGTCCGAGAGCCATGTTTCAGTGAGCATTAGAATATCTAGGTTTAGATTGGTTAACAGGTCAGTAATGGCTGGCCATTTATTACGGGCCAAGCATGCATTAATAAGTGTGCACCTGAGGTCATGGCGCACATATGTTTTGTTAAATTTTGAGTTTGTTGCATGCTCAATTGGCCATTTATCTTGGCGTTTTTTGTCAGTTACAAGGCAAGGATGGACGCACTTCTTTATATCGTGGGCACTTGATACAGAAGCATCAGCTTCGAAACGTGCACGTCGTGTGTGATCGATCAGATAAGTGTGGTTTTTATACTTTTGTGAATAAGGAACGAAAAAAACATTTTGAATAAAAACGAATAAAAGGGGCATATACTGCGTGGGAGCAAGTGGAATTTCCATCTTCCTCCTGCGGTTTATGCCCGACAAAAATTAAATTGGTACTGTCTATGGGGATTAAGGTGTTCTTGATACTTTGATTCTAGTGCTATGTAGAGCAAGCGTGGCTGTGTCTTGTAGTAGTTGTTTGGTGGTGGTTGGTAATGATTGCGGTAGCATTTCTTACTCGTGCTATGAATTAGGGGGATAGGGTTGTGGTCGTGCGTGAGTACATTAGAGTCATAGATGGCATTGGTAAGTAAATAGATTGTTGTGAGGGTTAGTAAGGATATAGCCATGTTTCGCTGATGTGTGCTGTGTCAGTCTAAGGTGACTGGAAGTGGTCTCCCAGAGACTGCTTAAGTTGTATCAAGAAGGGTATTAGAGGTGGTGGGAAGAGGCCGGGTATATGGGTTGTGGGCACCGGCAGGTGTAATGTATGCTGGAATCAGGATAGCAATGCAAGCTTAGGGCTGAACTTATAGGCAAAAGAGCCTACAATGGAGTGGAGGAGTGGCCTAATGGTTGGGGCAAGGTACTTCAGGCTGGAAGGTCAGGGGTTCAAATCCCACTAGAGGACAGTAACCTTGGGCCAGAAGGACTGGGGTTTCTAGTCCCACAGGTGCTCCTTGTGGTCTTGGGCAAGCCACTTAACCCTCCATAGCCCATGTTCCCTGTAAAACATTTATCTCCAAGTTATAATGCCCTGTTCAATGTAATTTCAGTTTGTTCAATGTAAACCGCACTGATGCAGAATAGTGTGGTATATAAGAGAATAAAAATAAATAATTACTGATATGGGGAAGATACTTTCATTCAGTGCTCTCATTACAGTAAAGGTACTTTGTTTCAGCTTTGTGTCACAATCACCAGTATGAGAAAATTACTTTGCTTCAATAATTACATTCACAGTAACGCTACTTTGATACAGCAGACAGGATGCAGATAAGGTTAATTAGTCACAATTTTAACAGCTGAAAGATCTCCTTCTTATCTACAGTTGTCTTGGTGTTTTAAGTAGGGAAGTTACCAGGAAAATCTCGGTGGGAACGGCTAGGTAATTGTAGCGACGGCTATTATGAAATACAGGCAGTGTAACAATGGTTCTAGGGTCTCTCACACCGTGAGTTACCTTAAGGTTTCTGTAGCGGTGCTTGGGCTGCCGTAGTAGTGGGGTCATGGTCATAGAGGTCGATTATGCTTTAGTCTGTTCCTGATGTGCTGATCACGGGCTAAGGCTGAAGTGTAATCTGAAAAGTTGCGGACCATTCTCGCTGGACCATGCCTAAGGGCCACGCCAAAAGGCCCTCTGGCGAGGCCCTCAGGCACGGGCCCGCAAGGCGCAGGTGCGCCTGCTTGCACTCACCTTAAGAACAGCCCGATCTGCCCCGATTGGGCAGCCGATGAAGATGGGGGTGGCTCGATGCTGCAGAGGCTCAATCCCTCCTGGGCGAGCACGAGGCGAGTGAAGAGACTGTCCTGCTGCTTGAACTCTCCTTAAGAACAGCCCGATCTGCCACGATTGGGCGGCCGATGGAGATGGGGGTGGCTCAATGCTGCAGAGGCTCAATCCCTCCTGGGAGAGCACACAGCAAGCAAAGAGACTGTCCTGCTGCTTGCACTCTCCATGAAGCTGAACCAGTAGAATAACTGCCCATGTTAGTTGTGAAACAATTGCCTGACCCTAAATTCACTACTTCTAAGGAATCCCATAGCCAGAGCAGGCCCGTCCACTAGGCAGGCTAGGCAGTCACCTAGGGTGGCAGACCTCTGTGTGCAGCATGTCACACATGGCCTGCCACACCCTTGTGCTGAGCCATGCCATGCCACCGACCCCATTGCCACTGATTTCAGTGACAAGATTGTCTCAACAGCAGGCTATGTGCTTCTGGCACACATGGCCTGATGCTTCTGATCCCCAAAGTTGTGCTGGAGGGGACAGATGTGGCAGGCCATGTGTGCCAAAGTACATGGTCTACCGCTGTCGCCTAGCTGCCCCAACCTCGCTGCCAGAATCAGCAGCAGCACAGCTCAGCAAGGAGAGGGGGGAGGATGGCACAGCTTGGCTTGCGGGCAGGGCAGAACATAGGGGAGGCAGCATGCCAGGGCTTCTGCCTAGGGCGGCAGAAACTCTTGGGCCAGCCCTGCTCATAGCCCATCACTATAATATGTAACTCTCACCATACCCATACCATATGGTGATAAAAGAAAACATAGTAATTTCCCTTAGTTGACACCACTACTATTGCTACTGCACTAGTTGCTTAGTGCTACTGTATTTGCTGCATCACTCCAAGTTATACAGTGTTGTGTTCATGCACCAAAAGGAGCTACTTTACTTTCAAGGCACTCAGAATGTCCATTCCCCACCCCTTGTAGAATGGTCCATCAATGTTTCTCACGGAGCCCTTCGAGAGACAGAAAGGATACGCAATGGCTTTACAGGCACAGCCGCGGTTCCCTAAGAGACAGGGAATCGCGGCTGCAGAAGAACAGAACAGTAGCAGGCAGACATAGGGAGAGGGGAGGAGGGGCAGGGAACCTGCAATGGGGCTGACATGGGGGCGGGAGGGGGGGAGGGGGCTGTCATGGATGGATGGAGGGAGGAAGGGGGGCTGACATGGAGGGATGGATGGATGGAGGGAGGGGGCTGACAAGGAGGAAGGGAGGCTGACATGGAGGGATGGAGGGAGGGAGGGAGGGAGGGGGGCTGACATGGAGGGAGAGGGGGGCTAACAAGGATACAGGAGGGGACTGACATGGATGGATGGATGGAGGGAGGGAGGGGGCTGATATGGAGGGAGGGAGGGATGGAGGGGGGCTGGCATGGATGGATGAATGGAAGGAGGGAGGGGAGGCTGACATGGACAAAGGGGAGAGACAGGGGTACATACTGGACAGACGGGGATAAATGCTGGACAGAGGGGAGAGACAGTGCAGGTTAGGATTATAATGGGCTGATGGGGGGGCTAGCACTGGTAATGGGCAGATCGGGTGGGGGGCTAGGACTGGTAATAGGTTGATTAGGAAAGGCTAGTACTGGGAATGGACTGATAAATGGGGGGGATTGGGCCTGGTAATGGGCTGATGGGGGGTAGGACTGGTAATGGACTGATGGGGGGCTAGCGTTGGAAATGAGCTGATCGGGGAGGTTAGGACTGGAAATGGGCTGATTAGAGGAGGCTAGGATTGATAATGGACTGATGGGGAGTAGGACTAGTAATGGGCTGAATAGGGGAGCCCAGCACTGGTAATGGGGTTGAGGGGGGACTAGCACTGGAAATGAGCTGATTGGGGGGGCTTCAACTGGAAATGGGCTGATGGGGGGTAGGACTGGTAATGGGCTGATTAGGGGAGCCTAGCACTAGTAATAGAGTTGAGGGGGGACTAGCAGTGGAAGTGAGCTGATTGGGGGGGGGGAGGGGGCTTCAACTGGAAATGGGCTGATGGGGGGGTTTTAAGACTGGTAATGGGCTGATAAGGGGAGCCTAGAACTGGTAATGGGGTTGAGGGGTGACTAGCACTGGAAGTGAGCTGATTGGTGGGGCTTCAGCTGGAAATGGGCTGATGGGGGGGGGGGGGTAGGACTGGTAATGGGCTGATTAGGGGAGCCTAGAACTGATAATGGGGTTGAGGGGGTCTAGCACTGGAAGTGAGCTAATAGGGGGGGCTTCTACTGGAAATGGGCTGATGGTGGGGAGGGGAGGATAGAGCTGCTGGCCTTGGAAGAAAATTGGGGGCTAGGGCTACAAATGGGCTGATGTGAGGGGATGGGAGAATGGGACTGGAAGGGAATGGATGCTGAGGGGGCTGCCATGGTATTTGGACTAGAAGGAGACTGGAAATAGGCTGATGGAAAGAAGTGAAGAAAACAAAAGAAGAGATAAGAAATGGCAGATGGACCATAGACCACAGAAAGAGAGCTAAGAGAAGACAGGAAAGCAGAAGCCTCAGATCGGGACCAGCATGATCAGAGAATAAATTGGTCAGACAACAAAGGTAGAAAAATAATTTTATTTCATATTAGTGATTTGACTACAAAATCATAATAATTTTGAAATCAAATATTGTTACTTGTTATTGTGATTAATTATTGTGGTTTAAATAAGTAAATTTTATAAATCAAAACATATTGCAAAGGCCTATAATATATTAATAATTCAAATGATTACAGCGACAATGCGTTAATGGTAAAGGAAGAGAGACACGTTTGATTTTATCATTGGGAGTCACCACAAGTTGACCAATGGTAAAAGGGGTCACGGTACAAAAAAGGTTGAGAACCACTGCTCTAGTTGCACCATATCCTAACAATTTGCTTTCATTCTGACAGCTTCACCTCTGCTGCTAGTACTGCTAAGGAGCTGGAGGAAGAGGAGTAGGATGAGAGAGAGAAGGAGGAAGAAGATGAGAAAAGAGAAGAAAGAGATGAGGAAGAAGATATGAACGTAGAAGAAGGAGAGTATGAAGATGAAGAAGATAAAGAAATAGAAAAAGTAGACAAGGAGAAACAGGAGCAAGGAGAGATGGAGAAAGGCCCTGAAGAACAAAAGGGTAATGAGAAAGCAGATGAGTAAGGGATAGAGGGGTCAAAGGAGCAGTGGAGATCTGCCACAATGCCTAGTTACCCAGCATTTCCACTCTGCCGCCATACTAGATCAGATAGATCACCATGAGGTTCCTGAGTTCAGTGATTATGAAATCCTTCTGCAAATCATGGCTATGTGTCAAGATCTTCAGCAAGGTTTCCTGGACCTCAGGGTGACCCATCTGGATGGAATGAGGGCAGAGGGATGTGTCCTCTTAGATGCCATACAACATCTAGGGGCACACAGCTCTGCTACTCCCAGGTCAAAGTACGAAGAAACTATTTTTTATGTTTGTAGCATTTTCTAATCATTAATTTGTATATATATTTTATTTGAATAATATAGATAGCGATAGAAATTATAAAGGCCATTAGGCATTTTGTAAGTAAAACTGTTACATTTATATTTTAGTCTCACGTTCATTTTTCTGCTGCAGAGTCTATACTTACTACAGCCATATCAGTTATGCCTACCTGTACTACTGCACATAAGCAGTCATGGATATTGCTAGAAGAGCTCTGGCCACAGGCCAATAGTGCATGCTCAATATGCATCATTGTAATCCTGACCCTCTTTCTACAAGCTGTCTTGACAGTTCAGTGGGGGGAAGGGGTGCCGGTATGGACAGGTGGTTTAAGGCACTCTGTTCAACCTACATCTTATCATAATGTCCAAATTCCTTGCCATTGCACACTTATATCAGCTGAATCAAGCTGCGTGTCTCCAAAAGTGTTCCTCTAACAGTGCATTATCATTATCACCTAGGCCTAACTCATCAGGGATGCAAGTGCACCTGCAAATTGGCTTTTTAAACATGCACATACTGCCTAATCTTTTTAAAATGACCTCCATATGGTACAGATACAGAATTTCTTGAATCATAAAGTGAATTTTTCTAAAAGCAGAATCTTTCATCAGTCATTAGATGACATACATTAAGAATGTGTTTCCTTTTGGAATATTATATCTTTGTACAACTGTAGTAAATCCTCTAATACTAAAAATTCCATCTTCGGGTCAAAGCAGACTTTCCATCATCTCTGCATGGGTGAGATGCCAAATAATAAAATCACTGTTCGTGATCATCTGTTTTCTTGTTCCTAAGCAGAGTGCTGGTCAACGCATTTCTCTCATTAGTCTTTTCATTTACAGTTTGCCTCCTCTGGTGTGCCATATGCTTTATACATCTTTGTTTGCTCTGAGGTTTCAGCCTCCAGTGAACACTAACAATGTGGGCTGAAGATATTACATAAGACAGCATGTAGTTAATTAGTAAAGATGGCCATGAGGAAGGCGGAGATGGGGAAATTCATCTTTTTAACATGCATTTACAGGGTGATTCATACTATGCCACCCACACTTCTATCTGTGAATGAACAGTGTTGTGTTTAATATTCCAAAATGTGCGTGCCCAGCAATTTCCATAAAAGCACCGTGATAGCTTCAGCGGGCAATGGCAAACATATTTTCTGTAATTCTGTTTTCCTGGCTGATAACATGCTTGAAGACTCCAGCAGTACGTGCTATTATGTTGCTTTGTATTTCATAGAGAATGATGACATTGCTTACTACTCCTCTTTGGGTGCTTTCTGTAAAATAATATTTATGGGTTTCTGATTTCTGTGGCAAATGTGATATCTCCATCTAAAGTCGATCTGGCATTGCCATTAGTCATTCCAAGGGGTTTTAAGCTGCTAACCTACCTTGCTTTCACACTTGACATCAAATTGTGAATTTTAAACAGTTAGCAGACATTTTCTGGGGCTTAGGTCAGATGTCTGAACTTTTCTTTTTGCTATGAGATCTTTAATGATGTATTCATGCAAATCTAGCTATTGTAATTAGCTGGGGTTATATCATAATGCTACTCTTTGGCTATTCAGGACAAGTTTAAAATAATTCAGCATGCTTTAATAGTCTTCACTCTGTAAAGCTTCATCACAGTTATGTCTGCAGTGTTTAAAAGCAGAGCACATACAAGAGTTAAGTATAAAAACATCATGACAATATTTAAATCTTTCATGAGCAACCCTCAGAATACCTGCAAACTAAAATAAGGACACTCCCTAGCAATCGGCAGAGAAGTAGTACTGCAGATCACCTTCTCACCTCACTCCAGACTTTGCTAAATTCAACCAATCAACCTGCTTACGACCATTCTCCTTATATGTTCCAGCATTCTGGAACTCCTAAACTGTAAAAATTAGAACTACCGCAGACATTAAGGACTAAAGGAAGCTATTAAAACACACCTGTTCAGAAAGCACTTTGAAGGTGCCACATAAATACAGACTAATTAGTGTTCTCTCAACTCCTGTTATAAACATATGAACATCAGTTCAAAAGATACTTGTCCCTTTACCCTTCCCTTCACGTTTTACTGTTATTTCCCTCTTTAGTGGTTAATTGTAATGTTAAGAGGTTTTCCTAACATTACTGGTTCCCTGTAATGCCTACTAGTTCATAATATGCTACTAGTACATTGAAATGTTTACTGGTTCTTTCTAATGCTTACTGGTTACTAACATTGCTTATTGGTTCCTTTTATGTTAACTGATTCCCAGTAATGTTACGTTAATGTTACTTGTAAACCACTTTGATCATTGGAAATGCAGTATATAAGCTTTTCAAATAAATAAATAAAGCTCGTTATGTGCTGCCCTTTTTTGCTATAGTAATGAAAAAGAGGAAATGATAGGGTCCTTTTTTAAAGGGCACCTACAGTAGATGTTTGGCGCTGTGCTGAATGCCTAGGTGTCTGTTGTTCCTGATTTTCGGTACCTATAGGCACTGCAAAACCAGCACCTTGCCAAATGCACAAACATATAGGCACCTAGTTTTGGCAACAATGCATATATATTATGCGCCTGCTTTACAATGTAACCAGGCACCTATATCAGTGGTGCTAAGTAAACATATGTTGTTGTTGTTAAGTGCCGTCGAGTCGAAGTCGACTCATCGCGACCCTCTGGATAGCTATTCTAAATTGTGTTTGTTCTTGAGTCAGGCGGCTCATTGTTGACAGACTGCTACCCGTAGCTGCTGTTATTGTATCGATCCATCTCATTGCTGGCCTTCCTCTTTTGCGTTGACCTTCTATCTTGCCAAGCATGATGTCTTTCTCTAATGATCTCTCTCTGCGCATGATGTGTCCAAAGTATGAAAGTCGAAGTCTTGTCATCTGAGCTTCTATAGAAAGCTTAGGTTTGATCTCCTAGAGTACCGACTGGTTTGTTCTTCGGGCAGTCCATATTATACACAATATTCGCCGCTAGCACCATAATTCAAAGGCATCAATTTTCTTCCTGTCTATCTTTTTCACTGTCCAGCTTTCACATCAATATAATGTTATTGAAAATACCATGGCTTGAACAAGTCGAATCTTTGTATGGAGAGAGACATCTCTGCTCTTGAGAATCGTATCTAGGTCTCTCATAGCCATTCTGCCAAGAGCAATGTGTCGTCTGATTTCTTGACTGCTTGTTGCTTCTTTATTGATAGTTGATTCAAGTAGGTTAAAGTTGTTCACAATTTCAATTTCTTCTCCTTCAACGATGAACCTGTTGATTATGCCAGTTGTCATGATCTTTGTCTTCTTTACATTAAGGTGCAGGCCCATTTTGAGACTATGGGGTATGTTTACTAAACTGCGTTAGTGCGATTCGCGTTAGGAGCCTCAGTAGAGACAGAAACCCCAAATAAGGACATGGGCGGTACATCGTTTCCGAGAACGCGCGTTACAAGGCGCCATAAATGAACAAGCGCTACAGGGCACATTACCGCGCGTTAATCTTAAGAAGGCGCGCAGGCATACAAGCACAGCAACAGAGCTGTAGCACAATGGTTACAGCACTGACTGCTGGTACAAGGGTCATGGGTTCAATTCCCCAGTGGGCGTAATGTATAAGGCTGGCTGAGGTAGCACCCTTCACATTTAAGTAGTGATTGTTGAGGCATTTGAAGTGTATTTTAATTAGTGCTGCCAGCAAACACACCCTCACGGTGGCATAACCTAAGGTGCCGCATAACGCACTCCATAGGGCACATTATAAAGTGTACTGTCCGCCAAGGCACCCTATAAAGTCCCCTATGGGACACCTTATAAGGCTGTGAACAAAGCCCTAGCTGGCTGCAGAAGGCCTGCCCATGACCACACAAACTGGCTGCTGTGGTTACCAGGATAGAGTTAACCCGCCCGTACCCATGATGCACTGCACATGCAAATCAGCAGTCGAGAGATGGGCACAAGATTGGGTATTCCCCCCCCCCACAGCACCTCGACCTGGTAGGGGGAACAGACCGTGTGTGGCACTGCCACAGAGTGTCACATTGTGCGTGTACTGTGCCCACCCTGAGGTTGAGGGTGGGCGCCCAGCACCAGGTCCACAGCACCTTTCATGGCTGAAATACGCCATGCTACAGGTCCCAATCAGTGTGTGATAGGTAGTTCCGTTAGACACACCTAGGATACATCTGTGTCCTGCTGTATGTCTCGGTCATGTCTAGTCCCTATGGGCAATGCTGCACCCAGAATAGTGCACATCCTGTGTTTGTGCCATCGTTACCTGCTCTAGATGAAGAGGGGAGGGGTGTATGGACCAATAGACAGATTATGTACTACCACACAACCCACTCTCTGGGGCTCAGGGTGGGAAACAGGATCATCCACCAATAGATCCACAGTCTAACTCTCAGCAATGGCAGCAGTAGAGGGGAGCAGCAACCCAGTCCTGCTGGGGTACAGACAAAGCAGTACACATCCATAACGCAATAGCAGACAGACAGCAGGCCCGGAAATGCTCAGCTGCCCCCCCACCATTATCTGACATTCTCCAGCAGCAAGCCTCCAGCAAAACACATACTAGCTGCAGACAGTCCACCAGCTAGTCCATAGTGCATGCTCCTGGAGGAGATGCATGTACCCAGAACGGGGATGTCAGCATACACACCAAGCAGATAAGTCAGTGATTGGGCCCCAAAAGAAAACCCATATATATCACATGAGAGAAATGCTATATAGCACTATGGGTGAACCTAGCCATGCCATGGTCACTGCGCAGTCAGGGTGAGAGTGACCTCCCAGCAGGACATGCTATGGCCACCCTGTCCGTGCAGGTGGTAGCCAGGCACTACAATGTCCGAGCCATTGCCCTATGCCCTGTGCAGATGCATCCAAGCCAGGCCACCCTATCGAGGCTATTCCCACGGTACCTTGCTCCTCATTATGCACATTGGCAGGCCAATACTGGCAACAGTGCTAGCAGTGTGGGCTGTGGAGGGTGTTGGCAGCCACCACACACTGGATAGACAGACACACACTCCCCACACCTATGCCAGCATTGTGCAACTATAGAGGTGTTGGGCAGCCCAGGCCACCACACCAGTCCTGGGCACAGTGCAGGCATGGCTATGGTACGCAATACTGTAGGAGTCACTCCCCAGGTTGGTAAACACTGTCAGACACAAGACCTGTTGCACACTCCACAGACATCAGAAAGGTTGCTATGATGCAGCTCACTCAGAACAGTGTACTTAACCTAGGAATTGCTATCTGCCAGTACTCATAGCAACCTTGTGATAGATGTGTACCATATTCCCTGGTTTAGCGTGGCATTACTAAGGTATGCAAGTGCTAGTATTGAGAGATGCACGCAGAGCCCAAAGTCCTGCCTCTCCAGGAGGCTTTGGATAATGGGGCCTGTGGGTGCGGGTGTGTCTGCTCCTGTTGGCTGCTGCTTTAAGGCAGAGGCTCCCAACTCCAGCCCTGCGGTGCCAAACACTGTTCGGGTTTTCATGCTGTTCCTCATGAATATGCATGAGATACATCTGCATACCATGGGGGTGGCGCATAGAAATGCAGCACAGGCATCTTTATCAGAGGCAGCATGGAACCGGAATGGTGTTTGGCCCTCCAGGACTGCATTTGGGAGGCTCTACTCTAGGTACTGTGCATGTTTATGGAGTCTGTGCTCTGTAGGGTAAACTGTAGGTGTCTTGGGCATTTTTACGTCATCTGCAATAAAGGTGCTGTCTGTATTAGCATGTTGTAGTAGTGGGCAAAATATGGGGACTGGGTTGGCAGGAACTTGAACCCGTGACCCTCTGCTTCTGAATACACTGGTTTTGTGCACTGCACCACCTTGTTGTCACAGAGTCAGTACATTCCTTGGTGATACCATGACAGTTCATCAGACAGGGCCCGTCTGTTGCAGTACACGGCACCCACCTACACAGGGCTAGGCCACGGTCTGCTCTGGGCAGCTGCCACTGCCCCCTCCACCACCAGTATCCCTCAGCCACCATGCTGACATGCCCTTCTGCTGGTGATGCTGGTGGTGCGCAGTCTCAGGCCATCCAGTGTGCAGGTAGGCGGCTGCCTATGGTGCGGGTTCTGGGGTAGGGGTGCCTGCATAGGTGTCCACGCTTCCCTCCAGCACCGCCTGCCAATGTTCCGTGCCCTTGGGGGTAGCTGCTGGGTACTATCCCCTGTGACACTGTGGGAAACACAGTTGTGCCCATGTTGGGCCTTCAGCAGTTGCTGTCTGGCTTTTCTGCTGATTCAGCATTCATATGGGCCACCTAAGCATCGCCCTAATCCGCACTGTGGCCCAGCTGCACCACAGCCTGTGCCGCCTGCGGCCCTCTGTATCCCCTTCTCCGGCATCTGTCCAGTTGCCGTTCCGACATGCCCGCCCTGATGTTGCGTGACATGTGCATGCCATACGAACCCTGACCGATGGTGGGGAAAAACCTGAGCAGCGCTATATCACTGTGGGCTCATTCACCTTGTATGGGGGCGGAGTATAGACCCTTCCACGATTTATATCTGTTCTATGGAGCTTACTCGGGGGGGGGGAGGGGTTGATGTTTCTCATTGATACCACTATTGGCCAGCTTGGTTATGGGTTTTTTCCAGTTTGTTGGGGTCATTTTCAGTGTTTATGTGCCCTTTTGTTCTGTGCACATGTATCACACTTATCACTTTTGTTAGGTTTCCCTGCCTGGGCTATACATTGCTGACACTGAAATGGTTTCTCTCCCCTGTAATGTCCATTTAACGGCAGGTTTTCATTCGCGATGGAATTGAGCTCTTCAGATCAGCGCGTTAGTGTGAAGGGAGCCTCTCCCCGCCCACTCTCCGCCCATTGACCCCTTCTCTCCGCCCTCTCTTCACCTTCTGCGGTGTTTTACCGCGCCGCGGGAGTTTACGATCGTTAACTACGGTTAACGTGCGTTATGTAACGTTAACGATCGTAAGCGCGTCATAACACGCGTTATAGAAACATAGAAACATAGAAACATGATGACAGAAAAAGACCACAAGGCCCATCTAGTCTGTCCTTCCATAACAACAACTACAACAGTCCACTTTTTACCTTTAGAGATCCTCTGTGTTGGTCCCATGCTTTTTTGAATTCAGTTACTGTCCTCATCTCTACCACCTCCACTGGGAGACTATTCCACGGATCCACTACTCTTTCCGTAAAGAAATATTTCCGCATATCACTCCTGAATCTATCTCCCTTCACCCTCATCCCATGTCCCCTCGTCGCAGAACTTGCTTTCAATTGAAAGAGGCTCTCTCCCTGAACATTTATGCCACGGAGGTATTTAAACATCTCAATCATATCACCTCTATCCCGCCTTTCCTCTAAGGTGTACATACTAAGATCCTTAAGTCTGTCCTCATATGCTTTATAATGAAGACTACTAATCATCTTAGTAGCAACCCTCTGCACCGACTCCATCCTGTTCACATCCTTTTGAAGGTGCGGTCTCCAGAATTGCACACCATACTCCAAATGAGGTCGCACCAAAGACTTATACAGAGGCATTATCACCTCCTTTTTTCTGCTAGCCATTCCTCTCCGTATGCACCCAAGCATCCTTCTAGCTTTTGCCGTCGCCTTTTCTACCTGTTTAGCTACTTTAAGATCATCGGACACAACTACGCCTAGGTCCCGCTCTTCTTTAGTGGACAAAAGTACTGCACCTCCTATGCTGTATTGCTCCCTTGGATTGCTGCAGCCCAAATGCATGACTTTACATTTTTTAACATTAAATCCCAGCTGCCAAATTCTAGACCATTCTTCAAGCTTAGCTAGATCCCTCCTCATGTTATCTACACCTTCCTGGGTGTCTACTTTATTGCAGATTTTGGTATCATCTGCAAAGAGGCACTTACGATCGTTAACGTTATATAACGCGCGTTATTTACGATTACCGCAGTTTAGTAAACATACCCCTATGTTCTTTGATTGTGAGAAGCAAATGTTTCAGATCATCTTCACTTTCAGCCAGTAATGTGGTATCATCAGCATAGCGAAGGTTGTTGATGAGTCTTCCACTAATCTTCACACCTCTGTTGTCTTCATACAATCCTGCTTCTCTGATTTGTTCTGCATATAAATTAAACAGGTAGGGGGATAGTACGCAGCCTTGTCTTACACCTTTGCTTATTTTAAACCATTCTGTTTCTCCTTGTTCCATTCGAACTGCTGCTTCTTGACCAATGTACAAATTGTGCAAGAGAACGATCAGGTGTTCTGGTATACCCATGCTTCTTAAGGTGGCCCAGAGTTTCTCATGGTTTACACAGTCAAAAGCCTTGCTATAGTCGATAAAGCACAAATAGATATCCTTTTGGTATTGTTTAGTCTTTTCAAGGAACCATCTCATATCTGCAATGATGTCTCTCATTCCTCGCCCTTTCCTGAACCCTGCTTGCACTTCAGGTAGTTCTTGTTCCAGGTATGGTTGTAGTCTATTTTGAATAATCTTCAGTAGAATCTTGCTGGCATGTGGGATCAGAGCGATTGTGCGATAATTTCTAGAGTCAGTTGGATCACCTTTCTTTAGTAAACATATAGCACCACTGAATATTGGCATAAATTGAAATGTCTGAACAAGATACTTCAATCTATGCTGAAAATGTCCTAGTGTAAATTACTACTACTACTGCTACTAATCATTTATAAAGTGCTACAAGGCATACGCAGCGCTGAACAAACATAGATAGGGACCTATGTTGTTTTTTATTGTTCTTTTATAATCCTAATGTTTCATTACAGCGGTAACTTTAAAAGGCATTTCCGTGGTGTAGGCAGTGGTTTGTATACAGATTTTATTTTGGCCCAATATTCAAAAGATTAAGCGATCAACAGGACCTGCTAACTGCATAAACCCCACCGAGACTGATATTCAGCTGCTTTGGATGGCCAGTGCCGCTGAATTTCCCCACAGACTGCCTAGCGGGGTAGTCCATGGGGTAGTGCTGGGACGTTAATGGTACATGTCTGGTCACTGGTGATTTTCTGCTCACTAACCAGATAAGTATCTGCATATATTTAGTACAGCTCAATTGCTGTCCTGATTTTATGTGGTTTTATTACTGGTTAACAGCTGAATACCCCCACTGATTGGATAGGAAAGGAGGTCAGCGAAAAACCGAATATCCAGCATCTGGCTCTGAATATCTCATTTTACTTTCTTTGTGGTAGTCAGGTGCTTTACAAGTACCGACCACCATGTGCTCAATATTAGGCCTGTTTTTTTTTTTAATTATATGAATTTAAATTTGTGTACACACACTCTGTACAGACTTACATTTATCTGACTTAGGCAGACACATTCTCAAGGGGGTGGGGTTTGGAACTATGTACTTTTGGTTCAGTATTCATCCGCTGTGGCCAGCAGTTTTATAAATGCTGGCCTCAGTATTTAAATAAAATATGTGTATTCTGACCTGGAGGGATCACAGGAGGTGATAGCAAAGCCAAGACCTTGAATTAATGTTGAGGAGATAGCCTGAGTCAAACAGAAGGGGAGAGCTAGGCCCAGGTACTGGGAAAAAGGTTTGGGCCGCTTTAAACTCCAAGCTTTCCAATCCAGGGTCACACCCCCTGTCCAACCCCAGTGATCTACTTTTAAGGAAGAGAGGGCTGGAAGGAGGGGAGGAGTTCCCCAGACTAGGATCTGATGACCTCACTTCTTCTGAAGCAGCTGGGTCAGACATACCCATGGATAATGAGTAGCTGGTTGATAAAATGCAAATGGGGATGGAGCAAACCCAATTGGAATCTCTGCTACAAGGTATGGAGCCCACGGAGTGCTCTTTAATCAGAACATATGCCTGTTTTGATGACTAAGGGGTATGTTTACTAAACAACGGAAGCAGCTTCAGTGCAATATTGGGGCCACGGCTCCATTGATATCACACGGAAGCTGCTACCGCTATTTAGTAAACATACCCCTAAGAGTGAGGAAAATACTGTTTGAACAGAGCTGCTCTGTGAAATAATAAATAATAAACACGCACAAAGGAAAAAAAACACATTATTTGATTTGCATCAAGAATTTTCAAGACATTTTTATTGTGACATTACACTGTGTTAAGGATTGAAAGGAAGTTTTAAAATTTACAGTAGTCAGGAAGCATAAAAATCTACTGTTAAGTCAATGGGTAATGATAAATTACATACTATTATGACTTCTGCTGATTATATCAATTGCAGATATTTTTTGTATAATGTTACTTTCTTTATTATTATTATTATTTAGCTCATGCCTTTTCAGGAGAAGATCAAGGTGAGTTATATTCAGGTACAGTCAGGGTTGGTGCTAGGTTTTCTGGCGCACCCCTGCAACCTATAAATCGGCACCCCTTCCCTCATTATTATCAATGTTGTCTACACCCCACTCTCCTTTTTCCCAAATCTCCTTTCTGAACTCTTTTCACATGATGCTAGTGTTTCTCCTTCAAATCCAAAGTTGTAAGAAAATTGCAGTGAAAGGGCAAATGCATAGCTGTTATTAAAATAACTACGTAGCAGTAAATACTTAACATCATACAAATAGGCTGTGATAGCCAAAAAAAAAAATCTGATTCTGGTCATCTCACTACCAACATTATAAACATTCTCCAGTATCAGGCATATTGTGAACTAATATAAAACCCTATAAAAGTCACCGAAGATCTGCCAAATCTAAAATACCATACCAGCATAAACTTCCAAAGCTCATACAACAAGGGGCTTACCCAGAAAAAACAGCACTAAAAATACAGCAATGGGCCCTACAGCATCCATACACCTATTTGAAAAGTTGAAGAAGTCAAATTACTACAGTATAGATCCCTACATACAAACTCCATGTTAATAGAACACTTGGCCTCGGTCACACACTCAGAACACAGACCCTCTCCAAATATAGAATAAGTGACTACAACCTAAAATAAAAATAAAAATAAAAATATGTAGACAAAAATTAAACTGAAACTGCAAGAAGCCAGATTCTGCATGTAATGCAACACCAGATAAATAAGAGATGCAGTTCTTTGCACTGTGTAAAATATAAAGATAGTGCAAAGTCGAATTACTAAATTGAAAATAAAATTATTTCTTCTACCTTTGTTGTCTGACCATTTTATTCTCTGATCATGCTGGTCCCAATCTGAGTCTTCTGCTTTCCTCTGTCTTCCCTTAGCTCTCTTTCTATGGTCTATAATCCACCTGCCATTTCTTGTCTTTCCTTTTGTTTTCTTCACTTCCTTCCATCTTGAATATTGTTTTTTTTTTCTTTTTATCTTTCTTCCATGTATTTCTCTCTCTCTCTCTCTCTCTCCATCCTGAGTTCAGCATCTACCTTCATCCCCCTATACCCCCTACCCCATGTCCAACATCTGCCTTCTATCCCTCTATGAACTCTACCCTGTATCCAGCATCTGTCTTCCACTCCCCCATCCCGCCATCTGCCCTCCATCACCTTATGCCAATCATCCTGAAGCTCTGCCTTTAAAAAAAAAAAAAAAAAAAAAACATGGGTCTTTCCAGCTCCAGCATATATGAAGATCTTACCAGCCCTAGTCCCTTGACGTGAAAGCTTGCGTCAGAGAAGGGCAGCACCAGCTGGGCCTTCCATGCATGCAGGAGTCCTCTATGACATGATTTTCCTTTTTCTTTTTAAAGTTGTAGCCTCAGAGGCAGCAGCAACTGTGGCAGACACAGTAAAAGCAGCAGCAGCGGCAGTGGGAAGATGCCGCTGAATCGTTCTTCTCTTCAAATTTTTTAGGCAGGGTGAGGCGGCTGCTGCTAGCATGTTTGGTTTTTTTTGCCACTCCCAAAAATTTGACACCTGAGGCAGATTCCTCACCCTGCCTAATGACAGAGCTGTTTCTGGCTGCTTTATCTCATGATAATAGCTACCAGGTTTCATACTAACTGCTTAGCATGCACTAAAGCACATGCTCACCATTAACATCCTTTAGTAAACATGCCCCTATGCATCAATACACCAAGCTGTAGTGCAGAGTAACCTAGTAGTGAGACAAGCAGGTTGAGAATCAAGCTAAGCCATAAGAACATAAGAACAAGCCAGAGTTCAAATCCCACTGATGTACAGTAACTTGGTCAAGTTGCTTAATCCTCCGTTGTCTCCACAGCCTCCTCTTACTGATAAAATTTCCTATCAATCAACTCTTTTAAATGATGAGTTCAAAGAAAATATATTGAACATTCATAATCTCTACTAAACATTTATTAAACATTTTGTGAGATATGTGAGAAAAAAAACATCCCTATCGTTTGCAATAACCTTTGGATGGAGCTGAAGGAAAAGATTGTGCCTCCTCTGTATCTCCTTCCCTCAATCCATTGTCTTACAATAGGTATAAAACTTAGATTTCAAGCTCTCTGGAATATGGGAATGTAACTTGTTCTGAGCTACTACCAAAAAGGTATGAACTAAATATAATACCTATAAAAGCCTCTTCTTTTTTGAGTGAGCCATATCAGTAATACAAAATACATTGCTGGAGAAACATTTTGTTTATAATTTATAATGAATGTTTTTAATTTAGAAGGTTCAGGATTATGGATCCCTAAAGCACATAAATTAAAACCTTTTGTTCTGTAATTATATAAAAGCAGTTGTCTAGGCACAGTTCCAGAATAATATAAACAATGGAAGGTTATAGTTCTTTGCCATTTAGAAATACACCACAAGATGCCAGGAGACTAGCTGATTTGAAATAGCACTGAATTGGATGACATTGTAGAAAATAATGTTTTTGATTGGATTTGTGACCTAAAGCCTTCTGCATTAAAACACAATTGGGTATGCTTCCTAAAGTGCATTGAGCAGATAGGGCAGATTTCAACTCATGCCAAGTGTTAGAGTCAGGATATAGTCTGTGGAAGGGAGCTTCTGTTTAGTGGGTTCCGATTGGGAGTTATCCTGGAGCTCATTTTGGGGAGGAGGGTTGACTTGCAGAGGGTCTGGTTTGTGGTGGGGTACTGATCCATGGGATTGGCTTGTGGAGATCAGATCGGGGGTGAGGGGGGAAAGGAGTTTTACCTTGCACCATTTCAGCAGCACCATTTATTTATTTTTTACAGGGTCCCTGGTTCCTTACCTTAGCAGGTACTTTTAGCAGAGGTTCACCTGCACTATCTTCCAAGAAAACAATTCATGGTAAGTGTCTGCCTGCATGTTAAAGGCAGGGAAGATGCTGGTGTCCAGTGGTATACTAAGGTCAGGGAGGTGGGTTTGGCCCACCCCACGTGCCGGCCGGGAGGGGTTGTAACCCCATCAGTCCATGGAGGTAGTGTGACAGACATATGATTAAGCTTGCTTGCTGCGGTGCCCCAAATTTTAGTGGCTTGTCACTCTTCTCTCCTGGCCTAAGTCTCATGAACTGCGAGACTTCGACTGGGAGAGGAGAGTGACCAGTTCCTGGAATGACCCTATTTGTGTATGCTAAAGTGATTTAATGCGCACTAATTTACAAATTAAATTAGCATGTTTTAAATGCAATATCATGTGTAAAAAATCCAAATTATAATGAATATACAAGATTAACTGAAAAAAACGCCCCAAAATTGGGAATCCTCAGGAAAAAGCAGCTAATCAAATTCTTTGGGCTTGTGCACAACTCTAGCACTTTCACGTGCTCTGGGACAGATGCAAAATAAGGGGTATGTTTACTAAACTGCGTTAGTGCAAATCGCGTTAGGAGCCGCGTTAGTGAAAGGAAAGCCAAAAAAGGACATGGGCGGGACATCCTAACCACTAACGCGTGTTCCAAAAACTAACGAGCGTTACAGAGCGCCGTGGCACGTTACTGCGCGTTAATCGTATGAAGGCGTACAGACACAAAGCACTGAAACAGAGCTGTAGCACAATGGTTAGTGTACTGACCGCTGTTACAGGCAGCATGGGTTCGAGTCCCCAGTGTGCCTAAAGCAGAAGGCTGGCCCAGGCATCACCCTGTACATTACAAAGGGAATGAGGAGGCATGTTTTTCTTTACGTTGAGTAGTGGTGCCAGAAACACACCCTCGCAGTGTGCCTAGCCACGTGCGTGGGTACGTGTGTTGGTATGTGCATTGGTGCGTGTGTACAATCGTGCGTGGGTACATGTGTTTTTACCAGCGTGGGCACCTAATATTACAGACTCTTTGGGGTGTCCTGCACCTATGCATTATGCTAACAGATGTACGTGTGATGGCCTATGGTGTATCTGAGCCTGTGAGCAGGTGCTGGATTTACCTAGGGTTGGATTGTGCCAGTCACACCCATGATGCACTGCACATGCAAATCAGCCGTCCACAGATACACACCATGGGGAATGTACCCCCACAGTACCTCGGCCTGGTAGGGGGTACTGACCATGTGTTGTACTGGCACAGAGTAGCTACACACTGTCACATTGTGCGGGTACTGTGCTCACCCTGAGGGTGCAGTGAGGCGCCCAGCACTAGGTCCACAGCACTGTCCATGGCTGAAAGAGGCCATGGCACAGGTCCAAAGCAGTGTTAATGTGTGAGATAGGTAGTTTCTGCAGGAACACCTTGGACATCTCTGTCTGTTTCAGTCAGGTGTAGCCCCCATGCACCAACACCCCCGTCCCCCAGGGCTGAGGGTGGCAAACAGGGTCTCCTATCAAAAAATCCACAGTCTACCTCCCTGCAAAGGTGGCAGTAGAGGGGAACATCAACCCCAGTCCTGCTAAGGAACAGACACCCAACAGGGCAGTCAATGCAGCTCTGTACACATCCATAACACAATAGCAGACAGACATTAGGCCTGGATATGGTATGCTGCACCCCACCACCATCTGATATTCCCCTGGTGCAAGCCATCAGCCACTGCACCCTGCAAACCACTCCATCACAACACATACCAGCTGCAAACAGTCTGCTAGTGCCCAGTGGAGATACCTGCACCCAGAACTGGAATGTCAGCATATACAGCAAGCAGATACATCAGTGACTGGGCCCCAAAAGGAAACCCATATCTATCACATGAGAGAAATACTAGATAGCACTATGGGAGTGCCTAGCCATGCTGTGGTCACTGCACAGTCAGGGTGAGAGTGATCTCTCAGCAGGATATACTGAGATCACCCTGTCTGTGTAGGTGGTGGCCGGGCACTACAATGTGCCTGTCACTGCCCTATGCCCTGTGCAGATGCACCCTGGCCAGGCCACCCTGTCCAGCCTATACCCATGGTACCTTGCTCCTCATTATGCACATTGGCAGCCCAATACTGGCAACATTGCTGGCAGTGTGGGCTGTGGAAGGTGTTTGCAGCCACCACACACTGGATTGACAGACAGCCACCCCCACACCTATGCCAGCATTGTGCTACTATAGAGGTGGTCAGCAGCCATACCCACCACACCAGTCCTGGGCATAGTACAGGCATGGATATGGTACACAAGACTGTTGGGGGGTCACTCCCCAGGGTGGTGAACACTGTCAGAGACCAGACCTGCAGCACACACTGCAGATATCAGAATGATTGTTATGGTGGAGCTCAATGAGCAAAATGTGCTTAACGTAGGAATTGATATCTGCCAGTTATCATAGGAAACGTTTGATAGCTGTGTACCATATACCCAGGTGTAGGGTGGCATTGCTAAGGTATGCAACTGCTAGTATTGGGAGATACAGGCAGGGCCCAATGTCTTGCCTCTCCAGGAGGCATTGGCCAATGGGGCCTGTGGGTGTGTGTGTGACCCTGTTGGCTGCTGCTTTACGGCAGAGTTCCCCAACTCCAGTCCTGGTGTTCCAAACACTGTTCGGGTTTTCATGCTGTCCCTCATAAATATGCATGAGCTACATCTGCATACCATGGGGGTGGTGCATAGCTATGCAGCACAGGTATCTTTATTAGAGGCAGCATGGAAACAGAATGGTGTGGGGCCCTCCAGGACTGCATTTGCGGGACTCTGCTTTAGGTAATGTGCCTGTTTCTGGTGTCTGTGTTTGGTGTGGTAAAATATAGGCGTAGTAACCATGTGTATGTTCTCTGCAATAAAGGAGTGTCTTTACTATCACTGTTTAGTGGTGGGTAAAACCTTGGGGACTGGGTTGGCAGGAGCCCCAGCTGGGATTTGAACTTGTGACCCTCTGGTCTTACAGGCATTGGCTGTGTCCGTTGCACCACACTGTGGCCACAGAAACAGTGCAGTCCCTGGAGATAGGAAAACTGGCCTGACGAGTCAGAAACCCTGCTCTGCACAATTTTACTGTGGGCTCATTTACCTTGTATGGAGACAAAAGTGCAAATAAACCTCAAACAGACCTCGAAAAAAGGGGCAAACACCCATAACCGAGCTGGGCAACAATGAGATCATTGGGCAACAATGAAAAACACTCCCAGGAAAGCTCCAATAAAATGAAATGCTTTTTGAAAGGGTCTACGGAGCGTAGACCCTTCCAAACATCATTTATTTTTTTTGGAGCTTTCCTGGGAGTGTTTTTCATTGTTGCCCATTGCTATCACTGTTGCCCAGCAGGATTATACTTTCTACAATATTTCTTGTGGTCATTTTTAAAGTTTTATGTGAACTTTTGTTCTGTGCACATGTATCACACTGCTCACGTTTTGTAGGTTTCCCCGGTTTTGCTGTACATTGCTGACGGAAATGGTTTCTCTTCCCTGTAATACAGTATGCCTTTAACGGCAGGTTTTCATTCGGGTTGGAATTGAGCTCAGAAATTCAGTGCGTTAGTGAGAGGGGAGCCTCTCCCCACCCACTCTCCGCCCATTGACCCCTTCTCTCCGCCCACTCTCCACCTTCTGCGCTGTTTTAACGCGCCGCAGGGCTTTACGATCGTTACGTGCGGTTAACGCGCGTAGTATGATGTTAACGGTTGTTGACGCGTGATTACGCGTGTTATACTGCACTTATGATCGTTAACATCATACAGCGCGCGTTATTCAAGTTTACCGCACTTTAGTAAACATACCCCTAAGTGTCTGAAAGTATTCACAGAGATTAAAAAATGCAGTATCCATGTAAGCTTTCATTCTCCTGATCTATATATAAGAAATGTAAAATAAATAAATAAATCTAACACTGCAAGTTAAACAAGCCATTTACTCATATAAAACGTTTTGAAAACTTCCCACCCCAATACAGTTAGAGGGACTTTTAAAATAGCCTAGCTATATGTAAAGTACACAGGATCTTTTAAGATTCACTTGATGCTATTTTTCTTTTTTTTTAATTTGTACAAAGAACATAGGAGTATGTTTACTAAGCAGTCTTAACGTGCGCTCTTACACGTTATCGCGCGATAAGGTACCTTATCGCGCAATAATGGCGCTTTATCGGGTGCAGAGGTAGCTTAGTGCGTGATAACGCGCTCAGCGGTGCAAATGAGTGCTGAGGGTGGAGGAAGGAAAGAGTGGAGGAGTGGCCTAGTGGTTGGGGCAAGGTACTTCAGGCCGGAAGGTCGGGGGTTCAAATCCCACTCGAGGATAGCAACTCTGGGCCGGAAGGACTGGGGTTTCTAGTCCCACAGGTGCTCCTTGTGGTCTTGGGCAAGCCACTTAACCCTCCATTGCCCATGTTCCCTGTAAAATAGTTATCTCCAAGTTATAATGCCCTGTTCAATGTAATTTCAGTTTGTTCAATGTAAACCGCACTGATGCAGAATAGCGCGGTATATAAGAGAATGTAAATAAATAAATAAGGCTCCCAGAGGGAGGAGGAAGGCTCCCCAGGTGTGTAGAGAGAGGGTCAATGGGCAGAGAGTGGGAGGGGAGAGGCTCCCTGCACACTAACGCTGTGAAATTTGAGGCTGAAAACTAATGCCAGTGAAACCCTGGCATTAGAGTTGATTTAAAGGAAAAGAAACCATTTCTGTCAGCAATGTATAGGAAAACCTACAAAAAGTGATAAGTGTGATACATGTGCATGGAACAAAAGGGCAAATAAACATTGAAAATGACCTGAACTAAATGGAAAAAAAAAATAACCAAGCTGGGCAATAGTGATATTAATGGGAAACATCTATCCCCCCACCTCGAGAAAGCTACAAAAAAACATATATGAAGTTGGGAAGGGTCTATGCTCTGTCCCTATACAAGGTGAATAAGCCCACAGTGAAAGTGCGCTGAGCAGGGTCTTACCTCTCCATTGGGCAGGTGTCCTATGGTGTGTGCATATTCTGCAACAGCAGGGTGGGCATGTCGGAATGTGAAGCTGGACAGATGCTTGAAAAGGGGACACAGAGGGATGCAGGCAGCACATGCTGTGGTGCAGTTGGGCCACAGTGTGGAATAGGGTGATGCCTAGGTGGCCCATAGGAATGCTGAAACAGTAGTGCAGCCATACAGCAACTGATGAGGTCCCAACATGGGCACGAGTGTGCTTCCCACAGTGTCACAGGGGATAGTACCCAGCAGGTACCCCCAAGGGCACAGAACATTGGCAGGCAGTGCTGGGGAAAACGTGGACAGCTATGCAGGCACCCCTACCCCAGAACCCGCACCATAGGCAGCTGCCTACCCACACACTGGATGGCCTGAGACTCCGCTCCACCAGCACCACCAGCAGAAGGGCATGTCAGCAGGGTGGCAGAGGGGTACTGGTGGTGGAGGGGGCAGTGGCAGCTGCCCAGAACAGACTGTGGCCTAGCCCTGTGTAGGTGGGTGCCATGCATTGCAACAGACAGGCCCTGTCTGACGAACAATCATGGTATCCCCAGGGAATGCACTGTCTCTGTGGCAACACAGTGGTGCAGTGCACACAGCCAATGTGTTCAGGAGCAAGAGGTCACAGCTTCAAGTCCTAGCTGTGGTCCCTGCCAACCCAGCCCCCATATTTTACCCACTACTAAAACGTGCTAATACAAACAGAACCTTTATTGCAGATGACATAGACATGCCCAAAACACCTACATTTTACCCTACAGAGCACAGACACCATAAACATGCACATTACCTAGAGCAGAGTCTCCCAAATGCAGTCATGGAGGGCCAAACACCATTCAGGTTCCATGCTGCCTCTAATAAATATGGCTGTGCTGCATTTCTATGCACCGCCCCCATGGTATGCAGATGTATCTCATGCATATTCATTAGGGACAGCATGAAAACCCAAACAGTGTTTGGCCCACCAGGACCGGAGTTGGGAACCTCTGCCCTAGAGCAGCAGCCAACAGGGGCAGACACACCCGCACCACAGGCTCCATTATCTGAAGCCACCTGGAGAGGCAGGATGTTGGGCCCTGCGTGCATCTCCCAATACTAGCACTTGCATACCTTAGCAATGCCACCCTAAACCTGGGAAAACTGTACACAGCTATCAAAAGGTTGCTATGATAGCTGGCAGATAGCAATTCCTACTTTAAGCACAATTGGCTGATTGAGCTGCATCATAGCAACCTTTCTGATGTCTGTGGCGTGTGCCTCAGGTCTGGTGTCTGACAGAGTGATCCCAACAGTATTGCGTACCATAGCCATGCCTGCACTGTGCCCAGGACTGGTGTGGTGGCCAGGGCTGCCAAACACCTCTGCAGTTGCACAATGCCGGCATAGGTGTGTGGAGTGTGTGTCTGTCTATCCAGTGTGTGGTGGCTGCCAACACCCTCCACAGCCCACACTGCTAGCACTGTTGCCAGTATTGGCCTGCCAATGTGCATAATGAGGAGCAAGGTACTGTGGGAATAGCCTGGATAGGGTGGCCTGGCCTCGCTGCATCTGCACAGGGCATAGGGCAATGGCTCGGACATTGTAGTGCCCGGCCACCACCTGCATGGACAGGGTGGCCACAGTATGTCCTGCTGGGAGGTCACTCTCACCCTGACTGAGCAGTGACCACGGTATGGCTAGGTTACCCCATAGTGTGATCATAGTATTTTTCTCATGTGATATTTCTGGGTTCTCTTTTGGGGCCCAATCACTGACTTATCTGCTTTGTGTGTGTGCTGATATCCCAGTTCTGGGTACATGCATTTCCTCTAGACTGTCTGCAGTTAGTATGTGTCTGGCTGCAACACCTTGCAGGATGCAGCAGCTGGAGGCTTGCTGCTGGAGAATGTCAGATAGTGGTGGCGGGGCAGCTGCGTGTTTCCAGGCCTACTGTCTGTCTTGCCTTATGGATGTGTACAGATTGGCATTAACTGCCCTGGAGGGTGTCTGTTCCCAAACAGGACTGGGGTTGATGGTTCCCTCTACTGCCACCGTTGGATGTAGAATGTGGATGTATTGGTGGGGGAGCCTGTTTTCCACATGGGGTGGGGTGGGGTGGTACATACTTCACCTATGGGTCCATACACCCCTCCCCCTCCAACATGTGACCATGGCACCAACACAGGATATGCACTATGCTGGGTGCATCATAGCCCATAAGGGCTATACATGACTAAGACATATAGCATATATCAGCCATAAAAGGTGCTGTGGACCTGATGCTGGGCGCTCCACCTCACCCTCAGGGCGAGCACAGTACCCGCACAATGTGACGGTCTGTAGCTACTCTGTGCCAGTAACACACATGGTCTGTACCCCCTACCAGGCTGAGGTGCTGTGGGGGTGCACACAGTCAGTTCACCCTACCAGGCCAAGGTGCTATGGGGGTGCATACCCCATCTTGTGATCATCTGTAGACTGCTGATTTGCATGTGCAGTGAATCATGGGTACGGGTGGGTTAACCCTATCCTGGTAACCACAGCAGACAGTTTGTGTGGTGACCTGCAGTCCTTCTGTAGCCAGCCAGTGGGTCATTAGCAGCTATAGAGCTGTAGCCCACTGGATACTTCACTGCTTGTGGAGCTATAGGTCATGGGTTCACACCCACAGTGGTGTTATTTGATAGGGCTGTCCGAGGAATTGTCTATTTTTAATGTAAATTAGTGCTGCCAGCAAAAACACCCTCGGAGTACTGTAGTCATAAGGTGCTTCATAGGGCACCGTATAAGGCGCCCTATAAAGCACCTTCCACGGTGCCTTATAAGTTGTACTATAAAGCGCCTTATAAGGTGTCCTATAAAGCGCCTTATAGGGTGCCCCATAGGGGACATTATAGGGTGCCTTGGCAAACAGTGCACTTTATAATGTGCCCTATGGAGTGCCTTATAGAGTGCCTTATGCGGCACCTTCGGTTACGGCAATGTGAGGGTGTGTTTGCTGGCAGCACTAATTAAAATATACATAACATGCCTCAAAATGCAATACTTACATGTAAAAGCTAATGCCTCAGCCAGCCATATGCATTAGGCACACTGGGGATCAAACTCATGTCTCCTGTATAATCACTCAGTGTATTAACCATTGTGCTACACCTCTGTTTCTGTGGCTGTGTCTCTGCGTGCCTACTTAAGATTACCGTGTGTTAACGTGCTTAGCGGCGTCTCACACGATAATGTGCGCAGCGCGCGTTATCGTGCAATAATCCTGTTTTGCTACATTAAGACCGACACACCCACTCCTTTTATGGCAGCCTGCACACTATTGCCGGGCGCACGTTAAGACGGTTTTGTAAACATACCCCATAGTCTCAAAATGGGCCTGCACCTTAATGTAAAGAAGACAAAGATCATGACAAGTGGCATAATCAACAGGTTCATCATTGAAGGAGAAGAAATTGAAATTGTGAACAACTTTAACCTACTTGGATCAACTATCAATAAAGAAGCAATAAGCAGTCAAGAAATCAGATGACGCATTGCTCTTGGCAGAATGGCTATGAAAGACCTAGATAAGATTCTCAAGAGCAGAGATGTCTCTCTCCATACAAAGATTCGACTTGTTCAAGCCATGGTATTTTCAATAACATCATATGGATGTGAAAGCTGGACAGTGAAAAAGATAGACAGGAAGAAAATTGATGCCTTTGAGTTATGGTGCTGGCAGCGAATACTGTGTATACCATGGACTGCCCGAAGAACAACCCAGTCGGTACTAGAGATCAAACCTAAGCTTTCTTTAGAAGCTCAGATGACAAGACTTCGACTTTCATACTTTGGACACATCATGCAAAGAGAGAGATCATTAGAGGAAGGCCAGCAATGAGATGGATCGGTACAATAACAGCAGCTACGGGTACCAGTCTGTCAACAATGAGCCGCCTGTCTGAAGACCGAACACAATTTAGGATAGCTATCCAGAGGTTCGCCATGAGTCGACTCCGACTCAATGGCACTTAACAACAAAACAATACAAGAATCATCTTGCTAGAAAACAGAATGGATAACATAGCAATCAAAAAAGAATCATATCATCATGTTGTTGTTGTTAAGTGCCATTGAGTCGTTGTCAACTCATGGCGACCCTCTAATAATTGTCCTAAATTGTGTTCGGTCTTCAGTCATTGTGTTTTGTGCAGTACGTGTCCTTTGACTCTGCTGTACCCCTCCTACACAGTGCCGGGCAAGAACCGTTGATGGCCAAGGTGAATGTGGAGTCTGCCTTCTGTTTGCTCCCTATTCACCCCAGCTCTTTCTATTTATTGGGCTTTCTTTTTCAAGGGGGGTATTACGTTGACAAGTGTATGCCTATGGATTGTATGGTGGCTTGTGCCTATTTTGAAGCCTTTTCTTCCTTCTTGTATTGGGTGTTTCAGAGGGCAGCTCTGTTTGACACCATGGTCCACTATCTGGATGATTTCCTCATGGTGGGGGCAGTGGGCTCTCCAGAGTGCGGCCACCTGTTGGCGGTCTTCCAGCTCTTGGTGCAGAGCAGGGGTGTGCCGCCGTCGGAAGAAAAGATGGAGAGGCCTATAAACATCTCTAGTCTTCTTGGTCATTGAGTTGTATTTGGTCCATATGGAATCATGTTTGCCATCAGAGAAGGTTGCAAAGCTGTTGGACTTGATACAGCAGGCGTTGGACCACCTTAATGTGAAATTGGGGCAGGTGCAGGAGCTGTTAGGGCATTTCAGTTTAGGGTGCCGAGTGATTCCTATGGGAGGGTATTCACACAACTGTTGGCATTCCTGACTAGAGGGGTGTGGAAGAAGCATCACTTGTTCAGATAACTAGCGGCGTGCAGGCTGACCTAGGTATGTGGTAGGAGTTCTTGCAAGATTTCAATGGGGTGCGGGTATGACCCTGTCCGGAAGTATCCAATCATGATCCTGAGTTATATTTATTTATTTATTTTATTTAGTATACATTTGTATACCACTACTTCCAGTGATCAGTAGCGGTTTGATTACAGATTGTAGGTTGTCAATCATGACAGAAAATTTGGAGTATAAACACATTGATTTGTAGGGAAAAGCACAGCACACAGGAAGATGGTTTAAAGGCACAGATTCAGAATTTACATATCTACATTTTTACATAACAGTTCCCATGTTTCGTAGTGAGGCAGCTTGGAGTCCCCTGGGATATATGGACACTGCCAGGGGGTTGGGTTCAGAATATACTTTGGAGGTGCCTGGTGTGAGAAGCTGGGCCTGCAGCATGCGGGAGAGGGGCTGGTGCAAGAACATTACGTTTTTAGAACTATTCCCAGTTTGGGTGGCTTTCCTGCTGTGGGGTGAGTTCCTGTGTAATCGGTCAGTTCTCTTCCGTTCCAACAATATGGTGGTTGTGATGGTGATTAATTGGCAGTCTGCCAGTTCCCCTTTGGTCATGGGTTTACTTCATCGGTTGGTGCTGAGGTGCTTACAGCTTAATGTGCGGTTGGGGGCGAAGCATGTGCCGGATGTGGATAACTCAATTGCAGATGCCTTATCTTATTTGCAGTGGGCCTTCTTCCATGCTTTGGTGCCTGCCACGGAAGCTGCCCTTTCCAGGATGCTGATGGGCTGTTGGGACGTCCTTCCTCATCATTTGAAAGATTGTTGAGGGTGGCCTTGGCAGAGAACACTTGGAAGGCTTATACAACAGGCTGGAGACGTTTTGTGCAGCTTGTGCGCCCGGAGGTGGGGCAGATTACCCAAGTGGACATCTTGCTTTTCCTAGAGTTGGCACTGGAGCATGACCTGTTGCTGCCTGCTGCGTCAGTGGTCTTGGCAAGTGTGGCTTCTGTGTCCCAGGTGCAGGGGTTTCCGAACCCTACGGCATCTTTTCTGTTCCGGAAATTGTTGAAAGGCTTCACTAGAGCACAGGCAGCTGGGGTGTTGTGGCCGCCAAGGCAACCGATTCACCATGAGCTATTGCTGGTCAGACTGCAGTGCCTGGTATGTGATGGTATCAAGGGGGGTGACCACATCCTTAAGCATAGCTATCAAAAAAGAATCATATCATCATATTTTATATTAATTCAAATAACAAAAAACAAATGTTCCATTCTCTATCAAGCCCACAATAGGTAGGGAAGGCCAAAGGAAAGGGAAAATATTAGGAAGAATTTATACAAATATGCATCACATTAACAGACAACTCCTTATATCCTACTGATCGAGCCAGAGTTTACATTAGACTCCAAATTAGACTCCACAGCCTCCTCTTGCTGATAAAATTTACTATCACTTTTAAATGAATGAGTTCAAAGAAAATATATTGAACATTTATAATCTTTGATAAACACTTACTAAACATTTTGCAGGATATCTGAGAAAAAAATATCCCTACCATTTGCAATAACCTTTGGATGGCGCTAAAAGAAAAGCTTGCACCTCCTCTGCATCTGGTTACCTAAATCAGGAAAACACCAAACTTTTTTACCCTATATAAAGTATTTCTATTACAAAAAAATAATCATAATATGAAATGCTGTCACTCTTAAATAGAAATGATACTAGCCGTACGGCCCTATTAAGGCTTCTAAGGACATCTCTAGCAAAAGAGTAACATCAAGACTATTGGCTGAAACCTGACTCATGCTGTCCTCTTCTACTTCCAATCATTTGAACAGGCAAATAAAGCATCTTATTCAAAGGAGGTGCAACATTAGTAGGAATATCTAATCAATCCTTGAAATAGTCTTTTAAAAGTTCATTATGGCCAATATTATATACCTATCCAAGGGAAGTTCAGAGAGCTAAGATTCAAAGATCTCAGCTTATTCTCCAACTATTCCATTTTCCATCTCAGCTCTAGGCAGTGTCTCAATATTATTGACTATGCCATCTGTTATTCATCTTGCAAAGTCTCTAATTTGTCCAAACAGCCATCCTAGCCCTTGAGTGAATCTTCCATGATGGTCAAATGCTGACTAATCTCTCTAGTCTTCAACTCCATTAATCCAGTTTTATTTAAAACAGCACTTTTAATATGGATGATGGCTTGCCAAATTGTTTTCAATGTAATTATTTCTGGCTTCTCCAGTCTTTTAATTCCCGACAGGCTTATCAATCATCCTGGGTCGTGTGTCTCCCGGTTGCTGCTGGGCACACCTTGTCTTGACATTCACCACCACTGCCAAGTCAGTTGTTCTAACCAGCCTTGGTAAAGTCTGCCAACCTGGACTCACAATTGCTTCCAGGGTCACAGTCACTCCCACCTATAACTTTGCAGGCTGCACAGTCAACTCCAGTGACCCAATGGCCTTATCGGCACAGCTCACGGGTGGCAACCCTCTCATCGCTGGGTCTTGAACAAGGGAACTTTTCATTGTAGGTAAGGGAAGAGGGCTGGTATCCAGACTCAATAATACTTCCTCCATCTTGTGAGGACTTCCCAACACCTCCATGCTAGCAGAAGCAGCCCCAAAAGGCTAAGAATAACTAAAAGTGACACATACTTATCAACTTCTCTTTTCCATGGCAACAGAAAGGAGTAAAATAGCATGTATTCTTCTCTGAAGTCATGTATATATATCCTCCACAAACCTAAGCATGTCATCTTCGGTCTGGCTTAAGCTTTGTGTGTTTGTGTTATGTCAGTCTGTATATACTTTTACCTTGACAAATGGGGGCCAATATTCCAATAAAACTGAGCCCCCAAATTTAGGAACCTTATTTAGGTGCCTAAATATATCCCCTATTTTCAGCCAAATTTAGGATTCTAAGTTTTCAACTAAAAATACAGCAAAATTTAGGAGCTTGAAAACTATAGAGTTGATATTCAAAGTCCTTAACTAGCCAGCTTGCCAATGGGAGGCCGGCTAGCTAAGGGTGATTGACTGAGATATTCGGTGGCACTGACCAGGTAGTGCTGCTTAATATCTCTACAGACTGCATCAGCACTGTCAGGCTAGTGTAGCAGCAGTCCATGGACGGAGCAAAGGTGTCAACTGTATTCAATTAGTACCACCTATCCAAAAAGCCTAGACTGCTTGAAAAGCTGTCCTAAGTGGCAAGACAGATAAATGGTGACTGAAAATCGCTGCTAAATAGATAAAAGTTGCCATTTATGTAGTCAGTGACGCTCATCTCTGATGTTTAGCGGCAGCTCCTATCCAGATATTGCTGTTGAATATCCCACTGATATTTAAGTGCCACAGCTGATTGCCATGGCATTTGAATATTGGCCATTTTGAAAATTGGCCCCTATGCCTCCATATTTATCAATTTATTTAAATTTGTATATACCATCTTCAAGATATCCATCATTCAAAATGGTTGACATATCCAATAAAATAAATAACAAATGAAAAATAAGATTCAAGGAGTACATTTAGGTCTTCCATTCACTGGTCTAGATATAAAAGCCTAATTTAGAGGCCTAGTATGCATAATCAGTGCTAAGCTCCTAACATTTATCCCTAAGTACACCTCTGTTGCCACTCAAATGTTAAAATCTAAATTTAAGAGTCTCATGAAATTTTAAGCATAATTTCAGGTACTCAAGCCTATTAAATTTTCAAAGAAGTCAGCTTAGGAGCCTAACTCTTTCAAAATTGACCCCAGAGTCATTTTCAGTTAATCTTATTTACTCAAGGAAAATTGCTTGTAAACCTATCTCCCTAAAGTCATAGGGACTAATATTCAGCACCGGTGGCTAGTGCTGCTCGGTTAGCTATATGCGGCAAAAAATTAGGCCAGGGTTTCCTATGCCTGACTTTTGCCATATATAATTAACTGGATAGCAGCTCAATATTGCTGTGGCCTAGTTAGTGAGCACTACCACCTCTCCTCTGCTCCGGAATGCCCTCAACACACCCCGATGCTAACCGGTTAGCATCGAGACATATGCCAGCAGCCACAGATATTCAGCTTGCCACTGAATATCTCATTCACCACAGTTAACGTGGTTAACAACTCTTCCAATCTCATTAGTTACTCTGAATATCGAGCCTGTAATTACTGAGCAGAATTAAATATGACTCCAGTTATTGTGTGTTTTAGTAATGCCTTTTTAGAAGCATTGCTAAGAAGAAAGCTGCTACTTCTGGGCGAGAATCTGCACTTGTATTTATTGGCTTGGAAATGTTCAGTATCTTGTAGAAAAGAGAATTCCTTGGAATAAGCTGATAAAATCCATATCTGTTTAAAAGTCTATGTTTATTAGAAACATAGAAAAATGACAACAGAAAAAGACCACATGGCCTTTCTAGTCTGTCCTTCCATATCAACAACTACAACAGTCCCCTTTTTTCCTTTAGAGATCCTCTGTGTTTGTCCCGTGCTTTTTTGAATTCAGATACTGTCCTCATCTCTACCACCTCCACTGGGTGACTATTCCATGGATCCACCACTCTTTCCATAAAGAAATATTTCCGCATATCACTCCTGAATCTAATCCCCTTCACCCTCACCCCATGTCCCCTCGTACCAGAACTTGCTTTCAATCGAAAGAGGCTCTCCCCCTGTGCATTTATTTAAACATCTCAATCATATCACCTCTATCCCGCCTTTTCTCTAAGATGTACATATTAACATCCTTAAGTCTGTTCTCATATGCTTTATAATGAAGACCACTATCCATGTTAGTAGCCACCCTCTGTACTGACTCCATCCTGTTTATATCTTTTTGAAGGTGTGGTCTCCAGAATTGCACACTGTACTCCAAATGAGGTCACAACAAAGACTTATACAGAGGTACTATCACCTCCTTTTTTCTTCTGGCCATTCCTCTTCGTATGCACCCAAGCCTCCTTCTAGATTTTGCTGTCAACTTTTCTACCTGTTTAGCTACTTTAAGATCATCAGACACAACCATGCCTAGGTCCCACTCTTCTTTAGTGCACAAAAGTACTTCACCCCTATACTATATTGCTCCCTTGGATTGCTGCAGCCTAAATGCATGACCTTACATTTTTTAACATTAAATCCCATCGGCCAAATTCTAGACCATTCTTCAAGCTTAGCTAGATCCCTCCTTATGTTATCTACACCTTCCTGGGTGTCCAGGGGCGGCCCAAGAGGGGTGCGGGGCACTGTGCGGAGACTCGGTGTGGGGTCTCATTTGCATAAGGGACCTCATTTGCATAACTATTTGCATAATGCTACCATACACTAACTTTTAGTAAACATGCCTCTTAATGAGTGTATGTATAAAGAAAGACTAAAAGATTTCTACATTACTATAATCCAGTGCCAACCGCCAGGCACATTAGGAACTACTACAAACACTGCTCATTTAAAACCCATAGCAAACCCACCATATCGTTACAGCACTACCAGGACTCACAAAGCACCATACCCTACCTATCAAAAGGCAACACTGCAAATATTAAACCAATACATTTCAGAGAATAACAATACATGACCTACTGGGGAAAAAGAACAAGGGCAATGTCAAATAGCAACTACATAAACAGAATACCTCAGCTCAGTTACACATGCAGAACATAGACCATCACCAAAGAAGGAATCACAATTTAGAAACAAGAAGACAATAATTAAACTGGTAACCCCAAAAGCCAAACATGGAATGTACAACAACACTGTAGAAATAAAACTATAAATTAATTTCCTCTTCTACTAAACAAAGCGCTGGCGTTAATTATTTATTTATTTTATTTTATTTATATTTCTTATATACCGCGCTATTATAATCAGTGCAGTGTACAGTTGAACAAAACATACAATGATGCACATTTCCCAGAGCTGACATATTCCAGTTAATAAATTCAAAATAAAGAGATAACTTTCTACCTTTTGTGCATTTTTTTTCATTTGCAATTGCTCCAGCCACTTTCATCTGGTTTCTTCGTGTCTTCTGCTAACTCTCCATCATCTGCTGTCCATTTGTCCTTTCTTCTCTCTTCTAGGTTTTTTTTTCCATTCTCTCTCTACATCTGCTTTAACATACTAATCTTTCTCCTTTTGCACTTTCCTCATTCCTATTTCATCCACTCAAATTTTACCCCTCCATCCTCAATCCCCACATACTCTTCCAATACCCGGTTAATTGTAGATTTTTCTTCCCTCCTACACAAAATATTTTTCCCCTCTCCTTTTCACTCTCCCAGCCCCATCCCATTCTAATCCTCCTCTAAAATCAGCTCCCTTGTAGTTCCAGCCCATCCAGCATCCGCTCCCTTCTAGTCCCCGCATCAGCCCATTTCCAGTCTTAGCTCCCCTGTCCATTTCCAGTCCTATCCGAGTCCCTCCATCAGCTGATTTCCATTAGCTGATTTCAAATCTCAACCCCCCATCAGCCCATTTCTAGTCCTTTTCTATCCTCAGCATCAGCCCATGTCAAATCCTAGCTCCCCTCCACTCCGCCCATTTCAATCCAAGCCCCCTATGAGCCTACTTCCAGTTCTAGCCCCTCCATGAGTCCATTTCAATCCAAGCCCCCACCACAGTCCATTTCCAATCTTAGCTCCCACCAACAGCCCATTTTCAGTCCTATCCTAGCCCCTCCATCAGCCCATTTCTTGTCCTAGCTCCCCCACTCAGCCCATTTCCAGTCCTAGCCCCCTCCCTATCAGCTATTTGCAGTTCAAGCCCCCCTTCCACTCAGCCCATTTCCATTCCAAGCCCCCCTCTCCCATCAGCTATTTGCAGTCCAAGCCCCCTTTCCACTCAGCCTATTTCCATTCCAAGCCCCCATCCCCATCAGCTATTTGCAGTTCAAGCCTCCCCTTCCACTTAGCCCATTTCCAGTCCTAGCAACCCCCCAACCCATTACCAGTCCTACCCCCCCATCAGCCCAGAGCACATTACCAGTCCTAACCCCACCAGCCCACCTCAAGTCCTAACCCCCTCCATCAGCCCATTTCCAGTCCTGGCCCCCCCATAGCCCATTACCAGTCCTAAACCCCCCATCAGCCCACAGCACATTACCAGTCCTAACCCCATCAGCCCACTTCAAGTCCTAACCCCCCATCAGCCCATTTCCAGTCCTAGCCCCCCATAGCCCATTACCAGTCCTAAACCCCACATCAACCCACAGCACATTACCAGTCCTAACCCCCCCATCAGCCCACAGCACATTACCAGTCCTAACCCCATCAGCCCACCTCAAGTCCTAACCCCCCCATCAGCCCATTTCCAGTCCTAGCCCCCACATAGCCCATTACCAGTCCTAAACCCCCCATCAGCCCACAGCACATTACCAGTCCTAAACCCCCGCCATCAGCCCACAGCACATTACCAGTCCTAACCCCTCCATCAGCCCACAGCACATTACCAGTCCTAACCCCATCAGCCCACCTCAAGTCCTAACCTCCCCATCAGCCCATTTCCAGTCCTCGCCCCCCCCATAGCCCATTACCAGTCTTAACTCCCCCCCATCAGCCCACAGCACATTACCAGTCCTAACCCCCCCATCATCCCACCTCAAGTCCTAAACCCCCCTCCAGCCCATTACCAGTCCAAACCCCCCTCCCTCCCATCAGCCCAGGGAAAATTAAAACTTAAAAAAAAAATCTGGCTGCTGCTGCCGCCACAACAGCAGCACAATTGAGTGTCCCGCGGGCCCCCCCCCCTGCCCGGCAGAGCACTCCCTCCCTGCCTGCTTGCTTGCCTCAGTCCCTCTCCGCTTTGGCTTAGAGCCGTGAAGGGAGAGTTTCTCCATCAGCCCCTGCGGGCTTAACAGAGATGCGAGGGAGACACTCTCCCTTCGCGCCTCTCAAAGCCGGCATGGAGGGAGGGAGGGAGGGACGGACGGACGATTCAGCCGGGCAGAGGGGGCCCCATGAGTCAGTCCATGCTGCCGCGGCGGCAGCGGTAGCAGCCAGCATTTTTTTTTTTAATTAAATGTTACTTTAGGCCGATGGGGGGGTAGGACTGGTAATGGGCTATTGGGGGGGGGCTGGGACTGGAAATGGGCTGGGGGGTTAAGGCTGGAGGTGGGCTGATGAGGTTAGGACTGGTAATGGGCTGTGAGCTGTGGGCTGATGGGGGCTGTCTGGTAATGGGCTATGGGGGGGGCAAGGACTGGAAATGGGCTTGGGGGGGTTAATACTGGAGGTGGGCTGATGGGGTTAGGACTGGTAATGGGCTGTGGGCTGTTGGTATGTTTTTAGAACTGGTAATGGGCTATGGGGGGGTTAAGACTGGTAATGGGCTGTGGGCTGATGGGGGCTTTCTGGTAATGGGCTATGGGGGGGCTAGGACTGGAAATGGGCTGGGGGGTTAAGACTGGAGGTGGGCTGATGGGGTTAGGACTGGTAATGGGCTGTGGGCTGTTGGGAGGGGGTTAGGACTGGTAATGGGCTATGGGGGGGGGTAACACTGGCGGTGGGCTGATGGGGTTAGGACTGGTAATGGGCTGTGGGCTGATGGGGGTTAGGACTGGTAATGGGCTATGGGGGGGGGGGTTAGGACTGATAATGGGCTATGGGGGGGGGGGGCTAGGACAGGAAATGGGCTGATGGGGAGGGGTTAGGACTTGAGGCCGGGTATTGGGAGAGTAAGTGGGGATTGAGGATGGAGGGGTAAAATTTGAGTGGATGAAATAGGAATGAGGAAAGAGCAAAAGGAGAAAGATTAGTATGTTAAAGCAGATGTAGAGAGAGAATGGAAAAAAAAACTAGAAGAGAGAAGAAAGGACAAATGGACAGCAGACAATGGAGAGTTAGCAGAAGACACTAAGAATAAACCAGAAGAAAGTGGCTGGAGCAATTGCAGCTGAAAAAAATGCACAAAAGGTAGAAAAATATCTCTTTATTTTGAATTTATTAATTGGAATATGTCAGCTCTGGTAAATGTGCATCATTAACGTCTGCACTTTGTTTAGTACAAGAGCAAATTAATGTATAGTTTTATTTCTACAGTGTTGTACATTCCAAGTTTGGCTTTTGGGATTCCCAGTTTAATTATTGTCTTCCTGTTTCTAAATTGTGATTACTTGTTTGGTGATAGTCTATGTTCTGCATGTGTAACTGAGCTGAGGTGTTCTGTTTATATAATTCCTATTTGACATTGCCACTTGTTCTCTTTCCCCAGTAGGTCATGTATTGTTGTTCTCTGAAATGTATTGGTTAATATTTGCAGTGTTGCCTTTTGATTGGTAGAGTATGGTGCTTTGTGAGTCCTGGTAGTGCTGTTAGGATACGGCGGGTTTGCTATGGGTTCTAAATGGGCAGTGTTTGTAGTAGTTCCTAATGTGTCTGGCAGTTGGCACTAGATTATAGTAATGTAGAAATCTTTTAGTTTTTCTTTATCCATACACTCATTAAGAGGCACGTTTACTAAAAGTTAGTATATGGTAACATTATGCAAATATTTATGCAAATGAGGCCTCTTATGCAAATGAGGTCCCGCACCCCCCTTGGGCCGCCCCTGCTGGGGGCCCACAATTTTTGTTGGCGTAGGGCCTCACTCAAGGTAAATCCGTCCCTGTCAGTAATTGTATTCTTTATGATGATTTCTACCATTTTGTCTGGTACTGACATCAGGCTCACTGTTCTGTAGTTTATTGAATCACCCCGGAACCCCTTTTAAAAACTGGCATTAGATTGGCCATTCTGCAATCTTCAGGTTCTACAGATTATTTTAATGGTCTGAAGCCTCATATTTCAGTTCTTTCAACGCCCTTGAATGATTTACTACTCTTCAGTTTATCAAATAGCTGTAATGCATCTTCCCAGTTTATCGATATTTCTTTCAATGCTTCTGGTATATCACCTCTAAATACCATTTCTGCATTGGGAAGCTTCACTACATCTTCTTCAGTAAAGACTGAAGCAAAGAATTCATTCAGTCTTTTCACTATGGCCTTGTCCTCCCTTAGTCCCTCTTTTACACCTCTGCCATCTAATGGTCCAACTGACTCTCTCACATGTTTTTTGCTACAAATGTACTTGAAAAAGTTTTTTATTATGCATTTTTGCTTCCATGGCAAGCTTTTTTCAAATTCTTTCTTTGCATGCCTGATCAATGCCTTGCATCTATCTTGCCATGACTTATTGTGTTTCCCATTTTTGCTATTTCATTCCTTTATCCATTCCTAAAAGATGCTTTTTTTAGCTACAACAGCCTCTGTGACCTTCAAACCATGTTGGCAATTTTTTTTCTTAAAACATGGGATACATCTGGTCTGGGCTTCCAAGATACAGTAGATACAATATCCATGCTTGATATAAATCTTCAACCTTTGCAGCTATTCCTTTTAGTTTTTTCTTAACTACTTTCCTAATTTTATCATAGTCTTCCTTTTGAAAGTTAAAAGGTAGTCCTGCAGCGACATTGACCCAGTCAATACCAGGGTAACTGAAATCACCCATGTTCTAACTTTTGCTAGTTTCCCTGATTTCTTTTAGCATTTCAACATCCATCTGTTCATTCTGGCGGTCAGTAATATACTCCCACTGCCATTGCCTTCCCCTTTTTACATGAAACTACTATCCATAGAGATTCTATAGTGTATTTTGTTTACTGCAAAACTTTAATAGAGTGAAAACCTTCCACCAATTTGATCTGCTCTATCATTACAATATTCTGTAATTTGTACCCAGGTATCACAAAGTCCCATTGGTTGTCCTCCTTCCACCAGGTCTCTGAGATGCCAGTTATATCTAACCTCTCTTTTAGAGCTATATATTTTAGCTTCCTATCTTATTTTTGTAGACTTCTAGCATTTGCATACAGGCATTTTAGAGATTGTATTTTATTCATATCAATCTGGTTGATAGGGGTAATTTGGAATTTTTCAGCTCTGTCTGCTCTTTACTTAAGGGCAACTGTGTTACTTTTATCTTAATCTTAATCTTTATTGGAACCTCTATCGGGATGCCCTAACTTCCCTCTTTTGCTAATATCCTTCAAGGATACATCCCTTTGAACCATGTGATCTTGGGCAACTGTCAGCATTCCCCTATTTTCTAGTTTAAAAGCTACTCTGTCTCTTTTATAAAGATTAATGCCAGTAGCCTGGTTACATCCTGGTAAAGGTGGACCCATCCTTTTGGAAAATCCCCTCCCTTCCCCAGAATGTTGCCCAGTTCCTAACAAATCCAAAACCTTCTTCCATGTACCATTATCTCATCCTGTAAGAGATATTGTCCGTAGCAGATAATACACATATTTGGTATGTCTAGGGAAAACTGCTACTCCCTATTTTCCAGGTTTCCATAGGATTACCTGGAAAACAAACCACATGATAAAACAATAACCAACCCTGTGTTTCTATATGAATTATACTTTTGCAAAAACAGTGTAAAATTAACATAAATTGGTTTTCTGAGGTAGTAAGTTATGCAGACCTATGTTACATTTACCAAGAGACCTAATCTCTGTTTTAGGAACCAATGTCACTGATTCTTTCTGCACTCAGACATACAGTACATTATCTGTCTGTCTAAGCTATCCCCAAACTTGAGGGGGGGGGGGGGATTAAAGACCAGTACCTTAGCTCTTTCCAGAACGCTCATGGCTATGTCCTAGTGATTGTCTCAGGAATGGTACGAAGTCAAAGTATGGCGGAGGTCCAACATTGGCTACAGGTCTGTGGGAGAGATTCACTCCATCCCGAGGTTCTGCCCTTGGACACTATCTGGCTTTCCAGCCAGAGAGACAGGCCAGCGAGCTCAATGTGCAAAGAATGGCAGAGGAAACCAGCAAACAGTCCGTAACAGAAGTTAAAGTTCCCAGGTGTTCTACAAGCTTTCGTGCATGTTCCCAGAGTGCTGCAGGTGTGTGTGCTGGGCTTCATATGTGTTCTGGGCTGCGTGTCCCTCTGTATAATTCTTTGTCCTGACCCCCTCATCATGGCCAATGATTGGCTGGTCTCAAGTCCTATATGTAATCTTCAGCAAATCCAGTCACAGCTAATAGGTGGCATTCTGCAAAAGTTGCTGGTATGCAAGTCCATACATTTTTGTAAATGCTAGTGAAGATCTCAGCAATGAGTTCTGCACGCAGCCAGCTGAAAAATAATACTTCTGCGGTGAAGTACATAAAGCTACAGAATTGTTTGATCTGCAAGTTTTAATGCTGAGATATAGCAAAACAGGAATCCATCTAATTGAATTCAGGCTTTGGTTCAGAGCAGGCCCCATCTTGTAACAAGAAGCCATGCTATTGGTTCAAGCATTATTTTCTGTACAGGTACCAGCCTTACAATCCACACATTGAGAATGCGGAGCTTTGCCTACCTTTTGGGCCCTGCGCATGGAACAGGAAGCATTTCAGAGAATGCTGCCATGGAAGTTTTGTATATCAACTTCCTACCTAAAAGCCTAAAGCCACACTTTCTCATGTCATTGGTATCAATATGTACCAAAACAGCACAAAGTATCAATATCATAACAAGGGATATTAGTAATAGACCGAGAAGGACTAATAATGACAACATGATCGGCACGCCTGCAGGTTACCACAAGACTAAACAAAATACCTCAAGAAGAGCTCCATCACTAATGGCATCCACAATATGGAACTCCCTCCCAACGAGCCTGAGGGCATTAGAAGACATCACAGACTTCCGCAAGGCCCTTAAAACACTGCTCTTTACAGAAACATATGAGCAAACACATAACACAAATGGCACAGCAACTACCCCCTCCAACTCAATACCTAATCTTCCCAACCAGACTTAGGAATTCAGTGTATAGTGTTGTGAAGCACCCTCATGCTAAATGTAACCCTCCAAAGTGTTGTTAAGTACCCTCATGCAAATTGTAACCCACCAATTGTGCTGTCTAAATGTTGCTACCCTCATGTTAAATGTTGTAATGTACCCACATGTTAAATGTAACCCTCCAATGTGATGTAACCACTTTGATTGTAGGATAAGGTGGTATACAAATCTGTCTAAATAAATAAATAAATAAATATGTAACAGCAATATGTATCTTCCCCAGCACTATCTAAAACCTTGCCTAGATGGCACATGAGGTCCTCTATCTTCACACCATGCAGGCATGCTACCAGGCAATCCTCACATCCACCAGCCACCCAGCTATTTACATGCCTAATGATTGAATCGCCAACTATAATGGCTGTTCTAACCATTTCCTCATAGGCACATGTCTCTGGAGAAACCTCTTCAATGTGAGAGGATTTTACATTACCTCAAGGACAGGTCCTAGCTACAGGATCACTTCCTACCACACCAAGCTTATGCTGTCCCTTCACATGACCTCTCTCCTTCATGGCAACAGAGAGGCTGCCAGACTGGAGGTGGGACTTCGGTACTATGTCCTTGTAGGTTTCATCTGTTGTGATAAGGGAACTTATCAAAGCTCAGGGAGTAATGACCAAAGAGGAGAATTTACTCTGATTAAGGGACCTGTGCTGGCAGGTTATAGAAATAAGACAGCTTGTTTCCCTAAAAGACTACATGTTCCAGAAAGCACCTGTATGCAGAAAGTCCCTAGGGGAGCTAGAGTGGAAAAGCATGAGTCTAATCAGAGAAAGCATTATGTCATCCCTAATCAAACAGCCTCTAGAAGAATGCTTAATCCACAACACCTGAAGAATGCAAGGGTGGAGTTGCAATCTAAGCCCTTTAAAGCTAGAGGGGAATCTTCAGGAAGACAGAAGGAGAAGGAGGAGGCGACGGAGACGAAGTCCGAGAACAGAAGGAAGAACAACTGGAACCTGAAGGAACAAGGACAAGGAAGCAGACAGTCCAAGAGAGGAGTTCAGAGAAGTACCTATGCCTGGAGAGATACCTGGGGGAAAGGTTCAGAGGACTGGAAAAAGCCAGAGGTCTGTAGATCCACAGCCAGGGACCCTCAAGCAACACCTAGGAAGAGGTTTGTTGCAGCTAAGGAGGAAAGGAGTCCAAATATCTCTTGGAGGACATCCAGAGAAAAGACACAGAAGCTCTATTGCATACTGGCCAGAATACCAGAAGAAGCAGCCTGACGCTTGCCTGGATTCAGGTAGGAACTGTGAACGTTTCTATAGCTTTGAGCAGTGCAAACAGCAAGGAAACAGTTTCTCTCTGTGTAGAGGTCAGTTCCTAAAGCCCTCTGAGTCAGACAGAGAAAACTGAGTCAATACAATATCAGGAGCAAGGTTTAATATTTGATGCAGAGGATAATTATATGGACTGTTCTTTGAGTCGGTTGTTATTTTAGGAAAATCCTAAATATCAGAGCAAACATCAAAAGGAAACATTCTAAATATTGGCTTCCCATAAAGTTTTGTCCAAAAGAAAAAGCTTTTGGGAAAGATTTGCACATGTGCTGAAATCAAGCTACTGATTGCAGTTAATTGTCACCTGTTGGTGGAGAAGAGCCCAGCACAAGCCGTGCACACGTAGGTTAAAAAAGTTCTTTTCTGTATGGAGAAAGTGAGCATTGTTTTTGTATAAAGAAGTTTCCCTCTTTGATTTGTTTTTCCCCAGCACTGCTAAGGAGTTTATTAGCAGTGGCTGAAAGAAGCCTTTTTGTTCCATAAAGGACTTTGATTCTTATTTGCACAAGTTATTTCAGTTGCTTTAATTTGTGTTGAATAAACCCTGGAGAAGTTATCTGGAAAGTGTTACCAAGCATATCTGTGTGTGTGATAATCACCCCATAAATAAACTCTAATTTTGTCTACACTCGACCAACTACAAGAGTTTTCATTATTTTAAAAAGGCAAGCTTTGGGGGGCGCTCGTGAGCCCGACTAACATGGCCACGCTATCTTAGATCTCCTCAGCTGCTCCCTTCATATGCCGTGACTCGATGCTTCTAAAATGAGTTTTGTGGTCTGAAACTGCCTTAATTAAGAAGAGCTAAGCTGACTGTTTAAAATGCTGTCGTTAGACTGCTCTTCCTGTCTCTAAAAACACTCAGGCTTCCGATCTCCCCAGAGGTGCTCTCGTCGGAGCTTGGCTACTGTCGCCTGCACTCGGTATGGGGCTGCAGCAGTTCTGCTGATTGGAGTTTAAATATGAATCGGAATAAAAGTTCTCATTCCGCTGCTTTGCCTGCCTCTGTGCTCCATTTGCCGACCTAACTAAAATCCTGCTCCAGGCTCTTGATTTCCCCGATGGTGCATGGTAGGAGAAGACAGCTGAAAGGTGGCTGTGATGTTCTATACCCTGTAATCGGGTGAAGCTGCTATGCTGATTTGAATTGCTGCAGGGGTCGGAATGCAAGTATTACCTCAGCTGCCCTGCCTGGCTCTGTCCTTCATATATCGATTTAACTAAACTGTAAGTGCTGAAGTTGTGAAGATTGGAGTGAGGGTGTCTGTGTGTGGAGATCCCTTCCGGATACTGTATATTGGGCCAGAGACTTTCTCCAGGCTATTCACTATCCCTCCGAGTATATTCAGTGAATAATATATGTGAGCCTAAATTGCTATCCGACACCATAATGGCGGTACCTTCAAGAGATGAGCTGGAACGCAGACGGGCGAGTGGTAGAGGCGGGAAAATCACTTGGAACGCAAGCTGGAGCTGACGAAGACGGTGCTTTTGCTGACGTGTGCTGCCTACAGTGATGTACCCATCCAAAATGGCTGACGGCTCCTAGAACGCATGGTTGAAATGCATGCGTCTTCACAAGATGGCTGCCACACGTGAGTGAGACCGGCTGACTCCTCTGAGGTGGTTGCGGTTTGAGGTGCATTGGAATCGGCACGTCAAGATTCTGTCGGGGCTGCTCATATTCCAATTGCTCCTGTCTCTTCTGATAAGACGAGCTACTGCTTGGTGCTGCTGATGTCTCTGGCTGCCGGATGATGATTGCTGTGAACGTTCTGCTTTATCTGTGGAGCTGGTTCTCTGTTCTGGAGCGCCCTCTTGTGTTCTTTGCTGGTACTGCAGGGTATATGTGATCTTTTTTCCTGCTGCCTGTTATCTGATTTTTGGTGCTGCTTCTTCACTTTCAGTGCTGAGGGGAGCGTTCTTGTGTGGATGTGGCACGGCTGACGGAGGAGTCATGGCTGGCTCATCTGCTGCTGGTCTTCCATGACCCTTGTTAGGTGAAAGAAGCCCTATTTCAACAGGAGCTGACCAGTATCTATGTTATGGGACCAGGTGGTGGAGTCTCACGGAAGAGCGTTGGCTTCCCCTGACTGCAGTGAGTGCACTTATTACAAGATATTGTGTGGTCGACACATCAGTTCTGTACATCAATGATGGCTACTGCAAAATCCTATGCAGCTTCCCTCTCCAAATTTGCTAGATCTTCAGATTCTGTTCCTGTTCAGCCCTCACATGTTACGGAGAGCCTCCCCGTATCCAAGGCTTCTGCCTCTGGTTCGCAGTCTCCAGTCACAAAAGCAGATTTTTTGGAAATCTTAAAAGAGCTCAAGCTGTTTCATCAGGATTTCTCTAAGGCAGTGAGTGATATCCGTTCTGATATAAAGTCTCTGGATGACAGGGTTACGCAGACTGAGATAAATATCGGGGAGCAAATGGACTCGTCTCTGGCCTTCCAAACTAAACTTGTTAAATTAGACCAACTATCGAAAGATCTGAAGGAAAGACAGGAGAACCTTGAAAACAGACAATCACATAATAACTTGAGAATCTTGGGCCTTCAAGAACAACCGGGAGGGACGGAGGACACGATGACTTTAGTCCAAGATTTGTATGCCTTCTGCCTACCTAATGCTCCTAAACCGGTGCGATTGGAACGAGCACATCGATCTCTGGGGGCTCATTGTTCATCTAGCTTAAAACCCAGAGCAATTATAATATGCTTCTGCTTCTTCTCCGATAAAGTGGCTCTTATGAGAAGTCTGAGGGGTAAACGTTCAGTTGTCTTCCAGGGTCAGGAACTTCAAATCTATCAGGACCTCTCTCGGTACACCCTTGAGCGTCGACGGAGCTTTAAGCCTTTAACCCAGGCATTACAGAAGAGAGAGATCTCCTACAGATGGGTTTCCCCTTTGCCCTGATCTTCGACTGGAATAACAGTGCTCAGAAAATTACTGATTTGTCGGCAGCAATGGAGTTTCTGGATATCCTGCAATATGGAGAGCGTCCGTTATGACAGAGAGGCACACATGGAGAGTGGGCGACATCACTACCAAAGCGGTGTAAGGTGCCACGTTCCCGGAAATCATCTAACTCTGACACAGACTCCAATCTACAGAAGGAGATGGACACTACTGCTCCCCCTTGAACTTGATTTTTCTTGTTTGTTTAGGGCATGGTGGGTGTACTCACTAGGGAGGGTTCTATCTGCTGCATTTGCTCTTGGGGAGATGGGTGTCTAAGGCCCTCCGCTGAGCATAAAGTTGCATGGAGGGATTAGGAAGTTAGTCTTGGGGGGGGGGGGGAGGTGTTGGGGGGATGGAGGAGGTTTGAGAGGGTGTGGTGGGAGTCTGGGGGGTAGTTAGGATAGGTTTACGTTCTGGACCATGATGGTATATCCTGGGGTTCTGACTATTGCTTTCTCTTCTGGAGCCGGGTTGTGGAGGGGGGGAAGCTGAGGAGACTCTTGTTTTCTCTTTCTCTTTTCTTTTCTCTATGGCTCATTTGGTGGCACTCATAGGGTCACCCGCGTTGAGATTGTTATCTGGCAAGTATACTTCCTGCAGTTATAGGAATGTTTGGGGATGAAGGGGGGAGGGGTGGGGGGTGGGGGTGAGTTCCGGGTTTGGGAGGTGGGTTGGGGGGGGAGCTCTGGTGACCTGAGCATATACTGGTCTTCTTTGAATTTTGAGAGTATTTTCTTTGGTTCGTTAGCATTTTCTAGGAAGGGTAGATACAATCCGGGTTCTGTGAATGGAAGAACTGGAGATGGCATTTGGGAGCAAACATTGATCAAGGCTCTGCTTTGGTTAGTCGCTTCTGGGCTCAAGATGAAACTATGGATTGTCGCTTATTCTTGGCTTTTTTTCAGATTTGGGTATGGTTAGGGCTCTTTCTTGGAATGTTCATGGTCTAAATAGCCCCGTTAAGCGCAGACGGGTGTTGGATCAGCTGTGTAGGGATCAAGCCGAGGTCATATTTCTCCAAGAAACTCATTTTTCTAAGAAGGATCCCTTTGATTCAGCTAAAGGTAAGTTCCCACAAATCTATTTAGCTAATTATTCTACCAAGAAACGAAGGGTCGCTATTCTGATGTCCACTGCCTGCCCCTTTCAACTGGTTGATAGTGTTAGTGACCCGGAGGGTCGTTTTTTGATATTGGTTGGTACTATTCAGGGTTTGACACTGACGTTCGTGAACGTGTATCTCCCTCCAACAGCGGTGAGAAGTCCTCTAGTGGATCTCTCGAGTGCGCTTCAGACCTTTTGTCAGGGACCGCTGATTGTGGGCGGTGACTTTAACTGTGTCTGCTCTGAGCTAGATCGTTCAGGGAATCGACTCTCAAAGTCCCCCTTGAGAAGGGTTTTGGAGGAGTGGGAAGCTCAGTTTGATTTGTGTGATGTGTGGAGACATCTACATGCTTTTGAGAGGGATTACACATTTTATTCGCCGGTACATCAGTGCCATTCTCGTCTTGACTGATGGCTTCTGTCTAGATCGTAGCTCTCTTGGTTGAATCAAGCGGATATAGGGACCATGGGGCCTTCTTATCATGCTATCATATCTGTTGGTCTTACCTTAGGGGAGGACGACATGTCGGCTAGGGTGTGGTCTCTTCCTAGGGAGTTATTATTTAATACTGAGTTTGCGGAAGGGGTGCGGAAATGTTGGTTGGAATATTTACAGCTAAATGACTCTTCTGACATTTCTAGAGCTCTCTTGTGGGATGCAGGGAAAGCGGTCCTATGGGGACAGCTTATTTCTTTGTCGAGTGCGTTTAAGAAACGGTTTTCAGCCCAACAGGAGATTTTATGGAAAGAAATCGCAGAGTTAGAAACAATTCATCGGAAAGGGGGTGGTAACAGGGTGTGGACATTATTGACCAGGCGTAGAGGGGAATTAGCAGCTCTGGAAGCTGATCGTACGGCGTTGCTTTTGTTGCGCACCAAACAGCGGTATTATGAGCAGGGTAATAAGGCAGGGAAGCTGCTGATGTGGCAATTAAAAAGACAGCGGCAGCGGCACCGAGTGACTGCCATTAAATCGCCACAGGGGCAAACGTTGTATCGATCCCAGGATATTGCGTCCGAGTTTGCTAGCTTCTATAAACACTTATATACTAGCGAGTTATCGGTGATTCCATCGGACATCTCGGCGTGGTTGCGAGAGGCTACTCTCCTGCAAATCTCCGCGGAAGATAGGGATCACCTAGATAGACCGTTTACTTCAGAGGAGGTCTTGTTGGCTATGAAGAATCTTAAATCTGCTAAGGCGGCAGGCCCAGATCTTTTACCTGCTGAGCTGTATAAGACTCTCCCGGATTTGTTTGTCCCAACTCTGCTCTCCGTTTTTAACGAAATTCTGATCCGGAAGACTCTCCCTGTTTTCTTTTATCAGGCGTTTATTGTTGTAATCCCAAAGGCTACTAAAGACCCTCTGTATTGCTCTAATTATCGTCTTATTTCTCACCTAAATCTAGATTACAAAATTTTTACATCCATTTTGGCTAGTCGCTTGGGAAAACTCATACCTGATATCGTTCACCCGAATCAGACTGGCTTCATTAAAAACAGATATGGGTTTGAGAACGTTCGTAGGCTGATCAATGTTTTGCAGAGACTGGCATGGAACGATGGATCATACTGCATTCTTTCGTTGGACGCTGAGAAGGCATTCAACAAAATAGAGTGGCCTTATCTTTTGCAGGTTATGTGGGAATTTGGGTTTGGGCAGATCTTTTGTACATGGCTTACAGCATTATACTCCAGTCCCCAGGTGGTGGTGTCTGTTAATGGCTCGGTTTCTTCTTCCTTTTGTCTAGGGAGAGGCACGAGACAAGGTTATCCTCTATCTCCTTTGTTTTTCGCACTTGTAATGGAACCGCTGGCAGCTCATATCAGGCTAAGAGCAGAGGACATCGGAATTTACCTCGGGTCGGAATGGCATTCTATTTCATTATACGTGGATGATACTTTGATTTATTTGAGGGAACCTTCTAGGGCTTTACCTATTGTGCTCTGTATCTTAGAACGTTTCTCCTCGGTTTCTGGTTTTACTATTAATCGCCAAAGGTCCACACTTTTGCGCTGTCTGTCCCATTCCTCTGTTGATGTTCAGGACTTTGGTGGAGATTTCCCGGTGATTGATCACTTTAAATACTTAGGCATTGTTGTTCATCGTGATATTTCGTGGCTGTATAGTTTGAATTACATTCCTCTTTTACATTCAATTCAGGCGGACTTGGAGCGATGGAGTTCTTGCTCGGTTACCTGGTTAGGTCGTATTAATAAATATAAGATGTTGATCTTACCCAGGTTGCTTTTTCTCTTTATGCAACTACCTATTGCTCTACCTCGCAAGTTTTTTCAGAAGTTGTGGATGACAATTACTAGATTTCTTTGGATGGGGAAGCGGCCGACGCTTAGTTGGCGGCTACTCAAAATGCCTCGAGGGTCTGGAGGGATGGGTCTTTCGGAATCGGAATTATACTATTCATGTATTTGTTTGAGATCACTATTACTGTGGAGAATTCATTCAAGAGTGAAATGGGCCTCGCTGGAGGCGGATTGGTTACGTCCGATCCCGTTGGAAACGGTACCCTTTCTTTCTGAGTGTAGCGAGATTCATCAGGTGAAGATGCATGTGTTTATTGGGCCCTGTTGGTTGGCGTGGCGGCGGGTCTGTAAACAGGCAGGGGTTTCTACTTCCCAATCGCCCTTTATTGTCTTGGGGGTTTTGGGCTTTATACGTGATATGTTCAAGGGATCGAATCTGGATTTATTAGCGGTCAGATTATCATCTTTGTATGTACATTTGCGACCTGCTACTAAGCGAGGATTAGAGGAACACCTAGGTCGCTCCCTATCTCCGTTTCAGTATCTGCAAATCTCTCACTGCTTGACTACTCAATTCTCGGTGACCAAATTATCTCGGCATCCTCGAGGTTGGGAGCAAGATCTTTTTATATCTCAAAAACTTAAGGCGTTCATAGCTCGGTTGTACAGGCATGTGATAACTGACATTGCAGCCCCATCAATTCTGAAGCTTCCCCAACAACGTTGGGCGGCAACTCTACCGGGTAAGGAGCAGGAGTTCTGGCTAGAAGTATACTCTTATTCACACTCATGTTCCATCTCGTTGGGGTTACTACATACACAACTTCGGATTCTTTATCGCTTAAATATTACGCCGGTTGATCTGTTTCTCTGGCGGAGACTGATGATCCGCTATGTTGGAGATTGTGTGGACGACAGGGCACTTTTGATCATATGTGCTGGTTGTGTCCATACATTCAGAGATATTGGCGGAGAGTAACGGGACATATTGCGGTAAAATTGCAGGTGACTCTCCCCGTCGAGATGTAGTCTTGTTTATTGGTGATGTGCCCGGATTTCCCTTCCCGGCTTCCTCTCCGAAGACTGGTGCAGTCGTTTCTTTTGGCAGCCTGATCGGTGTTGGCTCGTTTCTGGAAACGAAGTAGAGCGCCCTCTTTTATTGAATGGTGTGATAAGTGCTGGGAAATGTACCGGTTGGAAAAAATGACTGCTTCAATTCACGGTCGTCCATTTATAGAAGAGAATCTCTGGAGCTTAGTGTTTCAAGAGGACACTTGAAGGTCTGCCGGCCTGTTTCTGCTGGGAGGTCTGGGAGGTTTCTTCTCTTGGAAGGGGTTGGATGTAGGATTTGTTCTTTCTGTTTCTGCTTTGCTTTCCTTTCTTCTCCTTCTTTCCTCCCTTATCTCGGGAGGAGGTGCTAGGTCAACCGATTTGGGTGGGGGGGAGGGAAGTAGGGAGGGGATGAGATGGGATTGGGATCATGGGGGGGGAGGGGGGTTATAGGAGCAGAGTTTGGCATTTCCCTCTGCTTATTCAAGCATGGTGGGTACCTTCTACTTTTACGGTTTGGAAGAGTTCGGAAATTGTAGTTACTTGTTCCACATCTCACAAGACTGTTTTGGTCTGCTTTAGTCCGGGATGTCCTGATTTGATTGATCTGTTCTGTATTGTTTTACTGTATGTAATTACACTTCTGTATTTGTCTACCTTTGATTCTTTAATGTAGAGGACCCCCCTTTATTCTAATTTGTGTGGTAAGGGAGGGGAGGGATTCTGAATACAGGGATGGTTAATTTTTGCTGCCTGATATTTGCTTTGGGGATTTGATAGTTATACTGGCCAATGTAACGGATTTGTTATCATACCTTACTATTTCCTGGCTGGTTGGTCATGTTCCAGGGGAATGGAGAATGTATTACCTTGTTGTGTTTTAAGGTATTGGACTGTATGTTATCGCACTTTGCTCAATAAAATTTCTTACACAAAAAAAAGGCAAGCTTTGTATGAATGGACTTCAATAACCACAATCTTTTGCAAGACAGTTAATTTGCATACTTGCCAAGATGGTGGTACCTTCATAACAAGCACCCCCTTTTACATTGTATACCTCTGTCTTCCTTAGCTCCTTCAAGTCTGCTACTCTAGCCTCCAGAGATCAGACTCATTCCCTGAGAGCAAAGAGCTGCTTGTACCTTGTACACACATAAGACTTTTCACTAACTGGGAGAAAATTGTACATGTGACACACAATGGAAAAGACTGAATAGCCCTCATCTTGCTGCTGGACTGCTTTCTGTATCTTATTTTTAGAGTTGTGTTAAGATATTAAAGTTTTTTACTTAATGTTTTTTGTAACTTAATTTTTATTGAAAAACAAATAGAAACTCCATAACATCATCTTCCATTACTACAGTACAAGTAGCTGAGAAATCGTAAAAAATCACAAAATACAAGATCACAAAATATAAGATCCAACAGCCCAGTGCCAAGTAGCCAATCTCCCCCCTAAATACAATGCTATGCTATACAACAGTTAATGCAGTAATAATTATGTAATAGGCAGCTCCCTTAGAACAATGCAACATTATCTCTCAGTCTACTCCCTTCTCCCATCACTGAACCTTCCCCCTCCCCCCTCTCTCTACAATTCCTAGCAACCCTTCGACCACCAGACAGTAAACATTGGCCAGACAGGGTCCCATATATAGGCCACATAGCCCACTTTCCCCCATTTTCATCCTTACCAGATCTCACCTCCTCTCCTCAGTTACCCCCACCCTCCCCATGGTTCTCTGATTCAGCTCCTAAAAGGCCTGCTGAGAATTTTAGTCTGAATCATAAACCCATTCTGAATCATAAAGCTCCCTTTCCCCCCTTTTGCAGTTTTCCATCAGATATATGTTGTCTATCCATTATGGAAGTGATTTCTCCCATGCGAAACAAATACTCCATACGACCTAAGATCCTGCCACTTTTGGTCCCTGAGCCACCTTCCATTCACACACTATTTCCATTCGCACCCCAGTGGCCAACAGTTTGAGTAGATAACCCACATCTCCCCCTTCCCCATCCCCCCAGTCATTCAGCAAAACCTCATGCAGTCCCAGGGGTCCAACCCACCCCACCATTTCCTTTGCTGTTTTCCTCAACCACCGCCAGGTCCACTGAATGACCAGACAGTGCCACCATACATGTATACAATCTCCCACTTCCGCACAACCCTTCCAGCACAAAGGACTCAAACCCTCACCTATCCTATGAAGTTGGGAAGGGGTAACATATATGCGATAAAGCATTTTATAACAGTGTTCTTGTATTGTCACCGATATGGAGGGGACCCTGGTAGCCACATGTATCCTTTCCCACCTGTCCTCATCCCAGTGCCCCCTCAGAGCTTTCTCCCATGCTTCCTAATACATCACCTGGCCCTCACAACTCCCCAGGCCTTTATATATTTTTGAGATTAACCCCTTGGTGTGGCTCCCCAGCCTATATAACTTTTCAAACTCTAGTTCAGCCTTGCCTAACGAGGCCCTCCTCCTTCTCTGTCCTAGAAAGTGTGCCAACTAATAATAGCTTTACCAGTCCCCCCTCTCCAGAGCATGTTCCTGCCGGAGCTTCTTAAACATTTTTAACTGCCTCCCATTGTGAGCACCTGTCCCATATATTGTAGCCCCAGGGTGGTCCACCCGTTCTAAACCCCTTGCATATAACAATATGCTGTAACCATAAGATACTCCCCTCTCCCACCAGCCTATCTCTTGCCTGCCACCATATTCGTAATGTAAGTTCTACAAAGGGGTGGACCCAATATTCCTCTCCCTCATGTCCCTTTGACTGTCACAATCTATCTATCAGTGGAACTGCCCCCACCAGTTCTTGCTCAATTCGTCCCTACTAGCACCTCTCCTGTCCCAACTGCCACCCTATTATTGCCTTCAACTGCACCGCCCTATAGTATATGCCTGCCTCATTCTGCCTTTGAAAGAGCACCTCCCTCCATACCCTGGGGGAACTGCACCGCCATATAGATGAGAAGATCCTTCTCTGAAGAAGGTGAAGCATCTGCAATGGTACTTCAATAGGAAGGGAAAGAAACATAAACAACAATCGCCACAGAATATTATTTTTTTACTATAGTTATACTGCCAAACCAAAAAAAGCAGGGCTTATCCCACCACACCAAATCATTCAGAATCCACTGGACCAGTGAGTCAAAGTTAAATTTCTATAGGTCTCTCCAGTCACGGCCCACCTGAACTTCTAGGTAACGAAGGTGATTTTTCACCCATTGAAATGGAAGTGCACCCCGCAATATCTCCTCCAACCCGGGCTCCATATAGAGTTTAATTATCTCTGTTTTCCCCTTGTTCATCTTATAGCCGGATACTGCACTGTACTGATGAATCTCTGTCAATAAGTTGGGCAGGGAGGTAAGTGGCCGGCTCAGCATGTAGATCACGTCATCCGCAATCAGAGAGATTTTATATTCCTGTTGCCCCACTGGAATCCCCTTGACATCCAGTTGTTGTCGAACCTGTTCCGCCAAAGGTTCTATAACCAGGGCAGACAATGGACATCCCTGCCAGGTTCCTCTCCCCAACAGAAATTCCTCTGAATATGAGCCATTAATCCAAATATGTGCCTTTGAATTCCTATCCAGGGCTTGCATACAACTCCTAAAGTTATCGCCCATCCCCATCTCCTTGAGCACCGCAAACATAAAATTCCATTTGACCCTGTTGAATGCTTTTTCTGCATCAACTGCCATGAGGAGAGAGGTCAATCTCTCCTCCTGGGCCTTCCAGATCAGGTTAAGGAGTTTCCAAATATTGTCACTAGGCTGTCTCCCTGGTATAAATCCAGACTGATCTTCTCGGATCAACTTTGGGAGAAATCGCTGCAGTCGACCTGCCAATATCTTCACAACAGACCAACTTTGGGAGAAATCGCTGCAGTCTACTCACTAATATCTTCACATATATCTTAGCATCAAAGATGATTAGTGATATATGCTCGGGCAATTGCCCCCCTGTCAGCACCCCATTGAATAACCACATTAATTCTGGCCCCAGCTCCAACTGAAATTATTTTGTAGAATGTAGCTGTCAAGCCATCAATCCTTAGAGCCTTCCCCTCCCTAAGACCCTTAATAGCTTGAATCACTTCCCCTCCCTCTATCTCACGGTCAAGCCAGTGACTCTCTCCAACCTCCAGTCGCTGAAATCCCTTCCCTTTCAAATACAACTCCACCCCCCTTGATCCCCTGCTGCTCTGTCCAATAAAGCTTCCTATATAATTCCCCAAACACTTCCAAAATGTTAGCCATACCAAATTCCCACTGCCCTTGCCCATTCTTAATTTTTAGTGTTTGTTGCAGCCTTCTCCATTCTCAAAGTTTATGGGTGAGGTACCAATAGCAAAAAAGTTATATTTTAACTTAGTCTGTTGGAAGGCCAACTCTTCTGCCTGTAGTCTATCGAGCACTCCCCATATGTCCCCAATTCGATGTACAAATCATTTCCCTCTCCTGTTTTTATGAAGGTCAATGAGATGCCGCAGTTGCCTCTGAAATTACTCCTTCCTCTGTTCCTTTTGACGTTTCTTCCAGACTGCCAAGAAAATAAACATAGAAACATAGAAATATGATGACAGAAAAAGACCACATGGCCTATCTAGTCTGTCCTTCCATATCAACAACTACAACAGTCCCCTTTTTACCTTTGGAGATCCTCTTTGTTTGTCCTATGCTTTTTTGAATTCAGTTACTGTCCTCATCTCTACCACCTCCACTGGGAGACTATTCCACAGATACACTACTCTTTCCGTAAAGAAATATTTCCGCATATCACTCCTGAATCTATCCCCTTTCACCCTCATCCCATATCCCCTCGAAGCAGAACTTGCTTTCAATTGAAAGAGGCTCTCTCCCTGAACATTTATGCCACGGAGATATTTAAACATCTCAATCATATCACCTCTATCCCGCCTTTCCTCTAAGGTGTACATATTAAGATCCTTAAGTCTGTCCTCATTTGCTTTATAATGAAGACCACTAATCATTTTAGTAGCCACCCTCTGTACTGACTCCATCCTGTTTACATCCTTTTGGAGGTGCGGTCTCCAGAATTGCACACTATACTCCAAATGAGGTCACACCAAAGACTTATACAGAGGCATTATCACCTCCTTTTTTCTGCTAGCCATTCCTCTCCGTATGCACCCAAGCATCCTTCTAGTTTTTGCCATTGCCTTTTCTACCTGTTTAGCTACTTTAAGATCATCAGACACAACCACGCCTAGGTCCCGCTCTTCTTTAGTGGACAAAAGTACTTCACCCCCTATACTATATTGCTCCCTTGGATTGCTGCAGCCCTAATGTATGACCTTACATTTTTTAACATTAAATCCCAGCTGCCAAATTCTAGACCATTCTTCAAGCTTAGCTAGATCCCTCCTCATGTTATCTACACCTTCCTGGGTGTCTACTCTATTGCAGATTTTGGTATCATCCACAAAGAGGCAAACCTTACCCGACAGCCCTTCCGCTATATCACTAACAAAGATGTTAAAAAGAATCGGACCAAGGACAGATCCCTGGGGCACACCACTGGCAACATCCCTCTCCTCAGAGTGAGCTCCATTTACCTGTACTCTTTGTCGCCTCCCACCCAACCAATTTCTAACCCAAGCAGTAACTTTAGGGTCCATCCCTAGGGTGCTCAGTTTGTTTATAAGTCGTCTGTGAGGAACAGTGTCAAAGACTATCTCCAGGAACAAGCAGGAGTGAGTCTTCACATATGGGTATTGTCGGTACCGACGGAGCCTGCGCGGGAACACTCCCCAGCGTCCAAAAGGAAAGCTTTTGGGAGCATCCCACAGTGCCTGCGTGCTGCCTTCCCGCCTTTCCTAACCGCCTCTCTCCAGTTCTTCTTTTCCACGGAGCCAGCAGGTCGTGTTCCTGTCACCGCTGAAGAATTTCTTTATTTTATTTTATTTCTTTGGTCGCGCGTCTGCCTTCTCGACGCTAGACCGGTACTGCCGGTCTTTTCTTTCTTATTCTAAAAAAAAACAAAAAACCTACTGTTTTTCTCACTTCAGTGCATTTTCTTCTTTGATCTTAGGCCTAGGAGATTTTTCCTCATGGAATAGCCCGCCTCTGGGTTTAAAAAATGCACGAAGTGCAGCGGCACTATTTCTGTCACCGACACCCATGAATGGTGTCTAAAATGTTTAGCTCCTGACTGCTCCATTACGGATTGTGAGTCCTGTTCCATGATGTCTAAAAGAGGTCTACAGAATTGAGCAGCCAAGCTCAGTACCCTGTTTCCCTCTGATGCAGCTTCGGTTGCATCAACGTCTTCCAGGGCTTCTTCTTCCTCACATGGATCTCAGGTAACCAAACTTAAGTCCAGCCAGTCCTCGAAGGGTAAATCTCCCTCTAAGTATCGAGATGCTCCCGGGCTTGCTCTCGAGGAATCCGCACCGGCAAAATTACCCCGGCGGGAGGCTCCGGCTTCCAAAGCTTTATCTATGGGGTCACAGGTTGACATTGATAGCACGGCCTCGACCGATCACCTGTTGCCATGTTCTGGGGTACCGGTGGTTCCCACTGGTACCAACATCCAGACATTGGTTGCGTCGATGGATCAGAATATCCTGACCATGCAGCGTGCCATCACGGCATTCATACAAGCTGCGACGCCTTCGGTACCGCAACAAACTCTGTTGCCGGTACCGACTCCGGCACCGGTACAGACATCGGTTCTGGTGCCGGTACCGATTGCATTGACATCCGCTTCGGTGTCGACTGCAGCGGTACACTGTTCTGTGATGCCCATCGGTACCGAATCGGTACCGATCACTCCTGATGTCGATACCACTCGGTACGTGTATTGGGCTCTGCAGGAGCATCCAGACAGGCGATACTTCTATTCCTATGAAGACTCTGATGAATCAGAGGTCTCTGTCGAAGCATCGGTGATCCATCCTCAGGAGCCCTCTTCTCCAAAAAGGAGAATGTCTCCTCCAGAGGACTTGTCTTTTCAAGACTTCATTAGGGAAGTGGCCAGGGGCCTTTCCATCTCAGTGGCCCCTGAAACAGAGCCTAGAGCCAAAAAATTAGATATTTTACAATATCCTAAGGCTCCTAAAGAGGCAGCCACTTTACCAATACATGAGATTCTTTATGATCACATGTTGGGCATATGGGAGACTCCTCTCACCACTTCCCCTCATTCTCGCAGGTTGGACACCATGTATCGTGTTCCTCCTTGTCCTGGCTTCTATAAGACTCAGCTTCCTCACCACTCCATTGTGGTGAAGTCTGCTATGAAGAAGATAAAGAGTACAAAAAGGCACTATTCTGCTCTTCCAGGAAGAGAATGCAGAACCTTAGATGCTTTTGGCAGGAGAATTTTCCAGGCCAGTATGCTTGTTGCCAGAATCAACTCCTATAGTCTCTATATGGGGATGTTCCTAAAAGAAGTTACAGATCACCTGCAAACTTTATCTCCTTTTATTTCAGAAGATAAAAGGGAAGAGTTCCTCACCTGGCTCAAACATGCCCAGGATATTTCCAAGTTTTCCAACCGTGCAGCCTTTGACTTTTTTGAAGGTGCCAGCAGAGCCTCGGCCATTGCCGTAGGTGCACGCAGAGTTGCTTGGTTACAAGCTTCTGATTTGGAACCCTGGGTTCAAGATGGACTAGGAAACCTTCCTTGTACAGGTGAAAACCTTTTTGGCAAAGATTGGCAAGCAAAGGCCACCCAGATGGATGCTGAAAATTCTGCTTTAGATAGACTTTCAAAATCTACTTCTGCTCCTTTTAAGAAAAGTTTGTTCAAAAAGGGTTTTTTTTTCCCAAAAAAGGGAAATATTATTCTGCTTATGGTCAGCAGTCATCTTCTGCAGATCGTTTTGCTACAAAGAGACATCAACAACCGAAACAGGCCAAGCCTAAGGCTGCTAGGACTGCTACAGCCCAACAGCCTCAGCCTCCTCAGGGCCTTTGACTTACAACTAGAGAGCTTAGCCTTTCTGGCTCTAGAACATCCAGAGCCTCTCACCATTCCAGGAAGGTTGGCTTACTTTGCTCCCAGGTGGGAACAAATCACAGCAGAGCAATGGACCCTCTCCATCATAAGGGAGGGGTACAAGCTTCATTTCTTAAACCTTCCTCCTCACACCATGGTGAGACAGTTCAATTCTCAGACATCTCTCCTCGACCTTCTGGGTCAGGAGATTACTACCCTTCTTGCCCAAGGGGCAATAGAAGAAGTACCCCTTTTTCAATAGGGCTCAGGGTTCTACTCCCCCTACTTTCTTATCCCAAAGAAAACAGGGGGCTACAGACCCATATTAGATCTCAGAGAATTGAACAAGTTTCTATGCAAGGAGAAATTCAAGATGATTTCTCTCGGTACTCTCCTTCCATACCTTCAGAGTCAGGATTGGCTTTGCTCTCTAGACCTCAAGGATGCGTACACCCATGTCCTCATCCATCCAACACACAGAAGGTTCCTTCGGTTCCTTTATCAAGGGAAGCACTACCAATACAGAGTGTTTCCTTTCGGTCTGGCCTCTGCACCAAGGGTGTTCACAAAATGCATGGCAGTAGTAGCTGCATTTCTACGCACTCTAGGGATATTTGTATTCCCATATCTGGACGACTGGCTCGTCCGAGCTCCATCCCAGTCAGAGGCCCAGACTTCTCTAACCTGCACAAGGCGTATCCTTCAGTATCTGGGACTTGTAATAAACATTCCAAAATCCCATCTCACCCCTACTCAGTCTCTAGAGTTCATAGGGGCCTCGCTGGATACCACAACTGCAAGGGCCTATCTTCCCCAGGCCCGTTGCCTACGCTTGGTGCAGTTAGCCTCACAAATTCAGTTAAAATCCCATTTAACTGCTCGAGAGATGTTACAACTGTTAGGCCACATGGCATCCACTGTGCATGTGGTTCCTTACGCTCGCCTTCACATGAGGGCAGCTCAGTGGACTCTGTCCACCCAATGGACCCAGGCATCAGGTTGCCTGTCAGACAAAATAGCAACCTCCAGTCGCCTCTTTTGGTCCCTCCAGTGGTGGAAGTCCACTCAAAATCTGTTGCTGGGGTCCCCCTTTCAACAGGGGTTACCCCAAGCATCCCTTACAACAGATGCCTCTCCAAGAGGTTGGGGAGCTCATCTTCAAGATCTCTCCACTCAAGGCATCTGGTCTTTACAGGAGACATCTCTACATATCAATCTCTTAGAGCTCAGAGCAATTTTTCTAACTCTCAGAGTCTTCCACACCCTGCTCAGCTACAAGACTTTCCTCATCCACACGGACAACCAAGTAGCCATGTTCTACGTGAACAAGCAGGGCGGAACTGGCTCTCTGTCACTTTGCAACAAAGCTCTGAGATTGAGGGCCTTCGCCAGAGAGCATCAAATTCATCTCATGGCAGTGTATCTTCCAGGGGTTCAAAACTCTTGGGCAGACAGACTCAGTCGAGTTCTGTTTCCACACAAATGGTCCCTCCATGGGGACCAGATAGCCAGGATCTTCCGAATTTGGGGAACCCGGACATAGACCTCTTTGCAAGTCCGTGGAATGCCAAACTTCCCCGGTTCTGTTCCAGGATTCCGTGTCAGGGAGTTCAGGCCAGGGATGCCTTCCTCCTTCATTGGGGGCAAGACTTCCTCTATGCCTTTCCACCCATTCCCCTAATTCCCAAGACACTCTTCAAACTTCAGAGAGACAAGGGGTCTATGATCCTCATAGCACCACATTGGCCACGTCAAGTGTGGTACCCTCTACTTCTGCATCTCTCTCAAGCTCCCTCCCTGGACTTGGGATCTGCTCCAGACCTCCTGTCCCAGGAGGAGGGAACGTTGTGCACCCAAATCCCCAGTCTCTTCACCTCAGAGCCTGGTTGCTGAAGGCCTAGACCTTCAAGATTTGCATCTTTCTCAGCAAGTGAAGGATATCCTTCATGCTTCCAGAAAGCCTTCCACTAGATGTTTCTATGCTTTTAAATGGAAAGGATTTACCATTTGGTGTGCAGAGAAGGGTCTTAACCCTCTTGCAATACCTCTGAATTCTTTACTAGAGTATTTGCTGCATTTATCCCATGCAGGCCTTAAAACGAATTCAGTAAGAGTCCATTTGAGTGCTATTGCAGCATCCCTTAAGCCTCTCAATGGACAGCCTATTTCCTCTCATCCTCTTATTGCAAGACTCATGAGAGGCCTTCTTTTAACTAAACCTCCCATTAGACCACCTCCAGTGGCATGGGATTTGAATTTGGTTCTTGGCCAGCTTATAAAGCCACCCTTTGAACCCTTAGCCACTACCTCCTTGAAATTCCTTTCCTGGAAGATTATTTTTTCTCATTGCAGTCACCTCAGCTCGCCGTATCAGTGAGCTGCAAGCCTTGGTGGCTAATCCTCCTTATACAAGGTTCCATCATGACTTTTCATCTGAACCAGGTGGTGTATTTACCTGTTTTTTTTTCCAGGACCTCATGCATCAATTGCAGAGAGGAATCTTCATACCCTGGATTGTAAGAGAGCACTTGCTTTTTACTTACAAAGGACACAGCAACATAGAAAGTCCTTTCAATTATTTGTTGCTTTTGATCCCTCTCTTTTAGGATTTCCAGTCTCTAAGAGAACTCTGTCCAATTGGATTGCTCAGTGTATTTCCTTCGCCTACCAGAGTAAGAACCTTTCTCTGGAAGGCCATGTCACAGCTCACAAGGTGAGGGCCATGGCAGCTTCTATGGCTCATCTAAACTCTGTGTCCATCGACCAAATCTGTCGAGCGGCCACCTGGGCCTCAGTTCATACCTTTACAGCCCATTACTGCTTGGACAAGGACTCCCGCCGGGATGCCTTGTTTGGTCAGGCTGTTCTCAAACACCTGTTCCATACCTAATCAACTCCTACCCTCCATCCCTGGTTGGATGCCCTAGATCCATGAGGGTGAGGTGGAGCCCTTATCAGGGACTCACAACCTTTGGGATCTCCCTGGCATCTCTAGCTGGGGAGTCCTCATATGTGAAGACTCATTCCTGCTTGTTCCTGGAGATAGCACAGTTACTTACCTGTAACAGGTGATCTCTGGGAACAGCAGGAATAAGTCTTCACAACCCACCCACCTCCCCTAGGAGTTGTATCTCTCTATCTATCTTTCCTTTCCTTTCTCTCTCTCTCTTTGTCTCAGCTTAAAACTCGAACTGGAGAGAGGCGGTTAGGAAAGGCGGAAGGCAGCCCACAGGTGCTGTGGGATGCTCCCAAAAGCTTTCCTTTTGGACGCTGGGGAGTGTTCCCACACAGGCTCCATCGGTACCGACGATACCCATATGTGAAGACTTATTCCTGCTGTTCCCAGAGATCACCTGTTACAGGTAAGTAACTGTGCTTTACTGAAATCTAAATACACCACATCTAGGGCTCTCCCTCGGTCCAACTCCCTGGTCACCCAGTCAAAGAAATCAATCAGATTTGTTTGACAAGACCTGCCTCTGGTGAATCCATGCTGCCTCGGATCCTGTAATCTGCTGGACTCCAGAAACCTCACTATTTTCTCTTTCAGCAGCGTTTCCAATAATTTACTCACCACCGAAGTTAAACTAACCGGCCTGTAGTTTTCAACCACATCCTTACTTCCGCTTTAGTGTAAAGCAGGGGTCTCAAACACGCGGCCCGCGAGAGACCCTTGTGCGGCCCGCGATGCATAGGGGGGAAAAAAAAACCCGGCTTCTGCTGCTGCTGCCGCCGCTGCCGTGGCCGGCAATAGCAGCAATATCGCAAGTCCCGCGGGCTCCCCCCCACCCGGCAGATCCCTTCCTGCTTGCCTGCCAATGCTGCCAGTTCTCCGCTTCGGCTTTCAGAGCCGCGAAGGGAGACCTTCTCCCTCGCGACTCTGTTAAGCTCGCCGGGGCAGATGGGAAATTTCCCATCTGCCCCAGCGGGCTTAACAGAGTCACGAGGGAGAAGGTCTCCCTTTGCGGCTCTGAAAGCCGAAGCGGAGAACTGGCAGGCAAGCAGGAAGGGATCTGCCGGGTGGGGGGGGGGGGGGGCCCGCGGGACTTGCGATATTGCTGCTATTGCCGGCCACGGCAGCGGCGGCAGCAGCAGCAGAAGCCGGATTTTTTTTAAAGTTTAATTTTCCCGGGGGGGGGGAGCAGGACTTGATGGGGGGGGGGAGCAGGACTTGATGTGTGGCTGGGGGGGAGCAGGACTTGATGTGTGGGGGGGGAGCAGGACTTGATGTGGGGGGGGGAGCAGGACTTGTGGGGGGGGAGCAGGACTTGATGGGGGCTGGGGGGGGGTAGTACTGAAAATGGGGTGATGGGGGTTAGGACTGGTAATGGACAGATGGGGGTTAGGACTGGAGGTGGTCTGACTGGGGGCCTAAGACTGAAAATGGGGTTATGGGGGGGCTAAGAATGAAGATGGGGCGATGGAAGGGTTAGGCCTGGAAGTGGGCTGTTGGGGGGCTTAGGACCGATAATGGGCTGGGGGGGGGGCTAGAACTGGTAATGGACTGGGGGGGGTGCTATGACTGGAAATGGGCCGAGTAGAAGGGGGAGCTTGAACTGCAAATAGCTGATGGGGACAGGGTCTTGGAATGGTAATGGGCTGAGTGGAAGGGGGCTTGGAATGGAAATGGTCTGATGGGGAGGGGGGCTTGGAAAGGAAATGGGCTGTGAGGGGAGGGAGCTAGGACTGGAAATGGGCTGATGATGCGGGGACTAGAAGGGAGCGGATGCTGGGTTGGGCAGGAGCTAGAAGGGAGTTGATGTTGGGGGACGATTAGAATGGGATGGGGCTGGGAGAGTGAAATGGAGAGGGGAAATATATTTTGTGTGGGAGGGAAGAAAAATCTACAATTGGCCGGGTATTGGGAGAGTAAGTGGGGATTGAGGATGGAGGGGTAAAATTTGAGTGGATGAAATAGGAATGAGGAAAGAGCAAAAGGAGAATGATTAGTATGTTAAAGCAGATGTAGAGAGAATGGAAAAAAACTAGGAAAGAAGAAAGGAGAAATGGACAGCAGACGATGGAGAGTTAGCAGAAGACACAAAGAAACCAGAAGAAAGTGACTGGAACAATTGCAACTGAAAAAAAAATGCACAAAAGGTAGAAAAATATCTCTTTATTTTGAATTTATTAACTGAAATATGTCAGCTCTTGGAAATGTGCATCTTTAACGTCTGCACTTTATTTAATACAAGAGGAAATCAATGTATAGTTTTATTTCTACAGTGTTGTACATTCTAAGTTTGGCTTTTGGGGTTCCCAGTTTAATTGTCTTCCTGTTTCTAAATTGTGATTCCTTGTTTGGTGATGGTGTATGTTCTGCATGTGTAACTGAGCTGAGGTATTCTGTTTATGTAATTCCTATTTGACATTGCCACTTGTTCTCTTTCCCGAGTAGGTCATGTATTGTTATTCTCTGAAATGTGTTGATTTAATATTTGCAGTGTTGCCTTTTGATAGTTAGGGTATGGTGCTTTGTGAGTCCTGGTAGTGCTGTTAGGACACGGCAGGTTTGCTATGGGTTCTAAATGGGCAGTGTTTCTAGTAGTTCCTAATGTGCCTGGCGGTTGGCACTGGTTTATAGTAATGTAGAAATCTTTTAGTCTTTCTTTATCCATACACTCATTAAGAGGCATGTTTACTAAAAGTTAGTGTATGGTAACATTATGCAAATATTTATGCAAATGATGCCCTTATGCAAATGAGGCCTGCGTCTTGTGCGGCCCCCGGGTTACTCTACAAGTCCTCATTTGGCCCTCAAAGCAATTTGAGTTTGAGACCCCTGGTGTAAAGGCACCACATGAGCCCTGTAGGGTAAAATATAGGCGTTTCAGGCATTTTTATTTTATCTGCAATAAAGGTTCCATCTTTATTACCACGGTTTAGTACTGGGTAAAATAGGGGGGCAGGGTTGGCAGGAGCCACAGCTGGGACTTGAACTTGTGACATTCTGTTCCTGAACACACTGGCTGTGTGTACTGCACCACACTGATTCCACAGGGACAAATTATTCCCTGGGGATACCATGCAGTGCACGGCACCCACCTAAACGGGGCTTGGCCATGGTCTGCTGTGGGCAGATGCCACTGCCCCCCTCCGCCACCAGCACCCCTCCGCCACCATGCTGCCATGTCATTATGCCGGTGGTGCACAGTCCCACGCCATCCAGTGTGCTGGTAGGCAGTTGCCTATGGTGTGGGTTCTCGGGAAGGGGTGCCTACATGGACATGCACGCTTTCACCCGGCACCACCTGCCAATGTTATGTGCCCTTGGGGGTACCTGCAGGGTAATATCCCCTATGACACTGTGGGACACACACTTGTGCTCATGTTGGACCCTTGTCAGTTGCTGTCTTGCTGCTTTACAGTTTCGGCATTCCTATGTGCCACTTAGGCATCTGCCTAGTCTGCACTGTGCCCCAGCTGGACCACAGCATGTGCCGCCTGCAGCCCCCTGTATCCCATTTACAGCATCAGTACAGTTTCCCTTTCCTACATGCCCACTCTGCTGTTGCTGAATATGTGCAGGCCATAACAAACCTGCCCAGAATAAATGACAGAAACCCTGCTCAGCGCTATTTCAATGTGGGATCATTCACTTGTAGGGGGACAGAGCATAGACCCTTCCAAACATGATATCTTAATTTATACGCTTTGTCAGTATTGTTGCTTTATGTTTATCATTAATATCAGTATTGACCAGCTTGGTTATTGGGATTTTAGATGTGGTTGTGGTCCTTTTATATGTTTATTTGCCTCTTTGTTCCCTGCACATGTATCAAAACTATCACTTTTCTGGATTTCCCTGCATTTGCTGCACACTGCTGACTGAAAGGGGTATGTTTACTAAACCGTCTTAATGTCGCAGCGGTGGTATTATCGCACGATAAGTGACACCATTGCACGATAATCATGCGATAATGTCACTTAGCGCGCGATAATGACAGCGCGCGATAAGGCAGTGGCAGCGTTAAGGCACACTAACGCTGTGAAATCTGGGTCTGAAGGGTGGAGTAAGGCTTCCCAGAGGGCGGAGAGAAGGGGTCAATGGGCGGAGAGTGGGAGGGGAGAGGCTCCAGGAACACTAACGCTGTGAAATACGGGTCTGAACAATAACACCAGTGAAACCCTCGCGTTAAGGCACATTTGCAGGAAAGAGAAACCCTTTCAGTCAGCATCGTGCCGTGCTGAGGCAGTGTGTTCCTGCAGCTCAGCAAGGATGGTGGCCATGCTTGTTGGAGGGGTGGCTTCTGTCCCTGGCGCCTGCATGAGGTGGAGGTTTCCTTCGAACTCCGAGCCCTCTCAGCCCTGTGTGTAGCTGCCTGTGGCGGTGACTTCTGGGGGCGTGTCCTCTGCCTCAGCCTCCATGTGGGTCCCTGGCGTCCGTTCCCCATCACTGGTGCTGCCCCCGGACATAGAAACATAGAAACATGATGACAGAAAAAGACCACATGGCCTATCTAGTCTGTCCTTCCATATCAACAACTACAACTGTCCACTTTTTACCTTTAGAGATCCTCTGTGTTGGTCCCATGCTTTTTTGAATTCAGTTACTGTCCTCATCTCTACCACCTCCACTGGGAGACTATTCCATGGATCCACTACTCTTTCCATAAAGAAATATTTCCGCATGTCACTCCTGAATCTATCTCCCTTCACCCTCATCCCATGTCCCCTCGTAGCAGAACTTGCTTTCAATTGAAAGAGGCTCTCTCCTGAACATTTATGCCACGGAGGTATTTAAACATCTCAATCATATCACCTCTATCCCGCCTTTCCTCTAAGGTGTACATATTAAGATCCTTAAGTCTGTCCTCATATGCTTTATAATGAAGACCACTAATAATTTTAGTAGCCACCCTCTGCACCGACTCCATCCTGTTCACATCCTTTTGAAGGTGCGGTCTCCAGAATTGCAAACTATACTCCAAATGAGGTCGCACCAAAGACTTATACAGAGGCATTATCACCTCCTTTTTTCTGCTAGCCATTCCTCTCCGTATGCACCCAAGCATCCTTCTAGCTTTTGCTGTCGCCTTTTCTACCTGTTTAGCTACTTTAAGATCATCAGACACAACCACGCCTAGGTCCCGCTCTTCTTTATGGACAAAAGTACTTCACCTCCTATACTGTATTGCTCCCTTGGATTACTGCAGCCCAAATGCATGACCTTATATTTTTTAACATTAAATCCCAGCTGCCAAATTCTAGACCATTCTTCAAGCTTAGCTAGATCCCTTCTCATGTTATCTACACCTTCCTGGGTGTCTACTCTATTGCAGATTTTGGTATCATCCGCAAAGAGGCAAACCTTACCCGACAGCCCTTCCGCTATATCACTAACAAAGATGTTAAAAAGAATTGGACCAAGGACAGATCCCTGGGGCACACCACTGGTAACATCCTTCTCCTCAGAGTGAGCTCCATTTACTTGTACTCTTTGTCGCCTCCCACCCAACCAATTTCTAACCCAAGCAGTAGCTTTAGGGTCCATCCCTACGGTGCTCAGTTTGTTTATAAGTCGTCTGTGAGGAACAGTGTCAAAGGCTTTACTGAAATCTAAATACACCACATCTAGAGCTCTCCCTCGGTCCAACTCCCTGGTCACCCAGTCAAAGAAATCAATCAGATTTGTCTGACAAGACCTGCCTCTGGTGAATCCATGCTGCCTCGGATCCTGTAATCCGCTGGACTCCAGAAACCTCACTATTTTCTCTTTCAGCAGCGTTTGCAATAATTTACTCATCACTGAAGTTAAACTAACCGGCCTGTAGTTTTCAACCACATCCTTACTTCCGCTTTTGTGTAAAGGCACCACATGAGCCTCTCTCCAGTCCTTTGGCACCACTCCCGACTCCAATGAGGCATTGAAAAGGTCAGTCAGTGGAGCTGCTAGAATGACCCAAAGTTCCCTCAGTATTCTAGGGTGTATCCCATCCGGTCCCATCGCTTTGTCTACTTTAATTTGAGCTAGTTTCTCACGAACACAGTCTTCTGAAAATTGTTCAAGATGTCCCTCGCTTCTGTTCCTATTTGTGGGTGTTTTCTGAAGTCCTGCTCCTGGTTCTTCATCTGTGAACACAGAACAAAAATATTTGTTAAGCAATTCCGCTTTATCCTTCTCAGCTTCTACATATTCCCCCCCTGCACCCTTGAGTCTGACAATACCACTCTTGCCCTTCCTCTTCTCACTAATATATCTGAAAAATGTCTTATCCCCCCATTTTATTGCATTGGCTATTTCCTCCTCCTTTTGAATCTTTGCCTTCTTGACTACTTTGCTAGCTTCACTACGTTTTTCCAAATACAGATGCCTGTCTTCCTCTCTCTGTGATCTCTTGTATTTCATGAAGGCCTCCCTCTTTTTCTTCACTTTTTCAGCTACTTCCTTAGAAAACCATAGCGGTCTCCTTTTCCTTTTGCCTTTATTTACCATTTTAACAAAAAGGTTGGTTGCCCTTAAAATATTCCCTTTCAGTTTTGCCCACTGTTTTCCTACATCCCCCAGCTGTTCCCATCCCACTAACGACTCCCTGAGGTATTGGCCCATCTTCGCAAAGTTAGACTTCCTAAAGTCTAAGATCCTCACCTTGGAATGGATTCTAACAGCCCTAGTCCTAATACTGAACCACACCATCTGGTGATCACTGGATGCAAAATGATCTCCCACTACAACATCAGAAACACTTTCACCATTGGTAAACACCAAGTCCAGTATGGTCCCTTCACGTGTGGGGTCTGTTACCAATTGCCTGAATAGTTCTCCCTGTAGAGAATCCAGGATCTCCTTACTTCTAGATGATACTGCAGCAGGAATGTGCCAGTCAACATCTGGCATATTGAAATCTCCTATCAGTAGCACTTCCCCTTTCCTAGCAATGCTGCGTATGTCTTCAATTAACTCTCTTTCCACCTCTTCCTTTTGTGAGGGAGGTCTGTATATCACACCAATGCAAATAGATTTTTCTTTCCCTCTTTCTAGTTTAACCCACAATGCTTCCTCTCTCCCTTTTAAGCTCTGTAATTCCAAAGCTTTAATAGTAGTTTTTACATATAGTGCCACTCCTCCTCCCCTTCTTCCTACCCTGTCCTTTCTGAATAAAGTATAGCCAGGTATAGTTACATCCCAGTCATGGTTTTCTGTGAACCATGTTTCTGTAACTGCCACTAGATCCAAGTCAGCCACTCCCACCAAAGCTTCAACATCAGGGATCTTATTTCCCATGCTACAGGCATTTATACACACTGCTTTCCATATGTTACCCCTGTTACCCATTTCCATAAAGGTATTTAATGTATCACCACCTGGGGGCTTTCACTTACCTGGGGGCTTTCTTCACCTATCCCCAACAAATCTAGTTTAAAGCCCTCTTCAGTAGATTAGCCAGTCTACTACCGAAGATGCATTGACCTTTCTTGGACAGATGGATGCCATCTCTGCTCTGCAACCCTTGGAACAGCATCCCATGGTCAAGGTAGTCCTCTTAGGACTGCCTTGACACCGTCCCACTCTATATCCTGGGAGACCTTCCCCATTCCATTGTGTCTGAGATACTCTTTAAGCACCTGCCTCATTCTTCTCACCCCTTTTGGATCCTCCAACAGTGTCTCATTAAGCCTCCAAAATCAGAGGCCCCCATGGGGCCACAAGAGATGAATCCCGACCAATATCAGGGCGTGGTCTGACCACATAATAGATCCTATCTCTACCCTTTCCAACTGGCCACCAGCTTCCCATCTACCCATATCATGTCAATCTTGCTGTAGGATCCATGTGGGTGCAAGTAGAATGTATAGTCCTAACTGAAAAAGATGCTAATGTGGTTAAACTCCTACTTATCCAATCGAACCCAAGTGAAAATAGGGAACGACACATCTAGACCATTCAACCAAAAATTGGGTATTCTTCAAGGCTCAGCATTATCAGCTCTTTTATCAAAATATATACATTCAACCTCTATGCAAAATAATTCAGGACCAAAATATTCAGTATCACCTTTTTGCAAATGATATCATGCTGTATACACAATTCGACATCAAACAGCCAACCCACAAAAAAATAGAAGAATGCTTCAGGGACACAGTCACATGGCTAGCCAACCATAAACTACAGATAAATTATAAGAAGACAGAAGTTGTGTTCATCACAAAAGATACCACTTTCACCCCACCGGCAACTATAAAAATAAACAAAACATTTCTTAATGTAAAAAATGAAGTGAGATACATGGGAGTCACACTAGATCAACAACTCATTCTTTCCAAACACATAAACAATATAGCAAAGACCATATTCTCAAATCTGAAGATGCTTCAACATCTAAGACCCCTACTATCAGCAAGTGACTTCAGAACAACAGTCCAGGCTATGATCTTACCACACCTAGAGTAACTTAATTAAACCTAAGGTCAATATTTAGCTCAGAACACACCATGCTCTCTCACAAATTCCTCATGTAAATAGTTGGTTGAAATTCTTTGTTAAATACTATACTAATATCATCACGTATTGTTATTACTATGGAGCACCCTGTTTTCAAAGTTTTATGTAAGCATGTATATTATAATGCAATTTTTGAGTTCATTGTAAAACGCTTTGATACAAGAAAGGCATTATATAAGTGCACATAAATAAATACAATACAATAAATAAATATTCCCAATAAGATGGCACCAAGAATCAACCACCCCCAATTTGGTTATCAATTTCTTCAATTTCACTCTCCCTTCCTTGGAACCCCCCTCTCCCCAGGGAATTGTCTATTCTAGAATTGATGTTTGTATTAAAATCCCCTCCCAGTATGACCTGATCCCCCATGCAGTGCTCCAACAGCCCCAGGAGTTGCTCATAAAATGGTCCCTGCGGGGCATTAGGTGCAAATAAACTGCCCAAGAGAACTGGCCTCCCCCCAGTCACTCCTTTCCAAAAGAGAAAACATTCATCGATGTCATGAATGACCTCCCTCTCCTCTGTTGCCAAGCCTTTAGAAAACATAATCTCCACTCCTCCCTTCTTTAGATGTTTGATGATCGAGGCTAGGTAAACACGGTCACACTGGTGCACTCTAAGCCAATGCTTTTATGACCATTTCAAGTGAGCTTCTTGAATTAAGAGAATGTTGGCATTAAGACGCCCCCCCCCCCCTCTTATGAGATTCCTCTTTTGCCTAGTATTAAGGCTGTTGGTATTCAATGTTACAATTTTAAGCTCCCTTCCTATACTGTTTGAATAACCCATATCTGACTATCACTCCCCACATGCCCTGCCAACATGAGATCCTGAGTATCCTTCCTCCCCTTCCCACCCAATCATTCTCAACACCCCATCATCCCCCCACACCCTGCCACACATGTCAGAGCTCTCTCCGATCCTTCACCTGGCCGGAAGTGTCCCTGTCCAAACTCCACCACCCGCCCCCCTATACTGCCCTCCACTGCAGCCCCAAATCTCCCTTTCCCCGCATCCACCTAAGCTTCCCCACTCCCCGCATTCAGCCCAAACATACTCAACTTCAGTCAAACCTTTCCCTCCCCGCCATACTCTCTCATTATGCTGCACTCTCATGTCTCACACCAGCATCTTTTGGACACTCAAAAGCACTGTTCTAATTCAAGTTGAAATCAGCAGTTCCTATTTGAATCTATCAGCTTTCCAGTATTGCCTTCTGGCCTCCCTGTTTCATTCGCTTATCTTGGTGTTCTACCCATTGCCACATGGTAGTCTGGCACTTTCCATCCCTCAGGCCGATCTCGGACTCCAGAACTCATGTAATCCCTGCCTTCTTCATGACAGCATCCAGTTCACTGACAGACATAGCTCACCGAGTAACCCTGTTGATAGTAATGGCCAGTCCTACAGGGTATAGCCCTTTATATCTGATATTATCCTCTCACAATCTGCTGGTAAAATTACTCCACAATTTAGGTCTCTGCAAGGTAGCCACAGTCAAATCTGCATATATCGCCACCTTGTTCCCATGCCAGTCAAAGTGCCCAGTGGCACGCATCTGAGCTGCGATTTTCTCCTTCACAGTAAAATCATGTAATCATATGGTGATGTCCCGCGGCTTCTCACTTCTTGATGGGCCCATCACCCTGTGCACCCTATCCAATTTTATGTCTGGCAAGAGCTCCTGGGATCTGGCTTCTTCCAATACTGCTCTGCAAATGTCTTATATTATTTGAGCACAGTCCCGATATTCATCCCCCTCCGGTACTCCTTTAATTCGTAAATTATTTTGGCGTGCCCTATTCTCAAGATCTTCTAATTTTAGGCCCATTAGTTCTTTAGTCACTCTAGCTCCCACACATTTTTGTTTTAAGCCCAACACCGTGCTTTGTAGGTCCTCCAAATGGACTTAGGCATCATCCATGTGACGTCCTGTCTCAGTGATGTCCATATGGAGCTCTGCGAGAACCTTCTCCTTTTCTGTTTTGAGTCCTGCCATCTCTGTGCAGAGCTCAGAGATTTGGATGACTGTTCCTTTGCTGGAAGCCATCTCCTTTGCACCTGTTGGGCCTCCAGATTTACCTTCAAGTGCCTCTTCCATCGCCTGCTTATCCCTGTCCTTATGGTCGGTACGTGGACCTGAGTAGGAAAACTCTCAGAGGTCCGTGGTTTTCTTGTGGGAGTTAGCCATCACAGTCTCCTCAAAGTCACCTCCTGTTCTGCCTCCAATTGACAACGTTGCAATGCTGCGGAGCTGCTATTACTACTTTTTTGCAGGTTCTTTCAGCGGAGCCAGTCGCTCAGCCATCCATGTAATTGAATGACTTCACTTCCACTTGTTTGCTTAATTAAATTTGCTAGGGATAGTTGTACAAACACAAGTATACTTTATAGATTTAAAGGACTTTGTTCACATCAGGATTAATTACACAGGTACACTACCAAAAAACTGCCTCCAGTTTTGAAACTGATTCCTATAGATTTTGGGGTGCTGAATCCAAGAAAAATAGCCAAAATGTTCCATCACGTCATGTTTTCTTGCAAAATTAGATTTCTTACCCATATAAGGAATGTTCACATAATTTCTTTTTAGCCGACTGCAGTTTATTTTCTTGGCCCAAAATAGAGGTTGTAATGGTTAACTAACTAGAAACACTCCCTCATGATATTTTAGAGTGTTTTGTATTCATTTTATACATTAACAGGACAATTGGGAGGCAGGGGGCTAAATCCAGTACTCGCGCTGGCGCATGTTCTTTCCTGTTCGCCTCGCCTCGTTCGCTCGCTCAAACACGGTGGTTGCGACATGAACGTTCCTGTCAAATTTCAGTTTCTTGCAAGTTCATTATTACCTTTTGTTTGCTCAGTCGTAATCCAGCTTTATTCCGAAGTGGTTCACTACAGTTGTAGTTTGCAGTGCTGTGTATTTGTGATGGCTCACAGAGCCAGAGGTTGCATCAACTCTCCGGACAGTTTTTGTTTTATTTGTGGGGAATATACCGTGAAAAAGCGGCAGAGGAACATTTCTGCATTTATTTAAAAAGTATATTTCGCCTATTTTGGTTTGAAGTTAGGTGATCAAGACAAACCGTGGGCTCCTCACAAAGTGTGCAAGACATGAGAGGAAGATCTACGTTTATGGATGAAAGGTAAAAAACAAGCATTTCGTTTCGGAATACCTATGATGTGGCGTGAACAAAGAGACCACAGCAGTGACTGCTATTTTTGCTCTTGCATTGTGAAGGGATACAACTTAAAAAATAAGAACGTGATAAGTTACCCCAAACTTCCCTCAGCAATTAGGCCTATGCCTCATAGCAACGAAGTACCTGTGCCTGAACCACCAAAATCTTTGGATCATATTTGTGTGGACGGTTCTGATCATGATAAGACTCATCAGATGGCTTTTCCCGATGAGTCCAGTACTTCCGAGTTTGAAACTGAACCAGATCCGAAACCTGAACTTTTCTCTCAAGCTGAATTGAATGATTTAGTCCGGGATTTAGGACTCCCAAAAGATGCTGCCCAACTGCTAGGTTCTCGGCTTAAACAGAAAAATCTATTGTCACCAGGAACAACTTTTTATTGGTACCGCAACCGCGAGACACAATTTTTGAAGTATTTCAGCAAAGAGGAAGATTTGGTATTTTGCAACGATATATACGGAGTGATGGAAAAGTTTAAACTCAAGTATGATCCTGCTGAATGGCGGCTGTTCATTGATTCGTCAAAAGATAGCATAAAAGGTGTTCTTCTTCATAATGGCAACACATTTGCTTCAGTTCCTATTGCTCACTCTGTTATTCTCCAAGAAAAATACGAGAATTTGGCCCTGATTCTTCAGAAGATTCATTATGATGAGCATAAGTGGATGATTTGTGGAGACTTTAAAATTCTATCCATGCTATTAGGGCAGCAATCCGGTTTCACCAAATATCCCTGCTTCCATTGCTTGTGGGATAGCCGGGCCCGCGACCTACACTGGGGGAAAAAAGACTGGCCAATTCGGGAGTATTTGAGACCCGGTGAGAAAAATGTTCTTCATGAGAGCTTGGTACCTCGTGATAAAATTCTATTACCACCTCTTCACATTAAGTTGGGTCTCATTAAGCAATTCATCAAGTCCCTTCCAAAAGATGGTGAGTGCTTTCGGTACCTTTGCTCAAAGTTCCCCCGACTTTCTGAAGCAAAGCTAGAGGAAGGAGTGTTTGTTGGCCCTGATATAAGGAAACTCATTTCAGATGGAGCATTCGCTGAAACGATGTCTGAGAAGGAAAAAGAAGCCTGGGATTCCTTCAAGGATGTTGTTCTCAAATTCTTGGGGAACAGGCAGGATTAGAACTATAAGGATATTGTTGCCAGGATGCTCAATGCCTTCAAAGAACAAGGCTGTAACATGAGCCTGAAAGTCCATTTCTTGCACTCCCATGTGAACTACTTTCCCGAAAACTTGGGGGCGTACAGTGAAGAACAAGGTGAAAGGTTTCACCAGGACATCAAGGACGCAGAGAGAAGGTACCAAGGAAGATGGAACACCACTATGATGGCTGATTTCTGCTGGTTGCTGCTGCGGGAAACCCCAGATGAAAAATACGCCAAGCAGCGCACCAAGAGAAGCATTCGGGGGAAGAAGAAACGGGCCCACCAGGAGATTGATTGACCCAAGAATGACTTTAAAATCTAAACTGTGTTGACAAATATTGTGTTTTTACTAAACTTTGAAATAAAAATTTGCTAGTTATTACCACAGTGTCGGATCTCATTTATTAGAATTTTATTTTCACACCATCGGGTGTTTGTCTTCATGTATTGCAATGGTGCGGTTTGCGTTTTCTATTCTTACATACATACCTGTACAACATTTTTTGCACATTTCTTTGCTTTGCTTTGTGTCTAACCTCGCTCTTATATGCTCAATGTTTGTGCACATGTATGTGGCTGTTTTAAGTGCAGACAATTTTTCTACCATCACAGTGTGTTTTGTTGACATTACTCTATTCTTATGTGCTGCCTTGTTACAATTTTCTTTATTCTTATTTGAATAACTACTAAACAATTAGTATAAAGAATTCATCCAAGAAACTTTTATCTCGATCGCACTCAATCTGAAACGTTCACCTCAAACTGCTAACCCAATGTAGCAAAAAATCTGTACGTGATGGAGCAAATTGGTTACCAGATTGGGATTCAGCGCACCAAAAAACGTAAAAATCAATCGAAACATTAGAGGCAGTTTAAAATTTTTTTTTTTAGTGTACCTGTGTTACAGGACCTTAACTAATTAAGCTATACCTGATGAGGATAACCAGCTACACCTGAAAGTGAATTTGACTACCTCTGCCCCTTTAAAAGCTGTAAGAACCTATAAATCTAAGATGTATGTTTACTAAAGAGCATTAAGAGTGTACCGGTTAGCAAGCATTAACAGCAGTGGTAAGGATGTTATCATACGGTAAAGACCAGGGCAGGGAGTAAGCATTCCAGCATTAAGGACACTAGGCTACACTCATCAAGTGCTTATAGGATATCGGGTGTTAAGATGGCCAGCATGTATGGCATAGGACTGGGAAGAACTGTGCCATGGTGTAGCCCCATGGCCACGATGCAGGCATTAAAAGGATGACTGAGCAGGGGTGAAGATATGCAGATCATTCATATGAGAGATGTGAGTGATACTTCTGATGTCTAAAATGTTTTTGTGTGGGCCATGGTGTAGTAGCTGACAGGAGAACACATGACTGTACATATTGTGCATATGCTGATGGATGGCAGTAGGTGAGAGTCTGGTATAGCCTTGCTGCCCTGATATACTTAATGTACCTGCACAAATGCACTTGTAGTGAGTGTGAAAAAATTGTAGTTGTGCCACGGGGAAGTTCCAACACCAGCTATATGGGTATGACAGCTGTCCATCTTTTCTAACCACCATACAATCTTCCTGACACATGTGCATATGACAGCTGGACAATTGCCTCTCATATTAGCCATATTGAACAAGTAAAGATGTGTGATAATCCCTGCAGGTGACCATCCCAGGAGTGGGATGTGCCTGCATGTACTGCATATATGTGATGGAGCTAAAGATGTGCAGTCACAGTCATGATGAAATATTCCAATCATGTACAACTTATGTGTCATACATCTGCATGGTGAGCATGTCCAACCATTTTTAATGTGTTACAGCAGAGCCAATAAAGTCATGGTGTCAGATAGGAATGATTGCAATGTGAATGTTCGCAGACCCAATGTGGTATTGTAACACTTAAAAAATGATAAGAATGTGTGCCCCCCCAGACAATGCAGACCCCGGACTGTTTCTGGCAGTATATTGAAGTGAGTTTCCCACAGCCACAAAGGGAACAAGTTTAATTCAACCCTTGGTCTGTTGCTTACTAAGCCAATGCTCTAACCATTAGGCTAAAACTCCACACCTTTCCACACATCAATGTCTAGAATCAAAGAGGCTGCAGGTCCCTGACTGCAATGGCCGAAACCCAGGACATGAAACAATCTGGCTGGCATATTCTGAGACAGTGGTACACCACACCTAGGGCTTGCTTACAGCAGCACAAATGCAGTACATACAGTTCTGGACACTCAGCACTAACTGCATAACAGACACACAGCTGTAGAACACATGTCTTGTCCAAAGGACAAGTCACATGTGAGGTCAAAATGACCGTCCCTCCACTGTATCTCCAATGCCAAACAGTCGCACCCAGAGGACCACTGTGCCCACAGTGTGGCACTAACCCCTGAGGCAACACATGTGCTGGGCATGCAGTCTCTTGTCACCTGCTGTACACATCAAGAGAGGTTCACCGGCACATACATCTAGCTCAAACCCCATACATGGCCCCTGCAGTCCATTGCAGCCCATTCTGTCCTCCTCGGGGGGCCATGCACATGTCTCCCATCATCATAGAGAACAAGCAGGTACTGGACAATGCTCCATTCATCAAATTCGCCACTATGGCTACAACTGGGGCACCGGTATCATGTTAGCACTTCTATTAGCTATGATGCACCGCACGATCTGAGCAGAGAAATACAACTGATGCCCATATGGAGAATGCAGCGATCCATCACATCAGCACTGTAATATGCAGGGGCAGTGTGTGCTTCCTGCACATGACAGCTGCCATATGTGCAAATAACCTGTTTCTGCAGTCACCCTGATTGTGAGGGAGGGCACACATCACCTGGTCCCCAGAGCAAGCCCTACAATAGATAGACTCTCCAGGTTCTGGAGCAGATCTCTGTCACTGCCAGTGTGCTACAGCTATTATCTGCAGCATTATTTATTTACTTTATTTATTTAACACTTATTTCTATACTGCTCTTCCACAATTCAGAGCAGTTTACATAGAACAAAAAACAAGCCAGAGCAAAATAATGCAATCTGTTGTTCAGTAAATGGAACTGTAAAACATGACAACAGAACTATGTACAGGGGGAGGGAATGCAACAATGTGTAGGGCATATGGGGATTGAATGATCTACAGTTGGGAAGACAGAATTCCTGGATACGTCTAGGGAGGAGTCCAGGGATGTATTGTAACACTGCATGCCAACCTAAGTTTCTGGCACTGGGTATGTGTTATAGCTGTCATGGAAGAGGTAAGCCTTTACCTTCTTCTGAAGTAAGCTCAGGTCAGTACATGCCTTTGTCTGGTGGTAGGGAGTTCTGCAATGTGGGTGCAACCAGGGTGAATATCCAGTTGCAGGTGGACTGTTTACTTTTGGTCCTCTGAGGGGGTATGTATAGGAGGTTGTTGGTGCAGTGACATTGTAATCTCACATTTTCAGGTCTGGTTAACAGGGTCTGTAGGCAGTCAGCATCATGGCCAACTGACTGGAAAAGATCTGTGTTTATACCAATACTAAAGAAAGGTGATCCCACATGCCAGCAAGATTCTACTGAAGATTATTCAAAAGAGACTACAACCATACCTGGAACAAGAACAACCTGAAGTGCAAGCAGGGCTCAGGAAAGGGCGAGGAACGAGAGACATCATTGCAGATGTGAAACGGATCCTTGAAAAGACTAAAGAATACCAAAAGGATATCTATTTGTGCTTTATCGACTATAGCAAGGCTTTTGACTGTGTAAACCATGAGAAACTCTGGGCCACATTAAGAACACCTGATCGTACTCTTGCACAATCTGTACATTGATCAAGAAGCAACAGTTCAAACGGAACAAGGAGAAACAGAATGGTTTAAAATAAGCAAAGGTGTAAGACAAGGCTGTATACTTTCCCCCTACCTGTTAATTTATATGCAGAACAAATCATCAGAGAAGCAGGATTGTATGAAGACAACAGAGGTGTGAAGATTAGTGGAAGAAGAAGGGGGAAAGTATGCAGCCTTGTCTTACACCTTTGCTTATTTTAAACCATTCTGTTTCTCCTTGTTCCATTCAAACTGTTGCTTCTTGATCAATGTACAGATTGCGCAAGAGAATGACGCATTATCTTTTTTTAATGTACATATTTTGATGCCAGCAAAAACACCCTCAGCGTACTGTACCCATAAGGTGCCTCTGAGGGTGCTTTATAGGTCGCCCTATAGGGCACCTTATGGTTCCCGTCCATATAAGGTGCACTATACATTATCCTGTGGCACAACGTATAGGGTGCCCTATAGGGGACATTTTAGGGTGCTGTGGCAGACAGTGCAACTGATAATGTGCCCTATGGAGTGCCTTATAGGGTGCCTTATACGGCACCTTCATTTACGGCACGTGAGGCCGTGTTTGCTGGCAGCAAATAATAAACTAAAAAAGGGTGCTGCAGGAACAAATATGTACAATGCAAAGCTGTTGCCACAGCCAGCCTTACGTATTAGGCACACTGTGGAGCAAACTCATGACCCCTGTATCAGCAGTCAGTGCCTTAAGCATTGTGCTCCACTGCTGCTCCTCCTTGCCTGTCAGTGCACCTACTTATGCTTTTCATTCCTTAAACTGCACAGTGCTTCCGTAACAAACATTACTCTGACCTTGCGGTACCTCATAAGGCACCCTCTAAAGCGCCCTATAAGCAACATTCTAGGGTGCCTTGGCTGACAGTGCACTTTAAAATGTGGCTTATAGGGTGCCTTATGTTAACACACTTTGAGAGTGCGTTTGCTAGTAGTGATAATTAAAAAAACAATAAAATGCCTCCTAAACCACTCTTCCCCATAATATGTACTGCCTCAGCCAGCCTGGTTCATTGGGCACTTTGGGGAATTGAACCCCTGTTCCCTGCACCATTGGTCAGTGTCTTAACCATTGTGCTGTGGCTCTGCTCCTGTGATTGTATATCAGCGAGCTTCCTTATGCCGCACAATATTGATCTTCCTCCTAAAACAATAGCGCACCGCCTTATGCCCATCAGCGCGCCGCCTTATGCCGCCCAATATAATTAACTTGGCTCCAAAAGTAATGCCTTGGCCATCATTGAACCCCTGATCCCAGCATCACTGGTAGGTGCCTTAACCATTGTGCTGTGGCTCTGCTCTTCTGATTGCACATCAGCGCGCTGCTTATGCTGCTCAGTATTAAAATGCCTCCGAAAACATTAGCTTGTCGCCTTATGCCCATCAGCACGCCACCCATTATTTACCTGTCTCATAAATTAACACCTCAGCCAGCCATCTTCATTGAGCATTGTGGGGGATTGAATCCCTGATCCCTGCACCATTGGTAGGTGCCTTAACCATTGTGCTGTGGCTCTGTTCTTCTGATTGCACATCAGCGCACCACTTATGCCTCCCGCGCAGCTTTCTCATGCGGTAATGTGCAGGGCGCACATGGGCGCCGCGCACCTTAGCGCATATGCAAATTCCAGATTTTCTTTTTCAGCACAAAACGCCCACTCTTTATATGGCACCCGCACACTACTGCGGCCCGCACTTTACCGGTGTTTTAGTAAACATGCCCCATAGTCTCAAAATGGGACTGCACCTTAATGTAAAGACAACAAAGATCATGACAACTGGCATAATCAACAGGTTCATCATTGAAGGAGAAGAAATTGAAATTGTGAACAAGTCTAACCTACTTGGATCAACTATCAATAAAGAAGCAACAAGCAGTCAAGAATAAGATGACGCATTGCTCTTGGCAGAATGGCTATGAAAGACCTAGATAAGATTCTCAAGAGCAGAGATGTCTCTCTCCATACAAAGATTTGACTTGTTCAAGCCATGGTATTTTCAATAACATCATATGGATGTGAAAGCTGGACAGTGAAAAAGATAGTCAGGAAGAAAATTGATGCCTTTGAATTATGGTGCTGGCGGCGAATACTGTGTATACCATGGAGTACCCGAAGAACAAACCAGTCGGTACTAGAGGAGATCAAACCTAAGCTTTATTTAGAAGCTCAGATGACAAGACTTTGACTTTCATACTTTGGACACATCATGCGAAGAGAGAGATCATTAGAGAAAGACATCATGCTTGGCAAGATAGAAGGTCAATGTAAAAGAGGAAGGCCAGCAATGAGATGGATCGAGACAATAACAGCAGCTACGGGTAGCAGTCTGTCAACAATGAGCCGCCTGACTCAAGACCGAACACAATTTAGGATAGCTATCCAAAGGGTCGGCATGAGTTGACTCCGATTCGACGGCACTTAACAACAACAACAACAGGCAGTCAGCAGATTCCTTGTGTAGGACTTTGAAGCTTAATGTGAGAGCCTTGAATCTGATTCTTGTGGCAATAGGGAGCCAGTGGAGTTATAGTTGGATGGGAGTAATGTGGTAATGAGGGGATGCTCCATAGATTAACCTTGCCACTGTGTTTTGGACCATTTCCAAGGGATGGAGAGAGTATTTGGGAAGACTTGGAAAATGAGATTGCAATAGTCAAAAATAGGAGTAGTCATGGTTTGGGCAACTGTTCAGAAGAGATCTGGTGATAATAGAGATTGAAGGGTCTTCAATATTCTTAGTTTGTGATAAATGGAGGAGGTTACCTTCTATATATGGCTTTGGAAATTCAGATGCTGATCTATTATTATGCTTAGATATCTAACTTCCGCTGAAACTCTGATGTCTATGTTGTCTAGTTTCAGAGAAGACAGTGGGGAGAAGGATGGATTAAAGAAGATGAATAAAGCTTCTGTCTTACCCATATTGATGTGAAGATTATGTGAACTGAGCCATCTTTTAACCTCTGTGAAGTAGTTCTGTAAGGTTGCGAAGTCTGGGGATGAGGTATTGAATGGGTTAAAGAAGATGATATCATCAGTGTAGAGTTGATAACATATTTTGTATGAATGAAAAGTTTTGCATATTGGCTGAATGAATATGTTGAATAGGAAGGCCGAAAGACATGAACCCTGGAGTACTCCTGTGCATTGGGTGAATAGAAGTGATGAATTCTGTACGATTTTTACTTGTTGTCTTCTGTCTTGAAGACAGGAGCAGAACCATTTAATTGTAATGTCCTGGAGACCAATATCTGTGAGTCACTGCAATAGTAGGTGATGAGGGAGGGAGTTGAAGGCAGAAGATATATCAAAGAATATAAGTATGAATCCTTGAGAGATGTTCTGCATAGAGGTTAAAAGGAAACAAAAAAAGCAGGTAGGTAGACAAGTGGTCAAGGCTCTTTATTGACACTGAACCAACCCCCAGTGTATTTCGTCCAGGAGGCCTTCATCAGGGGGTGCAAACCTCGAGAACAACCAAAATAGCAATCAGATAAGAACATAATAAATACATAACAATCAGATAAGAACATAAGAAATACATTAACATTTTTAAAATAAAAATCATAAATAACATTCTTATTTATTAAATAAATAACTAAAAGCAAAAACTAAAAACAAATTAAAAACAAATAAATAAAAGACAGACAAACAAATAATTTGTAACAACAACAACAAAAAGAAATGCAAGGCTGAAAGACAGCTATATCCAAAGAAGTGAATTAATATTAGAAGTGCTACATAGCAGGGGAGAGGAGGCCAAAAAAGAGAATCTACATAAGGACCTATGTATTTGTATTAGTGAATCATATAGAAACCGAATAAGTGGTGTATAAGGACTTGCAGTACCTGATGTTCAGCAAAATAAAGTGCAAATGTGGAACCACTGAGTAAGAATCACAGTTTGTACCTATAAACAAACAATATAGGAGACAATGAAACAGAACGGCAAAGTAAATGATATGCCCTATATTCAAATAAAGGGACACTCAGGGACCATGATAAAATATAACTACAATGCGTCCAAAGTTTAGGGTGCCATGAGTATTCTGACAAACCAAAATCTAAGTGAAAGATCTGTACTACCATCATATCGTGCATGGACCATGCATATTTCTACATACAAAGCCACTATATCCACTATAGAGTCAGATTGTGAACAATCACCCTACGTTTAGTTAAACATACAGTGCATAATCTCAAAATGCAAAAATGTAGTATTGTTATTAAATATTGACATCCTTGAATAAATTCAAATTCCACTACCTATCACTGAGCTGTGATTTAGAGAGCCCTACCTAACTCCGGCTGTAGTCAACATTGAAAAGATTGTCCTGTACAGACTGATTCAACCTTAATTCAATCTAGACTCTGAAATGGATATCCCATACAATAATATGAATCAACTCATAAATGGGTAATCCAAGACTAAAATGCCAAAACGACACAGGTACTCACAGTTCAGAAGCAAAATCAAAATGCTATAGGCATAGAAATGAACTGATCACACAGACCAGCTTTAAAGGTGAATTTTCGTGACCAAATAGCAGGTCATGGGTCATTCTGTGCGTGATGTGAAGAGCCCCACTGCATCAAACATAATAATACCATCAAACCTATATTTAACAAAATAAATAGACATGTGAGCTATCTTTAAAATGAATTTTGAAAATACAGGTCTAAACCTTTTCATGTACCATTCGATTGCTCTCCTGTTCATACGTCAAGGTTCACGAACGCTATGGTGCCAAATGCAGCTAGGGACTCAATAGGAACAGCTGTCCCATGCAATGAGACCCTGAACAAAAAACATAAAGAACTTCAATAAGCCCACCAGGTAGGTGCGCATCCAATAAGGCATTCCAACTCTAGAAAGGCACCTGGATCAGACCATGGATTCAAGCGCAAATCGCGCTCTTCTCCCAATAATTAAGGCGCAATCCTAAAAGATGTACACGAGAGGTGTATATGACTAATGTAACTAAAAAATGAAAATAAAAACACTAAGGAGCTTGTTTACTAAGCAGCAGTAGCGGCTTCCGACCGATATTGGAATTCAATGAGGCCACGGCTCCAATATTGATCAGAAGCCGCTACCGCTGCTTAACAACAAGAGCCCATAAAAGAGGCAGAAGGATAGCAGGGTAAAAATATACAAAACATGGCCCCTGAAGGACAGCCAAGTTAATGAAATCAAAATCATAAATGATAAAAAGGTGGTAAGGGTAAAAAGTAAAAAATGTCTGCCCAGACTCCTGAGGGACGGTAAAAAGGTGGAAAAATAGCATCAGTCCCATTCAAAATAAACAAGTGAAAACAACAATTGTGGACCTAAAAGACATCAGATACCATGACAGTACCTAAGGGATGACAATAAGGAGACAGCGTGCATGGCAAATCATCTCAAAAGGGTGAGCATAAAGTACATGGATGAGCAAAAGGAAACTAAACATTAATAAATAATGAAAATAGTATAATGAAATAAGCAATAAATGCACAAATAAATAAAAATTTTAAATGGAGAAAACCATGAAAAAGAGGAGAGGTAAGAGGGGGAGGGAGAGGAAGGGGAAGGGAAAGGGGGAAAGGGGAGGAGGGAAGGGGGAAGGTAGGGAGGGGAGAGGGAGAAGGGGGAAAGAGAGAGGAGGGGGAGGGGAAATAAAACCAATGGGGTAAAAATATATTAAAAATTAACAACTAAACTAAAAATGTGGAGATAAAATGATCCAAGGATAGACCCGAGGCATAAAAACACACACAAAAAATAATACTAAGTAGAAAACCTGAATAAAAATGAAGTAAAAAATAAGACCCATAGGGGTATGTTTACTAAACACCGCACATTTGCACACCGCACATTAGCGCACGGCAATGACGCACTTAAGTGCTCTTAAGTGGGCCGTACACGTGCGCGTCACACTAACGGGCCCCGCACAAGTACAGGGCCCGCAAATGTGCGATAGAGGCGTGTAATGGCTTACGGAGGGCGGAGGAAGGCTCCCGAGGGCGGAGAGACGGGGTTAAGGGGCGGGGAAGGGGAGGGGAGAGGCTCCCCGCAATGTACAGCAAAACCGGGGAAACCTACAAAACGTGAGCAGTGTGATACATGTGCACAGAACAAAATTGCAAATAAAACCTGAAAATGACCTCAACAAATCCCTAAAAATTATAATTAAGCAGGGGAACAGTGCTAGCAATGGGCAACAATAAAAAACACACCCAGGAAAGCCCCAAAAACAGTGGAGACCCACAGCGGAGACCCTTCCAAAAATAATTTCCTTTTGTTGGAGCTTTCCTGGGAGTTCTTTTATGTTTGCCCATTAATATCACTGTTGCCCAGCTTGGTTATATTTATTCCCCCTTTTTTCGCTGTCATTTGCGGGGTTCATTTGCACGTTTGTCTCCGGACAAGGTGAATGAGCCCACAGTAAAAATGTGCAGAGCAGGGTTTCCGACTCATTCGGTCAGGTTTCCTATCTCCAGGAACTGCACTGTCTCTGTGGCTACAGTGTGGTGCAGCAGACAGAGCCAGTATCTCTAGGACCAGAGAGTCACAGGTTCAAATCCCAGCTGGGGCACCTGCCAGCCCTGTCCCCATATTTTACCCACCACTAAACAGAGATAGTAAAGACACTCCTTTATTGCAGAGAACATAAGCATGCTTGAAACACCCATATTTTACCCTACACCGCTCACACACCAGAACAATGGACAGTACCTACAGCCGAGTCCCCCAAATGCAGGCCTGGAGTGCCACAACTCAATCAGGTCATATGGTTTTACTACGATAAGGACATGCCAGCATGTTGGCAGAAGGGTACAGGTGGTGGAGGGGGCAGTGGCTGCTAGCCACAGAAGACAGTGGCCTAGCCATGTGCAGGCTGGCACCGTCCACTGCAACAGACAGGCCCTGTCGGATGTACAGTCATGGACCTCCCAGGGAATTCCGCCAAACTGTGGCAATATGGTGGTGCAGTGCACACAGACAGTGTGTGCAAGAACAGAAGGTCACAGGTTCAAAGCCCAGCTGGGGCTACTGCCAATCCTGTCCACATATTTTTCCCACAACTAAACCGTGATAGTAAGGACAAACCTTTATTGCTGAGGACATACGCATTGGTAATACGCCTATCTTTTACCACACCCAGCACAGACACCATGAACAGGGGCATTACCTAGAGCAGAGTCTCCGAAATGCAGTCCTGGAGGACCACACACCATTCAGGTTCCATGCTGCCTCTAATACAAATGCCTGTGCTGCATATCTATGAACCACCCTCATGGCATGTAGATGTAGCTCATGCATATTCATGAGGGACAGCAGGAAAACCCGAACAGTGTTAGGCACACCAGGACTGGAGTTGGGAACCTCTGCCGTAAAGCAGCAGCCAACAGGGGCAGACACACCCACACCCACAGGCCCCTTGGCCAATGCCTCCTGGAGAGGCAGGACATTGGGCCCTGCGTGCATCTCCCAATACTAGCAATGCCACCCTACACCTGGGTATATGGTACACAGCTCTCAAATGTTTGCTATGAGTACTGGCAGATAGACATTCCTACGTTAAGCACAGTTTGCTCTGTGAGCTCCATCATAACAATCTTTCTGATGTCTGCGGTGTGTGCTTCAGGTCTTGCCTCTGACAGTGGTCACCACCCTGGGGAGTGACCCCCAACAGTATTGCGTACCATATCCATGCCTGTACCGTGCCCAGGACTGGTGTGGTGGGCAAGGCTGATAAACTCCTCTATAGTAGCACAATGCTGGCATACATGTGGGAGTGTGTGTCTGTCTCTACAGTGTGTGTTGGCTGCAAACACCTTCCACAGCCCACACTGCCAGCACTGTTGCCAGTATTGGCCTGCCAATGTGCATAATGAGCAGCAAGGTACCATGGGTATAGCTCAGACAGGGTGGCCTGGCCAGGATGCATCTGCACAGGGCATAGGGCACTGCCTGGGACATTGTCGTGGCCGGCCACCACCTACACAGACAGGGTGGCCTCTGTCTGTCCCGCTGGGGGATCACACTCACCCTGACTGTGCAGTGACCACAGCATGTTTAGGCACCCCCATAGTGCCCTATAGTATTTTTCTCATGTGATCTATATGGGTTTCCTTTTGGGGCCCAGTCACTGACTTATCTGCTGGTGTGCACTGCCATTCCAGTTCTGGGTGCATGCATTTCCACCAGGACTAGCTAGCAGACTGTTTTCAGCTGGTCTGTGTCTTGATGGAGTGCCTTGCAGGGTGCAGCGGCTGATGGCTTGCTGCAGGAGAATATCAGATAGTGGTGGGGTGCAGCTTAGTATATCCAGGCCTAATGTCTGTCTGATATTGTGTTATGGATGTGTATAGAGCTGCTTTGACTGCCCTGTAGAGTGTCTGTTCCCTAGCAGGACTGGGGTTAATGGTCCACTCTACTGCCACCATTGCTGGGAGGTAGAATGTGGATCTGTTGATAGGAGACCCTGTTTTCAACAAGGGGGAAGGGGTGCATGGCCCACCTGGGTGTCCATGGGGGGGGGAGGGGGGTTCCCCTGACTAAGATAGAAAGAGATATCCAAGGTGTTTCTGCAGAAACTACCTATCTCACAGTTTAGTACTGCTTAGGAGCCCTGGCATGGCCTCTTTCAGCCATGGAGGGTGTTGTGGACCTGGTCCAGGGTGCCTCCTCACACTCTCATGGTGAGCACAGTACCCGCACAATGTGACGGTGTGTAGCTACTCTGTGCCAGTAAAACACCCGGTCAGTACCCCCTACCAGGCCGAGGTGCTGTGTGGGTGCACACGGCCACTTCCCCCTACCAGGCCGGGGAGCTGTTGGGATGCATTCCCCATCTTGTGTTCATCTGTGGACAGCTGATTTGCATGTGCAGTGCAGCATGGGTACGGGTGGCCTAGCCCTATCCTGGTTACCACAGCAGACTGTCTGTGTGGTGATGTGCAGGCTCTCTGCAGCCAGCCAGGGGCTTGCTGACATCTATAGAGCTGTAGCCCAATGGTTACGTCACTGCCTGTGAAGCCAGAGGTCATGGGTTCAAACCCACAGTGGGGTTGTTTGATTGGGTTGTCCAAAGTTGTTTTTTATTTAATGTACATATGTTGCTGCCAGCAAAAACACCCTCAGCGTACTGTACCCATAGGGTGCTTTATAGTGCGCCCTATATGGCACCTTATGGTTGCCGTCCATATAAGGTGCACTATACATTATCCTGTGACGCAACATATATGGTGAGCTATAGGGGACATTCTAGGGTGCCTTGGCGGACAGTGAACTTGAACATGTGCCTTATGGGCCGCCTTATGTTAACACGCTTTGAGAGTGCGTTTGCTAGTACTGATAAATAAAATAAAACTACTATGCCTCCTACAGCACTCATCCCCATAATACGTAATGCCTCAGCCAGCCTTGTTCACTGGGCACTGTGAGGGATTGAACCCCTGATCCATTGGTCAGTGTCCTAACCATTGTGCTGTGGCTCTGTTCCTATTCTTGCACATCAGCGCGCCGCCTTATGCTGCCCATTATTACAATGCCTCCTAAACATTAGCGCACTGCCTTATGCCGCCCCTCATTTATATGTCTCCTAAAATAATGCCTCAGTGAGCCATTGTCCAGTGTCTTCACCATTGTGCTGTGGCTCTGTTCCTGTGCTTGGCCATTGGTGCACCGCCTTAGGCCTTCCAAAATTAGCAGCGCAACGCCTTCTGCCGCCCAAAATTACCAGCGCACCAAGATCAGTCTCTGAGCCTTCCCACCAAAAAAAAAAAAAACATTGTTGATGTACCTTCTCCACATTTTCACTTGTTTACAAAAAGGATGTTTAGTCAGAAATTGTTTTTCAAAGTGAGAAACATATAAATTAGTCACATCAGGAGCAATGGAGGAACCCATAGCTACCCCTTTGATCTGTTTATAAAACACTTCTCAGTAACAAAATAAATTCTATGTCATAGCCAATGTAGCCAGATGTATTAAAAAGCAAGTTGGAGTCCTGACTGGTCTTGACCGATGTAACAAGGTATTCTCTAATACTTTGCCGTTCTGTTTCGTTATCATCTGTATAGTTTGTTTATAGGTACAAACTGTGATTCTTACTCAGTGGTTCCACATTTGCACCTTTTTTTTTTGCTGAACATCAGGTATTGGAAATCCTTATATGCCACTTACTCGGTTTCTATATGATTCACTAATACAAATACACAGGTCCTTATCTAGATTCTCTTTTTGGGCCTCCTCTCCCCTGCTATGTAACACTTCTAATATTAATTCACTTATTTTGATATAGCTGTCTTTCAGCCTTGCATTTCTTTTGTTTTCATTACAGATTTGTTTGTCTGGTTTATAGAAGTCTTTATTATTAATCAATGTCAGCCTTTTATTTATTTCTTTGTTTTAAGTTTTTGCTTTTAGTTATTTATTTAATAAATATGAATTTTATTTATGATTTTTATTTTAAAATTTTTTAATGAATTTCTTATGTTCTTATATGATTGTTATTCTGGTTGTTCTTGAGGTTTGCATCCCCTGAAGAAGGCCTCCTGGCCAAAACGTGTTGGGGTTGGTTCAGTGTCAATAAAGAGCCTTGACAACTTGTCGACATACCTGCTTTTTTCGTTTCCTGTTGCTGGTGTGGGTTTCTGCTCTCTGTTGGTTCCCTGGGTACAGGTTAAAATGATGAGTGACTCAACACCGTGATTCTGACTGAACCCGTATTGGTGAGGTTCCGGGGGGGGGGGGGGCAAAGGATGAGAGGTAGTCTTGAAGTTGGAACTGGACTATTTTTTCAATTATTTTCAAGATGAACAGTATACTGGATATTGTCCTGTAGGAGTTGGGCAACATGGGATCTAGATTAGTATGCTTCAGGGGTGGGCAGATTGAGCTTCGTTTTAGAGATGTGGGCATAAGGCCTTGAGTTACAGACATGCTGACAATGTCCATCAAGTAGGGGTAAGGTGTGCTCTGGCTATTTTGATCCAAGAGACTGGACAGGGGTCCAGAGAGGAGTTAGTTATGTTAAGGTTCTTTATTGTGTCTTCAATATTTGTCAGGGAAGGTAAGTAGAAGTGTGACCATGTGTTCAGAGGCTGGGCCTGAGGAGTCATAGGCAATGGGAAGTGGGTTTTAGGGTGGGACAGCTTTTGTTTAGAGAGAACGTTGTTAGTTATATTCTGTGGGCAAATTTTGTCCAGAGTATTCCCTATGCTTGGTCTCTGAGCAGAGATTTGGCAACATTGACAAGCTCTTTTGGTTTATTTATTGTGCTCATGATGAGTTTGCTGTGGTATTCTCTCTGCAGTGATGTTAGGCACTTGAGGCCCAATTACGTCTAGGATGTTGATCCCTTCTGTACATCTGGTCTGAACCAGACATACAGAAGGTATAATGATTCTGATCCCGCGGGGCTAGACATGCCCCGTGGGATCAGAATCACAAACAGTCCTGCACGTGCATGCCGGGACTGCGATTCAGTCTGGCTTGCATGTGCAGGACTGTCTCCAGCTAACTCAGTCAAGGATCCTCAATGGAGCCGCAGCGCAATGGTGTCATGTTGCCATGGCACCGTGGCTCCATTGAAGAGCCACAATGCCAGCCACCAGAAAAGAAATGCCTATTCTCTGCTGCCTGACCCTCGGTATGGCCTCCTAAGGCCAGGGTCGGGTTGCAGGGAATGTTCTCCAGCCCCCCGCCCCATATGCATTCCAACATTTAAATAAAGTCACGTCCAGGGAAATTATTCCACCTCAGGGTGGAATAACTTCCTCGCACATGTCACCAGCCCTGGATGTACAGGGCCTACATTAGAATCGGCCCTGTACATCCAGGGTCAGCAACCGCCCAGACTCTGCCCCCGAGTCGCCCCTTCCCCACTCCCATCTAACTTCCCTGCACAACTGGCGGGGAAGTTAGTCACGGCCAGGTGAAGGCATGAATAGCTGGGATGGACATCCCATTGGGCAATCTATCCCCGCTATTCATGGCACAGAATAACCCTCTTGGTGTTCTATACAATTGCAGCATGCTGGAGTGGCCTGTTTTATCTGAGCCTTGTGTCCCGCTCCTGTTGTCCAGGGACTCTCCTGTAACATCTCATGTCACTCCCTAAGGTTGCAGCAGCTGTTGCCAAGGTACCCAAATGATGTGAGTGTTGTTTACACAGAAAGAGGGGTTGCTGACCCCAAGCAGAAAAGCCTGCCAAGACTATAGTTACCAGCAGGTTACCAACAGTCCATGAACAGCTGCTAGTCTCACTTACTGAGAATTCCAGGCAGACAGTCTGCATATGTTGGGCAACACCAGCCTATATCAGTCACTCACATATCATCTGTGTCCAGTCTGCTAGTCATCACCCACTGCATGTACACAAAGCCAACATGAACACATTGATTTTCTGCAAACAGCATGGATGAACAGTCTGTCTAATGTCTGAACTGCTATAAGAAAAGAAAAGAAAAAACAGCCCACCCTATACAGCACCATGTGGATACATAGCCATGACATGGTCACAGCTCGGTCAGGGTGAGAGTCTCCTCTCAGCATGAAGAGATGTATGCACCCAGGCCATGCCCATGGCGGATCCTCACTAGGATGGCTCAGCCATTTACCTAACCTCCGACACATATACATCCTGTGCAAACCACTCTGTTTTAGATGATACCCAGAATCCTCTGCTCCTCATTATGTACTTTTTTATCTTTGACTTTAGGACAGCTTATGCAATGTGAGGCACCGTAGAAAATGGGCCAAAGACAGGCTGAGGGTGCATGATGGCCCATAGTGGACTATGTCTGTCACAAACACAAATGTGTCCCCCTACACAGCTCTTGGCAGTGAGCATTGAAACTAGAGCCATGCTTGTAATGTCATGTCCCTAACCATGGCCACTACAAATATGGTCAATGCATCATATGCACTCTCCTATGCTGCAGACGCATTGCACCCCACCCCCCCCAAGAATGTGTGGAAGCATGTCAGGTTGGACATGGGGTTAGATGTCAGAACAGTTGCTGACAACACATACACCACTATACCATGTCTCTGTACTCTAACAACATCCTTGTGACTGCCACACTCGGTGCCTATTGGGAGCCAGTGAGGCTGTCATGCAGGCCCTCTGATGTAAAAAAATGCAGAAACTGAGTAGGCCCTCATAGATTCTGGCCATGTGAACATAGGCTCTGGCCAACAATGCCACCTATGAAGGGCACTTTCTAAACATGTAGTACTGTTCCTCACACCCCTAACCCCACCCCAACATTCACCTCCAGGCACTACCTTCTCATAATGTGGCAGACAATGCAGAGACAAAAATGATATCTTGTGCCACATTTTGGCAGCAGGAATTGTGAAAAAATTCAGAGATCATTGGTCCACTATCACAATCAGGCACATAGTGCATTTGGACTCTCATTTTGGGTAATAGGCAATGTACTGCTGGATGCTTTGGCCAATGATCAGTAGACAGTGCTGAGGTGGAGTTCATTGTTTGTGAATTTGCCTGATGCATAACTGCATGGAGCAGAGTCATCTCACTTGCACTTTGCAAATGCAGCATGGGACAAGAGGAAAATACGTGCATGTAAATCACAGATTGCTGCCAGTGTCACCAGCTAAGTGAATAGATTGGACATTCACAGAGGCCTGCTCTCCCCATGAGACTAGATCCCTATAGGCAGCAGCTGCACCAGGTATGCTGTCACTGTTACCACGGATACAGCTGTTAAGGCAGCTGGCATTAATCTGGCCTCTCAGTCAGAGGTGAGGGTTGCAAAACACACACATGTGTCCCTTCACCCTCTCCTATCAAAGTAGCAGATGATTTGGGAGCTACACAACAGTGTCATGTTGGGAAGTAAGTGTATGGGAATGCTGTGGGGATGGGCCTTGACGATGGTGTAACTGGGAATACATTACAGCATCACAGCCACAGGTTGCAACTACTTACTGATAACTAATCTTCTGCTCATAAATGGTGTCTCATACAGTATGTGGGGTTGCTGTATAGCTGACCTTCAGCATGTTGTATGCACAGCCATAAAGCTTGGGCACCAAATGCATGCACAGTGCATTGCTGAAGCTCACACTACTCTGGAGACACGCACAGACATACACACGCACACATGAACCCACTGTCCAAAAGTGGTGCAGGTTAACATTCTTACCTGCCCCATAGGCCTGCTTTGATACTCCACCATTTTCAATGCTTACTCAGTGTGCTGGCACTATTAGCATGCTCTGCCATCCAGCCGTGGGTGGTACAGCTTCTATCTTAAAGAATGCTTGCCAACATGGTGTAATAGTTTTATGTCAAAAAATCTTTAGGCATATACTGGGATTTTCTGAGTTATTGATAAATCTCCATGACAACCATTGGCGCAAAATGTCGTCTTTTAAATGCAGAGTCGGCACACTGCTCTTTTCATATGTTTTCAATGGTATGCTGAATATACAGATCCTTTTGCTGCACATTGGATATGATTTGTATTTTGTTTTTAACCTATAGTCAATTGGTGCTATGCCCAATTTTAAGTAAAATTATGTGTTCAAACGGCACTTCGTTTATATATGGAGCCATTCATATGAAATATGTGTGCCGCAGCTATATATCAGATACTGCTCATTTTTTAGCTACATATTGGGTAGATATTTCATATTTACCTTGTGATTAATTGTAGTTTCCCTGTAAGGTATCATTGGAGTATATGGTCTTAACTCTGTTATGGAACATCGATTACTCTTTGATGAGTCCCCATACGCAATGCTAATGACCTTAAAAATAGAAGCGCTTCTTGATTATGGTCCGTTCCACACATAGAAGTGCTGTTCCTTGGATACTGAAGATTACTTCATTTATTTAATTTGGAGCCACAGAGCAGCAGTGTGGGTTTGTCAATCCATGAGTGCATATATGTGTGGAAGAGGGAGATCTTATTAGGTCTGTATGTTGAACTACCTTGTGTCACCAGTAACCTCCCCCAGAGCCCTGAGGCATGCAGAGAAAGGTCAGCCTGGGAAAATCCTGACTCAGGAAGTAGGGCAGTGCACTGATTATGCACGGCCTTCTGGGTGTTGCAGTCCCCTTCTACTCCCCAAGCAAGGAATAACTGTAGTCGAGTGGTTCAGGCAATATATGACAAGGTTTTATTTCCCCTCCGGGTGGATTAATTGCCAACAAAATACAGAACAAAAAGAGCCATGCTTCTGGCATAAGAAAACAAAACTCAGGAACTAAACAAAACAGCTTCTTCCTCTTCAGCTTTAACCAATGCAGTGCTCAAACAAACTCAAAGAAACATTTCCTTTTAAACCCAAAAGAATCACTTTGCTTCTTTGCTGCTGTTCCAACAGCTCTGGTAACAGATATCAGTACAGGGATATGATATCATCTGCAAATGATAGCATACAGTCCATTTGTTCCTCAGAATCTTCTACAACAGACCCTGTCTGCATTTCCTCATCACTTTCAGCTGAGCAAGTTTGTACAAAATCATACAGAATTTTAAAACACAGACCCCCTCTATTTCCCAGAGGTTTCTCTTCAGAATGCTCTATAGAGCAGGGCTGATAACTGCCGTATACTTGGGAAGTAGCACATGGAGAGTCTAACAGAGCTTGGCAATCACAGGGAAAACTTTTCTGTCTAGTTTTCTCTTTCAATGCTTTACACAGCCTACCTTCTGGCTTTTTCCTAGAAGACTTTCTCAGCACTGCTTCCTCAGTCATGCAAATGTCCTCTGGCCAACAGCCTCCTCTCCCAAGAGTTTCTGAGCACTCCCACACTGACCTCTCAGGCAGTCTCTCTCTCCAACTGCCTTCACGATAGGGCTCTAATTGAGAGTAGCTCCCACCTGGCTTTTGGGCTTGGGCTCTCCGGGACTTTGTAGCTTTGAGTTCTCGTGCTTTATCTCCTGTTTCTCTCTCTGCTGCTCTTGGAACTCCTACAGCTCCACCAGCTCCTCTTATTCCACCATCTCTGCTCTCCTGGTTCCTCCCCTCGCTCTGCTCGTTGCTCCCTTTGCTCTCCTCGTTGCTCTGCTTCTTACTCTGCGTGTTGCTCTCCCTGAATCTTAGTGAGCAATTCTTATATCCCTGTCTTCTAGGGCTTAACTCTGCCCCGCCTCCCACCAAGTGTCTCCCCTTAAGACTGGGGCTCAGGGATACTCTGCAGCTTGGGCGTGTTTGCTGCACTCATGACTCATACTGTTTACATTGCCCATGGCAACCCTGGGCCATGTGCTTTGCTTGCCTGTCAGAAACTGCAACAGAATCTTCTGTTTCACCCAGCTCCACAGCCTCGGAAGGACCTTCTACATTACACTTGTTATGCTGCTGGCTCAATTGACATTCATGTCTTATATATGGGATCTGTCCAGTCAAAGGGGCAGGCCATGATACATGAACACACACATTCCAGACCATGGATATCCTAGCAGACCAGCCAACGCACCCATTTCCTGGTGTATACTTGTGGGGCAGTCATGGAATAATCTCATGTTTTTCAGACCAAAATAGCATATTTGGATTCATATGTAGCTCAGATGGTTGTAACTGACTGAGTACTTATTTATGGAGGGGTCACTGGTTCACTCAGATTATGGTCATCATTTGCCAGGTGAGGGGGCAGAGTGGGCATATTTCCTCTGACCTGGGCTCATCATATTGCATACTGTTCCTGCGTCAGTAACATATTTCCCCCCCCCACATGCACATATCCACTCAATATGTGCAGGTGGGGGGCATCCTGATCCCAGGGCCAGCCCATCCACTCAGAAAACTAGCCGGGCACCAGGGTCCAATGATCAGGGTGGACTGCATGCCAGCCAATCCCTCCTTCCCAGCCATCTTGGTGCAGCTACTACTTCAGTGCTGCAGGTGGCCTTATTGAAGTTGCCACATGTAGGTAGGCACACCTTGCCGCTCCTGCCCCCTCCACCGGGGTATGTGAGCATGCGTGCTGCTGCCTTAGACCTCAGTATGGAGGGATCCTCTTGTGCTCCGCTGTACCTGCTACTGTCATGCTTGCCATCCCATGAGAGTGGCAACTGCAATGTTGCAACTGACACACAGTGCCAGGACAAAGATTTTGTCTGCAGCAGGCTGCAGCCACTGTGACCACTATCCCCACCCTCAGACAATGCTGACATGGCAGCATGGTGGTAGTGGAGGTGTCACAACTTATTTTTGACTTTGGCAGCATGTATGTATGCAGCCAGTCACAGTGGAGTCATACCAAGCATCATAGATGAACACCCTAGGCTGCAGTCTTGTCAGCTTAGTGGACCAATCAGCCCCACTGCTTCACCCACGTAACACCTCCTTTGCCATTTGGAACCAACAACATAGTGCCCTTTCTTAATAGGGCACTATGTTGTTGCTGCCAATGGGGCACTTCTATCACTTATTTGAGCACTCCTGTGTGTGGAGCACATTGCATACAATGGCGTAGAACACAACCTTTGCATCTCTCTTTACAAGACATCCTGCACTGGAAGGTTAATATTGCATACAGCTGATACCTAATGTGGGCTACCTCCATGAAAAAATATAAATGCATCAGCTCCTCAAACATTTCTTCATACATACTACTTCTCCTCAACCACACCTTTCAATTTCCTTCATTTCACCCTAAAACTCTACAAATGTCTAAACCACTTTTATGTTCAGACCTAATTCTGAACCTTCCTCATTTCTTAGTTTGCTACATGGCGTTGTTTTCTTTCTTCTTCTCTCATAATTATCCAGCCAGTCCACTCCCTCACTATACTCTTATTCTCACTCAGTCACTGCATGTGCCAATCATATACCCATGTACACCTCTCAGAACTCCTCACTCTATCAATACACACAAATGCAGGACATCACGACATCTCCCTGCTATGATGTATCACCTACAACAGTGTTTCATGTGAATTACCTATAAACCCATATAATCATCCAAGTTTAACACCCTTGTTCAATGTAAACTTCTATGTTTTTTGTTGGCTCATGTTATATGTAAACCACTCTGAATCCTATAATAGGGCGGTATAGAAAAACTGTTAAATAAATGAAAATAAATAAATCTCATCCATATCAAACTTCAGTCATACATCCAAACCTTACTTTCACACACCTCTGCATATAATTCTCCAACTTTCAAATGTGCACTCCTTAATGCTCACTCTGCATGACACAAACCTCAAGTAATCAACGACTACTTGATAGATAATCAAGTTGATATTTTATATGTCACTGAATCATGGTTTTCAGATTCTGAACACATTCTTCTAAATCAACTAGTCACAGACAATTTTTCTTTTTTTCAGTTTGACAAGGACACTACGTAGAGGTGGAGGTGTCTTTATCATTGCCAAAATGCATCTTTATTTCCAATCTCTAGCCACTTTGTCTTGGAGGGGTTTAGACACACTAACAATTTCAAACAACTACATCACTCTTTTACTTGCTTATAGATCACCAAATGCAGACGCAAGTGACCTTGATCTACTTTTGGAAGCAGTCTGCAGCCACAATTCACCCTTTAACCATATGATTCTTTTAGGTGACCTCAATCTTTCCTCAGCCCCTCTTAAAACATCAAAAGCTTTTTTAAATGCTATGAATGTTATGGAATACACTCAGATCATTATCCAACCAACACACAATAGAGGTAATACATTAGACATGATGTTTATACCACATTCTTTGCTTAGCACAAATCTTTCTACACATATTAATCTATCTACTGTCCCCTGGTCTGATCATAAAATAATCACTTTTTCACTACCCCAACTGTCGTAGATTCGCATAACACACTCACCACATGTTGCAACAAGTAGATTTAATAATTTAGACAAGAAAGACTTTCTAGCCAGTTCATTGCCCCCCCTTCAATTACTTCAGATAACGTTGATGCATTGGTACTTAACTGGAACAGTGCTATAGCCAGCATTGCTATAAGGCCATGCAGATTGAATACCAGAAGTTGGTTTTCCCCTTACCTCAAAATCTTGAAACGAAAGCTCAAAGCTCTAGAAAGAAGGTGGAGATGCTCCAAATCAATTTGCAATTTTATCAACTACACTGCTAAGCTCCATGAATATCAGGCTGCTATGAACAAAGCTAAGAAGGAGTATTACTTCAAGTTACTACGGAGTTCTTTAAACCATCCTCATTAGTTCTTTGATATAGTTTAATCCTTAACAAAGGCCCCTGTCTCACAGAAGGAAGAAGCTCACGTAACACCTCAACTTATGGAAGACCTCTTCAAGTCTCTTACATGCATCTCAAATCATCATCTTCCCTCTTTTGGAGGTGGTTCTCTACCTCACAACCATAAGGAATTCATTACCAGCTGGGAATCCTTCTCAACTACTGAATAAAATCATTACAAGTATTAACACCACCACTTCTCCACTTGATCCCTGTCCAGTAAGCTGGATTCAAGCTGCTAGAAGAGAATGTCCCCCTATAATTCTAAAAAATTCTCATTTCTCTCTGTCTCAAGGTTACCTGCCTGCAGACCTAAAAATGGCCTCCATTCGCCCAATAAGAAAAGCAACAGGAAATGACCCTAAATGTCCAATGCCCTACAGACCTATCACTAGTATTATTAATATTCATTTATTAAGTACTACAAGGCATATGCAACCCCATACAAACACAAAAAAAGGGAGTCCCTGCTCAAAGAGCTCACAATCTAAAAGACAAACATACGTGGCAAAACAAGAAGCATGAGGTCAAAGGGAAGAGGAGACACAAGGAAAACAAAGATAATGGTCTGAAAACAGTCTCAAAGAGGTACGTTTTTAGCAAGGATTTGAAAAGGGAGAGAGAAGATACTTGACATAGAGATAGCGGAAGCTTATTCCAGACATAAGGAGCAGCAATATGAAAGGATTGAAGTCTGGAGTTAGCATTAGAAGAGACGGGCATAGAGAGAAGGAGACCAGAGAAGGAGCGGAGTTCACAAGGGGGGGGGGGGGGAGTAGGGAGAGAGGAGGGAGAAGGGAGGAAAGATAATGAGGGACCATAGAGTGAATGCATTGAAAGGTTAGAAGTAATTTGAAATGAATACAAAAACAAAAGAGAAAGTATTCCATTCTTAGCAAAGATTATAGATAGTACAATTACAGCTTCAAGATTACATAGACACACACTTCCCCTTGGACCAACAACAATATGGCTTCAGACCTCATCATGGAGCTGAATCTTTAATGGCAGTACTTATGGGTAATCTGATAAAGGGGACAGATAAACCCAATCAAGAATTTATACGTATCTTCACTGATATCAGGGCAGCTTTTGATTCAATCCAGCACAATTTAATGATCCAAAGATTAGAAAACATAGGTCTGACAGGAACTACTCTCAACTGGTTCAATGCTGCTGAAAGAGAAAATAATGCTGCTGAAAGAGAAAATAGTGAGGTTTCTGAAATCCAATGGATAACAGAATCGGAGGCAGTATGGATTCACCAGAGGCAGGTCTTGTCAGACAAATCTGATTGATTTGACTGGGTGAGCAGGGAGTGGGACCAAGAGAGATCCCTAGATGTAGTGTACTTGGACTTCAGTAATGACTTTGACACCATTCCACACAGGCAACTTATCAACAAACTGAACACACTAGGGATGGATCCTATAATTACTGATTGGGTTGAGTGGGAGGCAACAAAGGGTACAGGTAAAAGGCACTCACTCTGAGGAGATGGAGGTTACCAGTGGTGTGCCACAGGGATCTGTCCTTGGTCTGATTCTTTTTAAGACTTTTGTTAGTGATATTGTGGAAGGGCTGTTGGGTAAGGTTTGCCTCTTTGCAGATGACATCAAAATATGCAATAGAGTAGACACCCAGGAAGGAGTACTTCAATGCCCTTGCTTGGGCCTGAAGGCTTACAAGCATAGAGCAGCCTTATAGTGTCCTTTTAAATAAAGCTTCCCTTGTTTGTCACCAGAGGGATTCTGGGACTTGTAGTTGGCTTACTTATATAAGGACAAATGTAGTTGTGAGACCGGTGGTTTAAGGCAGCAAGAAAATTTATTTTTTTGTGGGATTCCAAGGCATTAAAGCTCAAAATGCAAAAACAAGAGGATGCTTCTCCAACATAAGAGTAAATCAGGTTAATAGAGGAAAATGTAACAAAAAGCCTTCTATCTCTGGGCAGCAGCTTTCTTCCCAATAAACTTTCACAGAGCACGGCTTCTGGTGGTCATTCAATATAACAGGTAAACTTTTAACAGCTGCTGTTTTCTTTTCCCAAACCAAACTTTTACTACAGACAGCTTCTTGGCTTCAGAAGTTCACATACTTAGTAGAACACATTCTTGGTTTTTTCCAACTCTTTGCAGTCATAAAAATTAGTCGCTATATTGTTTCACAGTCTTTCAAGCCTGTTCAACAATGCTCAGTTCTCCTTTAGACAAAAAGAGCAATCCATTTGTGATAATTCTGACTCAGATTCTGGCATACAAGAATCCACCTGCATCTCTTCTATGGACACCGGGTACTTCTTACTTCCACCAGTTTTATAAACTTGCCCAGACTTCCTGTCTTCTAAAATCTCTTGGAACTGCTTCAACAGCAAAGCACCCTGAGAAGGCACACTTGTATTGGGAGGGTAAAGCTTCCTCTCTGCAAACAGTTTTCTTAAGGCTTCTAGTGTTAAAAGCTCAGTTTCTCTGCTCTTATCTGGGTTTCGGTTCTCTTCATACATACAACTATTCACCCACCTCTTAGCAGACGTTAGGCCTGGGTCCTGGACACTAGCGAAAGCAAACTGTTTCTCTGCAAGCTGTTCAGGTTTACATGTACTGGCTTTACCTTGGGGCGGGTCTCTCAGACAGCTACTGATTCCTTTCCTCCTGATATCTTTCAGGCTATGGAACTCAGCCTTCTGGTGTCTTTTTCCACTCCTTCCCAGATAGTCACTCTCTTGAAAGTTTCCTTGGAACCTTTCTCCCTTTCCAGGATCTTTCAGAGTTTCTCCTTCTTGTGCCTCTGCTGCTCTGTCTGCTCTGGCTGCAGATCTGTTCCTTTCCAGCTTCCCCTGGATGTGCTGGCTCTGCTCTCTCTGCTGCGTCTCCTGTGTGTATGTCTCCTGTATCTCCTGGGTCCATGTCTCCCCTGTCTCCTGGGTATGTGTCTCCTCTCTCTGCTCTGAGTGTGTTTTTAAAAACTGTTTGCTGCCGGGCACTCCCTTGCCTTTCCACAGGTGTGGCCAATCACTGAGCAAGCTTGGCTCCCCATCTGAACTAGGGCATGGCCTGGCCTTAGCAGAGAGCTGAGGTTTTTTCTTGCCTGCCTTGCAAGCACTGTGCACAACTGAACTGTCACTTGTTTTAAAGGGAAAAACAGGGTTTTCTTCCACTTCTATCTCTTCCTGGGAGCTCTCCTCACCACAGTACATAACATGAGGGGGGATTTAGCTAAGCATGAAGAATGATCTAGAATTTGGCAGCTGAGATTTAATGCTAAAAAATGCATGGGCATGCATTTGGGCTGCAAAACTCCAAGGGAGCGGTAAAGTGTATGGGGTGAAATACTTCTGTCCACAAAGGAAGAGCGAACCTGAGCGTGATTGTGTATGACAATCTTAAAGTAGCTAAACAGGTAGAAAAGGTGATGACAAAAGCTAGAAGGAAGCTTGGGTGTATAGCAGAAAAAAGGAGGTGATAGTGCCTCTGTATAAGTCTTTGGTGCAACCTCATTTGGAGTATTGAGTGCAATTCTAGAGACCACACCTTCAAAAGGATATAAACAGGTTGGAGTTGGTGCAGAGGGTGGCTACTAAAATGGTTAGTGATCTTCGTTATAAAGCATATGAGGACAAACTTATGGATCTTAACATGTATACTTTAGAGGAAAGGCGGGATAGAGGAGTTATGATAGAGATGTTTAAATATCTCCATGGCATAAATGCACAGGAGGAGAGCCTCTTTTGATTGAAGCAAGCTCTGCTACAAGGGAACTTAGGATGAGGATGAAAGGGGATAGATATGTGGAAATATTTCTTTTTGGAAAGACTGTCAGATGCATTGAATAGCCTCCCAGTGGAGGTTGTAGAGATGAGGACAGTATCTGAATTCAAAAAGACATGGGGCAAACACAGAGATCTCTAAAGGAAAAGGGAACTATTGTAGTATTTGATATGGAAGGACAGACTAGATGGGCCATGTGGTCTTTTTCTTCCATCATGTTTCTATGTTTCTAAATCATACTTTTTAAATCAACGACTTCAGGTAAAAATAGGCAGTGCTAAATCAGTCCCCTATACTTAGCTGCAGGGAGTACCTGAAGGATCTGCCTCATCATTTTTATTATTTAACATCTTTCTTCAACCAGTATGCTCAATAATTAAAGCACATAATTTCCTATATCACATCTACACTGATGATGTAATGTTATATTCCCCCATTAATACTGACAAGCCCTAAATAACCATCATTGAGAAGTGCTTCACATCCATCGCACACTGGTTTTCAATGCGTGACTTTAAAATAATTCACAAGAAGACAGATGTACTCTACATCACTAGGAACTTTAACTTCAATCCACCTGACTTCATAATGATCACTGTTAAGCAACTTCAAGTCAAGCATGAAGTATGTCATCTGGGAGTCATAATTGACAAACACCTCTCATTTTCATCCCATATCAGCAAAATCACCAGGAACATTTACTTTAAACTTAAATCTCTTTGTCACCTTAAATCCCTACTTGAATATAATGATTTTCGTTGCATACTTCAGGCTCTCTTTTTCCCACTCTTTCATTATTGTAATATTGTTCTTCAAGGCATCCCTAATTTCTCAATTCACCTGCTTCAATTAGTCTTAAACACAGCTGTGCACACTCTTACCAGTAGTTCAAGAGCAGATCATATTACACTAACACTCAAGCAGTTATACTGGTTGCCTGTCATTCAGAGAATCAAGTACAAGTCACTTGTAACGATATTCAAGGTAATTCATGATCTCATGGCAGTATTTCTTCAATCACTTATAAGAACAACACCAGACAACAGGTCCAGACGATCCATTTCACTTAACACTCTGTGCGTTCTGACTTTGTGTACTAGGATATCATGTGCCATGTCGAGAAGAGCTTTCTCTTTGCACCAGCTCTTTGTGCTGGTAATGATTTAATGACTTTTAGAAGGATGCTTAAAATGTATCTCTTTTTTGAATCCTTTGGTGTGAATGAAACCTCACTTTCCTAACATATTATCCTTCTGATATATTTATTTTCCTGTGGCTTTAATCATATAACCACTATAGTTTTTTCATTCATTTTAGCTTTTCTTTAATGTTCTTTGTAAAGTCATTTATTGGGTATTTGTTGTTTTTTGTAAACTGCTTTTGTGGCAGGTGAAGGCCTGTGATCCACAGTGTCTGACATGAACAGACAGGCCTAACTAGCTTGACCTGTAAATGAAGCTTGTGGAGAGGCCCATAGGAATTGCACATCCCCCAACATGCTGCTATTGTAGAATTAGAACTCAGTAAAAGTACTGGATTAGCTTAGACAAGCAGAACTGAAAGATGGAAAAATACAGAAAAATATGTTTAAAAGCCACTGATAAGAGAATACAGCTGTAAGGGATTTAATTAAAACTGCTGACAGAAAGGTTACAGAGCCCTGCTTCCCTGCATGTATTAACTAGCCCAGTGGCCTTGGAAGTAGGAAAGTAACAAGTTGGTGAACTGGCCATTGTAATTGGGACTAGAAGGGGGGTGAGCAGGTGCTGAGCCCACTCAAAGAACATAATTGGATAATCATATCAGTACCGGGACCAATAGAGAAGGTACGGGAGGTACGGGAGGTTACCGGGACCAATGAAATGTTTTCCTATACCTAGAATGGAGCACAAGTCTATAAAAGTTGTTGTGTTGCCAGAGAACATCGCTCAGCCATTTTGAAATTGACTTTGCTTGAGACTTGTGCACAAATAAATGATTTGGACATTCTGAACAGACTCCTGGTATTATTGGTTTGTCTGCGCTCTGCTGCTACATATTCCTGGTGCGTTGGCCGGGAAGTTGTGGAATCAGAGTGTATATAGGGCAATATACCACGACTTTCCGCCTCTACAGGTTTGGTCATGCCGGGATCGCGCCTTTCCGACGGGGGCTGCTCCCTGGCGCCGCCGGTCCCTTGCATCGGAGGGAGCTGGTCGGATCTCGGCGGGTGCCGGTGTAGCAGCAAAGCGCAGACAAACCAATGATACCAGGAGTCTGTTCAGAAGGTCCAAATCATTTATTTGTGCACAAGTCTCAAGCAAGACAATTTCAAAATGGCTGAGCAAAGTTTTCAAGCATTACAACAACTTTTATAGACTTCTGTTCCATTCTAGGTATAGAAAAACATTTCATTGGTCCCGGTACGCTCCCGTACCTCCCGTAGCCCTTCTATTGGTCCCGGTACTGATAAGTTTCTCCAATTATGTTCCTTCTGTGGGCTTCTGTAGGCATGACACCTGCCTGCCCCCCTTCTAGTCCCAATTACAATGGTCAGTTCATCAACTTGTTACTTTCACACTTTCAAGGCTATGGGACCATTTGTGCGTGCAGAAGAGCAAGGTTCTGTAACTCATCTGTCAGCACTCCTCAATATTTCTCTGCAAATGTACTCTTTCTTATCAGTAACTTTAAAACACATCTTTTCTGTATTTTTCCATTTCTTAATTCTGCAATTCTGCTTATCTAAGCTAATTCAATATTTCTACTGAGTTCTTTCTTACAATAGCAGCATATTGGGGGATGTGCAATCCTATATGCCTCTCCACAGGCCTCATTTACAGGTCAAGCTAGCCATGCTGGCCTGCCTATGTCAGACACCGTGGGTCACAGGCCTGCACCTGCCACATTCCCCCCTTTGATTAATCTCACCCTATTACTTAATAAGGTGTGAGGATTAAATCACTTTCCAGAAAATTCACATCCTGATTAAAGGATTCTTACTAGTTCCACTAGGGCTAGCTTTATATAAAGCCATTATTCTAGTTGCGGTCTTCCGCTCTACTGTACTATCAATAGCACTATGAAGGGAACGCATACAACATGGGATTAAACATGGTAAGCAGAGGACAACAGCAACAAGGATTAGAACTAAGATAACGAAAGTCTTAAATCCTCCCAGCCAAGAGAAAAGGTTAGCAAACCAATTAGGAAATTTCAAGGCGTGCCAAGTCTGTACTGGCACATAAGCATGTCTTTGCATATCTTTAGCAATTTCTTCAACTACTTGACCTTTATCATCTATTTTCAAACAGCAATTAGTTAGATTCAGCTTACCACATACTCCTCCTTCAGCTGCTAGCAAATAATCAAGGGCTAAGCGATTCTGGTATATGGCAGTGCGCATCTGAGTACTTTGTCTAGCTAAGAGCGTGAGAGCATGACTAGTTTCATTGGTTATTATTTCAACTACTGCTTGTAAGCGAATAATACGATTGATCATATAAATTGGGGTACGATAACCATACATACCATCATCATTCCAAGTGGCAGGTCCATAATACTCAATAATTCTTTCTGGTGGCCAATCATCACCTTGCCACTTCTCCCACTTGCCTATCTGTAAGGCCTCTCTTTTCTGTCTAGATGCTCCTTTGTGTTTGTGGGTTGTGTATACAGGGTATCCTAATTGTTCTCCATGTTCAGTGTTTAACAGGAAGAAAGAAGGTCTGATGGTTCCTAAGACACATGCTCCTCCCCATTGTGGTGGGAGTTGCGCATATGCTCGGTTTCCACAGATCCAATATAGGCCAGGTGGGGCTTGCCAGGCTTGGACTTTGGCAAGGTTAGTCCATAGACCTGCAAGTTCAGGAAATCTGGCTAATGGGTTAGGAGGTTCAGGATGTCTGATTCCTGACCACCATGCTGTCTTTTTAGTCGTGGCATTATAGTATTTCTGGCTAAGACAGACCAGCTGTCCTACCTTTTGGGTGAACTGGGGTCCAGTTCTGGCAAAGCAAAGACGTCCAACGATTGAGTGCGCTAACACCCATTCACTGGTAGTCTTGTGTAATTCAGTCTGATTGTAAATCATGGAATAATTCAATTCTTGGGCTTCCCAGGGCCATTGATCTCCCATTTGGGTTCCGCCACAGAAATAACAATCTGTGATCTTAAGACTAGATACTACTGCTCCGGCTAATTCTAGAAACAAATTCTGTGAAGGGTGAAGGATCTCAAACTTATTTACATGCATAGCTTCATAAAAGGTATTATGAATATGATATTTAGATGACTTATGGGCTTGAGTATTCAATCTAATATATACAATGGTCCCTGGATCTGTTCCTCCTCCTGCAATACGTAAACCAAACTTATATCCTTGTTTCCATGCATGGGGGTTATGTACACGCAAATGTAAGGGGTTGCAAGCATCTTTCTGACATTTATCATTCGTGGTTGGCTTGGTTAGAGTAGCCATCCGTTTATCTATTTTCTCATCAGTTATACCAGTGTTCCAGGTAGCATAGAAAACACATTCCCAATACGGGCAATAGTAGTCTGCCGCTGTAGCAGTACTATACCCTGGTTCCTTTTTACCTGTACACTTCCTCCATCCTGTGGCTCCTTCTGGACACATATACTTATGGTCATTTCGATACGCTTTCTCCCATGTACCACAGGTGGACTGACTATCTCTATTAATAGCATTACATGCATCAAAATTCAAAACAGCAGGTTTAGTAATGTCCTTAAGTGGTGGTGTAGCAGCTAATATAGGTCCATCTGCATCCTTCCATCTTATTTCCAACGTGTAATAGGATGGATTCTGATGCGGATTATAGCATGCTTTAATTTTGCCATGAGTGCAAACATTTAGTTCAGTGGTGTTATAAATACACCGAGTTATTGTTCCCTTGCAGGTATAATAAGAATGGTAAAGCAAAGTCTGAGTTACTTTCAGTCCAGTTCTAGTAGAGGTAATGCAAGCTGTGCATGGAGGTAGAGCATAAGTCTGTTCAAAACCTCCGAAGAAGGCAACCAAGGCAAAGCAGAAGCAAAGATACATGTTGATGTTGATTGGAGTTCTTCTGAATCCTCAGCTTGCTGATCTTAATCACGACGGTCTATTATTCTTCGTCCCGTTTGCTAATGAAGCAATTTAACGGGTGCTGAGTGTTGATTGAAGATCCTCAAGATGTCCAGCACACATTAACCAACTTAGCAATTCAGTTGGCTTGTGAAGTCTGGCTTAGTCAATGTAGTCTCAAAGTAGTGTGTCAAATCACACATGCAAATTGGGTTCGTTGAAACGAAACTGTTGCTGCATGGAAAACAATCCTCTTCGAAAGACTTGGCTACTGCAAAGCACTTGTGATGAAGTGTCTATGCTGCTGGTTGCCGTCTCAAAGTAACTCGCAAGGGTACATCAGGGTGCTGCTCTGCTGTCCACCGCTCTGGTTCAGGATCGGCGGCGGGCTTGACTCGGCTGTGGTGGATCCAGGCGTCGATCTCGGCTACCTTTACTGCAGTTGGGGTAGACAGGATGACGGTGTACGGTCCCTTCCAATGGGGTTCCAACGGTATCTTCTTCCAATCTTTGATCCACACCGAAGTTCCTGGCTGGTAGGGATGCAAGGGTTCCGTCAAGTTGATAGGCAACTGGTCTTGGATCCACGTATGGAGAGTCTGCAGAACAAAACTAAGAGCTAGGAGTTCTTGTCTGGTTACTTCTGAACCAATCTGGGCTAGATTTCCTTTGACTCCCTGCACTATTGGTGGGGGTTTACCATACAAAACTTCAAAAGGGGAAAATCCTGTTGACTTTACGGGGGCTGAGCGTATTCTGAGTAAAGCTATGGGGAGCACTTGGGGCCATTTCAAGTGTGTCTCCTGACAAAGCTTAGATATTTGGGCTTTCAAGGTACGATTCATTCGCTCAACTTTCCCTGAACTCTGGGGTCTGTATGCAGTGTGGAGCTTCCACTGTATCTGCAAAGCTTTTGCTAACTGCTGAGTAACTTGGGAGACAAATGAGGGTCCATTGTCTGACCCTATTACTGCTGGGATTCCAAATCTGGGGACAATCTCTCTCATTAAGGCTTTGGTAACTTCTCGGGCTTTCTCAGTTCTGGTTGGGAATGCTTCTACCCACCCAGAGAAAGTACAAACTAACACTAGTAGGTAATGGTATCCATTGGCTTTTGGCATTTCGGTGAAATCAACTTGGAGGTTGTGCATGGGGGTCACACCTCTTGACTGAACTCGGGGTGCTGTAATAAGGCCTTGCTTGGCATTATTCTTGGCACAGATTTGACATTGTCGGGCTACTGAGGCTGATATGGTTGTCATCAGAGGGATGTAGAAATGTGGTCTGAGTGCTTTCTCCATAGCACTCTTCCCATAGTGGGTGGCTTCGTGAAAAGCTTTGACAAAGGATGGTCCTAACAGTTCAGGAATTACTATTCTTCCCGGAGGTTGACTGCCTTCTTCTGGTGGCAGCTCAATCCATCCATCTTTCAATACTCCATTTTCTTTGTCACAATAGTAGTCCAATTCTTTGGTGGTATATCGTGGGGTCCATAGATTCAAAGGTACTGGAAACAATGCTGCTTGCATTGGCATAGCTTGTGGGGCAATCTGTCCTGTCATAGCTGCTTGTCGTGCTGAGGCATCTGCGAATCTATTTCCTCGAGCAACTTCTCCTTTTCCTGCTTGATGTCCTCTACAATGCATGACAGCTACACGTGTTGGGGCCCAGACTGCATCAAGTAACATCAATATCTCGGGACCATATTTGACTGATTTTCCTCCGGATGTGATGAGTCCTCTTTCTTTGTAGAGAGCTCCATGGGCATGCAAGGTAGTGAAAGCATATTTGGAATCTGTATATACATTTAGCACAAGTTTTTCTCCTAATAACAATGCTCTGGTGAGTGCTATCAATTCGGCTTTCTGGGCTGATGTGCCTGAGGCTAGGGCTGATGATTCAACTACTTCGTGTTGAGTGACGACTGCATATCTGGCACAGCGTCGTCCGTCAAGGATGAGACTGCTCCCATCTACATAATAGATCTGGTCAGGATTGTCTATGGGTACATCTGTTAGGTCAGGTCGACTAGAGAACACAGTTTCCATGACTTCGATACAGTCATGTTCTGGGAGTTCTTCACTGATGGGTATCAAGGTAGCTGGATTCAAGGCATGGCTCACTTCAAGTTGTATTTGTGGGTTTTCACATAACATGCTCTGGTACTTCAACATTCGGGAATTGGTGAGCCAATAATTTGCTTTTTGTTCCATAAGGGCAAGGACTGCATGTGGCACAGTGACTCGTATGTTCTGTCCTAATGTGAGTTTGTCTGCTTCACTCACTAATAGTGCTGTAGCTGCAACTGCTCTCAAGCAGGGTGGCCATCCCTTGGCCACAGGGTCCAATTGTTTCGATAGGTAGGCTACAGGTCGTTCCCAGTTTCCTAATTTCTGGGTCAACATGCCTAGGGCATTTCCCTGTGCTTCATGTACAAACAAGTGGAAAGGTTTGTGGACATCTGGTAGTCCAAGTGCTGGTGATGACATCAGTTCTTCTTTTAACTTCTGGAAGGCTGTATCCTGCTCAAGTCCCCACTCCAGTGGTGACTTCTCTTCTCCTTTTGTGGCTTCATACAGTGGTTTGGCAATTTGGGCAAAGTTGGGTATCCAGATTCGGCAATATCCTGCCGCTCCCAGAAAGGCTCTGACTTGCTTTCTGGTTGTTGGAGTTGGAATTCTGCATACTGCTTCTTTTCTTTCTCTGCCTAATCTTCTGCTTCCTTGGGTAATACGAAAACCCAAGTATTTCACTTCTGTTTGGCATAGTTGTGCTTTGGCTCTGGAAACTTTATATCCAGCTTCATTTAGTAACTGCAAGAGATCTTTGGTGGCTAATATACATTCTCTTTCTGATACGGCAGCTATCAACAGATCATCCACGTACTGGAGAAGTACTCTCTTCCCCGGGGCTACTGGATAGCTTGAAAGGTCTTGATTTAGTGCAGCACTAAAGATGGTAGGTGAATTCTTGAATCCTTGGGGTAATCTTGTCCAGGTGAGTTGGCCCCCTCTTCCAGAGATGGGGTCCTGCCATTCGAATGCAAACAGTATTTGGCTTACAGGGGCTAATCTTATGCAAAAGAATGCATCTTTCAAATCCAGTACAGTGAAATGGGTAGCTTCAGCGGGTATCAATCCTAGTAGAGTGTAAGGATTGGGTACAACTGGGTGTATAGTTTCAACTGCATCATTTACTCTTCTCAAATCTTGCACTGGGCGATAATCATCTGTCTCAGGTTTCTTTACTGGCAAAAGTGGAGTGTTCCATGGGGATTGACATACTTTTAGTAGGCCATATTCGAGCAATCTCTGTAGGTGGCGATGAATGCCTTCAATTGCGGCTCTTGGGAGAGGGTACTGTTTGACGTGCACTGGTGTAGCGCTAGGCTTGAGGGTTACAATCACTGGTGCTATATGCTTGGCTAGGCCTGGGGGACTGCCTTCTGCCCACACTTCAAGTGGTGCATGAATGTTCTTTAAAGTTTGTTCAAAATAGGTATCTTGAATCGAATCATCAATGTAGTATCTCCACTCTTCTTCTCGGGGTACTGTCAGCAGCATTACTCCTGCTGGTTTGGCTTGGGAATTCACTGTCATTTGCATTTCTCCTTGTTCGGAGAAAGATATTTGGGCTTGAAGCTTGGCTAGCATATCTCGTCCCAGTAGGGGTACTGGACATTCGGGCATGTAAAGGAATTGATGAGTTACTTGCTGTCCTCCTAGACTGCATATTCGGTTTTGAAGAAAAGACTTTGTGGCTTTGGCACCAGTTGCTCCTATAATGGTGACTGCTTTCTTGGTGAATGGGGCTATCTTTTTGTCTATTACTGAATGTTCTGCTCCAGTATCAACCATAAAGTTCATAAATTGGTCTCCTATTTGTATTTCGACCATAGGCTCCTGGAGACCTAAAGCAAACTTGGAGCCCGGTCTGTCCTAATCCACGTCATCCTCATCATGGGCCTGTGTGGCCAATGCTTGGATGGCTCCTCCTCCCCTCTCTCGCTGGAATTGTTCTCGATTGGCTCCTCCTCGGCCTCGGGGACGGCCTCGTCTTTCTTCTCGCCACTGATGATCGTATTCGTCATCTTGCTGGGCGTCTTCGAGTTGCGGGCAAGTATCTCTCCAATGTCCTTCCTCTTTGCAATAGGCGCATTGGTTCACGCCTAGTCTCTGGGTCCGGCCTCCGCCTTGACCCCGCCCTCTTCCTCTGCTCCTTCGATTAGGGACACCTCCCCTTTTCTTTTCAACTATGGCCGCAGCCAAAAAATCAGCTTTCTTCTTCATCTTTCTATCACATTCTCTCTGTCTTTCAGTATCACGATTCACATACACTTTATGAGCGACTTCCAATAACTGTGTTGCATTCATGCCCGCAAACCCTTCTAATTTCTGTAATTTACGTCTAATGTCTGGTTGAGACTGGTTTACAAAAGCAGAATTCACCATGCATAAACTTCCTGGTGCCTCGGGATCATAGGGAGTATACATTCTATAAGCTTCAGTTAATCTTTCATAATAATCTGCTGGGCTCTCATCTATTCCTTGGATAATCCCTGCTACTTTGGAAAGGTTCATAGCTTTTTGGCCTCCTCTTCGCAGGCCTTGTAAAAAGCCTTGGCGAAAACGGGCTAGGGCTGTGGATCCTTCATCTGTATTTGGATCCCATTGGGGGTCTTCATTCGGGAATTCTCTCTGAGCTGCTTCTCTACGATCTATTATATTCTGCCCCTGCACTGGAGCTGCAGGGTTTTCTGCCATCCATTCGATAGCTGCTTTTCTAATTCTCGCTCGTTCTTCTGTAGTGAATAGGGTGGTCAGGAGCTGACGGCAATCTGGCCAAGTAGGTTGGTGGGTTTCCATAATACTAGTTACTAATTCTGTCAGCTCCTGGGGCTTGCTAGTATAGGAGGCATAGTGCGACCTCCAATTTAATAAATCAGTTGTAGAGAAGGGGATATACACATAAGTTAGGGGTCCCGCTACCACTTCATCATTATCATTCTTTACGGGCACCCCCGGGACTTGCCTTAAGGGAAACAGTTTGGCTGTCGTCCCAGGCGTCATTTGGGTCTGGGATCTAAGGGCTATTGTCGTTGTCTTTGCAGGAGTCGCTTTCTTTTTCTCAACTGGTTTTGCTTTGGGTTTTTCTTTTACTGGCTTGCTAGTGCTAGTGCTGGCTTTCTCAATTATTTGTACACTGTCCTCTTCTTCTTCTTCTGGGGGATTCCTTCCTACTTCTTCTTCTAGCTCCGCTTCTGGCTCACCTTTTACATCCTCCTCTTCTCTTCCCGCTAATTCTGTCTCTTCCTCTCCTCCAGGAGGAGGGGGATCAGGGGTTGGGTCTCGCCTCGGCTCCGGCGGTCTCTGGGGATCTGGGGCAGGACGCCGCCGGGCTATTCTTACTGGACCTGGGGTTCGGGGCTGCCTGAGGACTACTTCTGGGGAATCGGGATCTGCCAAGATGGGTTTCTTCTTGGCTTTCTTATCCTGCTCGTTCATTCTAGGCTGTTCCTTTTTCTGTCTAGAATCTGTTTTAGCTAACATTATTCTGCACTGTTCCTCATAACAGCGCTGCGCCCAGGAGGGCGGATCTTCACAAATACTTAACCAGGAATCTATATAGGGGTACTGATCTGGGTGCGCTACCCGCACTCTACGATGTATTGACTGGATAATCTCTACGGTGAACGTTCCCTCTCGGGGCCAGATGGGGTCTAGATCGGGCCACTCCCTAGTACACAAAATCTGCAAACGGGCTGCTGTCATTTTAATACCATAATCTCCTGAATATCCCTCTTTAAAATGTGCGATCATACATTCTAATGGAGTGTTCCTAGTAGACTCCGCCCCTCCCATTTCGATGTGTGCGCGCAACAACAGACAGAAGGGAAAAGGTGGGCGGACCGTGGGTAAGGGGTCCTCACGGCCCTGGAAACGTATAGGGAATACAGATAACAAGACAAGACGACAATCGCTTCCCCCTTTTCGCGACCTGAACGCGGTCGCCCGGTCAGGAAATGCGCTAATCAGGGGTCCGCTTTCACTTGGTCCGTGCTGCCAGACCTCTCAATCACACTTCGTTCACACAATCATGCTAGCAACGTATTCCCAGAATGCATTCGTTTCTATCTGTTCTGACTAGTCTTTTTTCCAAATTACAAAAAGGATGAGGGTTTCACCTAGCGCATTCCCATGCCAGGCTACTCAGCTCTTCCTTGAGAGTTGATCAGGCTCTCTTACCAATTCCCAATATCTCGAGATTACAAATTCCAAATTCCAAGTTCCAATGGCAGTACTGCTCTTTCTATTTCTGTCTAGACCCAAAATCAAAACTATACTCACCGGATCCGGTCCTCAAAACTTCCCAAGCAGGCGCATGAGTTGGACCTCGGACTCCCCTCACTCGGGTTCGAGGCGTTGACTCCAGCCGGGCTCGTCACCCGCCGAGGTCCGACCAGCTCCCTCCGATACAAGGGACCGGTGGCGCCAGGGAGCGGCCCTCGTCGGAAGGGCGCGATCCCGGCAGGACCAAGCCTATAGAGGCGGAAAGTCGTGGTATATTGCCCTATATACACTTTGATTCCACAACTTCCCGGCCAACGCACCAAGGAATATGTAGCAGCAAAGCGCAGACAAACCAATGATACCAGGAGTCTGTTCAGAAGGTCCAAATCATTTATTTGTGCACAAGTCTCAAGCAAGACAATTTCAAAATGGCTGAGCAAAGTTTTCAAGCATTACAACAACTTTTATAGACTTCTGTTCCATTCTAGGTATAGAAAAACATTTCATTGGTCCCGGTACGCTCCCGTACCTCCCGTAGCCCTTCTATTGGTCCCGGTACTGATAAGTTTCTCCAATTATGTTCCTTCTGTGGGCTTCTGTAGGCATGACACCTGCCTGCCCCCCTTCTAGTCCCAATTACAATGGTCAGTTCATCAACTTGTTACTTTCACACTTTCAAGGCTATGGGACCATTTGTGCGTGCAGAAGAGCAAGGTTCTGTAACTCATCTGTCAGCACTCCTCAATATTTCTCTGCAAATGTACTCTTTCTTATCAGTAACTTTAAAACACATCTTTCCTGTATTTTTCCATTTCTTAATTCTGCAATTCTGCTTATCTAAGCTAATTCAATATTTCTACTGAGTTCTTTCTTACAATAGCAGCATATTGGGGGATGTGCAATCCTATATGCCTCTCCACAGGCCTCATTTACAGGTCAAGCTAGCCATGCTGGCCTGCCTATGTCAGACACCGTGGGTCACAGGCCTGCACCTGCCACACCGGAACCGGCTGGAGCCAACACCTCGAACCCGAGTGAGGGGAGTCCGAGGTCCAACTCATGCGCCTGCTTGGGAAGTTTGAGGACCAGATCCGGTGAGTAAAGTTTTGATTTGTTATGTCTAGACAGATAAGAAAGAGCAGTGCTGCCACTTGGATATTGAACTTGGAACTTGGAAATTGGTAAGAGAGCTTGATCACCTCTCAAAGACGGGCCGAGTAACCCTGCATGGGTATTCGCAGGGCGAAACCCCCGTCTTCTTGTATTTTGGAATTTGAACAAGACTAGTCAGAATAGATAGAAATGAATGCATTCTGGGATACGTTGCTAGCATGATTGAGTGAATGAAGTGTGAATGAGAGGTCTGGCAGCACGGACCAAGCGAAGGCGGACCCCTGATTAGCGCATTTCCTGACCGGGCGACCACGTTCAGGTCGCGAAAAGGGGGAAGCGATTGTCGTCTTGTCTTGTTATTTGTTTTCCTTATATGTTTCCAGGGCCGTGAGGACCCCTTACCCACGGTCCGCCCTCCTTTTCCCTTTTGTCTGTTGTTGCGCGCACACATCGAAATGGGAGGGGCGGGGTTTACTAGGAACACTCCATTAGAATGTATGATCGCACATTTTAAAGAAGGATATTCCGGAGACTATGGTATTAAAATGACTGCAGCCCGTTTACAGATTTTGTGTACTAGGGAGTGGCCCGATCTAGACCCTACCTGGCCACGAGAGGGAACCTTTAATGTAGGAATTATTCAGTTAGTGCACCGTAGAGTGTGGATAGCGCACCCCGATCAGTACCCCTATATAGATTCCTGTTAAGTATTTGTGAAGATCCGCCCCCTTGGGCGAAGCGCTGTTATGAAGAGCAGTGCAGAATAATGTTAGCAAAGACAGATTATAGTCAGAAAATAGAACAGCCTAGAAAGAAAGGGAAAGGTGAGAAATCCAGGAAGAAACCCATCCTGGTAGATCCTGATTCCCCAGAAATGATTACCCGACAGCCCCAAACTCAGCGCCCAGTGAGAGTAGCCCCACGTCCTGCCCCGGAGACAGCAGGAACGGGACCCAACCCCTGAGCTATTACCCAAAGAGCAGGTAGATGAGCTCCCTTTAATTGAAGAAGATGATTCTACCGAGACAGAAAAAGGAGAATCAGATACAGAAACAGAGAAGGAAGAAGCTGAAAATTCCCCGAGTGATACTGACAGTGTAAAAGTGGCTGCCAGGGTTAGCTCGCCAGTGAAAAGTAAATCTAAATTAAAGCATGAAGAAAAGAAGAAAATAACCCCTGACAGGACAGTTACGAGAATATCTCTCAGATCCCAAAGGACATCTACTGCCAAGATGATGCCTTTACGGCAAGTCCCGGGAATACCCATAAGAAATGAAGATAATGAGGTGGTGGCGGGACCCCTAAATTATGTGTATGTCCCCTTCTCTACCACTGATTTGTTAAACTGGAGGACACATTATGCCTCCTATACCAATAAGCCCCAAGAGCTTACAGAATTAGTGAATACTATTATGGAAACCCACCAACCAACATGGGCAGATTGCCGCCAGCTCCTGTCCACCTTATTTACTACGGAGGAGCGGACACGAATTAGAAAAGCAGCTATAGACTGGCTGGCAGATAACCCGGTAGCTCCAGGAGAAAGGGGGGAGGAAAGAATAGATAATCGGGAAGCGGCCCAAAGAGAATTCCCGAATGAAGACCCCCGATGGGATCCAAATACAGAAAGAGGATCCAGAGCCCTAGCCCGTTTTCGCCAAGGCTTTATACAAGGCCTGAAAAGGGGGGGCCAGAAAGCTATGAATCTTTCCAAAGTTACTGAAGTTACCCAAGGCATAGATGAGAGCCCAGCAGTGTTTTATGAAAGATTAACTGAAGCATATAGAATGTATACTCCCTATGATCCCGATGCACCAGGAAGTTTATGCATGGTGAATTCTGCTTTTGTAAATCAGTCGCAACCAGACATTAGACGTAAATTACAGAAATTAGAAGGGTTTGCGGGCATGAATGCAACTCAGTTATTGGAAGTCGCTCATAAAGTGTATGTGAATCGTGATAATGAAAGGCAGAGAGAATGTGATCGAAAGACGAAGAAGAAAGCTGATTTTTTGTCTGCGGCCATAGTTGAACAGAAAAGGGGAGGCATCCCTAGTCGACGGAGCAGAGGAAGGGGGCGGGGCCGAGGCGGAGGCCGGCCCCAGCTAGGCGTAAACCAATGCGCCTACTGTAGGGAGGAAGGACATTGGAGAGATGCATGCCCGCAACTCGAAGACGCCCATCAAGATGACGAAAACAATCATCAATGGAGAGAAGAAAGACGAGGCCGTCCCCGGATCCGCGGAGGAGCCAATCGAGAGCAATACCAGCGAGAAAGAGGAGAAGCCATTCAAGCATTGGCTACGACAGCCCATGATGAAGATGACGTGGATTAGGACAGACCGGGCTCCGAATTTGCTTTAGGTCTCCAGGAGCCTATGGTCGGAATACAAATAGGAGACCAAGTTATGAACTTTATGGTTGATACTGGAGCAGAACATTCAGTAGTAGACAAGAAGATAGCCCCATTTTCTACAAAAGCAGTCACCATTGTAGGAGCAACTGGTGCCAAAGCTACAAAACCTTTTCTTCAGAATCGCATATGCAGTCTAGGAGGACAACAAATAACTCATCAATTCCTTTATATGCCTGAATGTCCAGTGCCACTACTGGGACGAGATATGTTAGCCAAGCTACAAGCCCAAATATCCTTCACTGAAAGAGGAGAAATGCAAATGACAGTAAATTCTCAAGCCAAACCAACAGGAATAATGCTGCTTACAGTTCCCCGAGAAGAAGAATGGAGATATTACAGTGATGAATCTGCCCAAGACACCTATTTTGAACAAACTCTGAAAAGCATTGATGCTCCACCTGGAGTATGGGCAGAAGGCAGTCCTCCAGGTCTAGCCAAACATATAGCTCCAATAATTGTAACTCTCAAGCCTAGTGCTACACCAGTACATGTCAAACAGTACCCTCTCCCAAGGGCTGCAATTGAAGGCATCCACCGCCATTTGCAAAGATTACTAGAACATGGCCTACTGAAAGTATGTCAATCCCCATGGAACACTCCACTTCTGCCAGTGAAAAAGCCTGGAACAGATGACTACCGCCCAGTGCAAGATCTAAGAAGAGTGAATGAAGCAGTTGAAACCATACATCCAGTTGTACCCAATCCTTACACTCTTCTAGGACTGATACCTGCTGAAGCTACCCACTTTACTGTACTAGATTTAAAAGATGCATTCTTTTGCATAAGATTAGCCCCCGTAAGTCAGATATTGTTTGCATTTGAATGGCAGGACTCTATTTCTGGAAGAGGGGGCCAACTTACTTGGACACGATTACCCCCTAGGATTCAAGAATTCGCCTACCATCTTTAGTGCTGCACTGAATCAAGACCTTTCAAGCTATCCAGTGGCCCCTGGGAAGAGAGTGCTTCTCCAATACGTGGACGATCTGCTGATAGCTGCTGTATCAGAAAGTGAATGTATACAAGCCACCAAAGACCTCTTGCAGTTACTAGATGAAGCTGGATACAAAGTTTCCAGAGCAAAAGCACAACTATGCCAAAAAGAAGTGAAATACTTGGGCTTTCGTATAACCAAAGGAAGCCGAAAACTAGGCAGAGAAAGAAAAGAAGCAGTATGCAGAATTCCAATCCCAACTACCAGAAAGCAAGTCAGAGCCTTTCTGGGAGCGGCAGGATATTGCCGAATCTGGATTCCCAACTTTGCCCAAATTGCCAAACCACTGTATGAAGCCACAAAAGGAGAAGAAAAGTCGCCACTGGAGTGGGGACCTGAGCAGGATACAGCCTTCAAGACGTTAAAGGAAGAATTGATGTCATCACCAGCCCTTGGACTACCAGATGTTCACAAGCCTTTCCACTTGTTTGTACATGAAGCACAAGGAAATGCCTTAGGCATGTTGACTCAGAAATTGGGAAATTGGGAGCGACCTGTAGCATACCTATCGAAACAATTGGACACTGTGGCCAAAGGATGGCCACCTTGCCTGAGAGCAGTCGCAGCTACAGCATTGTTAGTGAGTGAAGCAGATAAGCTCACACTAGGACAGAATCTACGAGTCACTGTGCCACATGCAGTCCTTGCCCTTATGGAGCAGAAAGCAAATCATTGGCTCACCAATTCCCGAATGTTGAAATATCAGAGCATGTTATGTGAAAATCCACAGATACAACTGGAAGTGAGCCATGCCTTGAATCCAGCCACATTGATACCTATTAGTGAAGAACTCCCAGAACATGACTGTATAGAAGTCATGGACACTGTATTCTCAAGCCGACCTGACCTGACAGATGTGCCCATAGACAATCCTGACCAAGTCTATTACGTAGATGGAAGCAGTCTCATCATCAATGGACGACGCTGCGCCGGATATGCAGTAGTCACTCAACATGAAGTCGTTGAGTCATCAGCTCTAGCCTCAGGTACATCAGTCCAGAAAGCAGAATTGATAGCACTTACTCGAGCACTACTGTTAGGTGCAAAACTGGTGCTAAATGTATATACAGACTCTAAATATGCCTTCACTACCCTACATGCCCATGGAGCTCTCTATAAAGAACGAGGGCTCATCACGTCCGGAGGAAAATCAGTCAAGTATGGCCCCGAGATACTGATGTTACTTGATGCAGTATGGGCCCCAACTCGTGTAGCTGTCATGCATTGCAGAGGACATCAAGCAGGAAAAGGAGAAATTGCCCAAGGAAATAGGTTTGCAGATGCCTCAGCACGACAAGCAGCTATGACAGGACAAATTACACCACAAGCCATGCCAATGCAGGCAGCATTGTTTCCAGTACCCTTAAACTTATGGACACCACGATATACCACCAAAGAATTAGATTACTACTGTAACAAGGAAGATGGAGTACTGAAAGATGGGTGGATTGAGCTGCCACCAGCAGAGGGCAGTCAACCTCCAGGACGAATAGTAATTCCCGAATTGTTAGGTCTATCCTTTGTCAAAGCCTTCCACGAAGCTACCCACTATGGGAAAAGTGCTATGGAAAAAGCACTCAGACCACATTTCTGCATTACCATGTTAGCAGCCCTATCAGCTTCAGTGGCACGCCAGTGTCTAATTTGTACCAAAAATAATGCCAAACAAGGACCCACACCACCACCCCGAGTTCAGTCAAGAGGTGTAACCCCCATGCACCACCTGCAGATTGATTTTACTGAAATGCCAAAAGCCAATGGATATCACTACCTATTAGTATTAGTTTGTACTTTCTCTGGGTGGGTAGAATCCTTCCCAACCAGAACTGAAAAAGCTCGAGAAGTCACTAAAATTTTACTGAGAAAGATTGTCCCTAGATTTGGAATACCAGCAGTAATAGGGTCAGACAATGGGCCCTCATTTGTTTCTCAGATTACTCAACAGTTAGCAAAAGCTTTGCAGATACAATGGAAGCTTCACACTGCATACAGACCCCAGAGTTCAGGGAAAGTTGAGCGAATGAATCGTACTTTAAAAGCCCAAATGTCTAAGCTTTGTCAGGAGACACGCCTGAAGTGGCCCCAAGTGCTCCCAATAGCTTTACTCAGAATTCGCTCAGCTCCTGTGAAGTCAACAGGATTTTCCCCTTTTGAAGTTCTGTATGGTAAACCTCCACCAATAGTGCAGGGAATTAAAGGAAGTCTAGCCCAAATTGGTTCAGAAATAACCAGGCAAGAACTCCTAGCTCTTAGTTTTGTTCTGCAGACTCTCCATGCGTGGATCCAAGACCAGTTGCCTATCAACTTGACGGAACCCTTGCATCCCTACCAGCCTGGTACCACGGTGTGGATCAAAGATTGGAAGAAGACCCCACTGGAACCCCATTGGAAGGGACCGTACACTGTCATCCTGTCTACCCCAACTGCAGTAAAGGTAGCAGAGATCAATTCCTGGATCCACCACAGCAGAGTCAAGTCCGCAGCTGATCCAGAACCTGAGCAGTGGACAGCAGAACAGCATCCTGATGCACCTTTGCGAGTTACTCTGAGACGGCAACCAGCAGCTTAGACACTTTGTCACAGTGCCCTGCAGTAGCCAAGTCTTTCGAAGAGGATTGCTGTTTTCCATACAGCAAGAGTTTGTTTCAACGAACCTCATGTGTGTGATTTTACACGCTGCTTTGATGCTACATTGATTGACCATATTTCAGAAGCCAACTGAAATTGATTAGTTGGTTAATGTGTGATGGACAACTTGAGGATCTCCAATCAACACTCAGCGCCCGTTGAATTGCTTCATTAGCAAACGGGACGAAGAAAAGAACGTCGTGATCAAGATTTTCAAGCTGAGGATTCAGAAGAACTCCAATCAACATGTATCTTTACCTTTGCTTTGCCCTGGTTGCCTGTTTTGGAGGCTTTGAACTGACTCATGCCTTACCTCCATGCACTGCTTGCATTACTTCTACTCGAACTGGACTGAAAGTAACTCAGACTTTGATTTATCACTCTTACTATTCCTGCACTGGTAAAGTGACTCGGTGTATTTATAACACCACTGAACTAAATGTTTGTACCAAAGGTAAATCTAAAGTATGCTTTAATCCGCATCAGAATCCATCCTATTACACCTTGGAGATACGATGGAATGATGCAGACGGACCTTTGCTTAATGCCACACCTCCTCTCAAGGACCCCACAAAGGATGCCTTTTTGTATTTCGATGCTTGTGATGCCATAAATAGAGATAGTCGCTCTAAATGTGGTAGTTGGGAAAAAACCTATTCACACAATGATAAATATATGTGTCCAGAAGGGACCACTGGATGGGGAGAATGTACAGGTAAGCGGGTGTTAGCTAATGTATACAGTACAGCCCCAGTTGCAGACTACTACTGCCCGAAGTGGGAATGTGTTTTTTACGCTACTTGGAAAACAGGTATGATAGAAAATACCAGAGAAAATCGAATGGCTTCCTTAACCAAGCCATATGTTAAAGATATAGCCAAATGTAAAAAAGGTGCCTGTAATCCATTAGAACTTCTTATAGTGAATCCCAGTGCATGGAAACAAGGATATAAATTTGGCCTACGAATTGCAGGCTCCGGGTCAGATCCCGGAACCATTGTATATATAAGATTAAATACCCAAGCTCATAGATCATCCAGGTACCATATCCATGACACATTCTATGAAGCCATGCATGTAAATAAGTTTGAAATTCCCCATCCCTCCCAGAACTTATTTTTAGAATTAGCTGGAGCAGTAGTGTCCAGTCTAAATATCTCAGATTGTTACTTTTGTGGGGGGACACAAATGGGTGACCAATGGCCATGGGAAGCCCAAGAATTAAATTACTCAATGACTTACAATCAAACTGAACTACATAAGACCACCAGCGAATGGGTGTTAGCGCACTCAATAGTTGGACGTCTTTGCTATGCACGAACTGGACCCCAGTTCAAACAACAGGTAGGACAGCTAGTCTGTCTTAGCCAGAAGTTCTATAATGACACTACCAAAAAGACGTCTTGGTGGTCAGGAATTAAAGAACCTGAACCACCTAACCCATTAGCTAGATTTCCTGAGCTTTCTCATTTATGGACAAATCTTTCCAAGCCTCATGCCTGGCAAGCCCCACCTGGCCTATAGTGGATCTGTGGAAACAGAGCATATGCCCGACTTCCCACATACTGGGGAGGGGCGTGTGTCTTAGGGACCATCAGACTTTCTTTCTTCCTTTTAAACACGGAGCATGAAGAACAATTAGGATACCCAGTATACACAACCAATCACAGACACAAAAGAGCACTGAGACAAAAGAGAGCACCCCTCCAAGTAGGCAAGTGGGAGAAGTGGAAGGGTGATGATTGGCCACCAGAAAGTATCATTGAATATTATGGGCCTGCCACCTGGAATGATGATGGTATGTGGGGCTATCGAACCCCAGTCTATATGATTAATCGTATTATTCGCTTACAAGCAGTAGTTGAAATAATAACTAATGAAACTAGCCAAGCTCTTACGCTTTCAGCTAGACAAAGTACTCAGATGCGCACTGCTATATATCAGAATCGCTTAGCACTTGATTATTTGTTAGCAGCTGAAGGAGGAGTATGTGGTAAGCTGAATTTAACTAATTGTTGTTTAAAAATAGATGATAAAGGTCAAGTAGTTGAAGAAATTGCTGAAACTATGCGAAAGCAAGCTTATGTGCCAGTACAAACCTGGCATTCACTAAAGTTTCCTAACTGGTTTGCTAACCTTTTCTCATGACTGGGAGGACTTAAAACTTTCCTTATATTAGTACTAATAATTATTGCTGTTATTTTACTGTTACCATGTATAATCCCATGTTGTATGCGTTCTATTCATAGTGCTATTGAAAGTACAGTAGAGCGGAAGACCGCATCTAAGATTATGGCCTTATACCAACCTAAACCTCCTGCATATAGTCGGAAACCTCTGACCATGATATAACCATTTTAAGTGATTTAATTCTCACACCTTATTAAGTAATAGGGTGAGATTAATCAAAGGGGGGAATGTGGCAGGTGAAGGCCAGTGATCCACAGTGTCTGACATGAACAGACAGACCTAACTAGCTTGACCTGTAAATGAAGCTTGTGGAGAGGCCCATAGGAATTGCACATCCCCCAACATGCTGCTATTGTAGAATTAGAACTCAGTAAAAGTATTGGATTAGCTTAGACAAGCAGAACTGAAAGATGGAAAAATACAGAAAAATATGTTTAAAAGCCACTGATAAGAGAATATAGCTGTAAGGGATTTAATTAAAACTGCTGAAAGAAAGGTTACAGAGCCCTGTTTCCCTGCACGTATCAACTAGCCCAGTGGCCTTGGAAGTAGGAAAGTAACAAGTTGGTGAACTGGCCATTGTAATTGGGACTAGAAGGGGGGTGAGCAGGTGCTGAGCCCACTCAAAGAACATAATTGGATAATCATATCAGTACCGGGACCAATAGAGAAGGTACGGGAGGTACGGGAGGTTACCGGGACCAATGAAATGTTTTCCTATACCTAGAATGGAGCAAAAGTCTATAAAAGTTGTTGTATTGCCAGAGAACATCGCTCAGCCATTTTGAAATTGACTTTGCTTGAGACTTGTGCACAAATAAATGATTTGGACCTTCTGAACAGACTCCTGGTATTATTGGTTTGTCTGCGCTCTGCTGCTACACTTTGACTTTTAGATTTAGCGGTATATAAGCACAGCTAAATAAATAAATACATTGAAATAAGTTCTTTCTTCTCAGAAATAGCCCTTACCATGAGCATTAGGGTTCCCAGTGCAGGGAGCTCTAACACATGGTATCACAGCCCGGCATTAAAGAAGCACACCCTATCCCCACCCACTCTTCATCTCATTAATGCCCACTGTCCACATCCTTTCACCTTACTGCGACTGGCCTGTCTTCCACACATTAAACCATGATTATCAGTGCTTTCTGTGGCATTAAAAGCTCACGGGTGCTGATAATGCCCATTTACAGCACCTTTGCCCCCTTACTACCTTATAGTAAACATACCCCTAAGATTATGCCTGGGGTGGATGGAAGTCAGGGTAGGTTGGAGGTATAGAAACATTTGGTAGAATCTAGCTTACTAAAAACAGTGCCCTCTGTGACTTTAAAAACACAGAACTTTAAAATAGACATAAATTTTATCTGGTTAAACCCAAAGAATTCCTTTTAACCCGAGAGTCTGAAAAATTACTATCAGGTAAATTCTTACATAGGAAAGTGTGGGAGGGAGATTCTGAAAACCTCATGTAAGATTTTAGATTGATAGTTGCAATCCAGAACTTCCAGGGTAGCATTTTCAGAAATGCTTCCCATATTAAGCACAGGACCCAAGAGGCAGGCAGAGCTCTGGAGTCTTAATGCATTGATGAGATGATGGTGCAAGGAAGAGTGTTTTAGATTTGTTAGGGAAATAGGTAACATTCTGGGGAGGATGGTTTAAAATGTTGGACTCCATCTTTACTAGGGAAGAACCAGGCTGCTGGCGTTAACTTTTAAAAAGGAGATAGAACAGTTTTTAAATTAGATAATGGGGAGAAAGCTGACAGTCAACCAAGAGTGCATGGTTCAGAATGATGTATGTTTGAAGGATACTAACAAATATGGGAAGTTATGGCATCTGATAGAGAGGTATTGGTAGCTTAAATACAGGCAGGGTCTTCCAAGATGGACAGGTCTCAGCTGAGATGTCAGACTAAGACAAGCCAACCATCTGGGCAGCAGAAGAATAAGGCAGTGTTGTCGGTGGAGGATCACATTTCTGTGACAATAGCAACAACACTAGCATTATCTGCATAGAAGAAAGGCCTGACAATCTACTTCTGTATCTTGCCATGAAAACCTAATGGATAGTCACAACAAAACAAATTGTGATATAGTGCTGGAAGATGAGAACCCTAGATCAGAAGGCACTCAATGGGTTACTGGAGATGAGCTAAATGTTTTTCAGAGTAAAACCACATTTTTGATGTGGTTGGAAAAAAAAACCCTCGGGATGTCTGACTGCTGATTTAGCTGCACATGAAATGAGAGTCAGAACCTGCAAAGATGTCTTACATATTGGGATATGTAATGTACAAAGCATGAAAACAAGGGACGTTGGAAGTGCTCACAAATGAAATGGAATGTGTACAACTCGATCTGTTGGTTGTCAGCATAATGAAATGGACTGGCATCAGGCACATTTTATCTGATGACTTCATAGCATACTATGCTGGAAATGAAAGACACAAATGAAATGATGTTGCATTTATAATAAAGAAGAAACTTGAAAGAACTGTAATTAAATACAGTACAATGCTTAATTTCTTTTCATCTACAAGGAATGTCAATCAACACAACTATTATTCAGGTATATGTGTCAACAGCAGGTGCAAAAGAGGAAGGTGTTGATCAGTTCTATGAACAATTACAAGCTGAAATTGACAGAACATGTGAACAAGGTATTCTGATAGTCTTGGATGACTGGATCACAAAAGTTGATGACAAAGAAGAAGGCAAAGTGGATGGGAAATATGGACTTGGCAACAGAAATGAAGATGGAGAAAGACAGAATTCTGCAAGAGCAATGATCTATTCATTTCAAACAGCTTTTTCCAGCAACACAAGAAGTGACTGTATACATGGACTTCACCCAATAAATTGTTCAAAAATCAAATTGACTAGATCTATGACAAAAAGACAAAAACTGGAGCCGACTGTGGAACTGATCACCAGCTACTAGTATGCAAACTCAAGCTAAAGCTGAAAAAGAACACACCACTCATGAATACAGCAAAATATGGTCTTCAGAATATATCACCAGAATTTAAAGACTGCTTGCAAAATAGATTTACTGCTTTGAATACAAAATACAGAATACCAGAAGAATGATGGGACAACATTAAGAATGCTGTGCTCAAAGAAAGTGAAAAGTTTCTTCATAAGGTAAAAAAGCAAGAATGGATGACAAAAGAAACTCTGAAAATTTCCCAGAAACACAGAGAAGCTAAACCAAAAGAAAGACAGGTAATCAAAGAATTTAAAAGAGATTTCCAAAGTGCAGCAATAGAAGACAAGGAGAAGTAAATACTACAATGATGCATTCAAGAAAATAGAATCAGAAATTATTAGAGGAAGAACAAGTTTGGCATTCCTAAAGCTACAAGAGTTAAAGAGAAAATTCCAGCCTTGAATTAAAATGCTAAAAGATGATCAAGGATCTATGCAGAATGATGCTGAGAAGATCAAGAAAAGGTAGAAAGAATACAGGAAGTCTTTATGTTACAAATATTGATTGGACCAACAGTTGTTTAAACCTGCACTTTATGATTAGCAACCATTGGTGATGAAAGAAGAAGTTAAAGCAGTATTGAAAGCATTATCAGATAACAAAGCACTGGGCATCAATAGCACTTCCATTGTGAATTACAGCAATCAGATGCAGCTGTTAACATACTTAGAAAGCTCAGCCAGGAAATTCAGAAGACAACTTTTTGATCAACTGACTGGAAAATATCTATGTTCATATCAATACTTAAGAAAAGTGATCTAACTGACTGTGGAAATTAATGTACAATTACTTTGATTCCACATGATTCTACTCAACATCATCCCATGATGACTACAACATATCTTGAACAAGAACTGCCTAAGGTGCGAGCAAGGTTCAGGAAAGAGTGACGAATGAGAAACATCATCGCATATGTGAGATGGATCCAGGTAGAAGAATACCAAAAGCATATCTATATGTATTTTATTAACTACATCAAGGCCTTTGTGTAAATTGTGTGAAATTCTAGGCCACATTAACAAGTATTGGTATACTAGAACACCAGATAGTTCTTATGCATAACCTTTACATTGATCAAAAAGTAACAGTTTGGATGGAACAAGGAGAAATAGAGTGGTTTAAAATCAACAAAGGTGTACAACTAGGCTACATACTTTCTCCCTACCTAACTTACATGCAGAATAAATCATCAGAGAAGCAGAACTGTATGAAGACAACCAAGGTGTGACGATTGATGGAAGACTCACCAATAACATTCACTATGCTGATGATACCACATCACTGGCTGAAAGTGAAGACAATCTGAAACATTTGTTTATTAAGATCAAGGAACATAGTCTTAAAGTGAGCCTGCATCTTAACATGAAAACGACAAAGATCCTGACAACTAACAAAATGAATAATTTCATCCTTGATGGAGAAGAAATAGAAAAAGTGGACAACTTTTAACCTGCTTGGATCAAAAGAAATGACAAGCAGTCAAGAAATCTGACAATACATTGCTCTAAATAGCTTGACTAACTCACTAATAAAATGTTGCTATTTGTAATTTATTTTTTTGCTTATTTATTTGATTAGCGATCAGTTCTCCGAATTACCATCGGCTACTTACTGGATCTGCTTGTATGATGCAGTGAAAAACGCCTTTAATACATCAACGACCTGTTGTTATCGCTATATATTTTTTTACTTTTTTTTCTAGGTTTGTTTTGCTTTTTTTTGTTACCTTATCTTATCAGAACTGCAATTAACAACCATGTTTTGCCGGAAGATTTGTTATCAAAATGATTACTTATCTTTATGAGTCATGTCGACGTAGACAGTATTCTTTTCTTATCCATTAGGCTAGACATGAGCCTGAAAATGATTTTCCACAATTGATATCTTCCTGTTACCAGGTTGTGATATGAGCGGTGTTATTAACTTCTGTTCCTGGGCAATATTTTTAATTGCTGCTTCCGAGCAGTGTTCATAACTTTTATGTTCCCCGGGCTGTAGTCTTGACTCCTGCTCCCGAGCAGTATTACTGACTTCTGTTCCCAACGCACTATTGTGGCGCCGTAGCGTTTCACATGTATCGTTTCTTCAGGGGAATGCCTTGATGAAAAGAAAAGCATTTACCTTTATAAAATTTAAAAGTAAAGTGAGAATAAGTCGTAATACTCTCCTGTGAGTTACTCACGGCTCTTTCCAATTCAAGTCCAACTCCTAAAAAACGCCGCGCATGCGGAATGAAATTCATACTCGGATTTAAACTCTTTCGGGAAAAAGTCAGGTGAGAGTAACTCCGTTCGTTCATTGGTGAGGTTTCACTGACAAGCTCCCCATTCGATGGATGTGTTTAAACCTGTAGGGCTTAAAGTGTTCAGCTGAAAATTCCATTTTTGCTCACGATATAACAATGTTTGGTCTTTTGATTTACCTCTTTCCCCCTGAGTGATCTGGTCAATGCAAAAACATCTTAATGTTGTAAAAGAATGGTTTCTTTCCACACAATGCGGCACTATGGGAGCTTGTAGTGCCTTGCAATGTAATCTACTGCGATGTTCCTTCATCCTAATGTGAAACACTTTAAGCCCTACAGGTTTAAACACATCCATCGAATGGGGAGCTTGTCAGTGAAACCTCACCAATGAACGAACGGAGTTACTCTCACCTGACTTTTTCCCGAAGGAGTTTAAATCCGAGTATGAATTTCATTCCGCATGCGCGGCATTTTTAAAGAGTTGGACTTGAATTGGAAAGAGCCGTGAGTAACTCACAGGAGAGCATTACGACTTATTCTCACTTTACTTTTAAATTTTATTAAGGTAAATGCTTTTCTTTTCATCAACTCAAAATGTAGTCATGTCATAGAGGGTACTATCATGTATGAAAATAAATAAACACAAGCCCTCAAAACCAGAAACTCAGGCTATGATCTACCTCATTGTAGTAACGTAGTATGGAATTCACTATAGATTTTAAAGAAGGGAAAACAAGTCTCGGACTTTTGTTAATCACACTCCTGCAAACTGTGACAAAGGATGTGTGTTACATTTGCATCAACGACCCATTGTTTTCACTCCTATAAGTAGATTATGCCAGACAGTTAAACTTTTCTAATGAAAAAAATGTTTAAGAAAAAGTATTCGCTTATCATTTGTATTGCCCCGACGCCGTTCTTCGGCTGCCGTTCCGCGTTTCACAGAAGCTGATGTGTTTCTTCAGGGGGTGAGATTTAGAATGTCCAATGGATATCAGCGAATCCAACTTGAAAATGTTGTACGACTTGCAAAAACTGGCGCTGTTAATTCGAAAAATTACTTTAGAACGAGGTTTCATGCCATAAATACATACAGTTGATAACTGGACCAACTTCAACTTAATATCAAAAACTACTCTCAAAACTACAATAACTAACATTAATACAACAACTTCATACCTTGATCCATGCCCAGTTGATTGGATAAAGAAGACTTTCCCAATACTCTCTTCTTTCATTCTACCTTTAGTGAATCTATCCTTGCAAAAAGGCTATTTACCACCATCCCTCAAACATGTTCAAATACGTCCTATACTTAAAAATAACACATTAGATAAACTATCCCCAAAATCTTACAGACCTATATCAAGTATTCCTTTTATGGCTAAACTTATTGAAAAAATTGTACAAATTCAACTACAAGATTTTATTGACACATTAAACATTCTTGATGAACATCAATATGGCTTTAGACCCTTCCATGGAGTAGAAACCTTACTAACGATCCTTTATGACACAATATTAAGAGGTATTGATAATACTAAACAAGCCTTTATTCTTGTTTTCCTTGACATATCAGCTGCCTTTGACAGTGTTGATCACTTAACAATGTTAAACAGACTTCAAAAAATTGGTATAACATCTACTGTTTATAATTGGTTCAAATCCTATCTATCAAACAGAACCCAAAATGTAAGAATCCACACCCAAATATCTAACACCTTCAAACAAACTCAAGGTCTTCCGCAGGGATCTGCTTTATCTGCACTATTATTTAACATTTACTTACAACCAGTTTGTAACATCTTTAAACGCCACAATGTCTTTTATCATATTTACGCCGATGATATAATGTTCTACCTCCCATTTGAAATCCCACACCCACCTCTCCAAAAAATAACAGAATGTTTTAATGAACTAACTGAGTGGCTCAAAGAACAAAATCTACTTATCAACTTTACTAAAACAGATATTTTATTTATCACTAAAAATCAAACATATACCCCCAAACACGATTACACTAGATACTCATGAAATTAATATAAAAAAAGAAGTAAAATATTTAGGTGTGATACTTGACAATAATCTAAATATGGATTCACATATAAAATATTTAACTAAAAATATACATTACAAACTCAAAACACTAAAACAACTAAGACCTTTGATTCTTCTACAAGATTTTATTAACATAATTCATGCTATTATTACCCCACATTTCGATTTTGCAAATACAATACTTAATGGTATTTCGAAACAAAATATTAAAAAGATACAAATAACTCAGAACTTAGCTGCTAGAACGATTATGAATATAAGCCCACTTGAACATATTACACCAATTTTAGCTGAACTTCATTGGCTACCAATTTACTCCCGAATCAAATATAAAATTCTTGTCACTACATTTAAACTTATAAATAAACTTGCACCATCTGCACTAAATACACTGATTAACATTGACATTGATAAACGATCTCAAAGGTGCAGAAACATAAATACTTTAACAATACCAAAAGATTTTACAAAAGCCAGAAAACAAACCAATAAGAGAGCTTTCTCACACTCTGCTCCAATACTCTGGAACAATTTACCTGACAACATTCGCCTACTGTCTGACATAAAAGAATTTAAAAAAAAACTTAAAAACTCACTTATTTACATTACACTATAATACACTCCCAAAACAGAATTCTCAAAGGGATACAGGCTAACATTTATTTTTAATATTATATACCCTATTTTCAAAAATAAACGACACTAATACACTAATTTAACCATACTACACACTCATTTACATGATGATTAATAATTTAACTAGCAATGTATATATGTTCTAATATGTTATACTTGTAATGTTACAATTTTCCTTGTAATTTATAATTATCTGTTCTATGTAAAATGTCCTGGTATATCTCATACCAATTAACCTACTGTTACATGTAAACCGCACTTGAAACATGGGAAAGAGCGGTATATAAATAACTGTTAAATAAAATAAATAAATAAATAAATAAATAAATAAATAGGGAGGGAACAAAACAGAGAGAATATAGCCATCATGCAGACTAAAAATAATAATAATATTACCTTAATGATGATATTTGAAATCTCCGTGCTTAGCGTGTTAGTTTTGAGCCTACCGGCTTCCTCAAAAGACGCCGCGCATGCGGACTCAATGAGTAGGGAGATCTTTTATTAGGTAAAGAACGCTGAAGCGTCATTTGACGCAAAGGATTATCCAACCTATCCAATTCCAGAATGATGTCAGAATGAGAGATCGCTTCGGGTTCGCATCAACAAACACCGCAGCCGGCTTAAATGTAAAGTCATGGAAGCACCCATAGTAACACACTGCCTCTCGAAACAACATACCTTTGGACAACTTAGAGTTTTTTGTCTGGACCAAGTAATTACAGGGTATGACGGTAAAACTAAACAACAAACATTGGTCACTCGCGAACAGCGTTGGATCTATAACTTACAAACAATACATCCCCAGGGTTTAAATAATATGATTGATTGGCAGCGTGTTTGTGACATCCCTTCATAGTCCTACTTATTTGAGTTTGGTTCTGTATTTTTCAACACTTTAAAGTTTGTCTTTCTAAATATGATGTCATTCTGGAATAACCGAGGTATCCGGATGCCCTACTCGGCCTGGATCCCCCACCCCTCCATCACCCACCCCCAACCATTGACAAAGCAAGCAGACGTCAAGTGTTGGTGTTAAAGCATGGCCGCAGCTTTTATTAACAGTAAGAAAACACCGGCCCAACATGGGCCAACTCAGCAATTCAAACCATAACAGAGAAGAGCCTCCTCTCCCCCCCCACCTGTCATCCGGATGATGCCCGCCACCAGCCATATAGCAAAGTGGAGCACCATCCAACCCACCCCCCCCCCCAGTTACCCCTTCCCGCCCGCCTCGCCATGTTAGCAAAGGCCGGCTGAAGGGGTTGCCTAATTCCGGGTAGAGACCCCAACCGGGACGTCTCTCCCAACCCACATAGCCGTGCCGCTCACATGGAAAGCGGCCTCCAGCTGAAATGAGCCGCCGGGTCAACGAGCACCAGCTCGCCACCCGCTCACGAGGCCCGAAGAATGCCAACCTAGCACCCCCCCCCACCAGCTGCGACAAGATCCCCACCTCCCACCCCCCAACCGGAAACCAGGGAGGGAGGGAGGGAAACCTTCTTGGTCGCGAGCAAGGAGGGAAAGGGGAAATCGCCAGCCGGCGTTCCCTCCTTGCTCGCGCTGCCTCCGCCCCCGCGACTCTCCGTCGGCCAATCATCGGGCTCCCTGCAGGAGCACGTGGAGGCGACCAGGGCGCATGCCTAGCTGCGCCTCGCCCCCCCCCCACGAGAAGCGGCCTGCCTCGTGGCCGGGCCCCGGGAACCCGGTTACCAGGCAGCCGCGGGACCAGGGCCCGGCGGCTAAGCCGGTAATAACCGAGGTATCCGGATGCCCTACTCGGCCTGGATCCCCCACCCCTCCATCACCCACCCCCAACCATTGACAAAGCAAGCAGACGTCAAGTGTTGGTGTTAAAGCATGGTCGCAGCTTTTATTAACAGTAAGAAAACACCGGCCCAACATGGGCCAACTCAGCAATTCAAACCATAACAGAGAAGAGCCTCCTCCCCCCCCCCACCCGTCATCCGGATGATGCCCGCCACCAGCCGTATAGCAAAGTGGAGCACCATCCAACCCACCCCCCCCCCCAGTTACCCCTTCCCGCCCGCCTCGCCATGTTAGCAAAGGCCGGCTGAAGGGGTTTCCTAATTCCGGGTAGAGACCCCAACCGGGACGTCTCTCCCAACCCACATAGCCGTGTCGCTCACATGGAAAGCGGCCTCCAGCTGAAATGAGCCGCCGGGTCAACGAGCACCAGCTCGCCACCCGCCACCGGCGCTAGGTAGCGTGCTATCCTAGCGCCGCCCCCACCAAGGAAAGCTGCGACCTGCACCACGACTCAAGCGCCTCCTGCCAGTCGTTCAAAAGAAGATCCTGCCCCACCGGGGCAAGGTGAACCCCATCAAGCCGGTACAGACCAGCGCAAGTAACGTCCGCCCAAGGGTGCCGAACCTGGACCCCAGCCGTCTGCTGGACCCAGCGCCCGATCTGCCGGTTAACCTTGCACAATCCCCTTGACCAACGCCGCAGGGTCCAACAAGCAGGGCGGGGCACAATGTCCGACCACACAATGGCCACACCAGGGAGGACCCCGCGCAATAGTGCAATGTCTCTCTGAACAGTCCCAATGAGTTGCCAGCAAGCCCAACCGGCAATGTCATTGCCACCCAGGTGCAGCAGCAGCCCGACCGGCCGCCGGCGCCGCCCGAGTTCCGCTTGAACACAGTCCAGGAGCTGGTCCCAGTGCATGCCGCGGCGGCCCATCCAGCACAACCGCACTCCGGCTCCGGCGAGACCCAGGTGCACACCCAGCGGCCGCACCGCCGCGCGCTGCTCTGCCCAGTAGACAAAGGAGTGCCCGATGATCCACCAGTCGCCGGACGCCGCACCATCTGAAAGCAGAAAGAATGGACTACCACCAGCCAGCCACTCTGCAATAGGAAACAAAGGATTAGTGTCCCCCCCCAGCCCACCCCCCCAGCAGGCAGACCGCCACCTCAGCAGCACCCCACGCTACTCCGCACCGTCGCCTGGGGACGGGCGAACATACCCGGCGTAAGCACCCAATCGCCAGCGGCCAATCCGCCGAATCACCAGCGGGTCTAACCCAGCAGCCGCCGCGCTGGTAGCCGCTCCAATCCGAAACGAGTGCGACGCGTAACCCCGCTCGTCACGACCCAAGGCCCACAGGGCCAGGCGTAACACCGCCGTGAACTGAAACTGCGTCACAGGCCTGCCATCCACATGAATGAAGAACTGGCCAAGCGCCACAGGGCGCAGCGGCACGTACGCACTAAGAGCCCGCACGGGACAGGACAACAAGGGAAGGATGGCGCTCAGCAGGACCCAGCCCCCTTTTCCAGACTGGTCCGTCTTAGAACGTGAGAGGAAAATGCGAACACGCGCAGGATGCACCCGGACGTGTCCCGCAGCCAGCCCCCCAAAAGCCCCACGCCGCGCCGACCGAGGAACCAGCTCAGACACACGGAAGGCGCCGAAAAAAGCAGTGGTGAACAAAACGTGAAACAACACCGCCTCAAAGCCCGAGGCGGCCACCCGTGGCAAAACCTCACAAAGCTGCAGCAGGAGCTCGTGAGATACTGGGCGCCGCCAATCCGGCGGCGCCGGCTGCGCGCGGGCCCAACCGGCGAGCAACCGCCCAACCAAAAAGGAGACACGCGGATTCCCCCAACCAGCTGCCTTACAGAAGAAGGAGAAGCCCGCGAGCACCCCGGTGACAGCCGACCGCGCCCATCCCGCCTTCTTCGCCCAAAGCACAAAGCGGCCAACCAGGTCATCAGGCACCTCCCCCCCAGCCCACCCACGCGCACGCAAAAAGGCACTCACCTGAATGTAGCCCCTATGGTAAGTCGTCCAGGTACTACGGGCCACCGACGCCGCCAAGAGATCCATCAGGTCGGGGTCCCAATCGTCCAGAGATGCTCCGGGACCCGCGAGGGCAGCTCGTCCGCACCAGGCGCCAGTCGCCGAAACTGCTCCCACTGAAAACGTGATAGAGCGTCAGCGATCAAATTCTGAGAACCCGGCACGTGCCATGCCCGAGCGGTGACATTCAGCCGCAAGCAAGCCAACACAAACACCCTCATCAAGGCAGCCACCCTGGGGCATCGGGGAACATGGCGATTCAGAACCTCAACGACCGCCGCGTTGTCGCACCAGAAGACGACCCGCCGATCACGCAACCGGTCAGGCCAGACCCAAAAGGAAACCACGATAGGAAACAGCTCCAAGAAGGTGATATTTCGCGTCAAGCCGGAGCGCACCCAAGCCGCAGGCCAAGGCTCCGCACACCAGGCACCGTGACAGAAGGCCCCGAAACCGAAGCCACCCGCCGCGTCGGTAAACAACGGAAGGTCGCGATTTGACAACTCAGGCCACTGAAGTACGGAGCTTCCATTGAACCCAGCCAGGAACGCGTCCCAAACCCGCAGATCCTCCCGCATCCCCAAGGACACCCGAATCCGGTGATGCGGCAGCCGCACCCCCGCCATTGCCAAGGATAGGCGCCTCGTAAAGGGGCGCCCCATGGGAAGGACGCGGCAAGCAAAGTTCAGATGCCCTACCAATGACTGCATGACGCGAAGGGAAGTCTTCGCAGCGGCACAGACAGAGGCCACCAGCTCGCGGAGGCGATGCACCTTCGCCGCCGGCAAGCGGACCACCATAGCCACCGTGTCAATCTCAATGCCAAGAAAGGTGAGGCAAGTAACCGGTCCCACTGTTTTGTCAGCTGCTACGGGAATGCCAAAGGCGGCAGCCACGCGGAGGAAGGCGCTCAAAAGAGCGGGACAGGTCGGAGCACGCTCGGGCCCGACAAACAGAAAATCATCCAGATAGTGAACGATGCTGGAGACTCCCGACTGCCGTTCCACAACCCAATGCAAGAAGGTACTGAAGGCCTCAAAATAAGCACAGGAGATCGTGCAGCCCATGGGCATACACATATCAAAGTAGTACCGCGCCTCAAAACGAAAGCCGAGCAACGGGAAAGCGGAGGGATGAACCGGCAGCAAGCGGAACGCTGATTCAATATCCACCTTGGCCAGAAGGGCCCCCGGTCCGCACTGACGGACCAGGGAGACGGCGGCATCGAAGGAAGCGTAGTGCACTGTGCAGAGCTCGCGAGGGATATGGTCGTTAACCGAGTCGCCCGGAGGGCAGGAGAGGTTGTGTATCAACCGGAACTTGCCCGGCTCCTTCTTTGGAACCACACCCAATGGCGAAACCGTGAACGGGGAAAAGGGGGGGGTCCAAGAAGGGACCCGCCACCCGACCCAGAGCACACTCCTCGGAGATCTTGCAGCAGACGAACTCCCCGTGGAGCCGCGCAGAAGCGGCGTTGCGAGAACTACACGGAGCGGAGGACCCCCGGACAGGAATGCGAAAACCCCGCGTGAACCCCCCCAGAATCAAGCCGGCCGCCCTACCCCGGCGGGAACGCCCGTACTCGAGCAGCCACGGTCGCATCGCCGCGACGCGCACCGGGGTAACAGCCAGGGCGCGCGACACCTCACTTCCCCCCACGGGGGCCCCCGCGACCCCCTTTCTGCTGCACTTCGTGGCCGCGTGCGCGCCGCCGCACAAGGAGCAAGCGTGTTTAAACTTGCAGTCCGGGAAGGGGCAAGACGCCTTGTTGAAGCGCCAACAGACGTCCCCCCCCGACCACCGCCACCTTTTGCTGTGGCAAAGTGGGGCCGGGGGCACGAAAGGACCGGCCCCCCAGCGACAGCGGAGACGAGCCCGCCTTCGCCCCCACCGCAGCGGTTCCAACGCCTCGGCCCCTCGCGGACATCTGGGTCAACCACATGTTGATGTCCTTGGTCCCCCACTGCAAGAGACTATTCTCCTCCATCTGGTCCCGGAACTCCTCATCGTAATTCAACCAGGCCCAGCCTTCGTGGGCCTGGGGCGCCGCCAGAATGTTGTCGGCGTAAGCCAATAGCGCCCCGAATTGGTCCGGGAAGTAACGCCCCCAGACACTCGCCAAACGCATTAAAGCGCGAGTCCAATTGAGTGTGTTGCGAGAGACCTTGCGCACACGGCCCGCCTTCTCATCATCCTTGCGCTTTTTTCTGCTCTCTCCAGAGCGCTTCCGGCCGTTGAGCAGACGGAAGATGTCAATATATCTACGCCGCTTGATCCGCCGGCGCAACCTCCGCGGAACCGACTCCCACAGCTCAGCTCAGCGTACGACGGAAGCCCCGCTGGGGACACCGCCATCTGCCGCCCACAGAACAGAGCTGCACAACGAAGCCGAGGAGGACGACGAGGAGGAAGAGGACGAGGACGCCCGCCGGCAGCGACGAGCCCGCTTGCGCTTCCCTTTTCCCTTGCCCGCCCCCCCGGAGCCCGGAGCCGAGTTGGAAACCCCGCTCACAACCCCGACAGTATACTCACCACTCCCCCCGGAGGAGGCAACCGGGGCGCCCCCAGTGGGCGTGGCAAGAGCCGGAACAACCGCTGACGCCGTGGAACCCGAAGGGCCCGCTCCCACCAGCCTGTCGGAAGCAGCCATGGCAGTGGCGGTCGTCAAGCACCTCGGAACCTGTGGAGAAACAGAAGAGAAAGCAGCAGCCGGGGCCCCAGGGGTACTGAGAACTGCCGAGGGGCCAACCCCCCAGGCGCGCACTGAAGGCCCCAAGCCCCCAGCCTCCCACGCCGCAGCACCCCCAGCCCCCCTTGCCCCTCCCCAAACCACCCCCCCCACCCACCTCCCCAGGGCCCCAGACCCCCCACGGAACCGCCCCATACGCCCAAGGGACCGGGGAACCAAGGAACCCAGGAGGAGGAGAAGCGACCAAGGGGGGGGAAGGCCCAGCACCTAGAAGGGAAGGGGAGGGAGCCGAAAGCCAACCGCTCCCCATCCCAGGAGGTGGGTTGGGCGCCGGGGCATGCGGGGACCCCGGCCCGGTGACGACCGAGCGGCCCTGCTCAAGCATCCCCTCAAGCGACACCACATCACCGTCCCCCCCCCGAGAGTCCCGTAGGAAGAACCGGATCACCCACAGAGGCGCCCTCGGCCGCAGGCGCGGGCAGGGTGCGCCCACCAGAGGCCCCACCCCCCCGGGCCCCACCTGTTCTGCTGCGCCCCCGCCCCTGCCGGGCCCCGGCCCGGGAACCGATAGCCGAAACAGCAGGGGGCACCACCCTAGCACGGCCCGCAGTAGCGGACCCACGCCGCACCGTACCGCGCCCACGGTCCCTGCCCCGCGGCCCCTTGGCAGCGCCGCGCGCTGACACCTGTTTGGCCATGCGTGCTTCCCTGAGGCCCGAGGGCTGAAGTGGCCTAGGGGCTAGCAGGGGAGACCGGCGGCCTACCTAAGCTAGGGGAAGGCAGTGCCTGTCCTTTGGGCCTAGGCTTTTCTTTTTTTTTTTTTTTTTGTATTTATTTAGGTTGTTTTTATCTGTGGCCTAGGGCTGGGCTAAGGGCGCGAGGAAAAGGAAAGAGGGGAGGGCCCGTCTACCAGCCACCCGACCTCAGGCCCGCAATCTCCCGAGTGCCCCGTAGGCAGGAGCTGGCTAGCCCGCTAACAGCGAGAGGCAGGGAACCAAAGAAAACGGGCCCCCCCACGTGTGCCGGAGAGAGCGCACACGCAGGCAGAGCAGCCCAGTCCACAGGTGAGCTGCAAGGAGACAGCGAGATCAGCGCCGCGCGGGCTGGCGTCGGCACACGAGTAAGGGACCCCCGAAGACCCGGCGCACGACGAGGCACACGAGGCCTACAACCGCCCACAACGGCAAGAGAGAGAAAAGAAAACGGCAACAAACCTTCTTGGTCGCGAGCAAGGAGGGAAAGGGGAAATCGCCAGCCGGCGTTCCCTCCTTGCTCGCACTGCCTCCGCCCCCGCGACTCTCCGTCGGCCAATCATCGGGCTCCCTGCAGGAGCACGTGGAGGCGACCAGGGCGCATGCCTAGCTGCGCCTCGCCCCCCCCCCCCCCACCGAGAAGCGGCCTGCCTCGTGGCCGGGCCCCGGGAACCCGGTTACCAGGCAGCCGCAGGACCGGGGCCCGGCGGCTAAGCCGGTAATTGGATAGGTTGGATAATCCATTGCGTCAAATGACGCTTCAGCGTTCTTTACCTAATAAAAGATCTCCCTACTCATTGAGTCCGCATGCGCGGCGTCTTTTGAGGAAGCCGGTAGGCTCAAAACTAACACACTAAGCACGGAGATTTCAAATATCATCATTAAGGTAATATTATTATTATTTTTAGTCTGCATGATGGCTATATTCTCTCTGTTTTGTTCCCTCCCTATTTATGGCATGAAACCTCGTACTAAAGTAATTTTTCGAATTAACAGTGCCAGTTTTTGCAAGTCGTACAACATTTTCAAGTTGGATTCGCTGATATCCATTGGACATTCTAAATCTCACCCCCTGAAGAAACACATCAGCTTCTGTGAAACGCGGAACGGCAGCCGGAGGACGGCGTCGGGGCAAAAAAAATGATAAGCGAATACTTTTTCTTAAACATTTTTTTCATTAGAAAAGTTTAACTGTCTGGCGTAATCTACGTATAGGAGTGAAAACAATGGGTCGTTGATGCAAATGTAACACACATCCTTTGTCACAGTTTGCAGGAGTGTGATTAACAAAAGTCTGAGACCTGTTTTCCCTTCTTTAAAATCTATAGTGAATTCCATACTACGTTACTAAGATGAGGTAGATCATAGCCTGAGTTTCTGGTTTTGAGGGCTTGTGTTTATTTATTTTCTTTTCATCAAGGCATTCCCCTGAAGAAACGATACATGTGAAATGCTACGGCGCCACAATAGTGCGTTGGGAACAGAAGTCAGTAATACTGCTCGGGAGCAGGAGTCAAGACTACAGCCCGGGGAACATAAAAGTTATGAACACTGCTCAGAAGCAGCAATTGAAAATATCGCCCGGGAACAGAAGTTAATAACACCGCTCATATCACAACCTGGTAACAGGAAGATATCAATTGTGGAAAATCGTTTTCAGGCTCATGTCTAGCCTAATGGATAAGAAAAGAATACTGTCTAAGTCGACATGACTCATAAAGATAAGTAATAGTTTTGATAACAAATCTTCCGGCAAAACATGGTTGTTAATTGCAGTTCTGATAAGATAAGGTAACAAAAAAAAGCAAAACAAACCTAGAAAAAAAAGTAAAAAAATATATAGCGATAACAACAGGTCGTTGATGTTTTAAAGGCGTTTTTCACTGCATCATACAAGCAGATCCAGTGAGTAGCCGATGGTAATTCTGAGACCTGATCGCTAATCAAATAAATAAACAAAAAAATAAATTACAAATAGCAACATTTTATTAGTGAGTTAGTCAAGCTAATTAATGGTAAATAGTGGAGCTTAATTAATATTTGCAGCTACTCAGCATAAAGCTCTGAGAAGTGACGACAATATAGTTTTGTTGGCCAATATATTGCTCTAAGCAGAATGGCTATAAAGGATCTAGACAACATTCTTAAGAGCAGAAATGCATTTCTGCATGTAAAGATTTGACTTGTCCAAGCCATGGAATTTTCAATAATGTCATATGGATGTGAAAGTTGGAAAGTGAAAAAGAAAGACAGGAAGAAAATTGATGCCTTCAAATTATGCTGTGGACTGCTGCCTAGAGAACAAACCAGTCTGTACTAGAGATCAAACCTAAGGGGGATGTTTACTAAAAACCGGAAATGTGCGCGCCGCAAAATAGTGCACGGAAACGCGGCACTGAAACGCTAATAAACGCTAATAAACGCCCCGCACACGTGCGTGTCACCCCAGCAAAGGTGGCCGGCACACTAACGGGCCCCGTACAAGTGCGGGCCTTCAAATGTCCGATAGAGGCGTGGAACGGCTAAAGGAGGGCGGAGGAAGGCTCCGGAGGGGCGGAGGGACGGGGTCAATGGGTGGAGAGTGGGAGGGGAGAGGCTCCCCGCACAGTATCGGGCCCGAATTTGCATGTAAAAACTACCGCGAGGGAAACCCTCGCGGTAGAAAGCATTTAAAGGGAAGAGAAACCATTTCCGTCAGCAATGTACAAGAAAACCGGGGAAACCAGTAAAACGTGAGCAGTGTGATACATATGCACAGCACAAAAGTGCAAATAAAAATAGAAAATGACCACAACAGAACTATTAAAAATAGTAATTCAGCTGGGGAACAGTTATAGTGATGGGCAAATACAGAAAACACACCCAGCAAAGCTCCAGAAAAAAGAAATGAATTTTGGAAGGGTTTACGGAGCGGAGACTCTTCCAAAAAACATTTCCATTTGTGGAGCTTTCCTGGGAGTGTTTGCTATGGTTGCCCATTAATATCACTGTTGCCCAGCGTGGTGATATTTTGTCCCCCATTTCCCGTGGTCATTTCCGGGGTTTATGTGCACGTTTGTCACCAGACAGGGTGCATATGCCCACAGTAAATTTGCGTAGAGCAGGGTTTGTGACTCCATCCTGCCAGGCTTACTACCTCCAGGGGCTGCACTGTCTGTGTGGCCATAGTGTGGTGCAGTGGACAGAGTCAGTACCACTAGGACCAGAGAGTCAGAGGTTCAAAGCCCAGCTGGGGCACTTGTCAGCCCAGTCCCTATATTTTACCCACCACTAAACACAGATAGCGCAGACACCCCTGTATTGCAGGGGACATAAGCATGGGGAAAACACCCATATTTTACCCAACAACGCACACACACCACAACAATGGGCATTACCCACAGCCAAGTACCCCAAATGCAGTCCCGTACTGCCACATTCCAATCAGGTCACCTGCCTTTTATGGGAGAAGCTCATGCCAGCTTGTTGGCGGACGAGTGCATGTGGTGCAGGGGGCAGTGGCTGCTAGCGACAGAAGACAGAGGCCTAGCCATGTGCAGGCTGGCACAGTCCACAGCAACAGACAGGCCCTGCCGGATCCACAGTCATGGACTATCCAGGGAATTCAGCCAAGCTGTGGCTACACGGTGGTGCAGTGCACACAGACAGTGCATGCAAGAACAGCAGGTCATAGGTTCAAAGACCAGCTGGGGCTACCAGCAATCCTGCCCACATATATTCCCCACAAATAAACAGTAAGGACACACCTTTTGTGACAAGGACATATGCAATGGTAATACATCTATCTTTTACCCCACTGAGCACAGACACCATGAACAGGGGCAGAACCTACAGCAGAATCCCCCAAATGCAGTCCTGGTGGGCCACACACCAGTCAGGTTCCATGCTGCCACTCATACAAATGCCTGTGCTGTATATCTATGCACGGCATGTAGATGTAGCTCATGCATATTCATGAAGGACAGCAGGAAGACCCGAACAGTGTGATGCAAAACTGGGCTGGAGTGGGGAAGCGCTGCCGTAAAGCAGCAGCCAACAGGGGCAGACACACCCACACCCACACCCACAGGCCCCATTGGCCAATGTCTCCTGTAGAGGCAGAACATTGGACCCTGCGTGCATCTCCCAATACCAGCACCTGCATACCTTAGCAATGTCACCCTACACCTGAGGTACACAGCTCTGAAACGTTTGCTAAGAGTACAGGCTGATAGATATCCCTACGTTACGCACATACTGCTAGTTGACCCCATCCAAACAATCTGTTTGGTGTCTGCGGTGCGTGCTCCAAGCCTGGCCTCTGATGGTGTTCACCACCCTGGGGAGTGACCCCCAGCAGTACTGCGTACCATATCCATGCCTGTGCCGTGCCCAGGACCGGTGTGGTGGCCAAGGCTAATCACCCCCTCAATAGTAGCACAATGCTGGCATAGGTGTGGGAGTGTGTGTCTGTCTATACAGTGTGTGTTGGCTGAAAACACCTTCCCCAACCCACACTGCCAGCACTACTGCCAGTATAGGCCTGCCAATGTGCATAATGAGCAGCAAGGTACCATGGGTATAGGTCAGACATGGTGGGCTGGCCAGGATGCATCTGCACAGGGCATAGGGCACTGGCTGTGACATTGTAGTGCCAGGCCACCACCTACACAGACAGGGTGACCTCTGTATGTGCTGCTGGGGGAGCACTCTCACCCTGAGTGTGCAGTGATGACAGCATGGCTAGGCACCCCCATAGTGCTGTATTGTGTTTCTCTCTTGTGATATATATGGGTTTCCTGTTGGGGCTTCCTCACATAACTCTCTGCTTGTGTGTGCTGCCACCCCAGTTTTGGGTGCATGCATTTCCATCAGGGCTAACCAGCAGACTGTTCACGGCTGGTATGTGTCTTGATGGAGTGCCTTGCAGGGTGCAGTGGCTGATGGCTTGCTGCAGGTGAATATCAGATAGTGCTGGGGTGCATCTTTGGATATCCAGGCCTAAAGTCTGTCTGATATTGTGTTATGGATGTGTGTGGAGCTGCTTGGACTGCCCTGTAGGGTGTCTGTTCCCCAGCAGGACTGGGGTTTGATGGTCCACTCTGCTGCCGTGGGGTGGGGGGGGTGGGTGTAACTTTGACCACCTAGGGGGTCCATGGGGGTTTCCACTAACTGAGACAGACAGAGATATCCAACATGTTTCTGCAGCACCTTCCTATCTCACAGGTTAGTACTGTTTTGGAGCTCTGTCATGGCCTCATCCAGCCATGGCTGGTGTTGTGGACCTGGTCCTGGCCGCCACATCACACCCTCAGGATGAGCACAGTACCCGCACAATGTGACGGTGTGTAGCTACTCTTTGCTGGTAGTCCACCCGCTCAGGACCCCCTACCAGGCCAGGTGCTGTGTGGGTGCACATGGACAATTCCCCCTACCAGGCCGGGTAGCTGTTGGGGTGCATTCCCCATCTTGTGTGCATCTGTGGACAGCTGATTTGCATGTGCAGTGCATCATGGGTACGGGTGGCCTAACCCTATCCTGTCTACAACAGCAGACTGTCTGTGGGGTGACGTGCAGGCTCTCTGCAGCCAGCCAGCAGCTTGCTATCAGCTATAGAGCTGTAGCCCAATGGTTACGTCACTCCCTGTACAGCCAGAGGTCATGGGTTCAAACCCACAGTGGGGCCTTTTGATAGGGCTGTCCACAGCTTTATTTTTATTTACTGTACATATGTCTATGCCGGCAAAACCACATACAGCTTACTATACCCATTAGGTGCCTCTGAGGGTGCTTTATAGGGTGCCCTATAGGCCACCTTATGGTTGCCATCCATATAGGGTGCACTATACATTATCCTGTGTCGCAACATACATGGTGCCCTATAGGGGACATTCTAGGGTGCCTTGGCGGACAGTGCACTGTAACATGTGCCTTACGGGCATCCGTATGTTAACACACTGTGAGAGCGGGTTTACTAATGGTGGGAAATAAAATATAAATGGAAGGCCTCCTACAGCACTCCTCACTATGATACATACTGCTCCAGCCAGCCTTGTTCACTGGGCACTGTGAGGGGTTGAACCCCTGGCCCCTGCACCATTGGTCAGTGTCTTAACCATTGTGCTGTGGCTCTGTTCCTGTGCTTGCACATCTGCACGCAGCCTTGTAGCCATCAGCGCGCCATCTTGTGGCGCACTAAATTAACAGAGCGCGCCGCCTTATGCCGCACAACATGGAAATGCCCCTAAAATAATGCCTCAGCCAGTTGTCTTCAATGGGCACTGTGGGGAATTGAACCCATGATCCCTGCACGAGTGGTTAGTGTTTTAACCATTGTGCTATGGCTCCGTTCCTGTTATTTGCACATCAGCGCGCCACTTATCCCTCCCACTATTGGACTGCCCCCTCACACATCAGCGCACCACCTTCTGCCCACCGGCTCGCCACCTTCTGTTGCCCACATTTATCAGCGCACCGCCTTCTGCCGCCCAAACTTAACAATGCGCCGCCATCTGCCACCCACACTAAACAGTGTGCCGCCTCATGCCATAATAAAAATAACAGTGCGCCGCCTTCTGCTGCCCAAAATTAATATGCCTCCTAACCACTTTTGCCCATAAATGTTGGTGCCTCAGCTGGTCTTTTTTGTTGAGCGCAATGGGGGTTTGAACCCCTGGCCCCTGCACCATTGGTCGGTGTCTTCACCGTTGTACTACGGCTCTGTTGTTTGGTCTTGCAGCAGCGCCCCACTGAGCCTTTCCACGCGCTAATGTGGGCCTCGCACATTAGCGCGACGCACACACGTACGGTCCAGTTTTTTGCTTTTTTCTGCCTGGCCCGCCCACTCCTTATATGGCACCAGCACACTAACGGGAACCCGCACAGCAACGGTGTTTAGTAAACATGCCCCTAAGTTTCTTTAGAAGTTTAGTTGACAAGACTTCAAATTTCATACTATTGACACATCATGCGAAGAGAGAGATCATTTGAGAAAGACATCATGTCGAACACAATTTAGGACAACTATCCAGAGGGCCACCATGAGTGCCTTTAAGTAAAGAGCACAGTTGAAAGATTCCAGATTACTCTATCAAACAATAACCAGGTTTTTAATATGAACAAAAATCAAACTTTGAAATGCCTTTATGCAAATGCAGATGTCTAAAAAAAAAAGATGGGAGAGATACAATATATAGTACTGCAGTAAACATTAGATATGATTGGCATCTCAGAGACCTGGTAGAAGGAGGACAACCAATGGGATACTCCTCAAGAAACCCTCACTCGATCCCACCTGTCCTAACTATCGTCCCATCTCTCTCCTTCCCTTTATTTCTAAATTACTTGAGCGTGCTGTCTATCACCGCTGTCTCAACTTCCTCTCCTCTCATGCCCTCCCAGATCCTTTACAATCCAGTTTCTGCCCCCTACATTCTACCGAAACTGCTCTTACCAAAGTCGCCAATGATTTGTTTCTGGCTAAGTCCAAAGGCTTTTTTTTTTTTTTATTTTCTATTTATGCAATTTTTACAAATTTAAACATCAATCAATAATGTTTACAGAAAAGATGAACTCTCACGAGTAAAATACAAGGAAACATTTCACATTAAACTTAAAGCAAACAACAAGAGACATCTTTAGTCCCCAAAAACAGGGGGAGTAGATACAGAATATTACTGGAGGCAGGAAAAACCCACAGTTTAACAAGAAAAATTCAAAAATTGAGATGGTGACGAGAGATTAGGATCAGTACTTATCTTCAGATGGTAAGCCCTTAAGAAGACACAATCGTTGTAATATGTGAACTGATAAATGACGACAGATCTCCAGGCTGAAAAAAGACATATTTCTGAGACTTAAAAAGAACTATACATTTGCATGGAAATCTGAGCGCGAAAGAGGCTCCCAATTGAGCAACACCAGGTTTTAACAAAAGAAAGGCTTTACGACGTTTCTGGGTTTCCTTTGAAATATCTGGGAAAATATATATCTTTTTCCCCATAAACAAATTGACTCTCTTCTTGTAAAACCATTTAAGGAGCCAATCCCTATCTGACGAGAGGGCTAAAGAAACCAACAATGTGGAAGTTCTAATTTCACCCTCCCCAGAAGAACTAAGCATAGCGGAGACATTAAGAAAATCAAACTCCACAGTTCCTTGTACAGCCTGGCCCTCTTTTTTACCCGAAGGTAAATAGAAAATTCTCTGCACAGGAGGAATTAAATCTGTGGGAACCATTAAGGTTTCATGAAGATACTTCTTAAATAAATTCAAAGGTGCTACATCTGGAACCATAGGAAAATTTAGCAACCTAAGGTTAGAAGCCCTAGTAGCATTCTCCAAAGTCTCCAATTTCATTTTCATCATTAAATTATCCTTCATTAGGGAAAAAGTTAAGTCAGAAACCTGTGAGAGCTTCTGATCCGAAATAACAGCATTGTTCTTAACCTCCAGAAGATCAGTAGTCAAAAGAAGCACATCTCCCTCAAGTTTGGAAACAGTAGAAGACGAGAAAGTCAATTGTTGAGACACAGCCTGTGAAAGCTGACTAATCGCTTCCCAATTCTCTTTTGCACTTGTCCGACCGACTGTGGTGACTTTGGACAATATTTAAGTCCAAAGGCTTTTATTCTGTCCTCATTCTTCTGTATCTCTCTGCTGTCTTTGACACCATTGACCACAATTTTCTTCTTATCACCCTGTCTTCACTCAGTTTCAAAGGCTCTGTACTTTCTCGGTTCTCCTCCTATCTCTCCCACCGCTCTTTCAGTGTGTACTTTGGTGGCTCCTCCTCCTCTTCTACCCCTTTGCCTGTGAGTGCACCTCAAGGTTCGGTCTTAGGTCTGCTCCTCTTCTCTCTCTATACCCAATCCTTTGGTGCCCTTATCTGTTCCCATGGTTTTCACTATCATCTCTATGCTGACGACTCTCAAATCTACCTCTCTACGCCTGTTATCTCTCCTGAAATTCAAGCTAAGATCTTGGTCTGCCTCTCTGACATTGCTTCCTGGATGTCCTACCGCTGCTTGAAGCTGAACATGGCCAAAACTGAACTCCTTGTCTTTCCCACTAATGCCTCCCCTCCTCCTTCCCCTTTCTGAATCTCTGTGGATAACTCTGCTGTCCTTTCTGTCTCTTCGGCACGGAACCTTGGTGTTATCTTTGACTCATCTCTCTCCTTCTCTTTACATATTGCTAAAACATGCCATTTCTTTCTTTAGAATATCTTCAAAATTTGCCCCTTTCTCTCTGATAACACTACTAAACTGATTGTCCACTCTTTAATAACCTCCCGCCTTGATTACTGTAACCTTCTCCTTGCTGGCCTCCCCGCTAACCACCTCTTTCCTCTCCAGTCTATTCAACATTCTGCAACTCGTCTGATTTTCTGTCAGTCTCACTTTTCACACATTACTGCTCTCCTCACCTCACTTCACTGGCTCCCCATCCACTTCCATATCCAGTTCAAACGCCTCCTTCTGACCTATAAGTGTATTCATTCTTCTGCCCCTCATTACTTTTCGTTCCTCATCTCTACCTACACCCCCTCTCGCCTACTCCGCTCATCTAATTGTCTTTGTTTATCTATGCCTTTTACTCATACTACTAATTCTAGACTTCGCTCCTTTCAACTGGCTGCACCCTTTTCCTGGAATACTCTTCCTGTCTCTGTCCGCAAAGCCTCCTCCCTGGCCATCTTCAAATCCAAATTGAAATCCCATTTCTTCACTATTGCTTTTTGTTCCTAACTCGTCCCTTCTTGTTCTCTCCATAAACATTTGTTCTTGTCTTGTTAATTGTTATTTCTATTATTTAATTTATTTCATATTTTGTCTTAACTGTGAGCTCTAACGGGCAGGGACTGTCTCTTTTTATGTTTGTGCAGTGCTTCCTATGTTGCAGCACTTTATAAATGCTTAGTAATAATAATAATAATAATAATACTGTGATACCTGGGTACAAACTATATCTCAATGATAGGGTACTGTAGATCAAATTGGTTGAGGGGCTGCACTCTTTGTTAGAGCGGACATTGAGTCACACAGGATTCAAGTTTTGCAGGAAACAAAATACACTGTAGAATCTCTATGGATAGAAATTACATGAAAAAAGGGCAAGGGACCAGAAGTAGGGTCATACGACCTTTCTCTTAGCCAGAATGAGTAGATGGATGATGGAATGCTAACAGAAATTATGGAAACTAACAAAATTTACAACACAGTAATTATGGGTGATTTCAATTACTCCAGTATCAACTGGGTCAAGTCACATTAAGACATGTTAGGGAGAGCTGATTCAGGAACTGACAATCAGGATAACAAAAACATGTGGAAGAAAAAAATAGCTACAAATGTGAAGTAAGGTGCTAAGACTTCTTCAATAGGTGTTAATACCAGGTGGCAGGTCAAAAGGCCATTTTGAAAGACTCCTTTTATCCAAGCAAGGACTGTTAATCACCCAGGAAATTGGTCACAGCTTACCTCAGCAGCACAGGCATAAATCGCTCAACCATAGCGCCATGATCCTCAGTCTTGAAAGACTAGAAAAAGGGATTGCTACTTCTGGAGAGAGATCTGTGAGTATATACTTCTGGGAATTTTCTGAAAGGACTTCTTTGTATTAAAGCTAATTAATCTGTGAACCCAGGTTTTTTTTGTTAAATCAGTCAGGGCCTAGTAGCAGCAGTTTCTATCCAAGCAAGGATTGTTAATCACCCAAGAGGTTAGTCACAGCTTACCTCAGCAGCACAGGACAAGGTACCGTGTAGCAACCCTCTTTTAATAAGTGTTATTTCCCTCCCTCCCCAACACCCACCCACACCTGGAATAATCGTAGCTTTACAGGTACTTACACATCTTAAAGGAAAGGAGGTGCTCTCAGGTGAAGCTCGTTATCCAAATTAGTCATACACTAAGGACCTGAGATTAATTAAGCTTCAGGTGAACAAGGTATATTAAATGTATTAGGTACAGTTTTATTGGTATAAATATCCATAGCAACCCTTAGTAAATAAAGAACTTAAAGATCTAAACACAAGCTTAAAACTAAGATGCAGACAGCAGTCCAGCAGCGAAATGGGGGCTTTCCAGTCTTTTGCATTGAGTGTCACATGTATGATTTTCTCCCAGTTGGTGAGAGGTCTTACTAGGTGCAAGGAACTCTTTGCTCTCAGGGAACGAGTCTGTCATCTAGAGGCTAGAGTAGCAGACTTGGAAGACATAAGAAAGACAGAAAGATACATACATGAGACCTTCAGGGATATAGTCCTGAAGTCCCAACTCCAGTCTGGCAGCATCCTTGTTGCCATGGAGGAGAGAGGTCACGTGACAGGAGAGAATCACCCTGGTGTGGCAGGAAGTGATCCTGTAACTAGGACCTGTCCTCCAGGTGATGTAAAACCCTCTCACACTGAGGAAGTTTCTCCAGGGCCATGTGCCCATGAGGGAAGGGTTAGGACAGCCGTTATAGTCTGTGACTCGATCATTAGGCATGTAGATAGCTGGGTGGCTGGTGGACATGAGGATCACCTGGTAACATGCCTGCCTGGTGCGAAGGTAGCGGACCTCACGCGCCACCTAGATAAGGTCTTAGATAGTGCTGGGGAGGAGTCTGCTGTCTTGGTACATGTTGGTACCAATGACATAGGAAAATGTGGTAGGGAGGTTCTGGAGGCTAAATTTAGGCTTTTAAGTAGGAAGTTGAAATCCAGAACTTCCAAGGAAGTGTTCTCCGAAATGCTTCCCATTCCACGCGCAGCACCCAAAAGGCAGGCAGAGCTCCGGAGTCTCAATGTGTGGATGAGACAATGGTGCAGAGATGAGGGTTTTGGATTTGTTAGGAACTTGGGAACATTCTGGGGAAAGGAGGGTCTCTTCTGAAGGGATGGGCTTCACCTTAACTGGGATGGAACCAGGCTGCTGGCATTAACCTTTAAAAAGGAGACAGAGCAGCTTTTAAACTAGATAGGGGAAAGTCGACAGTCGCAGAAATGCGCATGGTTCGGAAGTATGTATCCTTGAAGGATGCTACCAAAAGCAGAGAGGTTCCAAAAAACAGTAAAGTAGCCCAAATGCCCTCGAGTATGGAGCAGACAGAGCTTAAAGTTCCCAAATTACCCATGCCTACCAATAGCCAGATTAATATGAATAAAATACAGTTTCTAAAATGCTTGTATGCAAATGCTAGAAGTCTAAAAAATAAGATGGGAGAGTTAGAATATATAGCACTAAATGAGAGGTTAGATATGATTGGAATATCAGAGACATGGTGGAAGGAGGACAACCAGTGGGACACTGTGATACCTGGGTACAAACTATATCATAATGATAGAGCTGATGAAATTTGTGGAGGGGTTGCGCTCTATGTTTGAGAGGGCATTGAGACAGAAAGGATTAAAGTTTTGCAGGAAACAAAATTTGCTGTAGAATCTCTATGGATTGAAATTCCATCTAAAAAGGGGAAGGCGATGGCAGTGGGGGTGTACTATCGAGCGCCTGGCCAGAATGAACAAATGGATGATGAAATGCTCAAAGAAATCAAGGAAGCTAACAAAAGTTACAGCGCAGTAATAATAATGGGTGATTTCAATTACCCCGGTATCGACTGGGTCAGTGTCATAGCAGGACATGCTAGGGAGATAAAGTTCCCAGATGAAATAAATGAATGCTTCTTGGAGCAGCTGGTTCATGAACCAACCAGAGGGGAAGCCATATTGGACCTAGTCCTTAGTGGAACACCAGATCTAGTGCAAGAGATAAGGTGTTGGGGCCACTTGGCAATAGTGATCATAGCATGATCGCATTTGATTTAATTAGTGGAGGAGGGATAGTAAGGAAATCCATTTTACCTTTTAAGTTTCAAAAGGGAGACTATGATAAAATGAGGAACATAGTTAAGAAAAAACTAAAAGGAGCAGTTGCAAAGGTTAAAGACCTACATCAAGCTTGGGTGTTGTTGAAAAATACTGTCTTGGAATCCCAGACCAGCTATATTCCACGCTTTAAGAAAAGTGGAAGGAAGTCCAAAAAACTGCCAGCATTGTTTAAAGGTAAGGTCAGAGAGGCTGTTGTTGCCAAAAAAGCATCTTTCAGGAAATGGAAAAAAGAGCCAAACGACGAAACCTGGAAACAGCACAAGCACTGGCAAGTCAAATGCAAGGCATTGATGAGGTAGGCAAAGGGAGAATTTGAGAAGCTTGCTGCAGAAGCAAAAACGCAAAATAAAGACTTTTTCAAGTACATTTGTAGCAAAAAACCTGTGAGTCAGTTGGCCCATTAGATAATAGAGGGGTTAAAGGGGCACTAAGAGGCGACAAGGCAATAGTGGAGAGACTGAATGAATTCTTTGCTTCAGTCTTTACTGAGGAAGATGTAGGGATGTTACCCATGACTGAAGTGATATTTAAAGGTGCAGAAGAATTGAAGGTAATATCGATACATCGGGAAGATGTATTACAACTATTTGATAAACTGAAGAGTAGCAAATTACTAGGACTAGATGATATACATCCAAGAGTGTTGAAAGAACTGAAATATGAGATTGCAGACCTGCTATTAGTAATCTGTGAATTTTCATTAAAATCATCTGTAATACCTGAAGATTGGAGGATCGCCAGTGTAACGCCAATTTTTAAAAAGGGTTCCTGGAGTGATCCGAGAAACTACAGACCGGTGAGCCTGACGTCAGTACCGGGAAAAATAGTAGATACCATCATAAAGAACGCAATTACTCAACATGTAGATATCATGGCCTAATGGGAGACAGCCAACATGGCTTTAGACAAGGAAGATCTTGTTTTACTAATCTGTTATGTTTTTTTGAAGGTGTGAATAAACAGGTGGACAAAGGTGAGTCGATTGATATAGTGTATCTGGATTTTCAGAAAGCCTTTGACAAGTCCCTCATCAGAGATTTTGGCAAAACTAAAGAATCATGGGATAGGAGGCAGTGTACTACTGTGGATCAGGAACTGGTTAAAAGATAGAAAGCAGAGGGTAGGGCTAAATGGCCAATTTTCCCAATGGAGAAAGGTGAATAGTGGTGTACCTCAGGGATCTGTGCTGGGTCCGCTGCTTTTTGACATATTCATAAATGACCTGGAAAGTGGAATAACGAGTGATGTTATCAAATTTGCAGATGACACAAAACTATTTAAATCTGTTAAAACCCAAGAGGATTGTGGAAAATTGCAAGAGGATCTTGATAAATTGGAAGACTGGGCATCAAAATGGCAGATTAAATTTAATGTGGACAAGTGCAAGGTTATGCACCTAGGGAAGAACAACCCAAACTATGGTTACACGATGCAAGGTTCCACATTAGGAACCACCACCCAGGAAAAAGATTTAGGCGTCATTGTGGATACCATGTTAAAACCCTCCGCCCAGTGTGCAGCGGCGGCCAAGAGAGCAAATAGAATGCTAGGTATGATAAGGAAAGGAATGGAAAATAAAACAAAAGATATTATAATGCCTCTATACCGTTCCATGGTGAGACCACACCTTGAATATTGTGTGCAATTCTGGTCGCCGTATCTTAAAAAGGATATAGCGGTTTTAGAAAAGGTTCAGAGAAGAGCCACCAAAATGGTAAAGGGGATGGAAGTATACTCCTATGAAGAAAGGCTAAAAAGGTTAGGGCTCTTTAACCTGGAAAAGAGACGGCTGAGGGGAGATATGATAGAAGTCTATAAATTAATGAATGGAGTGGAACAGGTAGACGTAGATCGATTGTTTACCTTATCAGAATATAGAAAGACTAGGGGACATGCAATGAAGCTACAGGGTAAACTATTTAAGACTAATAAAATAAAATATTTTTTCACTCAACGTGTAATCAAACTCTGGAATTTGTTACCGGAGGATGTAGTAAAGGCTGTTAGTGTAGCTGGGTTTAAAAAAGGTTTGGACAAGTTCCTGGAGGACAGGTCCATAAACCATTATTAAGAAGGGACCCAGGATATCAATGTTTGACCTAGTACAGGGGTCACCAACCTGCGGCCCGCGGGCCGCATGCGGCCCAAGAGGTCCCTTCGTCCAGCCCGCGAGGCTCTACCCCGGTTAACATTACGTGCGGCCCGCCAAGGATTCCCACCATTGTATCCACGCGCTTGCAGCTCACCGACGACCACCTGCAAGCGTCCCTTCTCCTGTCAGTGTCATCTGTGAAGCCGGACTTTAAGCGTTTGTCTGCTAGCATGAATCATCAGCCATCTCATTAAATTCAATAAAGGTGATCAGCCATTGTTTTCATAATTTTGCGTTTGTTGTTTTTTTTCGCGGGGGCGGGGAGAAGGGGGGTGCGGCCCGCGAGGCTCCCGGTAGTCGGCTGTGTGGCCCGCGGCCCTCTGGAGGTTGGTGACCCCAGACCTAGTACAAGCATTGTGGAACCTGTGTCTTTTGGAGAAACTGCTAGGTACGAATGACCTAGATTGGCCACTGTTGGAAACAGGATACTGGACTTGATGGACCTTGGTCTGACCCAGTATGGCATGTCTTATGTTCTTATGACTTTTTTTCAGATATACTGGGGAAAGGAGGAAGGCCAGAGGTGGCATTGCAAGACTCAAAGATGCTGAGAACCGATTTGTGAAAAGTGATAAGGAAAATGTGGAATAGCTAAACAAATACTTTTGTTCTATGTTCACAAATTAAGATCCTTGAGATGGGGCACACATGACTGACAAAGGTAACAGTGGTAATGGAGAAGAAGTAACACCATTAATGGAAAAAGATGTTTATGAGCACCTTGCAAAACCAAAAGTGGACAGGGCCATGGGACCGGATCAGAAACATCCTAGGATACTGAAGGAACTCAAGGAAGTTTTGGCAAGACCTTTAAAAGATATATTTAATAGATCCCTGAAGACGTGGGAGGTACCAGCCCAAATGCATAACCCTGCATTTTTTAGCATTAAATCTCAGCTACCAAATTCTCAACCATTCTTCAAGCTTCGCTAGATCCCTCCTCATGTTATCTACACCTTCCTGGGTATCTACTCTATTGTAGATTTTGGTATCATCCACAAAGAGACAAACATTATCTGCTAGCCTGTCCTTAATATCACTTACAAAAATGTAAAAAGAAATGCCCCAAGAACAGATTCCTGAATTACACCCCTGGTAACCTCCTTCTCCTCAGAGTGAGCTCCATTTACCTGTACCCTTTATCGCCTCCCACTCAACCAGTTTCTAACCCAGACAGTCACTTTAGAGTCATCCCTAGGGCACTCAATTTATTTATAGGTTGCTTGTGCAGAATAGTGTCAAAGGCTTTACTGAAATCTAAGTACATCACATCTAGAACTGTCCCTTGATCCAACTCTCTGAAATGTAGCACTATGTTGTGGCTTGTGGTTTTTGATTTTAAACTATTAATTAGATTCAGAATTTTTTTTTTTGATGAAAAAGGCTTTGGAAATATTTGATTTTAAAGCTACTCTTAAACTTAATACAGTTAGTAAAATGGACTACAGACAATAGATAATGCAATTGGCTCCTGAATGATCATTGTATAGAAGTCCAACAAAAGAATTAAGATAACAGAGTTGTTTTAAAAGATTTTGCACTAGTTAACTAGGATTGCTATTTTTCTGGGCTGAACTTTTGTCAGGCACAGTATTTGAATGTCTTGTAAGAGACAGTCCATGCTTCCTGAAGCTTACAAACTGACAAACAGTAAGAAACACAGACAAATATGTGGATGAGGTCTTTTGGTTAAAGCAATCAGGCCAGTTACAAAGAGTGAGGTCTCCTGAGGATAATAGTAGATAGAATTCAAATAATCACTAGAGTTCAAGAGAAAGGTGATTGCCATACACAGTCGTAAAGAAAGAGGAAAATCTTTGCCCTAGAAGCAATCTATACAAGAAGAGCAAACAAAGAATGGATAAACCTCTAATTAATAGAGAATCACAGCTTTCTCTGAAATGAAAATATACTATTTATTATTTCATTTATATATCATTAATCATATGTTTCTTCGCAGTTTACAATTTGAACCCAGACATCAATCACATATAATTTATAAACATAATAACAGCAATTTACAATTTAAACACAGACATCAATTACATATAATTAACAACATGAATTCAGAGACATCTATTGTAGATCATTTGCCAACACTATACTCACAACCATTAAAAACATATTACTTCTTCCAACGGTATGTCTATACCATATTTAGTGCTTGCATATCCTTACACAGTTTGGGGGCAATTTTATACAGAGCCATGGAAAGTTATGCACCATTTATCTGCATTAATCATGGTATTTTAGTGATTTATATCTGTAAATAGGCCTTTACCTGAATCTTTCTAGTAATGGTGTTCTTTTCATATTCTTTTAATGATATTTTATGCAAGCCGTTCTGCTATGACCTGAAGGACAGTATATCAAGCTTTAAATAAACCATGAACCATACTTTAGCTGGTTGCTATGAATGTACATCGGGCCGATGTTGCATACTTTCATTTTAGGCATGCATAGAGAGGGGGCATAGGCAAAATGCATAAATTATAAAGTATTATAATTTATTTTTGCATGTGTTCTTGACAAATCTAGGTGTCAGCATTTAAACCAGCCAAAGTGTTGCACCTAGATTTAAGTGCATTTTCTAACACTTAAACCCTTACTTCATAAACTAAAGAGCAAGTGCAGTTTGCTTCATAATAAGTGTGAAATATGCACAGAAAAATATGTGTTAAGTGTTTGGGACTTTATAAAATTACATCTATATGCCTGCTGGAAAAAAAAAAACGTGTTTAGTTTTTCCAAAATTGCATTGTTTGTTTTATAATTGAATCTCACAATGTAAAGCATTCCAAACTTTTGCACCATAAATCGTAATTAAAACAATATTTCCACAATCAAGAAAAGGTACTTACCTGCTGCAGTCTCCAAGCTCATGTGTCTAACTGAAGGATAAACCTGCAGGGATATGTCAGATTCAAGAGGCCCTTACTTTCTAAAATAATTTGTTTCTTTGCAAATTTGATTTTACAGCTATATCTACATGTGTTTTCTTGACTACAGCAAAGCCTTTGTGTAAATCATCAAAAGCTTTGGGCCTCATTAAGAAACAGGGATTTATCAGAACACCTGCTAGTTCTCATTCATAACTTTTACGTTTATCCATAAGCAACAGTTCAGATGGAACATGGAGAAACAGAATGGTTTAAAATCTGCAAAGGTGTATGATTTTCCCCATACCTGTTCAATTGATATGCAAATGAAATAATCAGAGAAGCAGGACTGGATCAAGACAACCATTGGTAGAAAACCTATCAGCGACCTAGCCTAATTTAAAATGGCAGCTAAGATTTAATGCTACAAAAAGAAAGGTCAAGCATTTGGGCTGCAAAAACCCAAGGGAGTACAGATCATGAAGTACTTCAGTGCACGAAAGAAGAGCGGGACCTGGGGGTGATTCTATCCGATTATTTTAAAGTGGTCAAACAGGTAGAAAAAGTGATGGCGAAAATCAGAAGGATGCTTGGTGCACAGAGACAGGAATAGCCAGCAGAGTGCTCCTGGGCAATGAGGGTATCCTTATATCAGAAACAGAAATTCTGGCTGGGCATCTGTCAGTGACTTAATGCTACTTACCACTGCAATGGAGCACATACAGGTAAGCAGCAGGGAACTGGACATAGGCACAGCACCCACAGGGAACACTGGACAAATACAGACAGATAGCAGGGAACTGGCAGAAGTATAGAACATTGCAGCACACACAGACAGGCAGCAGGGAACAAGTCAGAAGGAAGACAGATACCTCATAGATCAGGGAGTGTGTCAAGGGGGTGTTTGGGATTGGCATAGCTGGGGGGAGAGAGGATAGTGGAGTGAAATTCTGATGAGGTCTTGGAAAGGGAGAGGGGAATAGGTTGGAAGAGGGTATAGGATATACTGCAGGGAAACAATCGGTAGATCAAATGATACCTACTTGAGCAGAGACGACAGTCAAGTCAGTAACTTGCAAGCCAAACTTTTCCATTCACCAAAGCCACATGACAACAAAGTCCCATAGCAGGTATAGATTGGCATGTTTAGAAAATCTGCCCTGCACATCTCTGGCCTATGTGAAATACATCATGGTTGTGCAGGCTCACATGTCGCCCAGGCCACTTCCCGTTATGGTTATAGTAGAGACATGCAGAGATCTCCATTCAGGCATGGAAAAATATCTCTGTCTTTCTATAATAGCATTTTAAATACAAAATTGACTTTGATGTTTTTCTGACACTGCATCTACCTTTAAAAGGTGAATAGAGCTTCTAAAATAACCCCCTTTTTGAATGTTTGTCAGCTTAATGCTATTGATATTTAAGCCTCTCAGTTTTTCTATATCATTTAAAATTAGACATTTACTATGGGCCATTAAGCAATTTTACATGGGTAAACACATATTTATGCTTGAAAATACTGGATCTTATTAATTTCCCTATTAGCATGTGAGTAAGAATTCACACGTGTTCACAGTGTATTTACCTTTGGTGAATAAAAGGATGGAAGTGATGGAAATTACATGTGTGAACTGCATAACCAAATCTCTATACTTAATTTATGAAACATACTTTGAGCCCTTTATACATACAAATGTTCACAGATAAGTACTCATTGTGATGTGGGGCTAAAATATTTAAATCCCCTCCCCTTCCCAAAGTTCTACCCCAATACAATGTAATCTTGAGGTGCTTTTATTTGGCATTGTGACCTTTAGCAGCTAGGCATGTACATTTGTCATAGATGATTCAATTATTTTGGGCTCCTATAAAATGAAAATGTGTGCAATTTGCTTGTATACACAATAACCGAGGCACGGCGGACACAGTGCCTTACCCCCTCAAACCCCCCCTCCCTGCCCAAAAACTCACAACACTCACTTGTTGGCATAACACTGGTCGCAGCTTTATTAACTTTAACACACTTCAACAATAATTTCCAAACAATACAATTCTGCCTCTCTGACAACAGTAATGACTCACCAGCCATGTGGGTAGCAAAGTAAGGTCATCGCTGTTGCCCCCGCAGCGAGGCTACTGCTAAGATCCTACCACCCCTTCCTCCGGCTTCGCCATATGACTAGCAAAAGCCTCACCGGGGTTATCCGGGCCGGGGGTACCTCACCCCCGCCCAACTAATAGCTACGGCTCCGGACCCCGGACCTCCGGGATCCCGCCACCGCTTCAGGCGATCCCAAATCCCTGAACCGCCCCCCCCCCCAGCTGCGACCGATGTGCCGCCCACCGGAAATTTCCTCCACGGCTGCCTGCCAATCATTGAGGAGCAAGTCTAAACTGACCGGGGATAAATGCACCCCATCTTGGCGGTATAAACCCGCACAAGAAACTTCCACCCAAGGATGTTGAATCTGAACACCCCCATGATCCACCACCCAACGTCCAATCTGCCGATTAATCTTTGTTAACCCACGGGACCACCACCGCTGCTCCCAACAAGCTGGCCGTGGAATAATATCAGACCATATTAGAAGGACATCAGGAAACATTCGTAACACATCAGCCATATCCCTTTTTGCAGCCCGAATCAGCTGCTTACATGTCCAAGAACCCAAATCATTCCCCCCCAGGTGTATCAACAGCAGCTGCGGCCGATCCTTCATACGCCCATGATGTCGCAGCAAGGGCAGGAGCTGCACCCAACGCAAGCCCTGAGCGCCCAGCCATAGAACCACCAGCTCCGCAGGGTCCATCCCTAGATTGGGCCCCATCGGCCGCACCGCCGCTCGCCGCTCCGCCCAATGCACGAAGGAGTGGCCCATCAACCAGCATGTCCAAGGATGCCCATCTGCAACACAAAAGAACAGTTAGCAGCCCCCCATGCCCATCCGCAGTCCCCTCACAAACGCACATAACCCTGAAACGCGTGCGAGCGCCAACGGCCGATCCGCTGAATCTCTCCCTGCAGTAATCCCTCTGCCGCCGCACTGGTAGCAGCTCCAATCTGGAAGGAATGCGGCGCAAACCCAGTGGGATCAACCCCGACCCGAAGCAGCGCCAACTGCAGGACCGCCGCAAACTGAAAACGCATCAGCGGGCTCGAATCGTCATGCAGAAGGAACTGACCCTCTCCCGCCGGGCGCACCCCCAAATAATCCCATACCGCAGAAACTGGGCAGGTCAGGGGGTCCCCTATTGCTCTCAATACTACCCAATGCCCACAGCCTTGCTGATCTGTTTTAGATCGCGCCAGCAATATCCGCACCTCCCAATCCCTCAGATACAGATGCTTCCTCTCCAACCCCTACCCCCGCCGGCGTAAAGCCGCCACTAACTCCCCAACTCGAAAGGCACCGAAAAAAGCCAGACTGAACGCTGCCCGAAACAGCCGAGTTTCATAATGCGAAGCAGCCACCCCAGGCAACACCGCAGAAAGTTGCGCCAGCAGCTCACAAGTAACTGGCCGGCGACCATCCTTGTAACAACCTCTGTGTCAGAAAGCCCCCACCCTGACAGGCCCAACCCACTGCCCGAGCGAAAAACGAAAATCCTGCCAAACGCGCAAGCACCGTCGCTTTGGACAGCCCTCTTGCCTTTGCCGCGACCACGTATTCCACCAGCAGGTAGTCAGGCGCATGCCCCCCCGCCACCCCTGAGTCACCAGAAAGTTGGCCACGTCGTCACTTCCACGCTGATACTTCATCCATGTCGCCGGCGCTACCGACCGCCGCAACAGTGTCAGCATCTCCACCGGCCAAGCTGCCATAAGTCCTCTGGGACCTGCACACCTTCGGCGTCCGCAGTTGGTGCCAAAATCCGGAACTGCTCCCACTTAAAATGAGAAAAAGCATCCGCAATACCGTTAGTGCTACCTGGAATATGGCGAGCCCTGACCAGTACATTCAGCCGCAAACAAGCCAATACCACTGCCCTCATCAACGCCGCGACTGGAAAACAATGAGGAGTGTAGTTATTTACCACACTAACCACCGCCTCATTGTCACAAGACCATAGCACTCTGCGATTACGCAACCTGTCCGGCCACAGCTCCAACACCACTAGGAAAGGAAACAACTCCAAAAACATGATATTCGCGGTTAAACCCGCGTCCCTCCAAGCCTGCTGCCACGCCGCATGCTCCCCCGAAGTAAATACCTAGCCCCCCGCCCCCTGCCGCATCCGTATAAAGCTGCAAATCCCCTGTAGAAACCGCTGCCTCCATCAAAACAGACGTGCCTTTGAAATCCTGCAAGAACATGTCCCACACCCCCAAATCCGCCCGCATACTCCGTGACATTCGGATCCGATGATGAGGCTTGACCACCCCTGACAGAGCCACCGCCAAGTGCCGCAGGAACACCCTACCCATGGGTATAACTCTGCAAGCAAAATTCAAAGAGCCAATTAAGGCCTGCAGCTCTCTCAAATTAATCTTGCGTGAGCTCAGCGCGGTGGCCACAAGCAACTGCAAACAAACCACCTTTTTGACCGGCAAACACGCCACCATCGCCACAGAATCCAGCTGTATACCCAAAAAGGTAATGCTCGTAGCCGGACCCTCTGTCTTCTCGCTTGCCAACGGCACTCCCCACTCCTGTGCCAGGGACAAAAATCCATCCAACAACACCTGACATTGCAATGTCTGTGCCTCACCCACAAACAAAAAGTCGTCTAAATAGTGCACGACATTCGAGCAACCCACCCTTTGTGTCAATGCCCAATGCAAAAAGGAGCTGAACATCTCAAAGTAGGCACAAGAAATCGAGCATCCCATCGGCATACATTTGTCAAAATACCAGCCACCGTCAAAACGAAATCCCAACAGCGGAAAGGATGACGGGTGCACTGGCAGCAACCAAAATGCCGATTCAATGTCCACTTTGGCCATCAGGCTCCCTGCTCCACAACACCGCAACAAATCCACCGCCGTATCAAAGGAAGCATACCGCACAGTACACCATTGCTGCGGAATGTGATCATTGACCAACGATCCAACCGGGAAGGATAGGTTGTGGATTAGCCTGTACTTCCCCAGCTCCTTCTTCGGAACAATACCCAAAGGAGACACTACCAAATTCTCAAACGGCCGGCAGGGAAATGGGCCAGCCACCCTACCCAGCTCCCGCTCCTTATCCAATTTCACCCGCACTACCTGGGGTAAACGTCACATGGAAACCGCGTTATCCACCCGCCCCAACCCTACGGATCCTATCACCGGAATAGGAAAGCCGTCCCTAAACCCACCCTCTGGCACCTCCCGAGCCCGCCTACGCAGATAATGCCGAAGCCAAAGCTCCAAAGACTCCAGCCGAATCGGTGTAGGAGCTCGCTACTGCACCTCTGCACTATTTGGAAGCCGAACGGGGGGGGGGGCGGAGGGGACCCGCTTCCTACATTTAAGGGCAGAATGCCCCCCACTGCAGACGGAACAAGCGTGCCAAAACTTGCAGTCGGGAAAAGGACAAGACGACTTATTGAATCGTCAGCACAGGTCCCCGACGCCTTCCCCTCCCAATTTCGGCCCACCCAGCGCCCCTTCCCAAAAGGAACGCCCTTTTCCCAGTGTACCTGCCCCCACCCCTTTCGCGCCCCCATGTACACTCGCTCCCCCAACACCCCCAGTCCTGGCAGCCATTTGGGTCAACCACAAACTAATGTCCTGCGTCCCCCAAGACAACAATTTGTTCTCCTCCATCTTATCCCGAAACATTTTGTCGTAGTTGAGCCAAGCCCAACCGTCATGTGTCTGCGCTGCTTCCAAGATCAAATCAGCATACGCTAGAAGCATCCTGTATTGCTCCGGAAAATGATGACCCCATACACTGGCTAGCCACAGGAACGCCCTAGTCCAATTCACCACATTACGGGAAGCTCTCTTGAACCGGCCCGCCTTCTCGTCTTCCCTCCTTTTTTTGCGACTCTCCCCCGACCGCCATCTCCCCTCCAACAACTGAAAGATGTCAATGTATTTCCACTTCCAAATCTTCCGGCGCAATGCCCGCGGAACTCCCTCCCACAACTCCGAAAAGGATGCCAATGTCGGAACAGACCCACTCCCCTCAACTCCAGTGGCTCTGCCACCCGCTGCCCGCCCCTCGGCATCCTCAGACGAAGTATCCGACGACGACTCGCTGGACGAAGATGACGAAGTGTCTCCCCTACGATGTTGCCAAAAAGCATGTTTCTGCTTCCTCCGCACCTTACCCCCACCGCCCACACCCAGACCCCTTCTCTGCTCCCTACCCCCAACATCCCCGGTAGGCAACTCACCAGCATGCTCCGCCGCAGCACTGGTCGCATTGGTCCCCTCTCGTTGATCTGTGCGCTCAGACACTGGCTCACTCCGCACTCCTGCCGGACGCTCACTTCCTGCTGCCATTCGCAGAGGTGGCCCGTCCGACTCGGTTGCCGCTCCACTTGGACTTCCCACACCGTATCCGCCAGGCAACTGCCAAGCCGCCGCCACCTGAGAAGGAATGTAAGGAAACACAGTGGGGGGGGGACCACCCCAGGCCAGGAGGGCTGCCATGCCCCCAGCCAGTCAGCCCTGGATGTGCCCTGCCCCCCACCCCTCCAATAATCCCAAGCCGAGGATCCACTGGCCTGACACAAACCCCCGGGACCGCCCGCCCGAAACCCCCCCGCTGGGTTACACAACCCCGCCAAGACACCCCCCACAGATCTCCCTGCCTCACTACCCCACCCCAACCCAGCACCAAACCCCTGCTCGGTTCCCCCTGTGCTCTCAGCCATCAACACAAACCCATCTGAATTAAGGCACAAGGGCCCGCGGGTCCCACCAGCAGATGCTTCTTGTCCAGCACCCGGGGGATGAGTAACCCCAGCTTGTCCCCTGCCCCCCCCCCCCCAGGTAGCCCTCACCCGAGCCCCTCTCCTTCCCCGAGACCCACCTGCCCGAGGAACACCCCCCCGCAGGAATCATAGTAACCCCCTCTCTCTCCCCCTCCTCCCCCTAACCCCACCGCGCAAGGTTCCACTCTCCCTCCGAGGAGTACTGGCAGAGCGCTGCCTAGAACCTCCCCCCCTCTTTCCCTTTCCCACGCCCCGGTTTTTGCCAGCCGGCATCACTGCTCACCCCAGCACAGAGGCTTACCGCACCCTCCATGAGTCCTGCAACTGCGAGCTGCCGCTGAATCGCCTCAGCCGGTTCCCCGCCGCTCCGCACAGAGCCTGCACCACCAGGACCGCCAACACCGTACTGCCAAGCTACCTGCAAAAGAAAATAAATTCAAGGCAACGACAATAAAAACACCGCACTCGCAAGACGACGTCAACCTTCTTCAGCCCTGCGCGCCTGAATGAGAGTAGCGCAGGCTCTCCCCCTGCTTCCTCCTCTCTCCTCCTGGCTTCCACTTAATTCAATTGGCTCCCGCCGCCGCCGCTCCACCGCGGGAGCCAATTAATTCAAACAATGCCGTCCGAGCCTCCCGGCATGTCTCCGGCCCCCGCGGCACGAAGGGGACATCACCCGCCGCCGGCCCGGTTACTGCCGGCCGAACAGGTAGGTCCCCTGCGGCCTTCAAATTACTGTAGCTATGAATTAATACACATGCAATTGATTTACATATATAAAAAAGTTTTAACATATATGCAGGTGACTTGAACACAAAAAAATGCCTGAAAATTGGGAAAACGTTGTTTAAATCAAGCATGAATCAAAGATTTGTTTAGGCCTCTACAAGCAGAAAGACTATCACTAGAAGTCCACAAGTGCTATTTTGAAGCCAACGGCCTATGGGGCAAGAAAAAGTGAGGCACGTTCCTTTCCCTTTCACTCCTGGATCCCTTGGAGTGAGTTGGAGTGCCAGGGGTGACAGGAGAGGAAGGAAGTGAGAGGGGGCAGGCCAGGCCAAGTCAACCTGACTATCAGGTTAAATTGTAAAGGGGTGGGGCTTCAGGGGAAAGGGTTGTCAACCCACTATGCTATTATGGCGTTGACAACCCCATAATAGGGAGGTGGGAGTGCAAGATCTCCATTTCAGGCTGTTGGTCTTTTTAATTTTTTTTGCACCACCACAGGAAGGACACATTTTTTGTAGATCTTGAAAAAAATAACTATAGCTCCTGCACTGTAGTTATTTTTCAACAAAAAGGAGCCCACAAATCCTTTCTTCCATGCCCATTTTTGCATTTTTATGCTTTAGTGAGCTGCTTTATGTGATTTTGCAATGCAGCAGTGTATTAATGCCAACGCTTGCATAACTTTAGTGTTTTTTGCATGGTTCAAGGTATTTTGCAGATGGTTGGCTCACTTTATGGAGGCAATCGTGGGGGGGAGTTGCATTGTCATGACCTCATCGATGTAAGTTGCCCTGGCCTGTGTTGCACAGTTGGCATACACCTGTCAGATATAGGCATGGATGTTTTCCTGTGAGGGGCCCAGGACATGGTAGAAATGCTGTTGGCCACAGCCAAGTACTGGTGGGGCCCCCGGACAAGTGAGGAGTCACTGTCAGTGAGGTGTGGCCAGAAGATAAGGGCCATCGAACCAAGCACACAGCGGTACAGTTGAGTATAGGGGGAGTGGCCAACAGGAAATTATCCTCTCCCTGACAGGGTCAACGGATTTACAGCAGGATCTGCGGGTAATGTGTCTCCCCACGCTTTGACAGTAGGGGGAGGGAGGGATACACGAGAGAGCGAGAGCTCTTGACAGGTTTCCTTGGCCAAACGCACCAGCCGGAAATATTTTGGAAGCCTGGGAACATTTCTGTGAGTTCTGTAGCCTTAATGGGATCAGGGACAGTGACTGATGCATGACGGGCTCCACTCTCCAGTGGATTCTATCATGCAAGGGCAGTGGCATGATGAAATCTGTGGTAGAGATGCGCCTGGCGGCAGTCACTTTCTTCGCCTGAGCAATGGAGAAAAAGAGCCCTTTGGCCAATTTCATTATTGCTAAAGGATGATGGGCAGGGCGGCTGACCATTGGCGCACTTCGGACCTGAGGCGCCCAATCGCCCACGAGGTGTTAAGGAAGCTGCTCACTGTCATGGATGAAAGTATGCTAGGACACATTTGAGACCCATCTTTTAGATGCGCCTTCTCTTTAATTTTCTCCAGGGAATTCAGGGTAGGAGAGATTCTTTCATCCTCATGTTCCTGGATCCATAACATGATTGCCGATGCCCTTTCTTGTTTTAAGATGACAGCATTCTGGACCAGTGATCCTGGTGCAGATGCAGTCAAGACATCCATTCCAGAGGCAGTCTGGGCATTGGGTACGCTGAAATTTGAAGCCTCTTGATAAGTTTCCTGGCAGAGCGTAATGTGTCCTAGTATGCACTTCAGCAGCCCCAACTCCCAGACTGCTACTGGAATGGACATTCTGATGGCACAGAACAATGAGAAAGGGCATCAGCAATGTTATTATAGAATCCTGTAATATACTCTGCCTTAAAGGTGATATTATGCAGAGCATAACAATTTCCCAGGGCAGCGCCACCACCCCTAGTGTCCTGACATACACAGTGTGTACTGCTTGGACTACTGCCAAATTATTGGTGTGGAATGTAATCACCCTGTTAGCCAATTGAGGGGCCAAGATAGACAGGGCTGCTATCATGGGGAATAACTCCAGAGATGTGATATCCTTGTTAGCGCTGAAGAAGTGTCACTTACGCGGCCAAGACTCCGAGCCCCAGGCCCCCCAGAAGAATATCCCAAAACCAGCCACCCTGACACATCCATAAACAATTCCAGGTCACCGTTTCAATAGGGAAGTCCTGCGAGAAGGCTAAGCCATTAAAGGCCTTCAGGAAATAATTCCCAGACTCGTAGGTCTTCGCGTATGCTCTTATCAACCTGATGCGGTGACGCCTCTGCTTGACTCCCCTTATCACAAGAGCCAGTCAGCAACAGAAAACCCACCCCATCAGGATCACCTTACAGCTGAAACATAATAAACCAAGCAGAGATTGAAACTGCTTTAGTTTTGCTTTTTGCTGTAATCTAGCTTTTTGCAAGCCTTTCATTTGTCCAGTGGTGGTTTTTAATTTCTCCAACTTATCCCTGGGCAGTCTAGACACTTGGGCTTGTCTATCTAGCTCAATTCTGAGAAATGTGTCCTGCAGGTCCCACAATCTTTTCTGCCACCAGAGGTACTCCGAACCGCTGTGTGATGGGCTCACAGGAATCCAAGATCCTTTTGCACTCCTCGAACCTGGCCCCCATGAACAGGAAATCATCTAGGTAATGAACAATTGAGCCAGGCCCATCTATTTCTTTGATCAACCAAAACAGAAATGAACTGAACTGCTCAAAATATGCACAGAAATTGAGCAGTCCATGGACATGCATTTGTCATAGTACTCTTTGCCCTCAAAGGTGAAAACTGAGTAGAAGAAAAAGATTCTGGATGCACCGGGAATAGTCAGAACGCTGACTCTATCTCCACCTTAGTCAGTTGTGCCTGTGGCCCAAATTCTGAATGACTGCTATGGCCTGTTCGATCGACACATATCTCACAGAACACAAAGAAGGGTGTATATGGTCATCAACCAAATCGCCTGCAGGACAGAACAGGTCGTGTATTTATTTTATTTATTTATTTAGCTGTATTTATATCCTGCTTTTCACTGGGTCAAAGCAGTTTAACAAAAAAAGGGGGGACAGTAATCAATCAATTCGACAGAGATGGGGGGCTGTCACCATGGGGGCCAACATTGATGATCTGAACAGAAAGTAACAACTTAGACAGTTGACATAAGTCTCTTAGTAGGTAGTCTTGGGGATAGGTCAGAAGGTCTGGAAGAGTTGTCAGTGAGAGATGTCTGTTTCTGGTCCAAAAACAGGATGTTTTTTAGTTGTTTCCAGAATGTGGAGAGGTCTCTGTTGTTTCGGATTTGGCTTGGCAGGGAGTTCCAGAGGGAGGGTGCGTACAGTTCGAAAGCTCTGTTGCAGGTCCGTTGATTGTACTTAGTTTGTTTGCGGGGGGATAGTGAGGGTGTTGCTGGCGGTCTGTCAGGTTGGCCTGTTGAGGGTGAGCTGGGGTAGTAGGGACAAGAGTTGAGAGGTCTGCGTTTGATGGAGGGCTTTGTGGATAAGCAGGGCAGATTTGTATTTGATCCATGCTTCGAGTGGTAGTATGTGCAGTTCTCTCAGGACTGGAGTGATGCGATCATGTTTTTTCGCTTTCTAGATGGTTCTTGCTGTGGTGTTTAAGGCAGTTCATAGGGGGTTGGTGTGGGTGGAGGCTAGTCTGTGATAAATTGTATCAAACAGAATTTGCCTGGCTTCTTTGGCAGTATTCCCAACAGGGACAACACCAGACCTGGGAAGGGGGGGGGGGGTCCCCAGTAGGATCCGCCATCCTTCCCAAGATATTTTCCTTGGCATTTTTTTTTCTCTGCACCACCTGAAGGTGCTGAAGGAAGGAAAGGGAGTTGTATATGTTGTGCAAGGAAGTGGGGGCGGAGGATATAATAGGGAAACCTTCTGCAAAGCCATTTGATAATGATATTTGCCCAATCCTGGTAAGGATAATGTAAAGGGTCTGCTTCTTGTTGGTCACTCCAGGCCAGGGAAGTCCCGAACCCTCATCTGCGGTATGCTGCTCCGGCTGGCTGGAATCCAGGGGAATAAAACTCACAGACCACACAGAAGGAAAAGTATGCAAGTTTATTCCATAGGGTGGAGGGATTGTCCGTATTTTATACATTATCAGAAACATATTCATACGTCATCCACCCATCTTCTGGGGCCCACTATAGTTTTTCAGTAACTATGCAAATACGAGTCATCTCTGAGTAGAACAATCAATTTAGCTTAGCACAGCACATTCCTTTTCCATATATGGACATATATAGGATTCTGATTTCCCTTGTGCAGGCCTCCTGTATATACACTTAAACTAAACATTATTATTCCCTAACAGATAGGACCATGGCTACGGATGCATGCTGTCAAGCCTGATGTGCATAGAAGACATGTCCTTTGCTGGGTCATTGGGACAGTGGCTTAAAAGGCTTTCTCTTACTGGTGGCTCTACATGTGGAAACTGAGTGGCTAGCTCCACAGACCAAACAGGCATGCCGGGACTTACATGAGCTCCATATGCAGCTGCTGGTAGTTCCATGTGCAGCTGATGGTATTATACTGGGAGCAGTATCGCCTCCCTGGTGCCAGTCCTGAATGTCACCCGTCTGGTCACCGGATCTTAGAAAATATATAGCGGAATTAAAAAAGGTATGGAGGAAAGCCACCAAAATGGTAAACGGGATATAAGGATTCACCTATGGGGAAAGGCTTAAATGGTTAGGGTTCTTCAACTTGGGAAAAGAGAAGGCTCATGGAAGATATGATAGAGGTGTATAAATTACTGAATGGAGTAGAACATGACAACACAGATTGGTTGTTTACTACATGCGAAATTGAAAGACTAGAGGACATGCAATGAAGCCACAATGTAACCCATTTAAGACTAATAAGAGAAACAAATTTACCAGCAATGCATTATCAAATACTGGAATTTGTTACCTTAGTATGTAGTAAACACTGTTTGTGTATCTTGGTTTAAAAAAAGGTTTGGGAAGGTCCATAAACCATTATTAAAGAGGGCCTGGAAAATCCACTGCTTACCCCCAGATGAGCATAGTGGAACCTGTGGCCTTCAGGAATAGCCCAGGTACTTGTGATCTCGATTGGCCCCTGTTGGAAACAGGATTCTGGGCTTGATAGACCCTGGTATGACCCAGTATGGCAGTTCTTAAGTTAATTTATAACCTCTAAAGCAAACAGAACTGTTTTTCTTTTTTTTTTTAATCAACAATTAAACCCAAGATCTTGCCTCTTTCCAAGCTTTAAGTCAGCAAATGATCATTGTCTGCCATCAGCTTTCCCTCTAAAACAGTTGCAAAATTCAAATCCCTCATCTGGTCCCAATTGGGTTACCTATTCTTCATCTGGGCCCAGGAGTCCTGCCATTAATCTGTTGCCCACCAGCACCATCCAGCAGGCCCCCTTGATAAAATGCAAAGGCACCTTCCAATGATGTGAACTGTCCTATAGATACATGATCAGCAGCCAGGTCTCAAACCTGTGAATTTCTAGTCATATGCACACCACCTTAGTGTGTTAAGCCACAGTACTAACATGTGGCACTATAACCACTAGAGGGTACCATCAACTAAACCATTAATAGAGATTTTTATTTAATTAACCTATCCCAGAATGCAGTAAGATGAACATCCCTAAACAAGACTGGATCTGAAAGCTTTCTGTGGAAGTAAGTCCGCAGGACAGTTCTGGGCTCAGTTAAATTATTTAGTCCCATTTTAAAAGGAAGATTCTTATTGAGGTAGATGGGAAGGAGTCATGAGAAAAGGAAACCCGACATGAGTTTGAAAGCAATATTTCATGGATCATATACAATATTTCATGGGTCATATATGGTAGTAAAATCTGCAGCTTTAAATAACCCAGGCCTGTGTACTACTACCCGTGCCTAACACACCCCATGAACCACATGGATGTTCATATTGTCCCTTTTGCCCCAGCTGGTGTACAGCCTCAATGGCAACTATGTTGTCTGTCTGACTCTCTCCCAAGGACCTTGGTTGCAACTGGGAAGGTTTCCAGGACCACGTGGCAATATGGGGGAAGAGTCAGCATCTGAAAACAGCACTATAAGTGAGAACCAATGCGGTCTTATCAGTGTTCCCTGTGCCAGAATTGAGCATAGGCTTGCAAGGACTGAATGTTCCTGCTTGATCCCTGTCCCCCAGCCAGCCATGTGTTCTCCTGCACTGTCCTCCCCCTGGCCATAAATAATGGCCTGAAGCAAGAACTCACTGACTCAGAAGCAGCAAAACCATGCACCCAAGCCCCTAACAGGATGGCTGGTAAATAGAGCAATTCCTAGGGCAGAGGTGCCAGGCAGGAGAAAAAGGAAAATGCATGGTCCTTCTCTGCTGAACCAGAGGGGCAAGAGGGCAGCCTACTGCCTGCAAGCCCCTCGCAAGACGGGCCATGGCCTGCCCCTCCACCCCCACTGCATATTAACCCCTGCCTGGCAGCTCATAATCCAGCCAGCTGGGTATTTTCATATTTTAATTTTGTTGTTCAACTGTTGTGACTCTGTTTTTCAAAATCTGCAAAACTGTCATTGATGCATCTCATACCAGACTTTAGGGGCCAATTTACTAAGCTATGTTAGCTGTCATTCTGGCAATTAATGCACACTAACAGTTAACTTGGGTTCTTCAGTGGCAGTTACATAGTAACATATGAAATGACAGTTATTAAAGACCAGCATGGTCCATCTAGTATGCTCAGAAAGGTGGCTAGAGTTGTAGAGTTGCACCTGTTGCTCTGTGCAGGTTACTCCCCACCCCGCCCGCCATCCCTTTACTTAAGGTTGTACCTGCTACTCCAGGCAGGTTACTCCTCTACATTTATGAAATTATTTGTGTTTGTTTTGATTCCATGCTCTTGCTAGGTAGTGATCATCTGTGTCTGCCCCATGCCTTTTTGAATTCTGTCATTGTTTTAGAAACATAGAAATATGATGGCAGAAAAAGACCACATGGCATGTCTAGTCTGCCCTTCCATATCAACTACAATAGTCTCCTTTTTACCTTTAGAGATTCTCTGTGTTTGTCCCATGCTTTTTTAAAATTCAGATACTGCCCTCGTGTCCACCACTTCCACTGAGAGACTATTCCATGCATCTATCACTCTTTCCATAAAGAAATATTTCTGCTTATTACTCCTGAGTTTATCCCTTTTTGCTCTCATTCCATGTTCCCTTGCAGTAGATCTTGCCTTCAATTGAAAGAGACCCTCCTGTGCATTTATGCCACAGAGGTATTCAAATGTCTCTATCTTATCGCCCCTATGCCACCTTTCCTCTAAAGTATACATATTAAGATATTCAAGTCTGTCCTCATTTGCCTCACCCCCTACACTGTACAGCTCCTTTGGATTTTTGCATCCTAAATGCATGACACTGCATGTTTTTAGCATTAAATTTCAGCTGCTATATTCTAGACCATTCTTCGAGTATAGCAAGGTCCCTCTTTTTTTTTTTTTTGAAATGTTTATTTAAGTTTATAAAGGACATCAAACACAGAAGAAAAAAAAAAAAAAAAAAGGAAAAGCCACAAACAGTGCAGGATAACAATTCGGAGTAATTAGATACATAACAAACTAATCAAACAATCAAAACAGAAAATCAAAACCTACATACACAAACAAAGTCTAAAACCCCTCCCCCCCCCCCCCCCCCCGGTTCTCTAAGGATCAATGGGGGACATCAATTACTAAGTACACTATAATGGAGGTTATCCCAGATATTACCTAAAAGAAAATATGATTAGACCACAAGGCCTAGTAGCAGAGCACTTCGCTCTCTCAGGAAACGGAGGAGCGAGCACAATATTGATCAAGAAGCGCCCATCTGTCTACGCTAAGCGTCGGTGTACTCGGGTAGTGCAGCTGGCTGTACAGTTTTTCAAGCTTGGCATATAAACAAACAAGATTCCACCAGCAATCAAAATGTAAAGAGCGAAATTGCTTCCAATGAGAAAGAATAAGTTTAAGTGCAATGGCTAACAGGAAGTTGAGCAAAAATGCCTGCTCCTTGGAGATATTCAAAGAAGGCTCCACAGCACGTAGCAACACCATAATGCTTGAAAAAGGATATAAAAATCCTAAAATGCTCTGTACCCGAGCCCACACCTTTTGCCAAAAATCTTGGAGCAGGGGGCAATCGAAAAACATGTGTCTGTAGGTGCCTAACTCGAGTTGACAGGACCAGCATCTGCCGTCCGACAACTTGTCCCATTTGGATACTTTGACAGGGGTGATGAAGGCTCTATGCAGAAAGAAAAACATGGATTGAGTGAGTGCCGCTGAACGTGACACTCTTGTGACAGGGCCCCACAAGGACTTCCAACTGACTGGAGAAATCACACCACCCATGTCCGCCTCCCATGTTTTAGTGAGTCCCCGGTTGGATATTATGAAACACTCTCTGATCGATCTATACAGGTAGGACATAGCCCCCCGCCGGCCTAGGGCTTCCTGAATAATATGGTAAGGAAACCCAGCAGGGGCCAGTTCCCTCCTCGTCACTCCCTTAGCGTCTAAACAATGTTTAAGCTGAATCCACTGGAAGTGACAAGAGAGGGGAAGATCAAACTCTCTCTGTAAGGCTGAGAAATCTTTCCAGCCCTGATCAGTATATAATTGCCCTAAGACCCATATTCCACTACACATCCACTTATGCCAGGCAAACACGCGGTTGCGGATCTTAAACGATGGATTCCACCACAAAGGCGTTTGCCTAGAAAAGGGAATTGGAGGGCTCTGAAGGCGAATCAGCTGCAAAAAGGCCACCTGAGTGGCCAGGATAACCCCCCCAGTCACAGCGTCGCCTGGGAATTGCATGCCCAACAGGTGCCGCAAGGGCCAGGGAGCCACCAGCTGTTCCTCTACCGCTAACCAACTCGGTCTGTGCTCATGATCCTCAGGAGCTGACCACATGGCCCCTTCTTTTAGCAAAAGGGCTTGATGATACCTTTGAAAATCAGGGAATAAAACGCCTCCTTCCTCTTTAGACGCCTTAAGCTTCTGGGTGGCTATTCTCGGGCGTTTCCCGCTCCAAAGAAAGGCCAACAATGAGCGCTCCAAATCTTCATAGGCATTACGGGGAAAAACAAAGGGGAGCATGCCCAACACATAATTTATTTTCGGGGTGAGTATCATTTTAATGGTCTCCAGTCGGCCCCACCATGAGAGATGAAGGGGAGACCAGGAGAGAGACCGTTTACGAATCAGCAAAAGGAGATCTGACAAATTGGAAGTAATGGTATCTTCCCGAGAGGCACAATATTGGATGCCTAAGTACGTGATTTTGTCGGCTGCCCACTTAAAGGGAAACTCCGCCATCAGGCTAGAATGAGAAGTCTTATTCAGCGGAAATGCAACCGATTTAGACCAATTGATCTTATACCCAGAGATCGCAGAGTAACTCTCTATTAACGCTAAAATTGCGGGGACCTCTGCCGGCTGAGTGAAGAGCAGTAAGTCATCCGCGTAAGCGGAGAGCTTTATCTGTAGATCTCCCAAACGGAAGCCAGCAATCTCCTTATGCTGCCTGAGAGCAATAGCTAACGGTTCCAATGCTAGGTTAAACAAAAGGGGAGAAAGAGGGCACCCCTGCCTAGTTCCTCTATGGAGTGAAAAAGAATTAGAAAGAATGCCATTGGCGGAAATACGAGCACTAGCCTCCATATATAAGACTTTGACCATCCGGATAAAATCGGGCCCCAGTTTGAACCAGTGTAGCACCTGAAAAAGAAAGGCCCACTCCAATCTGTCAAACGCTTTCTCAGCGTCGAGTGACAGACCGACATAAGGCAGAGAGCTAACGTAAGCCCTCTCTAACAGATTGCATAATAGCCGCGCATTATCCGTAGTAGATCTCCCAGGAACAAAGCCACATTGGTCCGGATGAATAAGATCCCCAATTACTTTAGTAAGCCTCTGCGCCAAAACACTAGCATAAAGCTTATAATCTGAATTCAGCAGAGAAATCGGCCGATAGTTCGTCACTAACTGGGGGTCCTTTCCGGGCTTTTCCAGGACTACAATAGTGGCCTCCGAGAACTTCCCAGTAGTGCCTTGCACCCCACTTAACTCTGTGAAATATATCAGAAGATATGGGAGTAATTCCTCGCAGAATACCTGATAGAATTCAGCCGGAATCCCATCCGGACCAGTGGCCCTGCCCCTGGGCATTCCTCTGATAACAGAGCGCAATTCTTTACTAGAAAATGCGGCGCCAAGATCCCTCGCCTGTCGGGCAGATGCTGAAGGGTGAGCTAACTCTCCCATAAAAGCAGAAAAAGTGTTGGCGTCCGGGTTTATATCGGAGGAGTATAGCCTTCCGTAAAATTTAGAGAATTCATCCAATATGCGTTCACACATCGTTTGTGGCACTGCGTTTTCATCCAGCAAAGAGGCAATTCTTTTCTTCTCGTGTTGCCCTCTTAAAGCAGTAGCAAGAGCTTTACTTGCCCTATTACGCTCGACATGAAATCTAGCCGATTGCTGTAATAAAACTTGCTCCACCTCTGAAGACACTACCTCGTTATACTGATATCGTAGTCTTTGAAGCCTAAGTAAAATGTTAGTGTTAGGGCATGCCACCCACAATCTCTCCCCTGCCTTAATCTGGGTTTCTAGAGCCGTTAAGTGGGCCTTTTTCTTTTTACGCTCTCGAATGGCGTAACTAGTAATGACCGATCGAAGAGTGGCCTTAAACGCCTCCCACCAGGCCCAGATCGTGGTGTCACCCACCTTGTTAGTGTCAAAGTAAACTCTGATAGCCTCACGGATTTCGGACTGAAAAGAAGGGACAGCTAACCAAGCTCTATTAAACGCCCAAGGCGAGACAGGGCGGTCTAAACCTTGTAACTCAAATTGGAGCATAACCGCAGCATGATCAGATATACAAATGCTTTCTATGCCGGCCGAGCAACCCCAGGAGACCAAGGACTTTGTCACCAAAAAAAAATCAATACGCGAAGAAGACTTATGGCAGGGAGAAAAATAGGTGAAATCCCTGCCCGTAGGATGGAACATCCGCCAGACATCCACCAAACCTGAAGACTCACAAAGAGCCTGAAAGGCTAATAATGCCTTAGAAGGTTTGTCCACCCTCCCCGGAGAGCGATCCACAAGGGAGTCAGAAACCAGGTTGAAGTCCCCTCCCACAATAATGGGGGCCGTTTCCCTCTGTAATCTACCCGAGAGAGCGCGAAAAAAGAGAGGGTCATCGGAGTTAGGGCCATAAATGTTAAAGATAGAAAGGTTCTGATTCCCAACCTGTATGAGAGAGTGTGCCCATCTGCCCCCTTCATCATGAGATGAGCTAAGGACCTGGGCCCCCAACGTTTTTCTGATTAATGTAACCACCCCATTTTTTTTATGGCTTGCAGGAGCGGAGCCTATTACACTAAATTTCTTGTTATTTAATTTAGACACTTCCGCAGGCATGAGATGGGTTTCCTGTAAAAGGAAGAGGTCAGCCTTTTGCCTCCCACAATACGACAAAATTTTCTGTCGTTTGGCTGGAGACCGGAGACCCTTAACGTTCAGGGACAACAATTGTAGCTCATTAGCCATTGCACCTTACATGAAACAGCAAAGTACCCCCCAGCATATACATAAACTCTAAAATATATATGTCCAGAACCCATTCCTCCCACTGATCCCAGAGAACCACCTTATGTTTCCCCCACCCATACCCCAACAATAGGTAAGTCAGCATGACTAAATTAAAATATGGCTGACTCGACACCCACCACCATGGCAAAAAAAAAAAAAATTAAGCAGCACATGAAATCTATTAACCTTAACATCACTAGTGTTACAGCACACAATGGCCAATAAGCCGGGTATCCCACAAGGAGTGGTCGAAGACACAGCTGGGTATTATTAACTAATACCGGGGGACTAAACCCAGATTGCATTACTGGGGCAAGGTTAGACAGCTAGAGCAGGCCTGCAAAAGGTCCGAGGAGCTCCCAGCGGCCAGCTCTCCTCACCGCTCCCCCGAATGCTCCGAGACAATTCAAGGATCACTCGCATCTAATTTTGATGCATCATGAGGGCTTCCTGGTCTTCAATATAGCGTTTGAGAGACAGCGGATCCTCAAAAGTCTTGGTTGAATTATGCAATGTGACTTTGAACCGCGCCGGGTTCATTAAGCCGTACCGGGCTTGTAGGTGCTGTAGACGGGGGCGGAGCGCAAGGAAAGCCTTCCTTTTCTCCACCGTAGGCCTGCTGAAATCAGGGAAAAAGAATATTTTCTTCCCTTCAGTTAGCTGAAGATGTTTCCCTTTTGCCGCCGCCAAAATCTGAATTGCATGTTGATGGCGTAGGAGACAAAATATCAGCGGGCGCGGCCTGTTACTTTGCACCGAGGTGTTAGATGGTATGCGGTGTGCACGCTCAATCTCCAGAGGCCAAGCAAGGTCCAGATGGAGAAACTCCGGCAGCCACGCTTCCAAGTAACGAATGGGGTCCTTCCCTTCCAGGCCCTCCGGAAGGCCGACGAGACGTAGGTTGTTGCGTCGGGCCCTATTATTCATGTCTTCAATAGACCGCTCCAGGTATTCCACCTTCCGGGTCGATTTAGTTGCCTGCAGGGCCCCCTCCTCACACTTGGTAATCGCCGCCTCAGCCTTCTCCATCCGGCAAGATAGCGATGCCATTTGGGACCGCAGCTCTTTCATATCGGCCTGCATCTCGCCCAGAGCATCCCCATTCAAGTCCACACGTGTGCGGATCGCCCGTACTTCTTTCAGCAATTCCGCCATGCTCTCAGATTTCTCTTGCAGAGAGGCCTGCTTCTGCGGGGAGAGCGGATCCGTCTTGGATCTTTTTGTACCAGAAACAGGCGGATTACCAAATTCTAGGCGCGTTTGTTTGCTCCCCGCCATAATTAAAGCCTCCGACTCAATTCAGGTCCTGGAAATCGAGGGATAATCCCGGTAATATACAGGAATTGGTGGTGGGGGTCAGAGGAGAAAATTCTCAAGCAGCCATATTGGTGTCTTGCTGGCCCCGCCTCCCCAGCAAGGTCCCTCTTCATGTTGTTGACTCCTTCCTGTGTGTCTACTCTATTGCAGATTTTGGTATCATTTGCAAACAAGCAAATTTACCTGACAGGCCTTCCGCAATATCACTAACAAAGATGTTAAAAAGAATCAGACCAAGGACAGATCCATGTGGCACTCCACTGGTAACCTCCTTCTCCTCAGAGTGAGCTCCATTTACCTGTACCCTTTGTCACCTCCCACTCAACCAATTTCTAACCCAATCAGTAACTTTAGGGTCCATCCCTAGGATGCTCAGTTTGTTTATAAGTCACCTGTGTGGAATGGTGTCAAAGTATTTACTGAAATCTAACTATACCACATCTAGGGCTCTCCCTCGGTCCAATTCCCTGGTCACCCAGTCAATGAAATCTATCATTTATCAGACAAGACCTGCTTCTGGTGAATCCATGCTGCCTCATATCCTGTAATCCTTTGGACTCCAGAAACCTCACTATTGTCTCCTTTAGTAGCCTTTCCAATGATTAACTAACCACAGAGGTTAGACTAACTGGCCTGTAGTTCTCAATGCCATCCTTACGCCCGATTTTATGTAGAGACTACATCTGCCTTTTTCCAATCTTCTGGCCCACTCCCAACTCCAAAGAGGCATAAAAAAGGTCAGACATTGGAGCCTCTAGAATGACCCAAGTTCCCTCAGTATTCTTGGATTATCCCATCTGGACCCATGGCTTTGTCTACTTTTAGTTTAGCTAGTTCCTCTCAAACACAGGCTTATTAAAATCATTTGAGATTCCCGTCACTTCTGTTCCTATTTGTGGGTGTTTTCTGAGGTCCTGCTCCAGGCCCTTCATCTGTGAATACAGAACAGAAATATTTGTTAAGCAATTCTGCTTTATCCTCATCAGTTTCTGCATATTTCTCCCCTGTACCCTTGAGTCTGACAATACCACTTTGGCTCATCCTCCTCTCACTAATATATCTGGAAAATGTCTTCTCTCCGCATTTTATTGCATTGACTATTTTTTCTTCTTTTTGTACCTTTGCTTTCCTGACTACTTCCCTAGCTTCTCTAAGGGGTATGTTTACTAAACAGCGGTTGCGGCTTCTGTGTGATATCGCATGGAAGCCGCTACCACTGTTAAGTAAACATACCCCTAAGTTTCTCCAAATATAGATGCCTGTCTCCCTCTCTCTGTGATCTCTTGTATTTCATGAAGGCCTCCCTCTTTTTCTTCACTTTTTCAGCTACTTCTTTCAAAAACCATAGCGGTCTCCTTTTCCTTTTCCTTTTATTTACCATTTTAACAAAAAGGTTAGTTGCCCTTAAAATATCCCCTTTCAGTTTTGCCCGCTGTTTTTCTACATCCCCTGGCTGTTCCCATCCCACTAATGACTCTCTGAGGTATTGTCCCATCTTTGCAAAGTTAGTTTTCCTAAAGTCTAAGACCCTTGTTTCTGAATGAATTTTATCAGCCCTAGTACCAATACCGAACCATACCATCTGGTGATCACTGGATGCTCCCATCACCTCCTTCGGGAAGGCATTCCAGGCATTCACTACCTTTCCATGAAAAATATTTCTTGATGTTGCTTTTAAGTTTATCTCCTTGCAGCTTCATTTCATGTCCTTTATTTCTACAGCTTCTCTGTCTTTGATAAAGATGTCTGTGTTCATCAATAACTTTTAAGTATTTAAACATCTGTATTATATCTTCTCTGTCTCTCCTCTCTTCTAAGGTATACATATTTAAGTCTTCAAGTCTTTTCTCATATGCCTTCTAGCACAGACCCCATATCATCTTGGTCATCTTCCTGAAACCATTTCAAATCTCTTTATATTCTTTGTTTCCAAAACTGAACATAATATTCCAAGTGAGGCCTCACCAATGACCTATATAGGTGCACTAATATCTCCTCCTTTCTTCTGAGCTTTTTCTCTGTATGCAGCCTAAGATCCTTCTAGCTTTGGCCACTGCCTCATCACACTGCTTCACCCTTTGAAATCTTCAGATACTATCACCCCGAGGTCCATCTCCTATCACATACAGCTCCTTTGGGTTTCTGCATCCCAAGTGCATCACTCTGTACTTCTTTGAATTAAATCTAAATTGCCAAGTATTTGACCATTCTTCTAGTTTTTGTAGATCTTTTCATAGGTTGTCTACTCCCTTAGAAGTGTCCACAATGGGGGGGCGGAGCCTGATGTCCAGCGGGTAGGACGCTTTGCGTTGAAGCTCCCGAGAGGCCTACTTAGAATCCTGACTTAATACCTATACAAATTTACTATTTCGCTCCGAGCTGACCGGGGCACCTCGGGGGGGATGGCGGCCCATAAACTAGCGCGCTTGGACTTCGGGTCTCCTTCTTCTTCTCACGGAAAACGCTCCAAAACAGAGGTGTCCTCCCCACAGAAGATGGTCCCATTTCGTGAAAACCCCGAAATGCACCTGGAGATTTTGGAGGAAATACGCGGCGTGAAGGAATTGGTGCAGTCCAATGGAGAAGCGCTTCGAGCCATGCGAGAAGACTTTGGAGTGCTCCAGGACCGACTTGAAAGTCTTTCATTACGGCAGGACAACATGGCGGGGGTCCTCGACTCGCACGAGGTGCGCTTGGGCAAACTCGACAAGGCTGAGCGCCAGATACAGAATCTTCAAAAGGAGTTAGAAGATAGCAATAATCGAGCCCGTCGCAACAATGTGAGGCTCCTCGGAATGCCGGAGGGGGTGGAAGCAGGAGATATAAGAGAATTCTTGCTCAAAACTCTTCCCTCCTTGCTGAAGATCACTTTTCACAGAGAACTGGAAATCGATCGCGCACACCGTGTTCCTGCCCACATGGCGCTCAACCGCACGACCCCCCGGCCTATTATCTTTAGCTTGCTACGATATCAACAAGTGGAACAAATTTTACATGCTGCCCGAGCGAATCATCATTTGGAATTTGAAGGTCGTAAGGTCTCCTTCTTTCCTGATTTGGCAAAGCCTACCGTTGTCCGTCGGAAGAAACTCCTTGCTTTTCGCCCTCGACTTCAACAGCTACAGGCTCGCTTTGGCCTGTTGTATCCAGTGAAGCTCCGAGTGACTCTCCACAACCAAACCAGGACGTTCGAAGATCCTGATCTACTATCAACATTTTTAGACTCCAAAGAAGCAGAGCAGACGCGCTAATCCCAAATCTTGGACTCTTATCTGCCGGCTCTATCCGCCATTTTGAAGGGCCCGATGCGGCGGTCATAGCCAAGCACAGAAATAGCCTGGACTTTCTTTCTTTCTCTATATGACTTTTGTTTTTTTGGTCTCCTATCCCTTCATGATGTGTGCCTCGGTCGGATTCGGAGCACGCACAGTCCTACAGGTTATGTGTTTTTTCAATTTAGGCCTTCTCTGGGGTTTCTCCCCGCAGACACATGGTCGCCAGTAATTTTGGGGTTTTGCTTCTCCTCTACCGTACTGCGGTTTTCTTTGTTAATGTGGGGCGCTTCATTGTATTATATTAGCTTATTTTTCCTATGTCATGTGTACAGCCAGATACAGTCAGTTTGAGGGATATAGTGAAATTATGTGTGCTATCATGCTCAGAATTTTTAACTTTTCTGAATGGCCTTATGTAAAATCTTATCATTCACCGTCAAAGGCATTAATGGTCCACTCAAAGGAAAGAAAATCCTTAGCTATCTTAGCCATGTGCATGTTGATTTAGTGTTTCTTCAGGAAACGCATTTAAACTCTGCTGAAACACTGAAACTCAATGCTAAGCCTCACAGGGTAGCTGCCTATTCTCCCACCGTTTCCAAATGGTACGGGATAACCATTCTGGTTAAGAAGTCTTTGCATGCTACTGTACCTGATATTAGCGCTGACAAGGAGGGTAGATGGGCCCGTGTACACCTTGAGGTTGGAGATAGTGAATTCACGTGTATTTGCATTATGCCCCGAATGTGGATAACCCTGCTTACTATGCAAGTATTGCGCAGTTGGCCTTGGCCTCTGCCAATGCTCCATTAATACTTGGTGGCGATTTTACTCAAGTGTTCCCTCAATCTTTTCTTCTCAAACAAGGTGCTCGTTGGTTGGAAGATCCAGTACCGAGTAGACCTGTGTGGCTAGATATAGAAGCGGGCCTTTGCAAACTGATTCCTCTTACCTTTTTCCCTGGTATGACTCTCCCATCAGACTCCTACTATCTACCAATGCTTTTAGACACTTTAGGTGCCTTTAATACTCTTATGCAATCTTTAGACTCCCGACTCTGGTCAGTGCAACTTCAGCATCGCCTTCGGAGCACTAGAGTACTCCCGCCATCGGCTTTCCCTACATAAGGTTGATTGGAGACTTTCCGATCTCTCGGTAGTTCACCGGGTGTAGCATCCAATTTTACTAAACCTTATGTAATGCTATAACTAGAGATACCCCTATAGCGCAGAAAGTATGGGAGAGAGAATTGCATGTGACTTTGACCTCGGAGCAATGGAGCCTTATCTGGAGTAGAGGGACACGGGTTTCCCGATCCGCCTCACTCACTCAGGCCCTCTTCTTTCTAGCCCACCGGTGTTTTTACACTTCTCACAGATTAGACAAATGGAACACTACTCAGGGCAATGGTTGCTGGACACGTCCTGCGGCCATTGGTTCATTGCCTCATGTTATGCATGAATATCCCGCACTACAGTATTACTGGCGTCGGGTCTGGGGTCGTATTTAGTCTATCTCGCACTCTCAGGAGCCCCTTTCTTGGAGGATAGTGGGACTTCGCCCAATTGCGGGGATCCCCTCTCTCCCAAAAATGGCTTATCTCCTTTCGAACTTTATGCTTGGCATTGCTATTTCCCTAATTAAGTAATACTGGAAAATTAGCTCCCATCTGAGCCCCAATGAATGGTGGAATCATGCCTGTCTTTACAGTAAATATGAACAAATACCTCGTCTGTTCGCTTCCTCCGTTCAGACTCCTTCTCATTGGTCTCAATGGAAGCTGCTCAATGACTATGTACATTTTGCTAAATGCTCTCATCTGACTGTCTAACTTTGTATATATCTCTGTCCCATGATCATGCTGTATTGTAGATACTCTTTTGATCGTTTGATGTATAATCACTGTTAATTGGAAGCGCTCACATGCTGATATAATCGGGTAGAGAAGAAGCATCGGGGTGGGGGGTAATGGGTTTACTTTTCCTTATTGTATACCTGTTTTGTCTCTTTTGGTGTGTTGTTTCTTTTGTTTGTTGCAAAATGAAAATAAAAGTTTCAAAAAAAAAAAAAAAAGAAGTGTCCACAATGCTGCAAACCTTTGTATCATCTGCAAAAAAGGCAAACATTTCCTTTTAACCCTTTGGCAATATCACCCACAAAGACATTGAACAGTAGTAGTCCCAGGACTAATCCACTACTCATCCCCCTTTCTTCAGAGTGAGTTCTATTCATCACTGCCCTCTGTAGTCTATCAGTCAACGCATTTCTAATCCAGTTCACCACCTTGGATCCTAATTTCAGGCTGCTCAGTTTATTCACTAGCCTCCTATGAGAAATAGTATTAAAGACGTTGCTGAAATTTCAAATAGACCACATCCACACGTGCCCTTGATCTAGTTCTCTGTCTGTTAACAAGTATTTTTGTAGTTAGTATGTATTATTTGCCATATTAACAGCTAATGTGGAATGGGGCAAAGATATTAACTGATAATGCAGAAGATAACACAGCACACTTGAATCCTTCCTCACCTGTGTTCTGTAGAAATTCTACAAATTATTATCCATTTCAGGAGTTTTGATTTCTTACTAAATATTTTGACTTTACAGATCTGATTTACACTTTCTCTGTTATTAGTGTTAACAGAATTTAGTTGCCGTTCATCACTGCAATATTATTTTCCAATTAAATTATTCCAATCTCTAAAGTTAGCTTCCATATCATTCAATGAGGCCAATATAATAAAGTACACGAATGTTTTAATACAAGTTAATACATTTTAAGACACTCTTAGTGCCCGCAATCTTGTGTATGCTAATGAACAGTTTTTAATGCAGGTTAATTGGCTTGCAAAAGTTTTATATTAATGCTAATAAAGTGATGAGCTACAAAACTATATAGAACAGCTAATTTCTTATTAGCACATATTAAAATAATTTGTGTTAACATGCATAAAATTGAATTCAACAAATGTGACATTGGGAATTATTTTAAATCTGAAAGCATGGTTTGCAGAGGTCTGATATAGCAAACGTCTTATGATAACATCCACCGTAGTGCACTAAATTTAGGGCTATACTGTAAATGAATACACGTCTTATTTATGGCACTAGCATAAGTCATTAATGCAAAATTATTAATATGCATTAATGGTCAATGTTTAATGCACTTTAATACTTTATCCATTCAGTTTCACTCTAAAGGAAAACTGGCCTTAAGAAATTACCATATCTGTTTGCCCTCTCTAAAAATGCACCTCACCCAATAACTTAAGGTAACAGACAGGCAGTATGTAAGTATTCAAATAAATATATTTAAAAAGCTAGCTATCAAACTGCAATAAAATATCACATTTTACAGCAGGAGTCACTAACGTGGTAACTCAGTACTGCAGATTAGCAACTCCCATGGTATACGAATAATGCAACTTGTGATCATCTGCACAAGCTGCATTATTCTGATCCATAGGAGCCTTCATAAAGAAACTGCTGCATTTGGATAGTCAAATGAACCCCTTGCTCTGAGCCAATACCTTTCAACCCCTCTCCCTCAAAAGTGGTGCCAAAAATAGACGCCTATATGTTTGGGTTACGCACATGACTCGGCGCGCCAGGTTAGACCTGGTTTTGTGGTGCCTAAAACCAATGAATTAACTAGGAATCTAGGAGATGTTTACTAATCGGCAGTAGCAGCTTCCATGCGCTATCAGAGCTGTGGCCCCATTGAAGTCAATGCGGCCGCGACTCCGATATCACATGGAAGTTGCTACCGCCAATTAGTAAACATACCTCTAGGTGCTGAAAATCAGCATCTAGACATCTAAACTAGGTTTTCAGGCCATCCTTCCACCAGAATGCCCCCTGAACCTACCACCCCCTGCAGATCCTACAGTATTATACATATATTATTTTATTTATTTATTACAGTTTCTTATATACCGCGCTATTTAGAATCAGCGCGGTTTACATCATAACAAAACGACCATTACGACAAACTGTCAGGTTTTACATTGAACAGGAGTACAAACTTGGATAACTGGGTTAACTATATACATAATCTATCTACACTGCAGTGTGCGGGCATTTCTAGATTGGGTTATTTCTTGGAGGGGATATCTGGTTTAGTTGCTGTCTGGGAAATATTGGCGGAAAAGGTATGTTTTGAGAGCCTTTCTGAACTGATATAGATTGGTAATGGCTCTAGTGGGATATTTAAATCCTGCTCTCATAATGCTGCTGAAAATCAGAAACGACAGGCACCTAGGCATTCAGCACAGTGCTGCGTATATAGACACCCTTTGAAAATTGATCCCATAGTTTTTTTAATTAATTTATCCCACTCCAAGAACATCTCCTAAATTATACAGGTAAAACAACAGATACTGTGATATAGACATAAATTCTTACTTGCATATAAAGTGGGCAATAATCAAAAGGCCTGTTTCCATGGGTAAAATAGATTGCATCAACAGAAAAGGTATTGATTTTGGCTCTCTCAATTTATACTTTTTAAAATAAAAAGAATATTGATTATGTAACTGTTAAATTGAACAGCTGCTACAAACCACATAAAGAACATAGCAAAAACCATGAACAAAAATTCAGCAAACAAAAATTGCATAATTATCTATGCAGAGAATGAAAACACTGCTCAAATATGGGATTCTCAGAGGCTCAGCAGTATCTTTTGTATTAACCAATATTGTCCATCCCTGTGAAGGCACATTCTGAAGAGGTCATTTAGGTGAAATCTGAAATGTCCTTGTCAAAATGTCTTAAAGTCTGTAGGAGAGGCAGCACTGAATGTGAACTTGTGTACATCTCTGTCCACAAAAGATAGACATGTCTATTGCAATATGAAAAGAGTGGGGACATGTACTGTATTTTATTTATTTGTTTATTTGCCAGGTTTTGTATACCGCCTTATCTTTAATCCAAGGCGGTTCACATGGAACAAACATAGCAATAGGCTTTTACACAGAAGGGGTAGCAGTAACTTGGAGGACTATATGGGGTAGTGGATACATTTAACAATGGCTAACTATATACAGTAGCATAATGAGATGATATAGCTACATTTATTAGTTGTCCATCATACATCTGACATATCTGACTGTGGTATTTGTAATACTAGGTGGGGCCGTAGTAGAAGAAGGGCCTACCCAGATGTAGAAAACCAGCCAATTTTAGAAATGTGGATGTGCGAGATACGCTTGTCTACATTTTTTACAAGATACTAAAAACTGAAATTTGGGGAGAAGCTAAATAGACCAGAGAAAAGAAGCAGAATCGATATATAAAGAACATATAAATACAGTTCTATTGGGGATGGATGAGGGCAGAAAGGAAATAGCAAGGCAACCCAAGTTAAAATGATCAGGGAAACAGCGAGTGAGGAAATGTTAGCTGGAATAGCCAGATTTTCAGGTTCTTCTTGAATTTTGAGTGGGAGGGTTCAAGACAGAGAGAGAGGGATAGAGAATTCCAGACCAAATATCCAAGGTAAGAAAATAAGGAGTTTGTAGAGATGACTACGCAAAAGGCTGAGCGAGGAGGGAGAGAGAGGAGAGCTGCATTTGAAGAATGGAGGGTGCATAGAGGGAGATAAGGAGAGGTTAAGGTGACTAAGTAAGGAGGGCATGCAAAGTAAAAAGCACAGTGGACAAACGAGAGTATATTGAAGTGTATGTGGCATCGAACCAGGAGCTAGTAGAGAGAAATGAGAAAGAGAGATGCATGGTTAAAACAATGAACATTAAATATAATTTTGGCAGCTGAAGATCGAATAGTTGAAGGTGACAGAGGGAGTATTGAGGGAGGCCAGACAGAAGGGAATCACAATAGCCCAAATGAGTAATAAGAATGAGAACAAGTTGAGAGAGCTGAAGAATAGAGAGGTATGAATAGATTGAGTGAATGCGATGTAGGGCAAAGAAGGATGGCTGGGAGATTTAGGTGAGACTTATAGGTGAGAGAAGAATCTATGGTAACACCCACAGATTTGCTGGATTCACAAAAGATAAGGGGTATGTTTACTAAACTGCGGTAATGCCATTCGCGTTAGGATCCGCGGTAGAGGCAGAAATACCCAAATAAGGACATGGGTGGTACATCGTTACCGATAACGCGCGTTACAAGGCCCCATAAATTAACGAGCGTTACATGATGGAGCCGTGGCACGTTACCGCGCGTTAATCTTAAGAAGGCACGCAGACATGCAAACACAGAAACAGAGCTGTAGCACAATGGTTACTACACTGACTGATGGTACAGGGGTCATGGCTTTGATTCCTCAGTGTGCTTAATGCATAAGGATGACTGAGACATCACCCTTTACGTTTAAGTAGTGATTGTTGAGGCATTTTACTTTTATTTTAATTAGTGCTGCCAGCAAACACACCCTCATGGTGGCGTAACCTAAGGTGCCGCATAAGGCACCCCATAACGCACTCCATAGGGCACATTATAAAGTGCACTGTCCGCCAAGGCACCCTATAATGTCCCCTATAGGACACCTTATAAGGCACTTGATAGGGCGCCCTATAAGCTGCCTTATGGGGTGCCTTATGAGGCACCTTAAGGTTACAGTACTCTGAGGGTGTTTTTGCTGGCAGCACTAATGTACATTAAAAATAGACAATGCCTCAAACAGCCCTATCAAATAACCCCACTATGGGTTTGAAACCATGACCTTTGGCTTCACAGGCAGTGAAGTAACCAGTGGGCTACAGCGCTATAGCTACTAGCAAGCCTCTGGCTGGCTGCAGAAGGACTGCATGTCACCACACAAACTGTCTGCTGTGGTTACCAGGATAGGGTTAACCCACCCGTACCCATGTGCACTGCACATGCAAATCAGCAGTCGACAGATGGGCACAAAATGGGGTATGCACCCCCACAGCACCTCGGCCTGGTAGGGGGAACTGACCGTGTGTGGTACTGGCACAGAGTAGCCACAGACCGTCACATTGTGCGGGTACTGTGCTCACCCTGAGGGTGAGGAGGGGCGCCCAACACCAGGTCCACAGCACCTTTCATGGCTGAAATACACCATGTTGCAGGTATCCTGGAGTGGAGGAGTAGCCTAGTGGTTAGAGCACTGGCTTGGTAACCAAGCAACCAAGGTTCAATTCCCACTAGCACTCCTTGTAGCCTTGGGCAAGTCACTTAACTCTTCATTGCCTTGGAAGAAAGGTGTGGCAATCTACTTCCAGTGACACTACCAAGAAAACCCAGGAGCTTCTGGGTCCCCAGGAGTCAGGACTGACTTGAAAGCATTGCATTATTGTAGGTCCCCATCAGTGTGTGATAGGTAATTCCTGCAGACACACCTAGGATACATCTGTGTCCTTCTGTATTTCTCAGTCATGTCTAGCCCTTATGGGCTATGATGCTCCCAGAATAGTGCATATCCTGTGTTGGTGCCATGGTTAGTATTAGGCCTGCAACCTGTTTAGTTACCTTTGCTTTAGTTTCTGATTGAGAGTGACCTTCAAGGTTGTTTTTTAGGAAAATTAATTTTGATGTTTAAGGGGTGTCTTGTTCAGATCTTTCTGGACTTGGTTAAAGAAACCTGCCATCTCCAGAAAGAGTTTTTGGTACTGCGCCCTTCAGTTCTTCAGCTTGGGGGTTTGTATTTCCTAAAGCATCCATGTAAATGCCTGGTGAAATTGCAAGGGAATTCCTTTGTATTTCTTTATCCTTCTCAATTGATTTCCTTTATGAATTCTAAGGGCCCTTTGGGGGGCAAATGAGCAGGTCTCCTAGGCTGTGTATTGGTATACCTGGCTGTTGATGTTTGTATGTTTTCCTTTGGATAGTTTAGCTTATTTTCTTCTCTTTGATCCCTATATTGTGGGCTAGTGGAGGGGTTTGTTTTGTAAATTTATATCTGTTTATTGTATTCCATTATTATGCTATCAGAAGTGTCCCCCTTTCCTGTTGCAAGTGATCTAACTTGTAATGATATTTTGAAAATGCAATAAAAAAATAAAGAAAAAAGAAAATACTGAAAATAAGCACACCTTTCCAAGAGACGTCCCACCATCTGATTGGAAGTGGCTCTTAAACAAAAGGATACTCACTCTCACCTACAATAAAACATATCACTACCTACTTATATAAAAAAAACTTCAACTTAAACACCTGACACAAAATAATTCCAACTAAACCTTTTAAATTGGCTTTCCCGCCGAACAAATCTCAGTAACAGCAATACTGAAACAAGGTGATCACAGCTCAAAACACTCAATAAAGACCCAAAAAATTATTTTATGGATTTTTTTATCTTTTTTTAGTGTTTTGAGCTATGTTTACTTTATTTCGGTATTGCTGTCACTCAGGCTTGCTCAGTGGGAAAGCCGGTTTAAAAGGCAGCCTGCAGCCCGATCGCTTCCTTGATGAGTCTGAGAGCATAAAGGAAAATGCAGTAGGGTAAGTGTTCTGAGAATTACTAGTTGCTCTGTGTTTGGGCTTTTTATGTATTTATGTGTTTATTTAACTGTTTTTATATACTGCTTTATCAACGTGTCAAAGCAGTTTATATGTTAATGTGGAGGCACGTTCCAATGTGTCCGTCTAGGCCCCTGTGCATCTGATTGGAATTGGAATTCCCAGAGGTAGACATGATTCTGATTCTGCAGGGGCTAGATGTGCCCACGGGATCAGAATCAGGTCTAGAGTCTGAACGTGCAGGCTGGGCCACGATTCCAATTGGCCTGCAAGCACAGTCACTTGCCCAGCTACATCAGTCAGGCTTCAATTCCCCTCAGCTGGATTCGTGATCTGGCCTCCCATGGCCAGGGTCCAGCTGCAGAGAACTTCCTGCACCCACCTACCATTTGATTCCCCAATGTCCAGGGGAACTTATTCCACTTCTGTGGTGGAATAAGTCCCCTGTCTAAGTTCATGGCCCCAGACATACAGTGCTGGCCTCAGAATCGGCCCTGTACGTCTGGGGTCGTAGACCACCTACGCGCCGCCGTTGCTCCACCTCTGGAATGCCCCCTCCCGCCCCTGTCTAAGCCTCACTGTACAAACGCATTGTTTGTATGGGGAGGCTTTTGCCAGGGCCGGTGGGGGGGGGGGGGGAATAGCGGGAATGGATGTCCCAACAGGATGTCCATCCCCGTTATTTGTGGGACAGAATGACCCCCACAGTGAACACAATTCAAGGTACATGGAACATGTTAGAATGAACATGAAGTGACGGTGCAGAACAGGGTGAATATATGTAAATGAGACAATATAAATACAGGAATGAACAGACCAAGGGTCAAACAGTTGAACTATATACAACATATAAGCTGAGCTAAAAAAATAAATCATAAAGCGATGGGTGGGTAAAGCTTTGTGATAGAGTGTGAATTGTCCGGTTAAGATTTTGTCTGATTATGTATGTTCACATATATGTATATATTTTTAATTAATGTGTTTTATTGTTCCTTTTATCCGTTGAGACTTGTTTTATTTCTACAACTGTTTTATTGGATTGATCCTTGTGGTTGGTCTTGTCCTCTTTTTTTGTGTGCCGTTTTTAAAAGGCCATTTACATGTGGATGCAATTTGCATGTGTAAATGCTCTTATTTATACATGTAAAGCATGAATAGGGCTTTTAAATGACCCCTCCCCCCATATGCACAGTGACTGAATATCACCACTATATGTATAATTAGATGGAACACCTTTACTCCTTCCTAGCACTATCCAAACAGTTTCTCAGTTATTAGAGAGATTGTCAGCAGCACTGTCTGTAGAATACCATGGAAGATCTGAAGTTTTATACATTTTTCAGTGTCTGCCAAGTCCCTTGGAAAATTGATCTGAAGGAATTTTGAACAGGTACTACTGATTTCCAGGGGTCTTTGGCTACCCAAAGACCCCTGGTAGCAGATAAACATGCACCTCTATCCATAAACACATGCCCAAATATCGAAACACCAACATGCTCATGCACACCGATACAGCCATATACCTCCTCATGTGTGCCTCACTTTATAAAGTAGGTGAATACCAACATGCATGTCAGTTACTATAGTACTTGATATGGTAGGGCTGACTAGATAGGCCATATGCTCATTTTCTGCTGTCATGTTTCTTCTGTATGTTTCCTAAAGCTGTTGGGCCCTAGATTCAAAGGGACTAACACGGTTAGAAGTACCGTGTTACTCCCTTTGAATATTGAGCCAAACAACTTTAGGAAGAGATTTGCCAACAATTACTCCCTTTATCTGGGATATTCAGTGGCACTAACATAGTCAGTGCTGCTGAATATCCGCAAGTGCCCCGCTGTTAACTAGTTAGCATCAGGGCATTCTGGAGGCGGTCCACGGGTGGTACCCAGTCAGAAACAGGCTATGGCAATAGCTGCTGTCTCTCCTATTGGCTGCCTGCTCCTGTATCCGGAAGAACAGGAAGTGACGTGCTCCGGTGCTCCTTCCCCCGTGGTCCTCAAACTGCATTTAAACATCTTTGGTGTGGGACTGTGCCTGCTGCTGTCTCCTCTGTGACTGCTATATTCAGTGCTGTAACCTGCTGTACTCATCGCTGTGCCCTGTACTAGCTGTGTCTCACCGGTCTCTCTGTGTTCTATCTCCCGCCTCTCCAGGTACCTCCTTGCCTCTCTCCTATTGGCTGCTTGCTCCTGTACCCGGAAAAACAGGAAGTGACGCGCTCCAGTGCTCCTTCCTCTGTAGTCCTCAAACTGCATTTAACCATCTTTGGTGCGGCCCTCCGTGCTGAGGGTGTGCGCCGAAGGAGTGTGCCCAAGGAGCAGGTACTGCTTCTTGGGCGGGCTCCTTGGGGCGAGGTCAGGGGGCGAGTCTCCAGAGCCACCTCAGTGTTCTACCTCCACCGGTTACTCATCTCCCCATGCCCATCCTCACCTTCCTGGTGTCCGGCCTTTTCAAGTCTCCTTTTCACAGTCTTACAGTAAGTTCTTCTTTCCCTTTTTCCTATCCCTTCTGCTGCTGTACCTTGTTCCCTTCACTATGTCTGCTATTCCAGTTCACTGGAGCTGGCGGCCCCCTGCCCCTGCTCCTGTCCTTTCTGGCCCCCACGCTCGACCCCTCCCTAACTTGATCTATTGCTCCTCTCTTTGCCCGGTATCCCCTTCCCCCCAATCTTTTTTACTTCTTCAGCTTGCGCTCCTCAACTGTCATTCCCTTCGTTCAAAGTCCATCCTTATCCATGATCTCACCTCCCAACACGCTCTTGACCTCTTCTTTCTAACAGAGACGTGGTTGAGGGACAGCAAAGAGCCTCTCCTCAACCGCTGCCTGCCCCCAGACTATTCTGCTCTATCCACCTCTTGTCGGGGTAGGAGCAGTGGGGGAGTTGCCGTCCTCTACTGATCCTCCCTTCCTCTTCAGCAACAAACTTCTCCCGCACTCCGTTACCCTGAATCCCTGCTTTTCCGCCTAGCCTCCTCCCCTCCTCTCCACTTCCTTCTCATCTATGCCCCTCCCTATTTCCTCGGTCCCTGTCTCTGGAACTTGCTCCCCCCAGACCTCCGCCTAGAGCCCTCCCTCAAAACATTCAAAGCAAACCTAAAAACTCACCTATTCTGTCTAGCTTTTGACCTTCCTCCACCAACCGCCTCTCTCTCCCCGCCCTCCTGGTGATGCCCGCTAATCCATTTTTTCCTGCTGCCTCTCCTATTCTTTTTTCTTAATCTCTTTCTAATTCTTTCCTATCCTATCAAATAATGATGCTCTTTTCTACCTTTAGCAGCCTTTTTTTGTTGTAAACTGCTCAAACGCTGTTGTGATGAGCGGTATATTAAGCAACCTAATAAACAATAGAACCACTGACCAGTTATGGCTAAGCAGTGAAAGTAGAGAGCAGCAAAGGCTAGCCTAACTTTCACTGCAGAAGCTAACCAGTCAGCAGTTGAATATTGTTGCTGCCCAGTTTTCTTACTGTAAATCCAGGCAAGCCAGCTTTCAATGCTGGGGTCAGGTATGATACCGGCATTGAATATCCAAGTTTAAAGTTTGATGGTGGTGGCTAGCTGCATTAGATCAGCTAGCTGCCGCTGCTGAATATCGGATCAATTGGTTTTTTTTCTAAAATTGCTGTAATTTTTTCCCATGTTGTTTTTGCACCCTTACACTACCTCTTTCTACTGGTGCGCTAATTCATAGCTTTAATGCCAGAGAGTTTTTTCAGTCACCTACATCATCCAGCCGGTGTGCACACCTTGATGAGAATTCCTTTTTTTAATCCACCTGAATTTGTCCACTTCCATATCACTATGCTATTCTGCTATTGTAGCTTTTTTTGCAAACCCTACATTTCAGGCTTTCTTGGGATCATTAGTTGAACGTTCTTTTATATATATATATATATAAAATATATTATATATATATATATATATATTTATTTATTTATTTCAATGGCCTCTTGCAAGAGGCATATAAGGGTTCTAAGCATTCTCATTGGGACCTCTTGTCATTGATGCCTGTGACTGATGCCATGGATCAATTTCCTTTTTTAACATTTCAGTCACATAAATCAGCCACTTTAAGCTACCTGACAATATATTGACTTCCTGTCTCTGCAGACATGCTTATTTGTGGAACAGGAACTATACATCTATCACATTTCTGGTAGGTTAAAAATTCTTTTAGAATGCATTCAAACTTTTGCAGCAATCTTCCCTGTTTGCTGATGATACACATAGGTTCTGATGCGGCATTTGACATGCTTTCCCAATTACAGCTTCCAGTGTTGCAATCCTTATTTTCTTATCATTGTTATTAAATTATGTAGCAATTGTAATTTTCTCACTGTGGTATGAGAAATATCAGGTTATTTGAAGACATCACTTAAGGGTATGTTTACTAAGGAGTGTTAAGGGAGCAAAGGTGCAATTAATAGACATTATCAGCACCCGTGAGCGGTTAATGCTATTTACAGTCATTATCGGCACCCGTGAGCAGTTAACGCTGGATTCATGTGTGGAAACTGATCCCTAAGTGTTAAGGTAAAAATAGGCGGAGCTTGGGCATTGATGAGGTGGAGACTGGGTGGTGATAACTGGGAGGTGGAGACTGGGTGCTCCTTTAACGCTGGCTTGTGTCACTGTTTGTTAGAGCTCCCAGTGCAGGGAACTCTAATGCCATCTGAAAGCTCATGGTAAGGGCTATTTCTGAGGGGAGAGAGCCTATTTTCATGTATGCAATGTCTTCCACCTACGTTAGTTCTCAAATTAGTGATAGTAGTGTTCCACTGACAGCAACAGCATAGTGCCCCATTAATAAAGGGCACTATGTTGTTGGTGCCAAATTAGCAAAGGAAGTGTCACATGGGTGATGCAGTGGGGCTAGCTGATCTAATAGGCTGACAAGGCTGTGGCCTAGGGTGTACATCTGTGATGTCTGATATGACTCTACTATGACATTGGCAGTATACAAACATGCTGCTGCAGTCAAAAAGGAGTCATGCCACTCCACTGCCACAATGCTGCCAGTCATAATCTGTGTCCCAGACCAGTGTTTCAGATGCACACAGTCAGTGGGATGGCAAGCATGTCAGCAGCAGGTACAGTGGAGCAAATGGTGATCCCTCCCTTCCAAAGTCTAAGACAACCATACACGTGCACACATCCCCCTGTGGAGGGGTGCAGGAGCGGCATGGTTTGATTAGCTGCATGTGTGAAACTTCAGTAATGCTGCCTGCAGCGCTGAAGTGGTAGCTGTGCCACGATGGCAGGCTGGGAGGGGTTGGTGGGCATGCTGTCATCCAAGATTGCTGAACCCTGGCACCCAGCTAGTTTGCCAAATGGATGGGCTGGCTCTGGGATCAGGATGCCACCACTTGCAGATATTGAGTGGATATGTGCATGTTGGGAGAAAAATATGCCACTGAGGGAGGAAGACTGTGCACTATGATAACAGACCATGTCAGAGGAAAAATGACCACCCTTTCCCCTCACCTGCCAAATGATGACCATGATCTGTGTGTGAACTGATGACTCCTCTATAAGTAAGCACTTAGTTAGTAACAACCATCTGAACCACACATGTATCCAAATTAGCTATGGCGGTCTGCAAAATCTGAACTTATTCCATGACTGTCCTGCAAGCATACAGCAGAAAATGGGTACCTTGGTCATTCTGCTAGGATACCCATGGTCTGGAATGTGTGCGTTCATGTATTATGGTCTGTCCCTTTGACTAGACAGATCCCATATGTACGACATGAATTTCAGTTGAAGCAGCAGCACAGCAAGGCAGTGCAACATATAGATCTAACAAGATATCCCTCTCCCACACCTGCCAAACATACCCTGTCAGACACGTATGGCACAGAGCCTGTAGAGATCTAAGCAGACATAGGCATACCCCAACTCATGCTCTCATGGATCCTGACAATGACCACATTTATACCCATGGATTGATGACCCCCTCCCTGCCCCTTCCACACTGCTGCTCTGTGGCTCCAAACACAGGGCCAGTGTGTGTATAGAGAAGGGTCATGGGTTCTAAGATCATTCTGGGTATCAGGAGTGGTATTAGCTCTATCCTGAGTTTCCAGAACATTTTATTCAACATGAGTCCACACACTTAGCTGCCACACTGAGAAGCTGCATCACCCATGGCTGGATGCCAGAGCATGCTAATAACACTGGCACACTGAGTGGCTGAGGACAGCACCAAAGCTTTATGGAGTGTGCTAATAGCACCTGTACACTGAGATGGTGGAGCATCACCAAAGGCCTAAGGGGTAGGTAAGAATGCCAACCTGCACCACTTTTGGACAGCGGGGTCATGTGTGTATGTGTGTGTCTCCAGAGGACTGTGAGCTACAGCAATGCACTGTACATGCATATAGTGCCCAGGCTTTATGGCCATGCAAACAACATGCTGCAGGTCAGCTATACAGCAACCCCACATACTATGTGAGACACCATTTGCAAGCAGAATGTTAGTTTTCAGTAAGTAGTTGCAACCTATGGCTGTGACGCTGTAATGCATTCCCAGTTACACAGTCATTAAAGCACATACCCACAGCAGTCCCCTACATGTACCTCCAAACATGACACTGTTGTGCAGCTCCCAAATTGCCTAATGGGTTGACTGGAGTGAACAGGGGGGGCACATGTGTGGGTGTTGCAGTCCTCACCTGTGACTGAGCCTTCAGGCCTCAGAACACACCAATTTGCACAGGCGAAAGGCCTGATTAATGCCAATTGCCATAACAGCTGTATGCATGGCAACACTATCAGCCCACAGCATAGCTGCAGCCTATAGGGAAGTAGGTTCAAGTGGAGGGTTGGCCTCTGTGAATGTCCAATTCATTCACATAGTTGGTGACACTGGAAGAATTCTGTGATTTACCTGCATGCACGTTGCTCTTGTCCCATACTGCAGTCGCAGAGTGGAATCCCGGAGAGTCTTTGCTCCATGCAGTGTATGCACATATAGGCAGGGGTGGCCCAAGGGGGGTGCGGGGCCATGTGCGGAGACTCGGTGCGGGGCCTCATTTGCATAAGGGACCTCATTTGCATAAATATTTGCATAATATTACCATACACTAACTTTTAGTAAACATGCCTCTTCATGAGTGTATGGATAAAGAAAGACAAAGATTTCTACATTACTATAATCCAGTGCCAACCGCCAGGCACATTAGGAACTACTACAAACTGCCCATTTAGAACCCATAGCAAACCCACCGTATCCTAACAGCACTACCAGGACTCATAAAGCACCATACCCTACCTATCAAAAAGCAACACTGCAAATATTAAACCAATACATTTCAGAGAATAACAATACATGACCTACTGGGGAAAGAGAACAAGTGACAATGTCAAATAGCAATTACATAAAAAGAATACCTCAGGGGGGGCGGAGCCTGATGTCCAGCGGGTAAGACGCTTCGCGCTGAAGCTCCCGAGAGGCCTACTTAGAATCCTGACTTAATACCTATACAAAATTACTATTTCGCTCCGAGCTGACCGGGGTACCTTGGGGGGGATGGCGGCCCATAAACCAGCGCGCTTGGACTTCGGGTCTCCTTCTTCTTCTCACGGAAAACGCTCCAAAACAGAGGTGTCCTCCCCGCAGAAGATGGTTCCATTTCGGGAAAACCCCGAAATGCACCTGGAGATTTTAGAGGAAATACGCGGCGTGAAGGAACTGGTGCAGTCCAATGGAGAAGCGCTTAGAGCCCTGCGAGAAGACTTTGGAGTGCTCCAGGACCGACTAGACAGTCTCTCATTACGGCAGGACAATATGGCGGGGGTCCTCGACTCACACGCGGTGCGCTTGGGCACACTGGACAAGGCTGAGCGCCAGATACAAAATCTTCAAAAGGAGTTAGAAGATAGCAATAATCGAGCCCGTCGCAACAATGTGAGGCTCATTGGAATACCGGAGGGGGTGGAAGCGGGAGATATGAGAGAATTCCTGCTCAAAACTCTTCCCTCCCTGCTGAAGATCACCTTTCATAAAGAACTGGAAATCGATCGTGCACACCGTGTTCCTACCCACATGGCGCTCAACCGCACGACCCCCCGGCCTATTATCTTTCGCTTGCTACGATATCAACAAGTGGAACAAATATTAAATGCTGCTCGGGCGAACCATCATTTGGAATTTGAAGGTCACAAAGTCTCCTTCTTCCCTGATTTGGCAAAGCCTACCGTTGACCGACGGAAGAAACTCCTTGCTTTTCGCCCTCGACTTCAACAGCTACAGGCTCGCTTTGGCCTGTTGTATCCCGCGAAGCTCCGAGTGACTCTCCACAATCAAACCAGGACATTCGAAGATCCAGATCTACTATCAACATTTTTAGACTCCAAAGAAGCAGAGCAGATGCGCTAATCCAACGACTTGGACTTTTATTTCCCGGCTCTGTCCGCCATTTTGAAGGGCCCGATGCGGCGGTCATAGTCAAGCACAGAGACTACCTAGACTTTCTTTCTTTCTTTCTATGACTTTTTTGCCTTTGGTCTCCTATCCCTCCATGATGTGTGCCTTGGTCGGATTCGGAGCACGCACAGTCCTACAGGTTATGTGTTTTTTTTTTTTTTTCTCCATATCGGCCTTCTCTGGGGCTTCTCCCCGCAGACACATGGTCGCCAGTAATTTTTGGGTTTCTGCTTCTTCTCTACCGCGCTGCGGTTTTTCTTTTTTAATATGGGGCGCTTCATTGTATTATCTAAGCTTATTTTCTTTTATGCCATATGTACAGCCAGATACAGTCAGTATGAGGGACATTGTGAAATTATGTGCGCTATTATGCTCAGAATTTTTCACTTGTTTAAATGGCCTTATGTAAAATCTTATCACTCAACGTAAAGGGCATTAATAGCCCAATCAAACGAAAGAAAATCCTTAGCTATCTTAGCCATGAGCATGCTGATTTAGCGTTTCTTCAGGAAACGCACTTAAACTCTGCTGAAACACTGAAACTCAATGTTAAGCCTTACATGGTGGCTGCCTATTCTCCCGCCGTTTCCAAACGGTGCGGGGTAGCCATTCTGGTTAAGAAATCTTTGCAAGCTACTGTAATTGATACTAGCGCTGACAAGGAGGGTAGATGGGCCCGAGTACATCTTAAGGTTGGAGATAGTGAATTTACATGTATTTGCATTTATGCCCCGAATGTGGACAACCCTGCTTATTATGCTAGTATTGCGCAGTTGGCACAGGCCTCTGCCAATACTCCATTAATACTTGGTGGTGATTTTAATCAAGTGTTAGACCCTCTGATAGATAGACAGCCGCCTAGAACGAGTAGTCCACCCAAGAGTCTTGCTACCCTTACAGCTCTGATGCAAGATCTTGCGCTGGTAGATATATGGAGGCTGCTTCACCCCTCCGACTTAGAGTTCACTTTCTTTTCTGCCCCCCATCACTCCCAATCTAGAATAGATTTCTTTCTCATTTCCAAAGCACTGATTTCTCAAGTAGACACGACTAGGACTCATCCTCTCCATATTTCAGATCATGCTGCCATATCTTTATCATTACATGTCACTGCGCGGGACAATTCTCCCCGAGCTTGGTTTTTTGATAGATCCTTACTGGGTCAAAAGGATTTTCAGGTTGATATGAAGGCCGCCATCCAAGATTATTTTCATTTTAACTCACCCCATGACACAGCGAGCTGGGCTTGGTGGGAGGGCTTTAAAGCATCTATCCGCGCAACTATAACTAGCTACCAAATTCGGCAGGGGAAACAAAGAAATCAGCAATTACTGATTCTAGAGCAGCAGATACAAGCTGGGGAGCGTCTTCTCACGTCCCGTACTGACCCATGTATTTTACTCCGTTTACAACGCTTGCGTTTTCAATACAATCAGCTTTTGTACACTGCTGCTGTTAAAAATATTGAATCACAACAAGGGCTATATTATCGGGAAAATAATCGTGCTGGCAAACTATTAGCGAATGCCCTAAAAGGTCAAAAAGAAGCCAAGCGTGTTACCGCCCTCCGCAATCCGTCGGGGGGGGGGCTTGGTCACTAAAGATAACGAAATTTTAGAACTCTTTCGTGATTTTTATACTCGGCTTTATCAATCTGAATGTGAGTTTGAGCCAGATGTATTTGAACGCTTACTTTCAGGGGTACAAAGACCGACCCTATCTGACGAAGATAGAGTGGCCTTGGACACACCCTTTACTGTCTCAGAAATTCACTCTGCTATCACGAAATGTGCCTCTGGTCGAGCCGCAGGCCCAGACGGTCTCCCTGCTGAATTCTACAAAACCTTTCACGCTGACTTAGCTCCATTTTTGAAACTTTATTTTTCTGCTCTGGCCGAGGAGGGTTCTCCTTCTGGGTCCTTTTCAATGGCCAACGTAGTAGTTTTTGAGAAAGAGGGGAGAGACCCGCAACTCACAGCTAATTATCGTCCAATTTCCCTCCTAAACGCGGACTATAAAATATTTGCCACCATTCTCTCTACCCGGCTCTCTGATAGGATGCCTACCTTAATACACCCAGATCAATGCGGTTTCATTCCGGGTAGATCAACTGCTGACAATGCTCGGACTCTATGCCATGTACTGACTACCGCAGTTAATCTTGATCGCCCATTTGTTGGTCTCTCACTTGACGCTGAGAAGGCCTTTGATCGCTTAGAGTGGCCCTTCCTGTTTGCTGTCCTCCGCTGGTACGGATTCGGGGAAGGTTTCCTCCGTTGTCTTCGCACCATGTACGCACAGCCTACAGCCAGTATATGTGCCAACGCTTTAAAGTCTCAGTCTTTTCCCCTTCAACGCGGCACTCGCCAGGGATGCCCACTGTCTCCACTTCTCTTCGATCTCGCACTCGAACCCTTGGCTTTACTAATCCGGCAATCGGAGGAGATTCATGGAGTCCCCTTCACCCATAGGGAAATCAAAATTTCAGCGTATGCTGATGACCTTATGCTTTTTGTCTCTATAGACTCAGTACCGGCTGTCCTAGAGCAAATTGGTAAATATTCACAACTGTCCGGTTATAAGATAAATTGGACCAAGTCGGTAGCCTTTCCCTTAAATCCTTTGCTTCATCAGGCAGATATGCAACCCTTCCCCTTTTTATGGCAACCTCGCATGGTCAAATACCTTGGGGTTCACTATTGTTCTCCTTTGGAAGACACTATCTCCTTCAATGCCAAAGACTTAACCTCTAAAGTCCGGGCGCTTACTCACCGCTGGACTCCTTTAACACTTACCTGGTGGGGTCGATTAGACACCATAAAAATGATGATTGTTCCGAAAGTGAATTATATTTTAGAAATGTTGCCCTGTCTCTTACCTCGACGTATATATAAAGATATAGAGGGCCTTCTGACTAGATACTTGTGGCAAAACAAGACACCTAGGATAGCGAAACATAAGCTACAAGCAGATAAGGAAAATGGGGGTGTCAGATTCCCTGATTTCCTGAAGTATCATCAATCTTTTCTTCTCAAACAAGGCGCTCGTTGGCTGGAAGATCCAGTGCCGAGTAGACCTGTGTGGCTAGACATAGAAGAGGACCTTTGCAAACCGATTCCTCTTACTTTTCTTCCTGGTATGACTCTCCCATCAGACTCCCACTTTCCACCAATGCTTTTAGACACCTTAGGTGCCTTTAATACTCTTATGCAATCTTTAGATTCCCGACTCTGTCCGTTAGACCAGCTCCCACTTTGGTACAATACTCGATTCCGAATACAACATAAGCCGATGGCGTGGAGCCCCTGGTACACTAGGGGCATTTGGACTCCTAGTCAGTTGTTTCATGAAGGTCGCTGGAAAACTTTTAGTGAATTGCAAATTGAATTTGGTCTTCCAGCGAAACACTACTTTCAGTTGGTGCAACTTCAGCATTGCCTCCGGAGTGCTAAGGTGCTCCCGCCCTCGGCTTCCCCTACACAAGGTTGGTTGGAGACTATCCGATCTATCGGTAATTCACCGGGCGTAGCATCCAATTTTTACAAAACCTTATGTAATGCTATAATTAGAGATACCCCTATAGCGCAGAAAGCATGGGAGAGAGAATTGCATGTGACTTTGACCCCGGAGCAATGGAGCCTTGTCTGGAGTAGAGTGACACGGGTCTCCCGATCCGCCTCACTCACTCAGACACTCTTCTTTCTAGCCCACCGGTGTTTTTACACTCCTGATAGACTAGCCAAATGGAACACTACTCAGGGCAATAGCTGTTGGACATGTCATGCGGCCATTGGTTCACTACCTCATGTTATGTATGAATGTCCCGCACTACAGTATTATTGGCGTCGGGTCTGGGGTCGTATCCAGTCTATATTGCACTTTCAAGAGCCCCTTTCTTGGAGGATAGTGGGACTTCGCTCAGCTGCGGGGATCCCCTCTCTTCCAAAAACGGCTTACTTCCTTTTGGACTTTATGCTTGGCATTGCTATTTCCCTAATCACGAAATACTGGAAAAATAGCTCTCATCTGAGCCCCAATGAATGGTGGAATCATGTCTGTCTTTACAGTAAATATGAACAAATACCTCGTATGTTTGCTTCCCCCATTCAGACTCCTCATCATCGGTCTAAATGGAAGATGCTCAATGACTATGTACACTCTGCTCAATGCTCTCATCTGACTGTCTAAATTTGTATATATCTTTGGCCTATGATTATTCTGTATCGCAGATACTCTTTTGATTGTTTTGATGTATAATCATTGTTGTTTGGAAGCGTTCACATGCTGACATAATCAGCCAGAGAAGAAGCGGGGGGGTGGGGGGTAATTGGGTTTACTTTCTTTTTTGTATACTTGTTTTGTCTCCTTTGGTGTGTTGTTTCTTTTGTTTGTTGCAAAATGAAAATAAAAGTTAAAAAAAAAAAAAAAGAATACCTCAGCTCAGTTACACATGCAGAATATAGACCATCACCAAACAAGGAATCACAATTTAAAAACAGGAAGACAATAATTAAACTGGGAACCCTAAAAGCCAAACTTGGAATGTACAACAACAATGTAGAAATAAAACTATAAATTAATTTCCTCTTGTACTAAACAAAGCACAGACATTAATAATGCACATTTCCCAGAGCTGACATATTCCAGTTAATAAATTCAAAATAAAGAGATATCTTTGTACCTTTTGTGCATTTTTTTTTCAGTTGCAATTGTTCCAGCCACTTTCTTCTGGTTTATTTGTGTCTTCTGCTATCTCTCCATCGTCTGCTGTCCATTTGTCCTTTCTTCTCTTCAAGTTTTTTTCCATTCTCTCTCTACATCTGCTTTAACATAATAATCTTTCTCCTTTTGCTCTTTCCTCATTCCTATTTCACCCACTCAAATTTTACCCCTCCATCCTCAATCCCCACTTAGTCTCCCAATACACGGCCAATTGTACATTTTTCTTCCCTCCCACACAAAATATTTTTCCCCTCTCCATTTCACTCTCCCAGCCCCATCCCCTTCTTATCTCCCCCAACATCAGCTCCCTTTTAGTTCCAGCCCACACAGTATCCGCTCCCTTCTAGTCCCCACATCAGCCCATTTCCAGTCCTGGCCCCCATCAGTCCATTTCCAGTCCTAGCTCCCCCATCCATTTCCAGTCCTATCCGAGTCCCTTCATCAGCTCATTTCCAATACCAGCCTCCCATCAGCCCATTTCTAGTCCTTTCCTAGCCTCACCATCAGCCCATGTTAAATCCTAGCTCCCCTCCACTCAGCCCATTTCTAAACCAATCCCCCCATGAGCCTACATCCAGTTCTAGCCCCTCCATGAGTCCATTTCAATCCAAGCCCCCACCACAGCCCATTTCCAATCTTAGCTCCCCCCAACACCCAATTCCCAGTCCTATCCTAGCCCCTCCATCAGCCCATTTCCTGTCCTAGCTCCCTCCCCTAAGAGCCCATTCCAAGCCCCCTTCCCATCAGCTATTTGCAGTTCAAGCCCCCTTCCACTCAGCCCATTTGCAGTCCTAGCAACCCCCCCAACCCATTACCAGTCCTAGCCCCCCATAGCCCACTCCCAGTCCTAATCCCACCAGCCCATTCCCAGTCCTAATCCCCCATCACCCAATTTTTAGTTTAAGCCCCCCATGGCCCATTACCGGTGCTGTCCTCCCCATCAGCCCACTGCCAGTCCTGATCCCACCAGCCCCTTCCCAGTCCTAATCCCCCATCACCCAATTTTTAGTTTAAGCCCCCCCATAGCCCATCACCACTCCTAACCACCCCCCACCCCCAGCCCCCATCACCACTCCTAACCCCCCCACCCCCAGCCCAGCCCAGGGAAAATTTAAAATAAAAAAAAGCTGTCTGCTGCCGCTTCCGGAGCCAACGCGGCAGAATCGAATGTGCCGTGGGGCCCCCCCTGTGCCCGGCAGAGCCTGCCCTCCCCTGTATCCACCTCTCTCTTTCAGCTGCAGTCAGTCACATGCGCCGGCTTTCAGAGCGCGAAGGGACTAGTTTCCCTTTCGCGGCTCTGTTAAGCCCGCGGGGGCTGATGGGAACTTCCCATCAGCCCCCGCGGGCTTAACAGAGCAGCGAGGGAGAAACTCTCCCCTCGCGATCTGAAAGCCGGCGCGTGTGACTGAAGCTGGAAACAGAGAGGTGATACCGGGGAGGGCAGGCTCTGCCGGGCACAGGGGGGGCCCCACGGCACACTCAATTCTGCCGCGGCGGCCCCGGAAGCGGCAGCAGACAGCTTTTTTTTTTTTTTTTTTTAATTTTACTTTTGGATCGGAATGTTTTTTGTGCGGGGCCCCCTGAAACGCGGGGCCCTGTGCAAAAAACATTCTCGCTCAATGGACGGACCGGCCCTGCATATAGGCAGGTCCGTATCAGGCAAATTTGCACACAATACAGATCATCTCAACACTATCTACTGATCATTGCCCAAAGCATTCAGCAGTATATTGCCTATTACCCCAAATGAGAATCCAAATGCACCTGTGTGCCTAATTGTGACAGTGGTGACACATTGGGTAGCCCAACATAGCATTTCCCATCATGGACATCTGTGAGCATGGCTTTAGTTGCTCTGCCATGGCGCATTGCAATGGGTCAATGATGTATATGCAGCAGATGTCTGGGTCAACTGGAATAGATGCTTTTCTGTTTTGCCTTCATTGTGACCTCCCAGCTTTACGTAAAGAGGATATATCTCAAACATGCAGGCTCCTAACACTCGTTGCATAGCCAACCACTGCACTGTTCTGCCATCATTACTTGCCCCACATGGGGCAAATGGGTTCAACTTGTCCCTTTCTATCATGCCACTCTGTCGGGTATATTGTCTTGCAGTTGCACAGGCTGAGGCACCTGTCCCAGCCGCGCAAATGGTGTTTCATGTACCCCATGGCGCTGCTATGTTTGGTTCACATACACCAAATGCTTTGACTTGTATGATTTCATACATCCACTCACCACACAAATTGCAAACTTGCTGCTTGGAAGATCCATGGCACAGCCCTGCACCTACCATTTGACCATCAGGGAGATTCATGGTGGGGCAGCTTACTGGCAGTAAGCTGCCTCATCATGGCCATCAGGGGTCATTTGCAGCAGTTAATCATATCATGCACCCCTCTCTTGTGACTGCTTCACATGAGCACTCATGAACAATCCTCCCTTTGATGCCCACATCAAGAACATGCTGCCTCCACACAGACACTGTCCTGGCCTATGGCATGCCACATACTGACAGTACATCTGGGTACATGTCAACACCTGAAGACTGTACTCAAAGGAACTCATTTTGCCTCTGTAGAAGAGATCAAGGCCATTGTGACAAGGGAGCTGAGGGACCTCAAGGACTTTACCAAGTGCTTCCATATGTGGCAGAAGCGAATGCAGAAGTGCATTAACTCGGGGGGGGGGGGGGATTACTTTGAAGGAGAAAATGCATAATTTCTCTGTAGATTTTATAATGAAACATTTATGGGACAGTCTCGTTTCTTTTTTGTTACACCTCGTAACAACTGCTTTTGACACAGTGGATTATAAAATTGTGTATTCTCATTTAGCAACAATCGGCATCTATGGGGCTGCATTTAATTGGTTCCAGTCATTTTTGTGCAAGAGATTTCAAACATGTCTTCACTGAAATTTTTACAATCTGAGGTTCTGCAAGGTTCAGCACTTTTGACTGTGATGCTTAGAGTGGTTTTAGAGTCCATATCTGCTTTTCTCAAGACATCAGGAATTCAGTTTTGAAGGCATGCTGATGACATTCAATTGTGCATCCCTTTTCTGACAAGTGGAGATATATCCATAGTGTTGGATAGCTGCCTTCTGCTGTCTTTTATAAATTGTATCTGGCTCGGCATTTATGCTGTTTTTCTTTATTTCCAATAAATTCCCAACTTGTTTTGCAATTTTTTATTTTAAATGTCACGGACACTTGAATCTTCTGGTATATCCAGGAAAGGTACTACATATTGTTCTGAATGTCACTGTCAGTCCTTTAATGGGCAGTAGTCTGAGGGATCAAATTACTCCTCCCTTAGCCCTTTTGCATTAGAAACTGGTTACCCAAAGAATCTCATTTAAAGTGTTATTTGATCTTTATGGACTTAGGTAATGAAAATCTTAGCTACCTTAAGGAATTATTGATTTCCTCTTCACCTGTTTGAGCATCACATTCTCTTGCTGCACTTTTACTGCAGATCCCTTTACTGAAGTGTGCTACTGTAGGTTGGTTGTCACGTAATACTGTATTTTTCCATTGCAGTCTGGATCACTGCTTTTCCAGAAAGTCTTTGTGTTGAAAAGAACCATTCTTTCAATAAATCTGAAAACATATTTTTTCTGCAGGCATTTGATGGGGTTTCTAGAGCAAAGAAAGGAGTTATTTGTCTTTGCATTTACAGGCCGATGCAGATAGCAGGCTTTGAAGTCACACGCTAACAGGCCTGCTTGCAGTGCACCGATAGCAAACAACTTCAACATGGTGGTGCATCCTGGGATGTGCCTGTGAGGTCAGACTGCCGGGGTGCAGCGTGCGGGGCCAGGCACCACCATTTTCCAAGATGACGGACCGAGAGCGGGAACACGTAGGCGGCACGATTGCCCCATACCATCAAAAAACTGTCAGGGGCACGTGCTTGAGGTTTAAGCCACCTCAGACCCAGTCGTAGAGAGATTGTCCCTAAAGCTGGTTTCAAAATCCTCTATGCTTGTCTCTGCATTAGGCGCAGCAATCATTTGCATACTAGATTGTTAAGTGCAGCTCATTTGCCTGCAAATACATTTAAATATTCATGGCGTTAATTGGGCACTAGTTTTTCCATTACCATTTATGCGCACGTCCGTCTCTTTTCTGGATTTTACGTTAGCTTAAGTGTGCTTAATAGTGCAGTTTTCGGTGTTTAAAGGCCGCACTAGTTTTCTGCATCGGCCTTCTTAGTTTGTGTCAAGATTTTGTGCTTGGTTTTAATTTTGTCTGTGCTCTGTGATAGGTTCAGCTGTGCTGAGCCCTGTAACAATGAGAAAATCTCCATGAGGGTTGTCTCTGAGCTGCCTAAGATCTCTAAAACCAGGAGTACTATACACAAGGAGAAGAGAATTGGAGCAAGCTCCTAGTAGCAGAATTTGTTGGGAACTCGGGAGAGAAAAAGAGAGATCACCTCTAATGGATTATCAGCCTGAAGTGCAAAGTAGCAGGGCAGAGACCTCAGCAGTTCTCCAGAAAACCTGGGAGAGGGTATGGCAGATGTGCCTCCCTGGAAATCTAGCCATTATGGAGCCCAGTGAGGGCAGAGACATACAACCATGGAAGTTGTCTCTCTCCACACTTGCTCAGCCGCAGTAGCTACCAGAGTCCATGGAGCTAGACCTCAGTGGGATACACTGTTTAAGGAAATAGAATACCAAGAAGCTGAGGAATTGTGAGTTTGTTTCCATTACCTTTTTTTTCCTTGGACAAGCCAGGCTGTGGTCTGTGGCCTGAGGAAGATGTAGGTGAGAGGCATTCCCAACCTTGCTCTGTGAACCCGAGTGAAAGAACAAGTAAGTTGCCAAGGCTCGTAAGGCTGGGAAAGCTGAGGAATTAAAGTGAGAGAGTACTACAGTGGTTGGTTTTTTTTAATGAAAGATTTTGGAATTCAGTCCTGTCATCAGGGGACGGTGAGAAAGACATCTCTTCTGCTCCACAGGGGCAAGGCCAGAAGGCCAGAGCTTGATCAGTGCCAAGGAAAACACAGGCTGGATCAGTTTACAGAAACTGCAGTTTGAAGACAGTCAGAACTCATGAAAGTTGTGATTTGATTCTTTTTCTTTACACATGGATTTTTATCACTCACTCAGGAGCCTTACTAACAAAGACTTTGGACTGGGGAAATTGTTTGAGACCTCTGTGTTACAAGGTTTATGAGGAACAGAACTGGATTCTTTTTATTTTTATTTTTGATGCAAAGGGCTGAGGCACACAGCTGAAGTGTGGATATTACCAGTTTTATTTGATGTGTTTTGACCTTCTTTTTGGAACTTACAAAGGCAATGTTGATGAATCATACTGATTTATCTCATTTTTCCATTTTCTTTTGAGAAGTAATATACTTCAGTTTGCTTGCACTACAAGGTGTTTATTGTTGAAACTGCCACAGGAATTGGACCAGTGGTCAATGCAGCATCAGAGCACATCTCACCCTTTTTAGATTCATATACAAAGTGCTCCCTGTAACAACTTATTTTGGGGTATGCTTACTAAACCATGCTAAAAAGTGTCAGCTTAGCATGTATATCAAGGGCAATTTTAGAAACATTTGTGCAGGCAATCCATGTTAGTGTGTGTGCATTTAGGACTTATTTTATAAACTGAAGTACATACATACTTTATAAACATAGGCGCATACTGGCGTGCCTGAACCAAGTCATGGCGGTTACGCCTATGTGCATGAATTTAGACCCCGCCTACGCTCTCTTCAAGTGCCACCTCCATGCATACTCCTATGAAAAGTAAGCATGATGGAACTTACACGTGTGCTTACAGAATAGCAACCATGCAAGGCATGCATGTAAGTGCCCATTCACATGCCTAAGTCTTTGAGAATAGGGACTCATGCACATTTTTTGTGCATAACTGGCCACAAACACTATACAGAATCAGCCTTTTGATGCCAATAATTAGTATAGGAGGTGTGGCCAACCTGTGCAAAATGTTAGTGGTGTTCCTGGTGAGTCTCCATGCGGTTAGCACGATGGGAATTACCTCACTGTGCTAAATCTGCAACTGCAATTAATACTGGTGCGCGTACTAATAGCCATTGTGGAGTTGTAAGTGCACCTGTGTTAACTGCAACATAGACAATTACTGCATATGCTCATGCTAATCACAAAATAGAGGGAACACTCTCTCTCGATTCCTAATACATCGGGTCCCCACCCAATTACTCACTATGATTAGCATGGGAGTTTTACTGTCATTTTTAGCATGAAGTAGCAGTTATTGTGGTCACACGTTGGTTGCCACATTCTAAACCTCACAATAAACATCAGCACACATAAGTAAACATGCCCCTTTATGTTTTTGTGTTTCTAATGATGTTCATTGCATGTATAAGTTGTGACTGGTTTTGTGAGGGCCGATACTCTTAATCCTTAGCCGGTCAGCCAATGGGAGGTCAGTCAACTAAGGTGCTGACCATGAAATTCAGCAGCAGTATCTAGATAGTGTCACTGAATATCTCTACAGATTATTCAGTTAGTGCAGGGGCAGTCCAGGGGTAGAGTGCGGGCGGTATCGGTGCTATCCGGACAAGAGATGACTTTATACAGTTAGTGTGATTTTCAGTTGACATTTATCTGGCCAGCTTAGGCCACATGAAAAGATATCTTAAGTAACATAGTCACATAGTAACATAATACATAACGGCAGATAAGGACCAGTATTGTCCTTGCATCTTCCCAATAAGGTGGCTAGAATGATTGTACCCACTGCTCTGTGCCAGTCAGCCTCCCTCTATGCCTTTGTTTAAGGTTGTACCGATTGCTCTGTGCAGATCACCTCCCCTCCATGCCTTTATTTAGGGTTGTACCTGCTACTCCATGCAGGCCACCCCCCTTGTATGCCTTTGTTTAGGGCTCCACTGCTCTATGCAGGTCACCTCCTTTATTTATTGAATTGTAAAAAAATATTTAAGTTTGCTTTGATTTCATTCTCTTGCTATAAAGTGATCCAAAGTGCCAACCAAAATCTCGCTAAACGGGTATGTTTTTTCATTTATCCAGATAGTATCACTCAACCACAATACAATACAAGATCAGTCCCTGCAAGATCCACCATATATATCCAATCTCAAGGAGTCCCACAAGAATCCATCCTCTAAGAACATAAGAACATAAGATATGCCATACTGGGTCAGACCAAGATCCATCAAGCCCAGTATCCTGTTTCCAACAGTGGCCAATCTAGTTCATATGTACCCAGCAGTTTCCCCAAAAGACACAGGTTCCACAATGCTTATTTAATTACATGTTGAGTGAAAAAATATTTTCTTTTATTAGTCTTAAATAGTTTACCCTGTAGCTTCATTGCATGTCCCCTAGTCTTTCTATATTCTGATAAGGTAAACAATCGATCTACGTTTACCCGTTCCACTCCGTTCATTAATTTATAGACTTCTATCATATCTCCCCTCAGCCATCTCTTTTCCAGGTTAAAGAGCCCTAACCTATTTAGCCTTTCTTCATAGGAGTATCCTTCCATCCCCTTTACCATTTTGGTGGCTCTTCTCTGAACCTTTTCTAATAACGCTATATCCTTTTTAAGATATGGCGACCAGAATTGCACACAATATTCAAGGTGCGGTCTCACCATGGAGCGATATAGAGGCATTATAATATATTTTGTTTTATTTTCCATTCCTTTCTTTATGATACCTAGCATTCAATTTTCTCTCACTAATCTTCAGTATTTTTCTACAGCCAATCTGCACCATCATAAAAGCATTCAACATCCTCTACCACATCTATGCTAACAATGTAATGATCTACATGCCTATCAGCACATCAAACTTGGAGATCACGCCCATAAGAAAATGTTTCTCCTTGGTCAGTGAATGACTCAACAGACACCATATGGCAATAAACTTCAAGAAGACAGAGGACATGTACATCTCCAGGGACAATAGTTTTCAACCATCAACCTCCAGAACTATCGAAAGGACACAAATTCAAGTGAAACAGGATGTGCGATAACTTGGAGTTACACTGGATCAACACCTCACCTTCACAGGACACACACGAAACATTAGAAAAGCATTTACTTCAAACTCAAAACAATCAAGCACATTAAACCTCTTCTAACCGACCACAACTTTCACTCAGTCCTCCAAGCAACCATCTTTACACATTTTGATTACTGCAATATCATCCTTCAAGGGCCACGAAAAGCAGCCATCTACATGCTCCAACTCGTACAACACAGCAGCATTGACCTTCCTCAACTCTCAAAAAACAGAACACATAACACCCCTACTCAGACGACTTTACTGGCTACCAATAATAGAATGCATAACATATAAATCCATTCTCACAACCTTCAAAATTCTCAACAACTCATCCCCACCACACCTGCAATCCTTACTTCAAGTCACACCTGATAACAGAAAACAATCAACCGGCTCTCAGAATATGTTATGTATACCACCGCTATTTACAAAACTAGCTCCGCCACCTCAAAGACAGTCTTCTCACTATACTTATGAAACTCTATTCCTGACAGACTACGGACTACAATGGACACAGCAACTTTCAGAAAAGCCCTAAAGACTCACATATTCAAAAACTGCTTCTCTGACAACATCACCTTATTCATCTACCAACCAGCTATCTAACCCCTCTCCCCTTGCTCCCTCTCCCCCCCCCCGTCCTCCCCCCCTTAGCCACCTCCAGTCATTATTGATACCCTAGACCTACAAACATAAGCTAATGTTATTTCCAAATTGATCTCCCTGTTGTATGTATAATGTTCTGTTACAACGTAATCCACTTTGACCGTAGGATAAAGCGGTATAGAAAAACTGTGAAATAAGTAAATAAAAGCACCACAGTTGACCATCATAGCATATGAGTATTGGCCTTTTGAATATTAGCCCTGTGGTTTATAAAATGTTATGAAATAAATAAATAAATACAAATAAATGAATATAAAATAAATGCTACAGCAAATTACATAAAAATAACAATAAACTATAATATCATAATAAAAGTAGAAATCTGTGATCTAATACACACATTAGAATAAAGATCATAATAAATAAAAATTATATAATAGGATAAATCAAGAAAAAATAGAACTATAAACAAAGAATACCAAATTAATATTTTTTTTCAGCACAAATCAAATAAAGCATTAAAAGATCTTAACTAAAAGAAAACACAAAATATAAGTCAAGGTGTAAAATAGGTATTCAGCCAAAAATGAGTAAGAGCATAGCAAATACCATCAACCTTATCCAAAAACCTTATTGACATATGAGAAATCATTGGCGTCAGGAATAGTTTGACCTAGAGATATGAGAAGGCGCATCATAGAGTCTATGAACCAAAGCTTAGCAAACTTACTAAAGCTGTTTAGCATAACTGAGCATAATATAAGAACATAAGATTTTCCATACTGGGTCAGTCCATCAAGCACAGTATCCTGTTTCCAATAGTGGCTAATCCAGGTCAGAAGTACCTATTAAGATCCCAAAAGGCTTGAAGGATGGTATAAAAAGTCCCTAATAAATCATAAATCATAATAAACCATGCTATTGATACCAGGCATAAGCAGTATATTAACCCCAGCCCACTTTAATAATGGTTTATGAACATTACTTCCAGGAACATGTTCAAACCTTTCTTAAACTAGATACATAAACAGCTTTTACTACATCTTCCAGCAACACAATTCCAGAGCTTAACAATGTAGTTAAGGGGTCATTTAAAAATCCTTGGACAGAATTTGGATGTCCAAAAAATGTGCATGTGGATCACTAGAGCCATTTTACAAATGGCTTTTAAAGATGTCTCCAGTGCTGGGATGGCCAAGAAAGTAGGCGCTGTGGCGGAAGCATATGTCTGGAATACTATTCCAGGGATGCCTGTGTAGATGGCCCTGCAGACATCCATATCAGGCATGTCCACATTTGTGAAATTGTGCCTGAACATGGAGTGCCTTCTTTTGTTTAGACATTCTGGCTTTGATGTCCCAAATTGCACTTTGACATCATTTGTAAAATTTTCCTTCACATGAAAAAATATTTTCTACAATTAGACTTACAAGTACTATGTAGATTAATCACCGTATATGTCCCCTTGTCTTTGTACTATTTGAAGGACTAAAGAACTGATTCACATTTACTTGTTCAACTCCTCTCATTACTTTATCATATTTCCCTTCACAGTCTCTACTCCAAGCTGGGTAGCCCTAACCTTTTAGGTTTTCTCATAGGAGTTTCCTTCTTTCTTCTTTATGATTTAGTCACTCTTCTCTGTAGCTATTCTAATTCCACTATATCTTTTTTCAGATGTGGTGACCAGAACTGCATGCAATACTCAAGTTGCAGTTGCACCATGGAGCAATACAGAAGCATTATTTATTTATTTGTTCTTTTATACCACTTTATCTAAAAATTAAGCTTTTACAGTAAACAAGGAATGAGTAACATGTATTATAACATGGAATCATACATTAAACATTTTTACATAGAATTTTACATATAACCATGATTAAATTGGGTTTAACAGAGGTCTGAACAGAAAATTACATAGAACCAGAAATAAAGAAATCAATCTAGGGTGTAAACATGTTGATCAGGAGATGCTGTTATAAGCTGTTGGTCATTGGTTATGATATCCTTTGTTTTATTCTCTGTTTTTCCTTATAATTCCTTGCATTCTGTTAGGTTGTTTGGCCACTATTTCACACTGAGCAGAGGATTTCAATGTCTTATCCATGATGATACCTAGATCCTTTATTTATTTATTTGTGTGCTTTTTTATACCGCCCCTTCCAGAGATCAGGAGCGGTTTATAGAGAACACGTCAAAGAATTAACACTAACATTACATGGAACATTAACAGTGTAAAAATTTGTTACATAGGAAAACTAAAAATACAAATTGTAAACGTATTAACTATTTACATTGGTTGAGAGAGATTGAATCATACTGATGTATGTAATTCAATGATAGTCATGGGGATTATATGCATTAATTGTTTACAATTGATTGAGAGAGATTAATCATACTGAGGGATGTAATTTGACAGTAAAGAGATTATTTTATAACAGTGATACTAGGATTGACTAACGTTCAGTATGAGTTACAAATGAGAAAATGTGTTTTGGGTTAGGTTGGGTATGCTTGGGATATTAGAGTTGCATAATCTTGTGCTTTCTGTTTGAGCGTAGGTTGTAAGTCAAGAAAGTGCTGGGTGAATAGATGTGTTTTTAGTTCCTTCCTGAAGGAACTAAGGTCTTTAATCTCTCTCAGATTGCAGGGTAATTTGTTCCATTGACTGGGGGCGTAGAAAGAAAAGGCGGTATTAGTTGTTATCTGTTTAAGATTTTTCATCGAGTCGGGAATTAGCAATGTATTGAGGTTTGCTCTTCTTCCTAGCCTAGTTTCTGAGGGGGACTTAATTAATGTTGATAGATGTGAAGGAGCTATATCATTAACGAGCTTAAAAATGGTGACTAGTGTTTTGTATTGAATCCTGCTATGAATAGGTAGCCAGTGAAGGGTGTATAAAATTGGAGAGATGTGGTCAGATAATTTGGCTTTAAAAATAATCCGGGCAGTAACATTCTGGGCCCTTTGAAGGATAAGTAGATTCTTCTTGGATGTACCCTGTAGTAAGCCATTTATTTATTTATTTATTTATTTTTATTTAACACTTATTTCTATACCGCTCTTTCCCAAGTATCAAGTGCGGTTTACAATGAACAGTAAATTATAAGGTATGTGAAATTACATACCTAGTCATTTTACATAGAACAGATGGAACTATTTACACGTAACAATATAACATTTGAACAGTAAAAGTTATAACGTATTTACGTTATGGGTACTTACAAATTACATGATAGAACAAAATTGTGGTGCGTTTAAATTTTGTGTATTATGTAGTATTGTAGTTTGTTTGCTAACCTGTGTCTCTTTGTGTATTCTGAGTAGGTAGTGTATTGTAGTGTTGAGAGAATAAGTGGGTTTTTAGGGTTTTTTTAAATTCCTTTATGTCTGATAGTTGGCGGATGTTGTCAGGCAGAGTATTCCATAGAATAGGTGCAGAATGAGAGAAGGCCCTCTTGTTGGTTTGTTTTCTTGCTTTTGTGTAGTCTTTTGGAACTCCTATAGTGTTTGTGTTTCTGCTCCTTTGTGATCGTTTATCTAATTCTTTTTTTTTTTTCCATTAAAGTTTTATTGAAAATTGACACAAAGAAAAACAGCACTTCCCAATACACAGTCTATTGCTTATACAACACTAAGTCACAACATATAGTTCTGTCTTCCATCGTAAACACCTCCAAGGCTATTAGTCGTGAAAGAACCCCACTTTCTCCCCCCCCTCCCCCCTCCCCCCCGAGGATGGCTCCTGTATTGACAGTAAAGGATGATCCTAAAAAGGAAAGCCAGCACTGAATACCTTAAGCAATTAGCTACCAGTTAAGCTAAATGGTATTTGCATGGAGCTTTTGGAGTCTGAGACACCCAGTCGAGCATAAGAAAAAGATCCCCCAGCCTCTGCATCGTAACCAAGCAAGGTGGGACGGTGGGAAACCCCCCCCCCCCAATGGTACAGAGGGAGATAGGAGAAAACTATAGCCCAGGGCAACTAAAGTGGGAGCAGACCCAAGAGCATGCCCCCCGCCGTGAACAGGCTCCCACTACGGGCCACCGTTAATTGGGGTCTCCCCCTCCCCTCGAGTATCGGGGGCTTGTAAGGTCGTCCTCCCTTCCACCCACTGGAGGTAAGGGCCCCAGGTGTCCTGGAATTTCACTAGCTGTTTCCTGCGCAGGGCCGTCAGGCGATACATGAGAGATAGGTGCGCTACCCGCAGTTGGATATCCGCCAGAGTGGGTGGGGAAGGAGTCCGCCATTTCCGCGCAATCAATTGTCGCATTGCCCCACATACCACCTTACGCCACTTTGACCCCCCTCCCACATTCAGCAGAGCCAGACAGGGTCCAAAAACCACACCATCAGCCAACACCACTTCCATCCACTCTGCCACCGCCTGCCAGCTAGGCTGGAGTATAGGGCACTCCCACCAGATATGCAAGACAGAGCCGGTCGCACCACACTCTCTCCAGCATAAACCCAACCCCCCACACCAATGCTGTAAGCGCTGGGGAGTCAGGTGCCACCTATAGAGCATCTTATAGTTTTGTTCCAAAATTGAGCTTGAGAACGCACCCTAAATACCCCCTTATAAATTCCTGCCCAGTGATCCTCATCCCAACACATATGCAAATCTTGCTCCCATGCTTTCTTGTGGGCCCAGCCCCCAATATCCACCGAATCCATTAACCCATACAACCGGGAAATCAAGCCCTTGATCACCCCATTTTCCACTAAACCATCTACTACAGCACCCTGCCCTTCACCCCCCCAGCCCCCCAAACTTTTACAAAAGTGCCGGGCTTGCATATACTGATATCCAGCACCCTCCAGCACCGAAAACTCTTTTTGTAGATCAGCAAAGGACACCCAGGCCCCCCCATCTTTAAACTGCCCCACATAACGCAACCCCTGCCGAGCCCACCTCTGAAATACAACATCATCCCTCCCCGGTGGGAAATCCGGGTTGTCACACAAAGGCAGAAACTTGGAACATCCCGAGCACCATACCACCGGGCGCGCCATTTGAACCAGTAGCGCAGCGTGAGTGCGACATAGGGATTTCCCCCATCCTGACGCACAAGACCGGGTTTCCTCACCCACACAATATTTAATAGGCGTCTACCCTCCCCAAAACCCGCCTGTTCCAATTCCACCCAATCCACTGCATCCCTCAGAATCCACTCAAAAACCGCTCGCACCCTGGCCGCTTCATAATATCTACCCAGGTGTGGCATCCCCATGCCCCCCCTACCACGGCCCGCATACAAAATGCTCCGGGCTACTCTCGGTCTCCTACCCCGCCACACGAAAACCAGGAGCTTCTCCTGTAACTTCCGCAAGTAGGCCTTTGGGACCGCAATTGGCAGGTTGATAAAAAGATAAAGGAGCCGAGGCACCAAAATCATCTTGATGAGGTCTATTCGGCCCAGCCACGAGATCTCAAACGTCCCCCATCGCTCTAGCTCTCTAATCAGCTTACTCTGGGCGGGTAGGTAATTCGCCTGAAATAAATCCCGGCATTGGCCAGTGATTTGCACCCCAAGATACCGAATACTAGATTTGGCCCACCGGAAAGGAAAGGCCTTCTTCAAGCCCACCACGGTCTCCCTGCCCAAGGAGAGGTTCAAAATTTCAGACTTTGCGGGATTCATACGGAACCCTGACAAAGCTCCATATGTGGTTAACTCCTCCAAAATGGCAGGAAGCGTTCGCAATGGGTCAGAGACAAAAAACAAAACATCATCGGCAAAGAGGGAAATCTTGTGGTGAATATTACTCACTACTACACCCCGTACTTCCCTACAAGCCCTAATCCTCTGGGCCAGTGGTTCCATAGCAAGAATAAAGAGCAGAGGGGAAAGAGGGCATCCCTGCCGCGTCCCCCTGTGCAATTCAAAAATTTGGGTGGTGGAGCCATTTATTTTTAAACAGGCTAAGGGGTGCCGATATAGGGCTCGCACCCAATCTAAGAAGGCCCCTCCTATCCCCACCCGCTCTAGCGTCAGAAACAGAAAGGGCCAGCTCACCCTATCAAATGCTTTTTCAGCATCCACTGCTAGTAAGGCCATCTCCTCCCCTTCTCTCTTCCCATGCCATATTAAATTTAACACTCTCCTGATGTTGTCAGAGGTGTACCTCCCAGGCACAAAACCAGATTGATTAGGGTGTACGAGCTTCCCCAGAAAGGGAAGCAACCTATTAGCTAGGACTCGGTGAAAATCTTAAAATCGCTACCCAGTAGGGAGATAGGCCTATAGGATCCACACTCCAGTGGATCCTTACCCTCCTTATGGAGAATACTGACCCCCGCCAGCCGCATAGATGGCGGCAGAATACTATCTCTTTGAAAGGAATTATACATTCTCACCAAGGGTCCGACCAGCTGTCCTGCAAAAGCTTTATAAAAGCTGTTGGGGTAGCCATCCATGCCCGGGGCCTTATGGGCCCGCAGGCCTTTGATCACTGTGAGGACCTCAATTTCCCCAATAGGAAGGGAGAGACTCTCCGACTCTGCAGTGGACAAGTTCGGCAACTGGACCGTATCCAAAAAATCCTTAATCGCAACTTCCGACACTACCGTTTCCGGCGTATACAGCTCTTGATAATATTGGACAAACCTGTCTTCAACCTCCTTACCCAGCCACAACAATCTACCCTCTCTCCCCTTCACTTTCACTATTGCATTCCGAGCTGCCAGTTTCTTGACCCGCCGGGCTAACAACCTCCCGGCTTTATTGCCAAATTCAAAAAACCTCTGCTGAAGAAGATTTAATTTATGTCGGATCTCCTCCATATGTAATTCGCTCAGGTCTAGCTGAGCTTTCCTCAATTGACCCTGCACGAGAACATCCCGCGGCCTCTGCTTCAAGCGCACCTCCAACTCTCCAATCAGAACCAGCAACTCCGCTTGCTTTTTTAGCCGCACTTTCTTTCTGTGGGCACCTATAGCTATCAGCCGCCCCCTAACCACCGCCTTCAAACAATCCCAAACCGTTCCCGGTGAGCACGCACCATTATCGTTCAATAGCACATATTCCTCTATATCTTTCCCTATTTGTTCTACTACTGCCGTATCTTCCAACAGGGACTCATTCAACTTCCACCACCGCTTGGCCGGGCTTGAATCGCCTAAAGGTAAAGTGCAAAGAACAGGGGCATGGTCTGACCAGGTCCGCTCTCGAATCTCACATTTCCCCACTACAGGCAGCAGAGCTTTATCAATAAGCAGCAAATCAATTCGGGAGTACACTGCATGCACGGGGGAGAAGAAAGAATAATCCCTTTCGCCATAATTCACTTCCCGCCAAAGGTCCACCAAATCTAGGGATTCCATCAACTGCTTCAGGCGCAGGCGATGCTTCCGAGTGAGGGACGACGCCCCCCTAGAGGTGTCCACCAAAGGATTAAGAGCTACATTGAAATCACCCCCAATCAGCAGCTGCCCCTCTCCCTTGCTTACAAGAACTGCTTCTAATTCACCAAAAAAGGCAGCCTGATCCGTGTTGGGAGCATACACACTAGCCAGCGTATACCTCTGCTGCCCCCAATGCAACTTAACCACCACATAACGTCCTCTCCTATCCCGAATGACCTCCTCCACCTTCCCCAGCACCCTGCCAGACATCAAGATCCCCACTCCACCCTTTTTCTTCTCTAATTTGTTGGAAGCAAAATATTGTTGGGGGAAACGGGAGTGCCGCAAACGATCCTCATCCTTAGGAAGCAGGTGGGTCTCCTGGATAAAAACCACATCCCCCTCCAGTCGGGAACATTCTTTGAAAAGCAATTGCCTCTTATAAAAAGAGTTCAGGCCCCGAACATTAATAGTCATCAGCTTAAAGGCAGCCATAAACCCTGCCCTCCTCTCGCTGCACCGGAGCCATCCCCGTTCGCCCCCCCCCATCCCCCCCCTCCCCCCCTCCCCCCCCTGACAGTCCCTCGCCCCCACCCAATCCTCCCCCCTCCCTCCCCATCCCCACCCCCCTCCCCCACCCCCCGCCTCTCCACCCGATCTATCAGATAGATCGGAGCCAGGTCCCGTCACCCAAAGCAGCCCCCTGTTTTTTTTTTATTAAGAAATAACCCCCCCCTCGAAACAGCACCCAACGTTTATACCTTCCATCCTTATTAAACAAAACAAGCAAAAAACAAAAACAATCTTCCCTCCATTCTTCCATCAGCTGTTACAGGTCCCCATCCAATACCACATAGCATCACAGACATCTCAGAACATAATTGAAAACATAACTCCCCGTTCCTACATCCTATGCAGCACCCCCCACCCTACTCCCCCCATGCAGACCCAACAGGCTCAAACTCAATAACATAACTAAATGTGGACCATTACAACATAGTTCATGTGGCCGATTCGGCAGGCTGCAGAGCTGGCCTTGTCTTTCGTAGCCTCCGCTCTCCGCCGGACACTCTACTCCAATTCCTCTATGAGCGGTTGTGGGAGTCTCCCCTCTCGCCCGCCATCAACTCCCCCGATTCTGCTGTCGGGAGGTTGGACCAGCCCGCCTGCTTCAAACCCGAGATGGCCTCATCCACAGTATGTGCCACATATGACTTGGTGTTAATGGTGAACTGCAGGCCCACAGGGAACAGCCAGCGGTATCGGACATTTTCCTCCCGAAGCCGCTTCGTCACTTGCTGGTACTCCCGTCGCTTCTTCATAGTGATACTTGAAATGTCTGCAAACACTTCCACATCGGCCCCATGCCAGTTAAGTTTCCCCAGCTTCCTGGCGGCCTTGAACACCAGTTCTTTGGACCGGTATTCATGCAAACAACAAACGATATCTCTGGCTCTGTTATCGCGCTTGGGGCCAAGAGACCGGTGAGCCCGGTCCACTCGGAGGCACACGCCCTCTGCTTCCATATCAGCGGCCTTCAAAACAGCGCTGCAAAACTCCTCCGCCAAAGAAATATAATTTACTGCGCCATCCACCTCCGGGAGGCCGCGTATGCGGATGTTCGAACGGCGTGATCTATTCTCAAGATCTTCCAGCTTCTGCAATATTTCCCCCTGCGTATGCTCTATCTCAGCAGTGCGCTGCGCCACAGAGCCTAAATGGCCTTCATGCTCCTCCGCCCTATTTTCCAACTCCTCCAGGCGGGCGCCCAGCGTTTGCATGTCACCCTTCAGCTCCTTAAACCAGTTCTGGACCTCCAGTTTAAAGGTGGAGATTTCTGATTGTGTAGACTCAAACCAGCCTCTTAAATCTTCACGCAGGCTCAGGATTTCGCCAGCAGCGCCCTGTCCGGCCCCGCCATCCCCCACTTCCACCGCTACGGTTGTACTCGCCGATGGTTTCGGGGCCGGGGACTTCCCCCCTGTTCCACTCCTAAAGGAGAAAGATTTTAAGTCCGCTCCTGGCTTCTTACCAGCCATCAGATCCTAAAAATAAAGCTGGCCCTTCGAGCAACGCCTCACAGGGGGGGGGGGCCCACAGGGCCTGCTTCAACCAACAGGCTTTCTATTGGAACTCCTCTCCCGAGCACAAGGCCAATCAGCCCACCAAATAGAGGCGCTCGTGGAAGGTGCAGATGGGGGCCTGCCGGGTCGCCAAGCAGGAAAGGAAAGTCCGGGGGGGGGGGCGCCCCAATAAGGTGGAGGCAATACTGCCCTATTGCAGAGAGGCAAACGTTCCGCGGGGCGGATGAAAAACCCCCGCCGGGTGCAAGGTTCTATGCTGCCAGCCCAATGCCCCTAAGGACAACGTTCAAGCCGTCCCAGGCTTCTCCGCGGCCCACTCTGCCCCAAACTTGCCGCTCCGGACCAGGACCGTAAAGGTGCTTGCTTCGCCGGGATTCCCCGTTCGTCGCCGGCCTCCTGGAGAATTTTGCCGCTCTCGGCAAACAATGCAGCCCCCCGCGACTCCCGGCCTCCGCTCACCGAGCCGATCAGCTGCTCTCCGCTCACACGTGGTTGGCAGGCACGGAACGGAGGGAGACAGTCCGGGGCCCACAGCTGTCCAGCGCTCAGACACCTCTCCGCGCTGCCGCCGGCACTCCAAGTCTGCCGCCAAGCTTCACCGGAGCCACCGCTGCCCCGAACCCACTGCACTCAGCTACTTTTCAGTTTTGAGGGGGTGCTTAATTTTCACAATTTGCAGGGGGTTATGGCTGAGCTAGTCTAGAGCACCGCCATGCTGCCTGGTGACGTCACCGGAACCCGTTTATCTAATTCTATGTTAATGAGTGTATTGAGTACGGATAGAGCTAAGTTATTTATTAGTTTAAATGTGGTTAAAATAATTTTATATTTTATTCTGCAGTGAATGGGTAGCCAGTGGAGTTCAGCCAGGATCGGTGTGATATGTTCTGTTGAGTTTATATTCATTATTATCCTTGCTGCTATGTTCTGAGTTAGTTGTATCTTTTTCATATTTTGCTTTGTGATGCCATTAAGGATTATATTTGCAAAATCAAAGTGTGGGGTTATGATGGATTGAATTATAGTTATGAAGTCTTGTAAGTGAATCAATGGTCTTAATTGTCTCAATGTCTTGAGTTTGTAGTGTATGTTTTTGGTCAGATATTTTATATGTGAATCCATGTTAAGTTTATTGTCGAGTATCACACCTAGGTATTTTATTTCTTTTTTTATGTTGATCTCGTGGTTGTCTAGTGTAATGGTGCTTGGGGGTATATATGTTTGATTTTTGGTGATATATAGTACATCAGTTTTTGAAAAATTGATGTACTATATATCAAAAATCTAAGTGTGGCATTATCAAGGCCTGGACAACTGATCTAAAATCACTAATGTCGATAAGTGGTCTGAGATGTTGGATAGTTCTGAGTTTAAAGAATATAGTTTTGGCAGTCTGTTTTATGTGCTGTGTCATGCTTAGGGTTTTATCCAGAGTAACTCCTAGGTATACCTAATATGGCATTTTGCATTGGGCTGTTCTTTCCTGTGTTCATAACTCTGCACTTGTCCACATTAAATTTCATCTGCCATTTGGATGCCTAGGGGTATGTCTACTAAGCACCGGAAAGGGCACAAAGGTGCAGTTGGCAGGCATTATTAGCACCTGCTAGAAGTTAATATAGCAGGAAGCACCGATAACGCCAGCTTAACTGCTGGTAGCCTGTTACCAGGCATTAAGGTACAAAGGGGTGGAGAAGGGGCATTAACTGGGTGGATTGTGGGCTGAGATGGCATGCGATCCCTTAAGGTTACAGGCACAGCCTCCAGGAATCTTAACACCTGCTTAGAGCAGGCATCAAGGGTTCCCTTACAGGAAGAGAACTATATTTGCACGTTAAACACTGCATAGGGTGCGCATTGAGATGTATGCAGTGTGTACCTTCCAGGTTCTAGCCCTGAAATGAATGATTGTTGTAGCCCATTGGCAGTCACAGCATAGGGCCCTTTTAATAAGGGTACTATGTTGTTAGTGCCAAACTGCCAAAGGGGTTGCCATGTGAGTGATTCAGTGAGCTGGCCAATCATCTAGATGGACTAGGTAGCTACCTAGGAATCACATCCCCGATGGCAAGTGCAACTCTGCTGTGACAGCAGTGGCACACATACATGCCTCCACTGTCACAAAGGAGTCGTGCAACCACAACTGCCACCACGCAGCCATGTTTTAGCATCATGTGGGCATAGGGGTGGCACCAGCAGTGGCTTCTGCCTGGGTGCAGAAGAAACCTTTGTCCCAGCCCTGCATGTCAGGTGCAATGTTCCTGTGTCTACTGTCAGGGGCATGACATGCATGTTACTGGCAGGTAAAGCGGAGCCTATACTGTGTGTGGTGTTAGCAAGAGTGCATGCAACACCATCTACTAAACTGTCGGTAGGCAATCCTGTGTTAAGGCAGTTTATGCATGGTTAGAACTATGTGCCAACTGTGCAGATCCTACCATGCCTACACTGTGCCCCACCCTGCCCACTTGAAACCTAAACAATAGCTGTACAGTGTGTATGGAAATGTCCTGCACTGTCAGCCACCCACACTAGCTGCTAATGCATGTCCCAATGCATAATCAGCGTGCGCCAGAACACATGTACTCAGCCAAAGCCTTGTAGTCAAAAGGCCTCAATGCTTTGCGTTGGATCAATGCACATAACAATGCCAATGGCTCAAGCCCAATGCATAGCACTGAGACAGTGAATTGTCTTTGCAGGGGCAGCAGGGTCACAGGTGCAGTGGCCTCCCACCACAAGTGTTGGTTCATCATATGCAAGGTTAGTTGTCTGTAGAATGGTCATGCTTGCATCCTTTGAAGAAGGCAAGACTAGGGTAGAAGGCAGTGTATTATGTGAAATACAACCACCATCCCTGGCCATCCCCAGGACCAAGTGCTCACCCTCCACTGGCCTAATTTGTGGGATAAAAGCAAGCTGTATGAGCATCTGAGGCCTCATGTAGACCCTCTGACTGGTCCGTCATATGCCATATCAGGGCTCAGCAAGTGCCTGAGAGCTCTACCTAACTTTGTTGCTTACTTCCTCCAAGAAACATTGGCTGCAGTGGGTGGAATGGGCCACACCCAGTTTGTCAGCTGCCCCCAATCAGTTACTATCAAGGCTTGGCCAAGAGTTTATTTCACCCTAAGCAGACCTCCTACCCTCCCCCCATGATACCCCCCCTGCTGTTGCCTTGATGCTTTCCATAGCATGATAGGGAGGATTCTCCATGCTGCCACCCTCCCCCTTCCTGGCATCCATTGTCTCACCTAGGGGAGAAGGGCAGCATGGCAATTCCTCCCTTTCATGCAGTGGCAAGGCTTAAGACAGAGAGCGTGCATGCACAAGGCATGCCGCTCCTGCCCCCGCCATGTTGGGTGTTATAAGTGCCACATGTGTGCTGCTGTTTTAAGGCCATGCTTGCAGGGAGGGAGGTATTGGCCAGCATGGCCTTAAAACAGCAGCACACATGTGGCACTTATAACACCCAACCAGGGTCTGTGGACCTAGACACCCACCTAGTTTGCCTAGTGGATGGCCCGACTCTGGGCACTGTGAGCCATAAGCTGCTGTGTTACAAATGACCATGCATTTCCTAATAAGAGACAACAGTGCATGACCCTTAAACTGCAGTGTGAGAGAATGTGTGGGCAAGTACATTTGATGGTGCCTATACACAGCACACATGTGGCACCTATAACACCCAGAAACTGGGAAGTGATGTCTGCCAAAAGCTATCGCCTTCATGCTCTGAATGTGCATGCGGCATGTCCTGGCTACATCATCATCCCAAAGAGGTGGTGAGGTTGGCTGTGTCCACCAATGACCCATACATCCTGTTGTAATCAGCACTGTCACAGCACTTTGACAGGGGAGAGTTGGATCAAGATGCCCCCACATGCACACATTGACTGAATATGTGCATGTGCAGGGAAAATATGCCAGTGTGATATGAAGATTAGGCAATATGATAGCACCCTATGTCACAGGAAAAATACCCACAATACTGTCTCAGTTGCCAAATGATGACTAGGGCCTGCGGGGGAACTGCTGACCTTTTCAGGAGTATACACTTAGTTATGTGCCATCCAAGCTACATGGGAGTCTAAACTACTGAATGTGGTCTGCCAACTATGAGATTATTCCAAGACTGGCTCAGTAGCACACACCAGGAAATGGTTACATTGGTCACTCTGCTAGGTCACCCATGTGTTCATGTATCATGCCCTGCCCCTCTGGAAGGACAGATCCCATTTGTAAGACATGAATGTCAGTTGAAGCAGCAGCATATTAATGCAGTTCTACATACAGACCTGGCAAGATGTCCCTTTCCCACACCTGCCTAACATACTATGTCAGACAAGTATGTCACAGAGCCTGCAGAGAGCTACACAGACATAGGCATACCCCAGTTCATGCCCTCATGCATCCTGACAATGACCACTTATATACACATGGAGTGATGCACCCCAATTCCCACCTGGCTTCTCTGTGACTCCCAACATATGGCTACTGTGCGTGAGAAAGCTGTGTCATGGATTCAAGACCAGCCTGTGGATCAAGAATGAAATGTCCAAATGTGTTAACTCTATTTCCATGTCTGTATCTGCAGATGCAACCCTCTTCATCTTGTCCAATATGAGTCCTCACACTCTCCAGCTTTACTGAGAAGCTGCAACAACACCAACTGTAGTTCCATGCATACACACACAAAGTGGGCATTGCCAATATCCAAGCATTAAAGGAGGCCTAAGGACCAAGTTAAAATGCCATCTTATACCTCTTTTGGATAGTAGGGTCCTGTCTGTGTGTGTCCAGAGGACTGAGAGCTGCAGAAATACACTGTGTGTGCATGTGATGCCCAGGCTTTATGGATGTGCATATAACATGCCTCTCACTTGGTTTGCAGCTTGTCATGCTGTGAGGGCTTGCGTGCATCAGTGATGCTGAGAGCTAAACTATCGGTAGTTTAACTACTGGCAGGGTCTCCCAAGATGGACAGGTCTCAGCTGAGATACCAGACCAAGACAAACCACCCATCTGGGCAGCAGCAGAATGGGATAGTGTTGACGGCGGTGGATCACATTTCTGTGACAACGGCAACAACACCAAACTTAAACTGCACGGAAGAAAGGCCCGGCAGTCTACTTCTGTATCTTGCCATGAAAACCCAATGGATAGTTACAACAAAACAAATTGTGCTATGGTGCTGGAAGATGAGACCCCCAGGTCGGAAGGCACTCAACTAGCTACTGGGGAAGAGCTGAAGACTTTTCAGAGTAAAGCCAGCATTTATGATGTGGTTGGATCAAAGCCCTCGGGAAGTCTGACTGCTGATGTAGCTGCACATGAAATGAGAATCAGAAGCTGTAAAGATGTCTTACGCATTGGAACATGGAACGTACGAAGCATGAACCAAGGGAAGTTGGAGGTGGTCAAGAATGAAATGGAACGTGTACAACTTGATCTGTTGGGTGTCAGCGAACTGAAATGGACTGGCATCTGGCACGTTGCATCAGATGATCATATGGTCTACTATGCTGGAAATGAAAGACAAAGAAGAAATGGTGTTGCATTTATAATAAAGAAGAAACTTGCAAGAACTGTAATGAAATACAATGCAGTCAGCAAACGCTTAATCTATATTCGTCTACGAGGAATGCCTATCAACACAATTATAATTCAAGTATATGCCCCAACAACAGCTGCAGAAGAGAATGAAATTGAAGAGTTCTATGAACAAGTACAAGCTGAAATTGACAGAACATGCAAACAGGATATCCTGATAGTCATGGGTGACTGGAATGCAAAAGTTGGAAACAAAGAAGAAGGCAAAGTAGTTGGAAAATATGGACTTGGCAACAGAAATGAAGCTGGAGAAAGACTCATAGAATTCTGCAAGACCAACGATCTATTCATCTCAAACACCTTCTTCCAGCAACACAAGCGGTGACTGTACACATGGACTTCACCCAATGGATTGAATAAAAATCAAATTGACTACATCTGTGGAAGTCAGCGATGGAAAAGCTCTGTAACAACAACAAAGACAAAACCTGGAGCTGACTGTGGTACAGATCATCAACTACTAGTATGCAAACTCAAGCTAAAGTTGAAAAAGAGCAAACCACTCATGAATACATCAAAATATGACCTTGAGAATATACCACTGGAATTTAAAGACTGCCTGCAAAATCGATTTGCTGCTTTAGATACAAATGACAGAGCTCCGGAAGAGTTATGGAATGACATCAAGAAGGTTGTGTTGGAAGAAAGTGAGAAGTCTCTACAAAAGGTGAAAAAGAAAAAATGGCCAAAATGGATGACGGAAGCAACTCTGAAAATTGCCCAGAAACGCAGAGAAGCTAAAGCCAGAGGAGAAAGAAATACAATCACAGATCTCAACAGAGATTTCCAACGTGCAGCAAGACAGGACAAGGAAAAGTACTACAATGACACTTGCAAGGAAATAGAAGCAGAAACTATTAGAGGAAGAACAAGATCGGCTTTCCTAAAGCTACGAGAGTTAAAGAAAAAGTTCCAAGCTCGAATTGGAATGTTACAAGATGCTCAAGGTTCTATGTTGAATGATGCTGAGAAGATCAAGAAAAGGTGGAAGGAATATACAGAGTTTTTATATGATAAAGATTAAGTGGACCAGCAGCCGTTTCAACCTGTACCTTATGATCGGGAACCATTGGTGATGAAAGAAGAAGTTGAAGCAGCATTGAAAGCCTTATTAAAGAACAAAGCACAAGGCATTGATAGCATTCCCATAGAAGTATTGCAGCAATTTGATGCAGCTGTTACTGTACTTAGAAGGCTCTGCCAAGAAATATGGAAGACAACATTATTGTCAACTGACTGGAAAAGATCTGTGTTTATACCAATACTAAAGAAAGGTGATCCAACTGACTGTGGAAATTATCGCACAATCGCTCTGATCCCACATGCCAGAAAGATTCTACTGAAGATTATTCAAAAGAGATTACAACCATTCCTGGAACAAGAACAACCTGAAGTGCAAGCAGGGTTCAGGAAAGGGCGAGGAACGAGAGACATCATTGCGGATATGAGATGGATTCTTGAAAAGACTAAAGAATACCAAAATGATATCTATTTGTGCTTTATCGACTATAGCAAGGCTTTTGACTGTGTAAACCATGAGAAACTCTGGGCCACATTAAGAAGCATGGGTATACCAGAACACCTGATCGTTCTCTTGCGCAATCTGTACATTGATCAAGAAGCAACAGTTCGAACAGAACAAAGAGAAACAGAATGGTTTAAAATAAGCAAAGGTGTAAGACAAGGCTGCATACTTTCCCCCTACCTGTTTAATTTATATGCAGAACAAATCATCAGAGAAGCAGGATTGTATGAAGACAACAGAGGTGTGAAGATTGGTGGAAGACTCATCAACAACCTTCGCTATGCTGATGATACCACATTACTGGCTGAAAGTGAAGATGATCTGAAACATTTGCTTCTCACAATCAAAGAACATAGGGGTATGTTTACTAAACTGCATTCGTGTGATTCGCGTTAGGATCCGCGGTACAGGCAGAAATCCCAAATAAGGACATGGGCGGTACATCGTTACCGATAATGCGCGTTACAAGGCGCCATAAATTAACGAGCATTATATGGCACGTTACCGCGCGTTAATCTTAAGAAGGCGCACAGACCTGAAATACAGAAACAGAGCTGTAGCACAATGGTTACTACACTGACTAATGGCACAAGGTCATGGGTTCGATTCCCCAGTGTGCCCAATGCATAAAGCTGGCTGAGGCATCACCCTTTACATTTAAGTAGTGATTGTTGAGGCATTTTACGTTTAGGTGCAATAGTGCTGCCAGCAAACACACCCTCACTGTGGCGTAACCTAAGGTGCCGCATAATGCACGCCATAGGGTACATTATAAAGTGCACTGTCTGCCAAAGCACCCCATAATGTCCCCTATAGAACACCTTATAAGGCACCTTATAGGGCGCCCTATAAGGTGCCTTATGGGGCACCTTATGAGGCACCGTAAGGTTACAGTACTCTGAGGGTGGTTTTGCTGGCAGCACTAATGTACATCAAAAATAGACAATGCCTCAGACAGCCCTATCAAATAACCACACCATGGGTATGAACCCATGACCTCTGGCCGCACAGGCAGTGAAGAAACCAGTGGGCTACAGCTCTATAGCTGCTAACAAACCCCTGGCTGGCTGCAGAAAGACTGCACGCCACCACACAAACTGTCTGCTGTGGCTACCAGGATACGGTTAACCCACCCATATCCATGATGCACTGCACATGCAAATCAGCAGTCCACAGATGGGCACAGGATGGGGTATGCACCCCCACAGCACCTCGGCCTGGTAGGGGGAACTGACCGTGTGTGGTACTGGCACAGAGTAGCCACAGACCGTCACATTGTGCGTGTACTGTGCTCCCCCTGATGGTGAGCTGGAGCGCCCAGCACCAGGTCCAGAGCACCTTTCGTGGCTGAAATACGCCATGATGCAGGTCCCCATCAGTGTGTGATAGGTAGTTTCGGCAGACACACCTAGGATACATCTGTGTCCCTCTGTATTTCTCAGTCATGCCTAGCCCTTATGGGCTATGATGCACCCAGAATAGTGCATATTTTGTGTTGGTGCCATGGTGACGTCATGTGGGTGAAGGGGGGGGGGTGTTTGGACCCATAGGCAGATTATGAACCACCACACAACCCACCCTCTGGGGCTCAGGGTGGGAAACAGGATCCCCACCAATAGATCCACATGCCACCCCCCTGCAATGGTAGCAGTAGAGGGGACCATCCACCCCAATCCTGCTGGGGAACAGGCACCCTACAGGGCAGGCAATGCAGATCTGTACCCATCCATAATGCAATGGCAAACAGACAGTAGGCCTGGAAATGGCCAGCTGCCCCCCACCACTATCTGACATTCTGCAGCAGCAAGCCTCCAGCCGCTGCACCCTGCAAGGTGTTCCAGCCAGACACATACTAGTTGCAGGCAGTCTACTAGCTAGTCCAGAGTGCATGTTCCTGGAGGAGATGTGTGTGCCCAGAACTGGGATGTCAGCATACACACCAAGCAGATAAGTTAGTGAGTGGGCCCCAAAAGAGAACCCATGAATATCACATACAAAAAATACTATGTAGCACTATGGGAGAACCTAGCCATGCCTGGTCACTGCTCAGTCAGGGTGAGAGTGACCTCCCAGCAGGACATGCTGTGGCCACCCTGTCCGTGCAGGTGGTGGCCGGCCACTACAATATCCGAGCCATTGCCCTATGCTATGTACAGATGGATCCAGGCAAGGCCATCCTATCCTGGCTATTCCCACAGTACCTTGCTCCTCATTATGCACATTGGCAGGCCAATACTGGCAACAGTGCAAGCAGTGTGGGCTGTGGAGGGTGTTTGCAGCCACCACACACTGGATAGACAGATACACACTCCCCACACCTATGCCAGCATTGTGCAACTATAGAGGTGTTTGGCAGCCCTGGCCACCACACCAGTCCTGCGCAGAGTGCAGGAATGGCTATGGTAAGCTATACTGTTGGGGGTCACTCCCCAGGGTGGTAAACACTGTCGGACACCAGACCTGAAGCACATTCCACAGACATCAGAAAGGTTGCTATGATGCAGCTCAATCAGCAAATTGTGCTTAACTTAGGAATTGCTATCTGCCAGTAATCCTAGCAACCTTTTGATAGATGTGTACCATATTCCCAGGTTTAGGGTAGAATTGCTAAGGTATGCAAGTGCTAGTATTGGGAGATGCACACAGGGCCCAATGTCCTGCCTCTCCAGGAGGCTTTGGATAATGGGGCCTGTGGGTGCGGGTGTGTCTGCCCCTGTTGGATGCTGCTTTACGGCAGAGGTTCCCAACTCCAGTCCTGATGTGCCAAACACTGTTCGGTTTTTCATGCTGTCCTCCATGAATATGCATGAGATACATCTGCATACCATGGGGGTGGTGCATAGAAATGCAGCACAGGCATCTTTATTAGAGGAAGCATGGAAGCTGAATGGTGTTTGGCCCTCCAGGACTGCATTTGGGAGACTCTGCTCTAGGTAATGCGCATGTTTATGGTGTCTGTGCTCTGTAGGGTAATATGTAGGTGTTTTGGGCATGTTTACTTCATCTGCAATAAAGGTTCTATCTGTATTAGCACGTTTTAGTAGTGGGTAAAATAAGGGGACTGGGTTTATTTATTTATTTATTAATTAACATTTTTTATATACCGCACTATTCGTTATCAGCGCGGTTTACATGGAACAAAGAACCTCAGCCAAGATACAAATATCTGGTTATTACAGTTAACAGGAAAATCAACTTGGATAACAGGATAACAGTTAACAGGAAAATCAATTTGGATAACAGGATAACAGGAGTAACTATATACAAAACAACTATTTACATCAAAGTGTCAGGGTATGAAAATTGTTGGCAGGAACCACAGCTGGGACTTGAACCTGTGACCTTCTGCTTCTGAATACACTGGTATTGTGCACTTTACCACCATGCTCTCACAGAGTCAGCACATTCCCTGGTTATATCATGACTGTTCGTCAGACAGGGCCTGTCTGTTGCAGTGCATGGCACCCACCTACACAGGGCTAGGCCACGGTCTGCTCTGGGCAGCTGCCACTGCCCCATCCACCACCAGTGACCCGCTGCCACCATGCTGACAGTCCCTTCTGCTGGTGGTGCTGGTGGAGCGCAGTGTCAGGCCATCCAGTGTGTGGGTAGGCAGCTGTCTATGGTGTGGGTTCTGGGGTAGGGGTGCCTGCATAGGTGTCCACTCTACCCCCCAGCACCGCCTGCCAGTGTTCCGTGCCCTTGGGGGTAGCTGCTGGGTACTATCCCCTGTGTCACTCTGGAAAGCACAGTCATGCCTATGTTGGGTCTTTAGCAGTTGCTGTCTGGCTGCTCTGCTGTTTCAGCATTCGTATGGGCCAGCTAGGCATCACCCTAGTCCGCACTGTGGCCCAGCTGCACCACAGCATGTGCCGTCTGCGGCCCTCTGTATCCCCTTTTCCGGCATCTGTCCAGTTGCCATTCCGACATGTCCGCCCTGCTGTTGCCGCACATGTGCCCTGTGTCTACTCAAAATATTTTTATACACATTTTCTTGTATCTGTGGTTTTATTTATTTATCAGTCACATTGAATACTTATTGTGTTTTTATTGTTATATTTATGGTTATACATTTTAATTGTAACCAACATGCCCGGTTAATTTAATTTTGTTTGATTCATTATGGTTTTGATGTGTTTTGTTTTATATTTATATTAAAGTATCCACCCCCCGAAGAAGGCATCCGCCGCAACGCGTTGGGGATTCAATAAAGTACCTGTGCTCATCCTCTACTCTTGCTCTTTGTGTATTGCTGGTTGTTTTTTGCAAGAGTTTCTTGCTCCTTTTGTGCTCGCTGCACATGTGCATGCCATAGTACACCTGTCTGATGGAAAGGAAAACCCTGCACAGCGCAATATCACTGTGGCTCATTCACCTTGTATGTGGACGGCGCATAGACCCTTCCACGATTTATATCTTTTCTATGGAGCTTTCTCGGGGGGGGGGGGATTGATGTTTCCCATTAATACCACTATTGGCCAGCTTGGTTATGGTTTTTTTTCTAGTTTGTTGAGGTCATTTTCAATGTTTCAATGTTTATGTGCCCTTTTGTTCTGTTCACATGTATCACACTTATCACTTTTTTTAGGTTTCCCTGCCTATGCTGTACATTGCTGACACCGAAATGGTTTCTCTCCCCTGAAATGTGCATTTAACGGCAGGTTTTCAATCGCGTTAGGATTCAGCTCTTCAGATCAGCATGTTAGTGTGAAAGGAGCCTCTCTCCACCCACACTCCGCCCATTGACCCCTTCTCTCCGCCCTCTCTTCACCTTCTGCAGTGTTTTACCGCACCGCGGAACTTTACGATCGTTAACTTACGTTAACGCACGTTATGAGACGTTAACGATCGTTAACGCATCATAACGCGCATTAACGTAAGTTAAAAATCGTTAACTTTACATAACGTGCGTTATGTACCATTACCGCAGTTTAGTAAACATCCCCCATAGCCTCAAAATGGGCCTGCACCTTAATGTAAAGAAGACAAAGATCATGACAACTGGCATAATCAACAGGTTCATCGTTGAAGGAGAAGAAATTGAAATTGTGAACAACTTTAACCTACTTGGATCAACTATCAATAAAGAAGCAACAAGCACTCAAGAAATCAGACGACGCATTGCTCTTGGCAGAATGGCTATGAAAGACATAGATAAGATTCTCAAGAGCAGAGATGTCTCTCTCCATACAAAGATTCGATTTGTTCAAGCCATGGTATTTTCAATAACATCATATGGATGTGAAAGCTGGACAGTGAAAAAGACAGACAGGAAGAAAATTGATGCCTTTGGTGGCGAATACTGTGTATACCATGGACTGCCCGAAGAACAAACCAGTCGGTACTAGAGGAGATCAAACCTAAGCTTTATTTAGAAGCTCAGATGACAAGACTTCAACTTTCATACTTTGGACACATCATGAGAAGAGAGAGATCATTAGAGAAAGACATCATGCTTGGCAAGATAGAAGGTCAATGCAAAAGAGGAAGGCCAGCAATGAGATGGAGCAATACAATAACAGCAGCTACGGGTACCAGTCTGTCAACAATGAGTCGCCTGACTAAAGACCGAACACAATTTAGGATAGCTATCCAGAGGGTCGCCATGAGTCGACTCCGACTCAACGGCACTTAATAACATATAACATGCTGCATGGTCAGCTATTCTGCAACTCCACATACTGTGTGAGACACTATTTATGGACAGAAGGTTAGTTTTCAGTAGGTAGTTACAACCTGTGGGAGTCACTGGCTGACTACCTGCCCCTGTACACATGTTGTTCCCAAAGCTGTGAACCTCAAATGCATTCCCAGTTGCACCATCTTCAAGCTCCACCCCCACAGTATGCCCCTCCACTTACCTCTGAGCATAACACTGCTGTACAGCTCCCATATCACCTGCTGGTTTGACTGGAGTGAGCTAGGAGGACATGGTATCACCTGGGAGAGCTCCATCACATGTGTGTGTACAGCAATCCTCACCTGTGATTGAGTCTCCAGGCCTCAGGATACACCTGTCTGCACAGGTAAGAGGCCTAATTAATGGCAACTGCCATGGCAACACTGTCAGTCCTCTTTGTGTAGTTGCAACCTATTCGGAGCTAGGCTTGCATGGAGGACTGGCCTCTGTGAACGTCCAACTGAATCACTTAGTTGGTGAGACTGGAAAGATTCTGCATTGTAGCTGCATGCACCTTGCTCTTGTCCTAAACTTCAGTCACAGAGTAAAATCTGTGGGTTTCTTAGCTCCATGCACAGTATGCACATACAGGCATGTCCATCTCAGGCACATCTGCACACAATAGACACTATCTCAACATTGTCTACTGATCATTGATGACAGAATTTGGCAGTAGATTACGTATTACTCCAAAACTAAAATCTGCTTAATATTTACAGAGATGACAAGCATTTGTTTGCCTGATTGTGACAGTGAGTCACTGACCTCTGAATGATGCATGCACAATTCCAGTAAGAGGAATTAGCTACATGATGTCATGTTGGTCTCTGCATTGCCTGCCACCATGTGAGAAGGTAGTGCCTGGAGGTGAATGCTGGGTTGGGGATGGGAGGAAGAGTGCCATACATGTTTGAATGTGCCCCTAGTAGATGCCATTGCCAGGCAGAGGCTATGTTAAGATGCACAGAAGCATGTTTCACATCAGAGGCCCTGTCTGACAGCCTCACCCACTTTTCACGGTCACTGAGTGTGACAGCCACAAGGACGTTGTTAGAGTACAAAGAGGCTGGGGATGACAGCGTATGTGTGTAGCCGGCAACTGTGCTAACATCTAACCCCATGTCCAACCTGCCACGTGCTCATAGAGGCGGGCTGTGTCCAATATGTGGGAGAGCGCATGTGCTTCACTGGCCATTTTCGCAGTGTCCTTGGCCTGGGACATGACATATTATGGGTGTACTAGCATGGCACTATGTGCAATGCTCACTGCCAAAAACTGTGTAGGGGGACACAGCTTCTGGTATGTGACAGATGTAGGCCACTGTGGGTCAACATGCACTCGCAGCCTGTCTCTGGGCCAGTTTCAGTGCTGTTTGCAGGGGCGGCCCAAGGGGGGTGCGGGGCCATGTGCGGAGACTCGGTGCGGGGCCTCATTTGCATAAGTGGCCTTATTTGCATAAATATTTGCATAATGTTACCATACACTAACTTTTAGTAAACATGTCTCTTAATGAGGGTATGGATAAAGAAAGACTAAAAGATTTCTACATTACTATAATCCAGTGCCAACCGCCAGGCACATTAGGAACTACTACAAACGCTGCCCATTTAGAACCCATAGCAAACCCGCCATATCCTGACAGCATTATCAGGACTCACAAAGCACCATACCCTACCTATCAAAAGGCAACACTGCAAATATTAAACCAATACATTTCAGAGAATACTGGGGAAAGAGAACAAGTGGCAATGTCAAATAGGAATTACATAAACAGAATACCTCAGCTCAGTTACACATGCAGAACATAGACCATCATCAAACAAGGAATCACAATTTAGAAATAGGAAGGTAATAAACTGGGAACCCCAAAAGCCAAACTTGGAATGTACAACAACACTGTAGAAATAAAACTATAAATTAATTTCCTCTTGTACCAAACAAAGCGCAGACGTTAATGATGCACATTTCCCAGAGCTTTCATATTCCAGTTAATAAATTCAAAATAAAGAGATATCTTTCTACCTTTTGTGCATTTTTTTTCAGTTGCAATTGCTCCAGCCACTTTCTTCTGGTTTCTTCATGTTTTCTGCTAACTCTCCATCGTCTGCTGTCCATTTGTTCTTTCTTCTCTCTTCTAGTTTTTTTTCCATTCTCTCTCTCTACATCTGCTTTAACATACTAATCTTTCTCCTTTTGCTCTTTCCTCACTCCTATTTCATCCACACAAATTTTACCCCTCCATCCTCAATCCCCACTTACTCTCCCAATAACCGGCCAATTGTAGATTTTTCATCCCTCCCACACAAAATATTTTTCCCCTCTCCATTTTACTCTCCCATCCCCATCCCATTCTAATCCTCCCCCAACATCAGCTCCCTTCTAGTTCCAGTCTCACCCAGCATCCATTCCCTTCTAGTCCCTGCATCAGCCCATTTCCAGTCCTACCCCCCATCAACCCATTTCCGGTCCTAGCTCCCCCATCCATTTTCAGTCTGAGTCCCTTCATCAGCTCATTTCCAATCCTAGCCCCCCATCAGCCCATTTCTAGTCATTTCCTAGCCCCACCATCAGCCCATGTCAAATCCTAGCTCCCCTCTACTCAGCCCAATTCCAGTCCAAGCCCCCCCATGAGCCTACTTCCAGTTCTAGCCCCTCCATGAGTCCATTTCAATTCAAGCCCCCACCACAGCCCATTTCCAATCTTAGCTCCCCCCAACAGCCCATTTCCAGTACCAGTCCTAGCCCCCCATCAACCCACTTCCAGTCATAACCCCCCATCACCCCATTTTCAGTTTAAGCCCCCCCTATAACCCATTACCAGTCCTAACCCTCCATCAGCCCACTTCCAGTCTTAACCCCATCAGCCCATTTCCAGTCAGCCCCCCATAGCCCACTGCCAGTCCTAACCCCCCCCCCCATCAGCCCACAGCCCATTACCAGTCCTAACCACATCAGCCCACCTCAAGTCCTAACCCCTCCCCATCAGCCCATGTCCTGTCCTAGCCCCCCCCCATAGCCCATTATCAGTCCTAATCCCCCATAGCCCATTACCAGTCCTAACCCCCCATCACCCCATTTCCAGTCAGCCCCCATCAGCCCACAGCCCATTACCAGTCTTACCCCCCCCAGCCATTACCAGCCCTAACCCCCAATCACCCCATTTCCAGACAGCCCCCATCAGCCCACAGCCCATTACCAGTCTTAACCCACCCCATAGCCCATTACCAGTCCTAACCCCCCCAACAGCTCACAGCCCATTACCAGTCCTAACCCCTCCCCATCAGCCCATTTCCTGTCCTAGCCCCCCCCCAGCCCATTACCAGTCCTAACCCCCCCATAGCCCATAACCAGTCCTAACCCCATCACCCCATTTCCAGACAGCCCCCAGCAGCCCACAGCCCATTACCAGTCTTAACTCTCCCCCAGCCCATTACCAGTCCTAACCCCCCATAGCCCATTACCAGTCCTAACCCCCATCACCCCATTTCCAGACAGCCCCCATCAGCCCACAGCCCATTACCAGTCTTACCCCCCCCAGCCATTACCAGCCCTAACCCCCAATCACCCCATTTCCAGACAGCCCCCATCAGCCCACAGCCCATTACCAGTCTTAACCCCCCCAACAGCTCACAGCCCATTACCAGTCCTAACCCCTCCCCATCAGCCCATTTCCTGTCCTAGCCCCCCCGTAGACCATGATCAGTCTTAACCCCCCCCAGAGCCCATTACCAGTCCTAACCCCCCCAACCGCTCACAGCCCATTACCAGTCCTAACCCCTCCCCATCAGCCCATTTCCTGTCCTAGCCCCCCCATGGCCCATTATCAGTCTTAACCCCCCCATAGCCCATAACCAGTCCTAACTCCCCATCACCCCATTTCCAGACAGCCCCCATCAGCCCACAGCCCATTACCAGTCTTAACTCTCCCCCAGCCCATTACCTGTCCTAACCCCCCATCTCCCGATTTCCAGACAGCCCCCATCAGCCCACAGCCCATTACCAGTCTTAACCCCCCCTAGCCCATTACCAGTCCTAACCCCCCCATCACCCCATTTCCAGACAGCCCCCATCAGCCCACAGCCCATTACCAGTCTTAAACCCCCCCATAGCCCATTACCAGTCCTAACCCCCCAACAGCTCACAGCCCATTACCAGTCCTAGCCCCCCAGCCCATTACCAGTCTTAACCCCCCTATAACCCATAACCAGTCCTAACCCCCCATCACCCCATTTCCAGACAGCCCCCATCAGCCCACAGCCCATTACCAGTCTTAACTCTCCCCCAGCCCATTACCAGTCTTAACCCTCCATCACCCCATTTCCAGACAGCCCCCATCAGCCCACAGCCCATTACCAGTCTTAACCCCCCCTAGCCCATTACCAGTCCTAACCCCCTATCACCCCATTTCCAGACAGCCCCCATCAGCCCACAGCCCATTACCAGTCTTAACCCCCCCATAGCCCATTACCAGTCCTAACCCCCCCAACAGCTCACAGCCCATTACCAGTCCAAGCCCCCCAGCCCATTATCTGTCCTAGCCCCCCCCAGCCCATTACCAGTCCTAACCCCCCCAGCCCATTACCAGTCTTAACCCTCCATCACCCCATTTACAGACAGCCCCCATCAGCCCACAGCCCATTACCAGTCTTAACCCCCCCAGCCCATTACCAGTCTTAACAGCCCCCCAGCCCAGCCCAGCCCATTACCAGTCTTAACACCCCCCCAACCCAGCCCAGCCCAGCCCAGCACCAGTCTTAACACCCCCCCCAGCCCAGCCCAGCCCAGCCCCAGTCTTAACACCCCCCAGCCCAGCCCAGCACCAGTATTAACACCCCCCAGCCCAGCACCAGTCTTAACACCCCCCAGCCCAGCCCACCCCCAGTCTTAACACCCTCCCAGCCCAGCCCAGCACCAGTCTTAACACCCCCCCCAATATCGGCTTATGGCAAATTTAAAATTTTTAAAAAAACCTGGCTCTGGCTGCTGCCGCTGCCGCCGCGGAGCGGCAGAATTGAGTGTCCCGCGGGGCCTCCTCTCCTCGCTGAGCCTCTCTGCAAGGGCTTTCAGATTCGCGAAGGGAGAGTGTCTCCCTCGCGTCTCTGTTAAGCCCGCAGGGGCTAATGGGAAATTTCCCATCAGCCCCTCGCGTCTAAAGGGGCAGATAGGAAATTTCCCATTAGCCCCTGCGGGATTAACAGAGACGCGAGGGAGATACTCTCCCTTCGCGAATCTGAAAGCCCTTGCAGAGAGGCTCAGCAAGGAGAGGGGGCCCTGCGGGACACTCCATTTTGCTGCGGAGGCCGCGGCAGCAGCCAGAGCCAGCTTTTTTAAAAAAATATATAATTTAAAAAAAAAAGCAGAATGTTCTTTGCGCGGGGCCCCCTGAAACGCGGGGCCCTGTGCAAAGAACATTCTTGCTCAATGGACGGGCCGGCCCTGGCTATTTGCATTGTATTAGCTGTCCCCGAGTTCAAAATAAAAGGTTCATGAAGAACAGAGAATTCTGGGCATTGTCTAAAACAGAGCAGTTTGCACAGGATGTACATGAGTCAGAGGTTAGGTAAATGGCAGAGCCATCTTAAAATGGGTCTGACACAACCATGGCCTGACTGCACACATCTGTTCATGTTAAGAGGCCAATCTCGCTTTGATTGAACTGTGATCACATCATGGCTATGTATCCACATAGCCATATCTAGTATTAAGCTGCATTTATTTATTTGTTATTTATTTATTTGAATTTATTTAGCTGTGCCTTTATACTGTTTTTCACTGCTGCATTGTTTGTTTATGATAGTTTAGACACTATCCAGACTGCTTGATGTCCATGCTGTTTGTACAAAGCCAGTATCTTGCAAAAATGAACACCAGAAAAGCTAAGTTTAAAACAGTAAATGTTACTCTCCAAAAGAAAAACCTTATTCCAAAAGACGTTTATATTGAATGGAAGAATAAGGGACCTCAACTGAGAGAGCCCCGCCAATGTTAGATATAATAAGGCAAAGGGATCTCTCCCCACCAAATATCATTCATCGGTCCAACCATGTCAGCACTATTTATTTAAAATTTTAATGCATGTAAAAACTTAAAAGTTATGGAATCCCAAACAAATGTGTGATAACTATACCACTGCGAGACTAACACTCAATTTGAGTTTTGCCATTAATAGTGAATTGGCTGCAGCAACACCAGTGGACCAGAGAGTAGCCACCAGGGAAAATCTGTTCCACTAATGTACACTGTTATTTAAAGGAAGCCTGCAGTAATCAGATGCAATGACATTACTAAGAAAGAGATATCAAAGGACAGAAAACCATTCCATGTCCCTCTTCATGGTGGCTATGTGTACATACAGTGGGTGGTGACTAACAAACCTGACATAGATGGTATGTGAGTGGCTAACTGGGATGGAACTTGCTGGTGACTATGGTTTTTGCATGCTATGCTGGTTGGCATTAGCACCCCCTTTCTGCCAAGGCACCACTCACTGCATTTAGCTTCCTTATCAACAGCTGCCTAAGGCCTAGAGCATGACACAAAATATTACAGGAAATTCCTTGCCCAATGGGTGAAAGACACAAGGGCCATGCCACTACAACATGCTGAACTTGTACAGAATACAAAATTGCTAGCATAACATACAGTACACAACACCTACAGAAGTCTAGCAATGGAACGGATCTGCTCTAGAACCTTCTTTGCGGTGCTTGGTCTACGAACCAGCTGATGTGTACCCTTTCTCACATTCAGGGTGGCTGGTGAAAAAAGACCCTTGTACATGTGGCGGCTGTTATGTTCATGATACACACAATGTGTCTGTACATTCCAGAGCTGATGTGATGGATTGCTGCATTCTCCATAGAGGCAAAAGTAGTATATAGGTGTTCAGATTGTGAGGTGCTTCCTGAGAAATAAAAGGGCTAACTGATACTGGCACACATAGCCCACATTACAGCCATAGTAGTGACCCTGATCACTAGAGCATTTCCCAGTACCTGCATATTGTCGCGCCCCCTGGTGGCCAGGCTGTCCCTAGGGGCTGGAGACGCGAACTTTAATATGTTTTCCCTTGATGATTGGCTATAATTTTGTAGTTGTGTGGTTGAAATGACTCAGCCGAGAAGGATTATAGGCTCGCATGATTTTTATTTTTTTCCTCCAGCCAACTGAACTGCTTATTTATAGTTCAAAATATCAAAACATAAGTTGCAGGTGTTTTTCCCAGAGTAACCAACAAAGTAAAGTGCTTCTACATTCAGCTTGCCAATCAAATCAACAGAAAGTATTTCTTCATACAAGAACAGCAGTGAAACTCTTGTACAGACAAAAAACAGCTTCCAACGTGGCTTTTTAAAACAGGAACAGTTTGCAACTCTCCAGTAATGCACAAACTTCTAATGCAGACTGTTTCCTTCTTCTCACAATCATTGGGTTTCTCTATCTGCTGTATTGCAAACTTTATACTTATTAGCCAACAGTCCTTTAAACACACAGTCAAAGCTTAGAATCCCAGAAACATCATTTGCATATTCTGCTCAGCCGTGCTCTTTCTGAAAGCAGCTGCCAGGTTTTTAGAGTCTCTAGAAACCTTCTAGCTTTCACTTATTTTGTATAAACTAGAGAGCGATCCATTTCCAGGTCTGAGCTCACGTCCTTTATCATAGGGGCTTCTAATTCCATGCTTTCCACATCTGACTCTATTTGAGAAGCATTGGATTCAATCTCAGAATTATCCTGCTTTAACCTCTCTAGGATTTGTAACACTCTGCTTAATGCAGACTCTTCTCTCTTCTGAGGAGTGCTATTACATTTAGGAGGTTTCTTAACTTTCAGGAGATTCGTATCAGATTTAAAACTGCTCACCTTACTTTGTGGAAGTAAACTTCTGGCAGGCTTTACTGCTGAAGGCTCGGTTTCAATATAAATTTCAGGAGAATAGTTTCTGCTACTCACATGGCTTGCAATTTCCCCTGGGTAAGCTTTCCTTCTAAACTGAGTTCTCCTGTCTCTCTTACAGGTCACGGGGCTAACTTCAATACCTCTGGCTGGCCTTGCCTTCCTCCAAGAGGTTTCTGGTGAAGTTCCCCTCACTCTCCGTGTTCCTTCCTTGGTTAGTTCTCTGAAACTCCTCGGGCCTCCTCCCCTTCTGGGAGCTTCTGGTCCATTCCAACTGGCACCAGAATCAGAACCAGGACTCCTCCTTGTCCTTCCTCTCTCAATAGAAGTTTCACCTTCTCTGGAAGTCAGTCTTCCAAGGCACCTCCTCTCTGTGCACTTCCTTCCAATGCACTTCCTCCCCAGGCACTCTTTCCCTAGGCTCTCCTTTCCTAGGCTCCTCCTTTCTCCAAGTTCCTGCCGTTTATATCTGTGATTTCCCTTTCTGCCTCCTAGCTCCTCCCCCAGCTGTCCCTCGTGAACAGGGCTGGTAACTATGGAGCTAGGGCGTGTCTCTTTACTACAAACTTTCTGCAGGGAGTTTTTTTCTGAACCAGGAGTTTTAACCCCTAAACTCCTTGATTTGGTTCCTTTCTCTGGGGAAAATGACTGATTTTCCCCTCTTTTTGTATTCTCTCTCTCAGCTGCGCCATCACAGATCCCCCCCCCCCCTTAAGATATTCCGGGCTGGCAGACAACTGTCGGCACAGCACGGAATCCTCAAAAGGGGGTCTTGATCTGACTGACCGTTATTCGGATCGGGTTTGATTTCAGCTAATCGGGCTAACACCACCCGGTCATGCCATGGGCGCAATAAATTTATATGGAAAGTCTGCTGTCTTCCTTTCTTGGTCTCTACTACATAGGAGACTGGTCCCACCCGTTTGACAACCCTAAAAGGACCCTTCCATTTGGTCTCAAACTTTGGGCTGGACCCCTCTATCATTACGACCACTTTTTCCCCGATTTCCAATTGACGGGGTCGGGCCCTCAGGTCATAACATTTTTTCTGTAGATTCTGACTGGTGGTCATATTCGCTTCTGCCAGCTGAGTGGTACGCTGTAAGCGTCCTCTCAAATCCCTTAAAATGTTTGGGACTTCTACTTCTTCAAGGGCTGGCTCCACCCATTGTTCCCGCAGTATGTCCAGCACCCCCCTAGGAGGTCTCCCATACATCAACTCATAGAGGGAAACCCCTGTAGAAGACTGCTTGCATTCGTGGCACGTGTACAATATGAACGGGAGCATTATGTCCCAGTCTGATATATCACGCCCTAGGCTCCTCCTCAACATTCTTTTTATTGTTTGATTTAGCCTCTCGACTAATCCATTGGATTGAGGGTGGTAGGCAGCTGTTTGCACATGGCAAATGCCAAAGGCATCCCATACCTGCGCAAGATATTTAGAGAGGAAATTACTGCCTCTATCTGTCAATATCTCTCAAGGAAAGCCAATTTCACAAAATAGCCTCACTATTTCCCCTGCAATGGTTCTAGCGGATGTATTTCGTAAGGGGATTGCCCACGGGAAACGGGTAGCTTGATCAATTATGACCAGGATGTACTGAAATCCCCGGGGCGTCCTCTTCAAAGGGCCTATGATATCCATAGCCAACTTATACACAGGTTTGGATATAAGAGGTACCGAAACCAACGGCACTTTCTGTGGATGGGACGAGGTAACCCTTTGACATTGCGGACAGGACTCACAGAACCTTGAAGTTTCCCTAAAAACTCCCGGCCAATAGAAACGAGTTAAAATTTGGTCTAGTGTACTGTGGACGCCTTTATGCCCCCCTACCGGGTGGTCTTGGGCTAGTTTCAAAACCAAATTCTTAAAGGTGGTTGGGACCACTAACTGTTTCCGAGACTGTCCTAATTGGGGGTCTATGCTCTCCCGATATAATAGGCCTTCATCTAGAAAGAACCGGGGTAGGGTTCTCGTCTCTATATTAGCGTAGGTAAAAGCTCTTGATAGGGCTGGGTCAGCTCGTTGTTCTTCGGGAAACGTAGGAAACTTATCTACTAAATCTGCAGGTGACCAAGGCAATTCCTGCCCTGCTAACAGTTCTGCTCTATTCTGCTTCCTGACCTGCTTACCCCTTTTCTTATCAGCGGTCCCCTTTTTAGGTCTGCTAGGAGGGGCTGTGATTAACTCCTCATGAGATGGCAAGTCATGTAGGGGTTCTTCCTCTGGGTCCGGGATGTCTATTTCTGGGTTGGCATTGGCCCTGGTGGACACCAGACCTGTCCTCGGCTGAATGCTCTTCACTAGGCCTCACCTGAATTGGGGCCAGTCTTTCCCAAATACTAAGGGGTGAGGGAGCTTAGGGACTATAGCGACCACCATCTCTCGCTCTAAGCTTAAGCCCTTCACTTTCACCTTAGTCAAAGGGTATGCTGATGTGGCACCAGGCACGCATCTTATCTTAATAGAATGCTCACCTTCGGTTGGGGCCTGACCACTACATGCTGGTATATCAGTCCACAACTTAGCTGATATCATGGACTGCTCCGCACCTGAGTCTAAAAGAGCTTCTGTGGGAATGCCTTCGACCTCCACAGTCAGCAAGAATCCTTCCCCATTGTCCTTGCAATGGGTGGATACCAGCGCTGTCCTGGCCTTGCAATTCCGACTAAAGTGTCCCTCTTCCCCACAAATAAAACATTTACCCTGAGCATACGTAAATTTCTTTTTGGGCTTTACTCCTAGGATTTCCCCTGATAAAGTGTTCCCTATCTTTCCTGAAGTTCCATGCTCAGGACTTTTTCCACCATCCACCTTCATCTGGCTGTCCAATCTGGCCTCAAGAAAACGTTCCGCCAGTGAGGTTGCTTCTCTGGAGGTTTTACAGTCCTGGATGATCAGGAAAGATTTTAATTCAGTAGGAACAGCTTCTACAAATTGCTCCAAAATTATGCAATCCAGGAGAGAATCAATAGATTTACTTTGTGGTTCTAACCACTTCCAAACTAGGCTTTGTATGCGTTGGCATAAAGCTCGTGGCGTTTCCCCTGATTTTAACTTACACGCTCTCAACTGGCATCTATAAACCATTGGGGTAAGACCCATTCTATCCCTAATGGCCTTCTTAACTTCAACATAAGAGGAGGCTAGATCATTGGGCATCGCACGATAGGCAGCTAAAGCTTCACCCGTGAGTGAGGCTGTGAGGCGGACTGCCCATTGATCTTCGGGCCAACCGCTTAGTTGAGCCACCCTCTCAAAAACTTCCATGTAGTCATCCACATTATGATCCTTGGTTAGAGGGCTAAAGGAAAAAATACCCTTCCCAGGTAGTCCCAGTCCCTGTGAGGCTCCTAAGGAACCGGTCATACTCCTCAGAGCGTCAGAGGTCTTCGTTTTCTCCCCTAACCAGTCAGCCATCATGGATAGGAGCGGTTGCTGCTGGTCTCTCATCATGCTGGCTATGTGCTCCTGGGCTTTAGCAGCCTCTTCCTGCTGCTCCCTGAAGCGGTCTGCCACCCAGCTCAACAGAATGAGCTGCTCCATCTTCCTGGTGATGCTGAAAAACAAAACACAAACACACACCAAGTGCGGCTATTCCACACACAGGCTGTTTTCTAATACTTATGAGGACTACAGTATCCCACCCTGGCAGGCAATCCTAAAATAACCCAGTTTATCTACGGGTTACCTGCCAAACGGGTTGACTCAGGCTCAGCGAGGTAGGCACCCTCTGGAAACACTGCTCCGGTCCATCCTTCCACTGGAGGTCTGGTCCCAGGGTTGCTGTAATTCCTCCTTGGACTCTCTGGACTCCTTCCACGCCCTCCTTACGTCCTGATATAGGCTTGAAGAAAAAATCCAACAACTACGCTAATGTCGCGCCCCCTGGTGGCCAGGCTGTCACCTAGGGGCTGGAGACGCGAACTTTAATATGTTTTCCCTTAATGATTGCCTATAATTTTGTAGTTGTGTGGTTGAAATGACTCAGCCGAGAAGGATTATAGGCTCGCAGGATTTTTATTTTTTTCCTCCAGCCAACTGAACTGCTTATTTATAGTTCAAAATGTCAAAACATAAGTTGTGGGTGTTTTTCCCAGAGTAACCAACAAAGTAAAGTGCTTCTACATTCAGCTTGCCAATCAAATCAACAGAAAGTATTTCTTCATACAAGAACAGCAGTGAAACTCTTGTGCAGACAAAAACCAGCTTCCAACGTGGCTTTTTAAAACAGGAACAGTTTGCAACTCTCCAGTAATGCACAAACTTCTAATGCAGACTGTTTCCTTCTTCTCACAATCATTGGGTTTCTCTATCTGCTGTATTGCAAACTTTATACTTATTAGCCAACAGTCCTTTAAACACACAGTCAAAGCTTAGAATCCCTGCAACCTCATTTGCATATTCTGCTCAGCCGTGCTCTTTCTGAAAGCAGCTGCCAGGATTTTAGAGTCTCTAGAAACCTTCTAGCTTTCACATATTTTGTATAAACTAGAGAGCAATCCATTTCCAGGTCTGAGCTCACGTCCTTTATCATAGGGGCTTCTAATTCCATGCTTTCCACATCTGACTCTATTTGAGAAGCATTGGATTCAATCTCAGAATTATCCTACTTTAACCTCTCTAGGATTTGTAACACTCTGCTTAACGCAGACTCTTCTCTCTTCTGAGGAGTGCTATTACATTTAGGAGGTTTCTTAACTTTCAGGAGATTCGTATCAGATTTAAAACTGCTCACCTTACTTTGTGGAAGTAAACTTCTGGTAGGCTTTACTGCTGAAGGCTCGGTTTCCATATAAATTTCAGGAGAATGGTTTCTGCTACTCACATGGCTTGCAATTTCCACTGGGTAAGCTTTCCTTCTAAACTGAGTTCTCCTGTCTCTCTTACAGGTCACACGGGGCTAACTTCAATACCTCTGGCTGGCCTTGCCTTCCTCCAAGAGGTTTCTGGTGAAGTTCCCCTCACTCTCCGTGTTCCTTCCTTGGTTAGTTCTCTGAAACTCCTCGGGCCTCCTCCCCTTCTGGGAGCTTCTGGTCCATTCCAACTGGCACCAGAATTAGAACCAGGACTCCTCCTTGTCCTTCCTCTCTCAATAGAAGTTTCACCTTCTCTGGAAGTCAGTCTTCCAAGGCACCTCCTCTCTGTGCACTTCCTTCCAATGCACTTCCTCCCCAGGCACTCTTTCCCCAGGCTCTCCTTTCCTAGGCTCCTCCTTTCTCCAAGTTCCTGCCGTTTATATCTGTGATTTCCCTTTCTGCTTCCTGGCCCCTCCCCCAGCTGTCCCTCGTGAGCAGGGCTGGTAACTATGGAGCTAGGGCGTGTCTCTTTACTACAAACTTTCTGCAGGGAGTTTTTTTCTGAACAAGGAGTTTTAACCCCTAAACTCCTGGGTTTGGTTCCTTTCTCTGGGGAAAATGACTGATTTTTCCCTCTTTTTGTATGCTCTCTCTCAGCTGCGCCACCACAATATCTTATATGGCGAAGGAGCAAGTGTGCATGGCCACCCAGAGAGGGCAGGATGGTCTGGGATGGACCTCATGGATCATGAATGAGTTTTGAGTTTGGTGTATGTGCAAAAGTACTTATCAGGTCACAAGGGAATGCATACCCTGCACATGTTCTACCTCAGGGATTAATGCCTCACTGCTGCCCAGCAGACCTTTATGTGTGAATGTTGTTTGGATTAGGAGGTACAGTGGAGGGAAGGTCATCTTGCCCTCACAGGTGGCTTGACCTTTGAACAGGAGATTAATACTGATGCTGTATGTCTGTTATGCAGATGCATTACTGAGTGTCTCATGCAGTTCGTACTGCAGGTGTAACACTGTGGGCAGGCCCTATGTGTGGTTTTCAACTGTCTCAGAATGTGCCTGCCAGGTTGTTTCAAGTCCTGGGTTTAGGACATTGGAGGCAGAGACCTGTAGTCTAGTTTATTCTAGAGAGTGCTACAAGAAAAGGTGTAGAGGTGTAGCCAAATGGTCAGAGCACTAGTTTAGTAAAGAACAGACCATGGTTCAAATTCCACTTCTGACCTTGGAAAAATCACTTCACCTTCCATTGCCTAGGAAGAAAAGCCTGATAATTTGGCTCTGGTCATACTGCTAAGAAAATCCAAGAGCTGCTGATTCCCCAGGAGTCAGAATAGACTTGAGTGCACTTATTACAATTATTATTTTTATATTTGTTATGATAGCACATTCGGTCTGCAAGGAAGCACATTGAAATCATACCCATCTGACAGCATGACTTCATTGACTCTGCTGCAGCACATTGTAAAGGGTCGAACAACTGCATTTCATAGATGCATGACACGAGTTATACATGATTGGAAACTTTTGTGATAACTGAATGAACATCTTTTGCTCCATCACATATATTTATTTATTTATTGAGTTTTGCATACCACCTTTTCCTTCAATCACAGTGGTTACAAAAAGGGCAGAAGCAGAAGAGAGAAAAGAAAAGAGGAGAAGTCAATAATCAATATTTAAACTTGGGTATTTAATGCTGGGGCCATATCTGGGATCTGGCATTGAATATCCAGTTGTCTGTATTGCCAAGAAACTAACCAGGCAGTGGTGAAATTCAGCCGCTGCCCGGTTAGTTTCCATGGTGAAAGTTAGGACAGTGTTTCCTGCTCCTGACTTTCACTGTGTGTTGCTAACCAGACAGTGGCTCAATATTGCTACTTCCTGGTTAGCGACGGGTGCTGCCCTGGAATGCCCCAGTGCTAACTAGGGTTGCCAACCGGCCGGTTTTCAGCCGGCCTGCCCGGTTTTTCCATGGCCAGGCCGGCTGCCGGCACAGATATAGAACCGGCCCTTGAAAAGCCGGTTTTTTGCTCTGGCCGTGAGATCGGGAGCGGCCAGAGCAAAAAAAAAGGCTTTTCTCCTGCAGTGCGCAAACGCGAACGCAATCCGCGATCGATCCTCTGTGCAGCCGCTGCTTCTGCTTTTCACAAAGCAGTGGCTGCAATAAAGTTAATTTGAAAAGGAAGAGAAACCTGTGAGGAGCCCTTCCCCTCTGACATCACTTCCTCAGGGGCTGCAGAAGGATGACCGGAGGGCTCCTCAGGTTTCTCTTCCTTTTCAAATTAAGTTTATTGCAGCCCCTGCTCTGTGAAAAGCAGAAGCAGCAGCTGCATGGGGGCAAAGCAGAAGCAGCACTAAGGAGGGGGGGGGGTGGAAGCAGCACTAAGGAGGGGGGGGGGGTGGAACCAGCACTAGGGGGGGGGGGTGGACGCAGCCCTAAGGGGGGGGTAGAAGCAGCACTAAGGGGGGAGTGACGCAGCAGCACATCACTAAGGGGGGTGGAAGCAGCACTAAGGGGGGGGAGCAACACAAAGGGGGGTGAAGCAGCACAGCACTAAGGGGGGTGAAGCTGCACTATGGGGGAGGTAAAGCTGCACTAAGGGGGGTTGTGAAGCTGCACTAGGGGTGGAAGCAACACTAAGGGGGGTGAAGCAACACTGGGGGGATAGAAGCAGCACTAAGGGGGGAGCAACACTAAAGGGGGTGAAGCAGCAGCACAGCACTAAGGGGGGTGGAAGCAGCACTAAGGGGGGGTGAAGCAGCACTAAGGGGGGAAGCTGCACTAAGGGGGGTGGAAGTAGCATTAAGGGGGGTGAAGCAACACTAAGGGGGTTCAAGCAGCAGCACAGCACTAAGGGGGGTGAAGCTGCACTAAGGGGGGGCGAAGCTACACTAAGTGGGAGGGGTAAAGCTGCACTGAGGGGAGGCGAAACTGCACTAAGAGGGGGAGGTGAAGCTGCACTGGGGTGGCGAAGCTGCACTAAGAGGGGGTGGTGAAGCTGCACTAAGGGGGGGTGAAGCTGCACTAAGGGGGGGAAGCTGCACTAGGGGGGCAGAAGTCTCTGCACAGGTTTAATTTTCTTTTTAACTTTATTGCAGCCACTGCTCTGTAAAAAGCAGAAGCTGTGGCTGCAAGGGGAAAGAGGTGGCAGGAAGGAACTAACAGGGTGAAGGAGGTGGCTGGAGGAGAGCTGAAAGTTGGGAGGAGGTGCTGGAAAGGAGCTGACAGAGGAGGTAAGGAGGGGGTTCAAAGGGAGTTGACACCTGGGAATGGTACTGGTAAGTGACTGCGTAATGGGGAGGGGGCACTGGGACTGGAAATAGGCTGATGGAAGGAAGTGAAGAAAAGAAGAGAAAAGAATTGGCATATGGATTATAGACCATAGAAAATGAGCTAAGAGAAGACAGGAAAACGGAAGCCTCAGATTCGAACCAGCATGATCAGAGAATAAAATGGTCAGACAACAAAGGTAGAAAAAATAATTTTATTTTCAATTTAATGATTGGACTTTGTACTACCTTTATATTTTACATAGTATGGGGAACTGCATCTCTTATTTATGTAAATAGTTATCCCCAGTTCACACCCAGTTTATCTTCCCTGTTATCTGTAAACCTAGATCAGTCATGTATTGGCAGGTATATTGTTGTTTCAATGTAAACCGCACTGATGATGAATAGTGCGGTATATAAAAAATGTTAAATAAATAAAATAAATAAATTATTTATCTAATATTGCACTGCATACGGAGTCTGTCTTCTTGGGGTTTCAGTTTAATTTTTGTCTGTATATTTCTCTTTTTGTTTTATGCTCATTTATTGATGAAGACCTGTCTATACTGTATGTGTGTGCGTGTGTGTGTGTGTGTGCAACCAATGCTGCATATTTTGTCAGTATAGAATTTCTGCTTAAGAATTTGTAGAAGTCTTGCTTGTTCAGTTTGCACATTGCCCTCTCTGCAATTTCTTTGGGGACAGGGGGTGGAGCAAGGGTGGGGTGGGGGCAGGGAAAGGGCAGGGCAGGGTGGACATGGGGCGGAGCGTGACTAGCCACAGGTGGCGGATTTTTCTCTTTCAAAAAGTTGGCAACCCTAGTGCTAACTGGTTAGAATTTGGGCTTGTAGTGGAAGCAACTAGTGATATTCAGAGGCACTATCCATGTTAGTGCCCCTGAATATCCCACAGAGCGGCATTTAAATTATTTGCAAACCATGGAAATGCCTGTGAATATCCCCTCCCCCCTCTGTGTATACCATAGACTTCCTGAAGAACAAATCAATTTTAAATAGAAAAGATCAAACCTAAACTTTCTTTATAAGCTTAAATTACAAGATTTCAACTTTCTATCTTTTTTTTTTAAATTTTGTATTTATATAAGTTTTCAATTATACAGCAAAGAATACAGATTCCTTACCAGATTACAGAGTATGAAGAATCATTAAATACAGGAAAATAAATAAACTAGGAAACAATAAATTACATAAACTGTTGCAGTTCGTTAAATCGGGGGAAAGAGAAAGGAAAACATTCAGCCAAATCGAAGCCTTTGACTGAAAACACATCAATAAAGGCAAAGAAAACAACAATAAAAAATACAAGGTGGCTGCGTCCTCCCAACTTTCTCTCTTTTAACCAGAGTCCAATTCACAATAAGACACTGCCTCCTATCCCATTACTTTTTAATTTCCTCAGGAGTCTCTCATGATGGACCCTACCGAAGTCTTAATGAAAATATAGATATGCTAGGAGGGTCATTTTAAAATATTTACTGTAGTTGTGATTTGGATGGGGTAATCCCAAGACTGGATCAGGTTCATAGAGTGTACCTGGAGCCAGTTGTGTACGCTATACTTAACCCTGCAGTGAAATGTAACAAGGTGTGTGTAGCCTCAACTTTCACTGGTTGGATAATGTACTGCATTGCCATCATGCATCTGCTTGTAAGACAAGGCTTGCATATCCTGAGCTGGTTGTAGATCCACCCCAGCAGCAGGGGCATAGTTGCTGGGCAAGTAACGGCTGTAAGGCAAGCATGCATTGTCAGGTGTCAACAGGCACTACTCTGCCTAACACACAAGCAGTGGTTGGGGGAATGGGTGGCACATTCTAGGAAATGGCACTCTTGCAAGTCAGGTCTACTGACTCTTCCAGGCAGGCTATCCCATTGGACAACTCAGGGGCATGGTGCAATATCCATTGGATGTGCAGGTCATGGCTACATGTAGGGTTGGCGGTGCCCTGCACACGTCCCTAATCGGTGCACTCTTTCTTTGACATGCAGATAGGAAGAGGGAGGCACAGGAGCTTCAGGAGGGACATTTCAGTCAGTGATGCAGAATGTGCCAGCACCAACGGCAGGCACAAGGGGCTAAGTCCGTTTATCTATCATATTCACACAGACACATATCTCAGCAGCCCAAACAACCTTGCCAGTTTATGTGTAGATCTAGCTGCTATGTATGGGAACCTTGCTCAGGGGACCATGTAGGGGAGCATACATGGGTCCTGCTGGAGGAGGCAATGGAGGGAACTAATGCTTGTCAGTGAAGGCTAACTGATGTCCTGGAGGACCTTGAGGCATGTTTGACAGTGCCTCTAGGACTTCAGCCCCACCTGCTATGGGCCCTGACCCACAGATGTGAGCATGCCCCAGGCGTCACAGATGTGAGCATGCCCCAGGCATGCCTGTGAGCATGCCTGGGGCATGCTCACAGTTGGCTCCTCAGGAACCAGAGGTCATACTTCATATACTGCCTTCCTCCCTCCCTTCCCTCCTCATCCCACATGTGTGAGCAAACTATATGGGTTATTTGGAAGATGTATGTTATTTTCATTTTTCATGGAATACATGATATACATAGTGTTCTTAACGCTTTCATGTGTGGTTAGTTTTTGGGGATTGTGACATAGCAGAGTGTATGGCAGACATAGGTGTATGCATTGCACATATAACAGCAGGTGGCCCAGATGCTTCTCTTCCATTCCCTCATCCCATACTCCCTTCTCCTTTTTCCCGCTGTCCTCTTACTACCCCTTCCTCCCATCCACTCTGCCCCCACTCCCTGCACTGGCCCTCCTAATTCTTTACCCCTTCTCTTCCTATCATGCTCCTACCCCATACCTTTACTCTGTCCTATCCTTTCTCTTTCTTTCTTGTGCTCTGAGTTCCCCTCACTGTGCTCTCCATTCCCTCCTCCTCTAAGGTTAGCAGATGTTCCTGCTTGTGGTGCATTGTCCCCAATTTCAAGGTTTTATTCCTGAAGCCATGGACTATTACCATTTCTTGTCCCCAATGCCAGCAGTGACAGATGCCGAAAGACATTGCTTGTGCAGCTTACCATTCCAGTGCAGTCTTCACAATCATGGTGGGAAAAGATGTACATATGACTCTTTTTTGGAAAAGGAGAGGCACAGTTTCAGAGAGAAAAACAATCTTGAGCATTATGTCCCAAAGGAATGTTAGTTATGTTGTCATGCAAAGTAAGCTTATCTGCATGTGTGCGTTTATCTCCAGAAGGTTTGCCACTGTCTTTTAGCAATGTTATAAAGTACAAAATGCAACGTTGATAGGTCATTATTAATATATGCAACATATGGGCAGGGAGGGAGGACCACTGGTCCTTCCAGTCATGCTCATCCCTGCCTAGATGTCCTGGATTGCTAGATAAGTATCTGCTAACCCTATACAACCCTCTCTTTTCCTCTCCTTTTAACAACCTCCCTTTACCTCCCTATCTCTTCCAATCCTGCCCCTACCCGTTTTCCCATCACCTTTGGGCACCACTATCTTGCCCTCTCTCTTCCCCTTTTGAGCCCCCCCCCATCTTTTACACTTGTCCTTCCAAGAGGCAACCCCTAAGTTCCCCTAGTCACCAGAGATTGGTGGGCCTGGGATGTGGATGGGGCGGGGGGGCAAGGACATTCCTCGCAGCCTGACCTTGGCCTTAGGAGGTCAGATCAGGGGTCGGGCTGTGGGAAATAAGCTTCAGGAGCCAGCATTCATGGATCACGGCTCTTCAATGGAGCTGTGGTGCCATGGCAACTGGACGCCATGGTACCGTGGTTCCATTGAACAGCCCTGATTGAGTTAACTGGGGATGTCCTGTATATGCAGGCTGTATGGAATTGGGGTCCCAGCCTGCATGTATAGGCCTGTTCACAATTCTGATTCCGCGGGGCTAGACATGCCCTGCGGGATCAGAATTGCGACTCCCTCTGTGCATCCAGTTCCAGCTGGACGCACAGAGGGCCCGGATGTGCAGGATTGAATCAGGCCTTGAGGGTTTATGGAGGATGAGTTTCTATGTCTGAGTAAGTTATAATCCTTCTTGAAAAGGTGGGTTTTTAATTTCTTTCTGAAGTCCAACAATTCCGAGAGTCCTGGCAGTGATGTTGGTAGTTTATTCCATAAGGCTAGGGCGAAGAGAGTGAAAGTTCTATTGCAAGTGGATGTCTTGCTTTTTGTCTTATCTTGTGGAATCTTGTTGGCGGCGTTTTATGACGCTTTCAATACCGGCTTCAAGTAGAACAACACTTACTCAGAAACGTGGGCAGCATCGGAGTAAATAAGAATGGTGTTTGAGATTTCCATTTGATCCCGTATCCCCTGAAGAACCATACAAGTGAAACGCGGGGGCGCTTTTGATAACAGCGTTGGGAATTCAAGAGAAAAAGGATCGAGCTAACAGCTAAATTCATAAGAATGTTTTAAGCATAATTATAAACTTCAGCATAATCAGAGAAGTTAATACAACAGATAAGCAATGAGTTTTAAGATATTTTGAATAAAAGGGTCGTTGATGTAACTGGGTAAAACAATGGGTATACTTAACATGCCCAGAATTGTTTACCGATGACCAGACTGAGACCCGAAAAAGTAATAAATATCTTATATACCTATTGCACAAGTGATTTAGAAACATTTGGATGAGCGTAGGAAAATAAAGCAGCACTTGGAAGTGATCGCTCAAATACTAGACCGAACTGTTTTTTTATCTTGTGGAATGGCTACCGGGTTGAGTGTGGAGTTTCTTTGATGTCTTTCCTTCTTTGTAAATGATATAAGGGGTTGAAGGCATGTGGTTAATTCTTTGTGAAGTATTTTGAATATTGTGATGAGAATTTTGTAGCGGATTCTGGCTGAAATGGTGAGCCAGTGAAGTTGTATCAGTATAGGAGTGAAGTGTGAATGGTAATGGGTACTAGTAATTATTTGGGTTGCCGTGTTTGATATAAACAAATGTGATATGTTATTTTTATAATGTAATATAATTCTTGCATTCCATTCATTCACCATTCTGTAATATAATTTTGTATGTAATGACTTTCTGACTCCCTTTGTTGTATCCCTGCATCCTGGAAGGAGAGTCTACGTGGCTAATAACACGTAGCCTGACACAGGTGTGAAAGTTCAAAGAAGTGGAGTGAAACAGTATTAACCAATGAGTTATAGACATGCTGGAAGAGGGTGAGGACATAGTGTAGTATGTAATGATTTTCTGACTTCCTTTACTGTATGTCTGCATCCTGGGAAGAGAGACTATGTGCCTAATAACACATAGCCTGACACAGTTGCAGAAGTATTAACCAATGAGTTACGGACATGCTGGAAGAGCGCGAGGACCTAGTGTACTATAAAAGATCCATAAAACAGAGGATGAGTGTGTCTGTTCAGTCAAGCGGGCACCTTTTTGCAAGAATGTAATGATTAAAGTAACTCTTTGCTTCACTGAGGAGTCTGCTATTGTGTAAAAAGTTATGTTTTATTACAGATTGGGGGCTCATCCGGGATTGTGTCATCGCTGGAGGAGACCACTACCGCTGAGGACAGGGAGACGCATCCCATTGAGTTCAACAGCCTCGTGTATCAATGACAGGGGGCTCCAACAGTGTACTGACAGTGAAATCCCAAGACCATGATGGAACAATAAATACAGATTCAGTGAAGTAGACCTCGTATTAAGCAGGTAGAAATGCGTCAACCAGTAAACTTCGTGCACGGACCAAGGTAAGAAACAAGACTGTAAAGTATTACTTTCGTAGTTGGGTATCGAGACAGATTGTTGTGTGGATGAGATATGCCCTAGACATGAAGTGAGTGTGGAGTCTCAATCCACGGTTCCAACACATCCGTGAGCAGCGCGGCCGGAGAGAGATGAAGTGAAAAGCACATTGGTGAAAAAATTCTCGATGGGATAAGGAATTCTAAAGGAAACTCAAGTAAGGATGGGGCCAGGAATAAAGACCCCGGGGACATTCCTCCGGACAGTCAATTAGGGAGGATGTTGGTACTGGTAGATTAATGAACACACTAAGAATAAGGATAAAGCAAAAAACTGTTTTAAGAATTGCTGTTTTACATAGACAAAAGAATAGACTCAGCCGCGAATTACCGCGGCGGCGCGCAGACGCGCACGAGCCAGCCGAGGGCTCGGCAGGGAGGGGGAGGGACGGGGGGACGGCGAAAGGGGGCGGGCAGCGGGCCGCGAATAAAGCAGCGTGCTCGGGCCTGCTCGGCCTCTTTCGCCGTCCACCCCCCCCCCCCGCTTCGCTAGCCCAAGGAGCAGCGGACAGCATCTTCGATCGTCGATCACCTCCGGAGGGGCGAGATATCACGGCCTCGCTGGAGGAGAAGCGGACAGCATCGGACAGCGGAGCGTCGGACAGCGCAGTAGACTCAAGAAAAAGAGAGGTCAGAGCTGCACGGAGCGGCAAGGTAATGAACGTGTGTGGGGGGGGGGAAAGCGAGGCGCAGCCAGCACTGCGAGTGAGGGGCGGCCTTGGAGGCCCACAGACATGCGGGGCTACGGCCTACAGGCCCAAGTGGGGGGGGGGAAGGTACCACTGGGGAAGACGGGGAGGACACGAACGCGAGTGTGCTCCAGAGGGTTTCTCGCGGATTTCCTGCACGCTTAACCGCGAGCGCGGGTTCCGGTCCGGGCGTTCAGTGTAGGGAGAGCCGGGCGCATGCCTCAGGCAGAGCAGCACCCCAATATAGAGTTAGAATGCACTGTTATTCACGGGGTATCATAGTTTTGTGCTGCAGGAGCTCATGTTACAAAGTAAGAGGCAGATCAGCCATAAAAGCATGTTTCTTGTTATTGTACATAGGATAGGTGGAGCGGGGCTGCCATCTTATGGTCACAACGTGCATTTAAGATTTGAAAATTTATTATTGACATATCAGCTAGGGGATAAGTGGAGCGGGGCTGCCATCTTATGGTCACTACTAGCAGTTTAAGATTGGAGAATGTATTATTTACAGATGGATTTAAAAAAAAAAAAAAAAGGTGCTGGAGAAATAGGCGGGACTACTGAGCAGTGGCTATTAGACTCTAAGGAAGACGGATATATCTTAAAGAAAAATGACGATGCACATGGAGGATGACATATATACTACATTAGGAATGTTGATACAGGGGAGAGTATAAAGGGAACGGTATAAATGTTACAACAAGGATACAGACAGTAACCCAGATTTCCTATTACCCCCCCCCCCAACATAGCAGATCTCACCCTAGGACAGAGATGCCAAGAAAAGAGACACAGAAAGCCAACGCGCAGAGAGCCTCGCAAGCTGACGGCAGGGCAACCAGCAGAGCGCGGGCAAGCAAGACTGTCGGCAAAAAAAAAAGGACACAAGGGGAAACAATGGACAAAGCAAAACAACCGAGGCGCAGCAACAGGAAGAAGGCGCCGCAACAGCAGCAAATCGCAGCTCATGCGCAAGGACAGGAGCTTGACGACCTGCTCCAGATGATACGAGAGCAGGTTACCCAGCACGGCCTCTCCTCGGTCAAACAACGACTGGGGACCACAGGCTTGATAAGTGAGACGCAGCCGTCGACAAGCACGGGCGTGTTAACGCAGGCCACAACGGATGGTAAGTCTAAGGGGAACAGGGGGGCCTCAGAGCTAGCATCGTCATCATCCGACGGCTCCAGCTCAGACAGTGATAGTGACACAACACTAGCAGATGTGATCAAATATGCATTGAGGAAAGTTAAAAGAAAGAAGACCCCAAAACAGGCGAATCCACTAAAGCAAGCATGGGCGGGGCAGACGCAAGAGGGGGAGCAGCTTGGGAGCACCCAATCAGGGAGGCTTCAGAGAACACTGCAAGATTGGCGCGACACCAGTCGCGATCCACGCTGCGGGGTGAGCTCCCTGGCCGCGGCAGTACCCAAAAAACTAAAGAAAAAAATCTGGAAGCGAGAATATATTGACATATTCTCCCTCCTGCTTAGGGACCAGGACGAGGACGCCAGCAATGCCAAAGAAAAAGATAGAAGGAACGAGAGGGACAGGAAACCTAAAATCCCCAAATCCCTCAATAATTGGGTCTCGGCGTTCCACATCTTTATGAGTGTGATTATGGAGAAGGAACCAGACTCAGGCCCATACCTGACCAGGTACCTTGATACGATCACTAGGGCATATAAACAATATGGCGGATGGGCTTGGCTGAACTACGATGTGAAGTTCAGAAGAAGCATGGCCGAAGATCCCACCCTAGCTTGGCATCACAGAAATCTGGACTTATGGTCAGAGGAAATGGCGCACAATAGGCCATGGTGTCAGGACGGGATGATGCAACCCCTCCCAAGCACCCAATGGCACCAGCCTAACCAAAGCATACAAGGGAGGCCAGTTAATCAATGGACGGGGAGGCGGGCATGCCGGCAGTACAATGCGGGGAGTTGCACCTGGCAGCCCTGCAAATTCAGACACATATGCTCAATATGTGGAAACGGGCACCCCGCCCTCTCCTGCAGGGCACCAAGGGAGGCCAAGCCATACAGAGCCTTGCAGCAGCGCTCGTCGGAGGGAGCTGGCACCCACGCCCATCAAGCTTGACAATATGCGCCCATGGCTCAGAGCCTACCCAAAGCGGGACATGGCGAACAGCTTAGAGGTGGGCTTCTCTCAAGGTTTCCGCATCCCTTCACTAATAAGTAGAAATGAAGCAATACCGAGGGTTATCAATAACCCCCATCTGTACAAAAATACAACACCATAGCACACAGTAAACTAACCAAAGAAATAAGTCTAGGGAGAGTGGCAGGTCCTTTCCAGGTACCCCCATTCAAGGACCTCGTAATCTCACCCCTGGGGGTCATCCCAAAAAAGGAACCGGGGCACTACCGGTTAATTCATAACCTGTCATACCCAGAGGGGAGATCCGTTAATGACCATATTGACCCAGCATTATGCTCAGTCAAATATGCAACCATTGACCAAGCAATTAAGCTGATTCGCACTAAAGGACGACGCACGCAGTTGGCAAAAGCCGACATAGAGTCCGCCTTTCGGCTATTGCCGGTGCACCCAGAATCTTTTCCACTGCTGGGTTTCGGGTTCAATGGGGAATTTTACTACGATAAATGTTTACCCATGGGATGTGCGGTATCATGTGCATATTCGAACAATTCAGTTCCTTCCTGCACTGGGTGGTGGAGGATATTGCAGGCCCGGACACAGTGGTCCACTATCTAGACGATTTCCTATTCATTGGAAAAGACCATGACGATTGCAAAAGGATCTTAAGCATCTTTGAGCAAACGGCAAGGTTGTTCGGGATCCCATTAGCAAGAGAAAAGACCGATGGCCCGACTGGAATCATTACTTTCCTAGGCTTACAGCTGGATGTGATAGCGCAGAGGTCTCGCCTCCCCACAGATAAGGTGACAAAGTTGGGGAAAGAACTGCAGTTACTTCACACTCAGCGTAAGGCGACCCTGCAACAATTTCAATCACTCCTGGGCCTGCTATGCTTTGCATGCAGGATAATGCCAATGGGGAGAGTTTTCTGCCACCGCATGGCGTGGGCAACGAGGGGGATCAAGAAACGGCATCACCGGATCAGAATGACCAAAGAAATACGGGAAGACCTTCGGGTCTGGACGCAATTCATCCACACCTTCAATGGCCTTGCCTTCTGGCAAGCATCCCCGGTGTCAAATGCGGAACTAGAATTTTTCACCGACGCGTCGGGGGGGAACGGTTTCGGCATCTACTATAAAGGGGCATGGTGTGCGGAAGCATGGCCCCCTGCATGGCAAGATGAAGGGACCACCAAGGACATCACGTTCCTGGAGCTTTTCCCGATTATGGTGGCCTTAACTATCTGGGCCTCAGACCTAGCCAATAGAGCTATCACCTTCCATATCGATAATCTAGCAGTGGTATGGGCGGTGAATGGGATGAGAGCTAAGACACCACGGGTGGTAACATTACTAAGAAAAATCGTTTCGCTATGCCTAGGGCACAACATAAACATTAGAGCGGAACATATCGCTGGCAAAAGCAATAACATTGCCGACGCTCTTTCTCGTTCCAAGATCAAGCTCTTCCACCAACTGGCGCCCGAGGCGGACGCAGTCAAGACACCAGTCCCCGAGCACGTCTGGGAGTATGGCCCGCCGAGGTATGGGAGCTCATGCTGTGCTCCCTAGCAGAAAAAACCCGCAAAAAATACGTAGTAACATGGGAGACGTACCAATCCTTTTGCAGCGAGGCTGGAATACATCATGAAGACATATTTGAAGTGTCATCGTTTCTGAGATGGATTTTGCAGTGCAAAGGCAGGGGGTACACAAAAGGGGCGGTGCAAGCACGCCTAGCCGCCTTATCATTTTTCGCAAAAGCCATGGGCAAGAAGAGCCCGAATGCGGAGTTCGTCATTAGGAAAGTGATGAGAGGCTGGTCCTTAGGGCAGCCCAGAAGGGTTGACCAACGCCGCCCGATCACGCACCAGATGCTACAGCAACTGATGGGGATCACTAGCCAGGTGTGCTATGACAACTACGAGGCCAAGCTATTTAGGTGTGCCTTTTCCTGGGCTTTCTACGGAGCATTCCGAGTGGGCGAGATAGTCGCCCCCTCATCAGCAAAGAACGGGAGGACATATGGCGGTCTGGAAGAACGGGACGTCACTATTAGTAAAGATGCCATAGTGTTGAACTTGCGCAGATCCAAAACGGATACCGAAGGCAAAGGGACGCAAATCGTCCTGTCGGCGCTGCGCAAGGACCCTTCATGCCCGCTGAGGAATGCTTTGGCCTATCAACAACTACGGGCACACACAAACCAGCAATGGTTCGTCCATGCAAACGGCGACCCACTGTCACGTTTTCAGTTCATCAGAGTACTCAAGCAGACGATAGAAAGAACAGGACGGGATGCAAGCTTTTACGGCTCGCACTCATTTCGAATTGGAGCCGCTTCGACGGCAGCCAGCATAGGGATGTCCAGAGCCCAAATTATGAGTATCGGACGATGGCGTTCGGACCGATACAAGACCTACATACGGCCAACGGAATAAAAAAAAAAAACAAAAAAACCCCACAAACCTAATTACGGTAAAGAAAGGATAACTTGTATATGTCGATTTATGATAACTTGTATATGTCGATTTAATGTTACAATCTTGACTTCAGTGTTATGTTACTATGTTGATATGGCTGCCGGAAGTGTGGATGTAACCATAATTGTGATCCAATTTAGGAACAAGTCCCTGCCTATGGCCCCGTGAAGCATGGATATGCGGCCATTCATTTGTTCACTGGGCACAAAAGCGAGCAAAAGGCCGGCCGCCGGGGTTGAATCTGGGACTCCCGGGCACAGAAGTCTCAGTGGTATGGCTCGGCCGGCGCGGTATGCTATGGGATCAGTTAGTACCATTCCTGCTACAAAGGAAGGGGCTGACCAGGGGCCCGGCCATGATCGTGGTACATCTAGGGGGCAACGACCTCGCGGCTATTCGCAGTGTCGAGCTCATCAAGAAGATGCAGAGCGACATGCTGATGCTGGCAAACGCATTTCCCGAGACGCAACTGGCATGGTCACATATCATACCGAGGCGGGTATGGAGGGGCGAGATATCGCACAAGGCGGTCGAAAGGACTAGACAGAAAGTGAACAAGTGGATGGCCCGCTTCATGGGAATGATGGGAGGCGACAGCATCCAGCACGAACTCATAGAAGAAAGATGCCCGGGACTCTATCGGCCGGATGGTGTACACTTGTCAGACATAGGGATGGACATTTTTCTGTGCACATTACAGGATGCTGTCGAGCGACTTTGGAAAAAGAAGCTGTTGGCCACAGCGGCGTCTTGAAGTGTGGGGTCCCCGTCAACAAGCGAGGATTCGCAGTTGGCGGGGTTGGCAGGAGAAACGCACCCGGTGAGAGAGAACACAGCCTAGGCTTTAAGTAAAGGGGGAGAGTTGCAGGAGAGAAACCTGGACCTGCCCCCGGAGAGATAGATCAGGTCACCAGAACATGGCGCAGAGGGCCCCCAGGCCTCGCTTTGACGGCGGGCAAATGGGGTGAACCAAGAAAGTTAAACCTGCTTGAACGGCAGGCGTAACAGCTTTGAGACTAAAAGAGATCGAGAAGAATAAAGATGGGGGAAAGCTTGAACGGCTACCTCATAAGGACAGTAAGAAGGACTGTGGGATAGTGGCTGTGTCTTCTCGAGGGGCGGAAAGAAAACAAATGTTACAGTGTTTTGTTGAATGTATTGTGCATGCTGTGGCCAACAGTGTTGAGGCTGTTAATACCATTGTAAAAGAAGCAATAAATGTATATAGTTTTGTTGAAAGAAAACCAGCAAAGCGTGTGGACTTATTGGCGGGAGAGAGGGAGGGGGAGGGGACAAAGGGGGAAGGGGGGGGGCAAAGCACGAGGCGACAATGCTCGTTGCACGGCTGAGACTCAGCCGTGAATTACCGCGGCGGCGCGCAGACGCGCACGAGCCAGCCGAGGGCTCGGCAGGGAGGGGGAGGGACGGGGGGACGGCGAAAGGGGGCGGGCAGCGGGCCGCGAATAAAGCAGCGTGCTCGGGCCTGCTCGGCCTCTTTCGCCGTCCACCCCCCCCCCCGCTTCGCTAGCCCAAGGAGCAGCGGACACCCTCCCGACCCGCCCTATCGCCAAACGGAGGGGAATAGTCGCAGCATGCGGGGGAAGGCAGGAGAAACGCACCCGGTGAGAGAGAACACAGCCTAGGCTTTAAGTAAAGGGGGAGAGTTGCAGGAGAGAAACCTGGACCTGCCCCCGGAGAGATAGATCAGGTCACCAGAACACGGCGCAGAGGGCCCCCAGGCCTCGCTTTGACGGCGGGCAAATGGGGTGAACCAAGAAGGTTAAACCTGCTTGAACGGCACGCGTAACAGCTTTGAGACTAAAAGAGATCGAGAAGAATAAAGATGGGGGAAAGCTTGAACGGCTACCTCATAAGGACAGTAAGAAGGACTGTGGGATAGTGGCTGTGTCTTCTCGAGGGGCGGAAAGAAAACAAATGTTACAGTGTTTTGTTGAATGTATTGTGCATGCTGTGGCCAACAGTGTTGAGGCTGTTAATACCATTGTAAAAGAAGCAATAAATGTATATAGTTTTGTTGAAAGAAAACCAGCAAAGCGTGTGGACTTATTGGCGGGAGAGAGGGAGGGGGAGGGGACAAAGGGGGAAGGGGGGGGCAAAGCACGAGGCGACAATGCTCGTTGCACGGCTGAGCATAAAGCTAGCTGCAGTCTTCTGGCTGAAATTTGGCACAGACAAAGGATAGTTATGTCAAATCCTTAACTTATATGTAAACAGTGAAAAGATTAATTCAGCAAGTGTTTGCTGCTGCCAAAAAGAAATAGTAGTGGTGTATGAAAACGGTCATTAAGCAGGGAATTATTTTGAAGCCAAAGAAAAATAGATTAGCAGATGAGACTCCTAAGGGAGCTGCCTTAGGGGAAGACTTAACTCCTATACAATTTAACCCCATAAATAGGGAGTCAGGCAGCAAATCCCCGTATCTTAAAAAGGATATAGCATTATTAGAAAAGGTAGAGAGAAGAGCCATCAAAATGGTAAAGGGGATAGAAGGATACTCCTATGAAGAGAAGCTAAAAGGTTTAGGGCTCTTTAAACTGGAAAAGAGACAGCTGAGGGGAGATATGATAGAAGTGTATAAATTAATGAATGGAGTGGAACGGGTAAACGTAGATCGATTGTTTACATCTTAAGAATATAAAAAGACTAGGGGACGTGCAATGAAGTTACAGGGTAACCTATTTAAGACTAATACGAGAAAATATATATTTTTTTCACTCAACATGTAATCAAACTCTGGAATTTGTTACCGGAGGATTATTAAAAGCTGTTAGTGTAGTTGGGCTTAAAAAAGGTTTGGACAAGTTCCTGGAGGAAAGTCCATAAACCATTATTAAAAGGGAACCAGGATATCACTGCATTGAGGAGCCTGTGTCTTTTGGGAAGACTGCTAGGTACTTATGACCTAGATTGGTCACTGTTAGAAACAGGATACTGGTCTTGATGGACCTTGGTCTGACCCAGTATGGCATATTTTATGTTCTTATTTACTGAAAGGAAAAATGAAAACTTGAAGATATAGGAGCAGTAGAAACAGAAGGGGGAAATGGGTTTTACCCGATGGCAGGCAGATGATAAACAAATAAACAGTGAGAGACATTATGGATGGGTGTATGGGAATATACACAGTAGCCAAGCAAGTGTGTGAGAGGAGTATAACCTGTATGAAAATAAACAGAATGGTTCTTAGGAAACAACTGCAGGGAGGCAGAGATCCTGGTCTTTATCCATTCCAAAGCATACAGGTTGATTTCACTGAGTTTCCCATTGTTGGGCGGGTGAAGTACCTTTTGGTAATAGTGAACCATTTGACGGGATGGGTGGAAGCATATCCCATGGTTGCTGCCACTGCAATAGGAGTAGCAAAAATATTTTTGGAACAAATCATTCCAAGATATGGAATGATAGTCACATTGACTCAGATCAGGGAAGTCACTTCACAGCTAAGGTATTGCAAAACATAATGGAAACTCTGGGAGCATCCTGGGATTTCCATACTCCATGGCATCCACCCTCCTCAGGGAGAGTGGAATGCATGAATCAAACTATAAAGAAACAGCTAGCCCAATTGATGTTAGAAGTAAAATTATCCTGGACTGTTTGCCCTTAGCATTGTTAAGAATCCGAACAGCCCCTCAGAAAGATTTAGGATTGTCCCCCTATGAAATGTTATTCGGATTACCCTAAATGGGACAATTAAAGGAACCTCCCCAGTTTGAAATTAAAGATAGATTAGTTACTTGGGCTGTCTTCTTCTTTATCTGTTGGCACAAGCACCCCTTTGGAGTTTGCAGTTCACGGTCTCAAACGAGGACAGTGGGTCTTGATAAAATCCTGGAAGGAGTCCATATTGCAACCAGACTGGGAAGGCCCATTGCAGGTCTTACTGAGTATTGAGAATGCTGTAAGAACTGCGGAAAAAGGTTGGACTCATTATACATGAATTAAAGGTCTGGTCAAAGCTCCTTCAGACGAACAATGGAAGGTCCATAGAACTAATGACCCTCTGCTCCTGAAAATAACAAGGAAAAACAGAAGAACAGGAGTTGGTTAAAAAAGGAGGAGGAGGAGGAGTTGGTTAAACAAAGACTAATAAAAATTATAACATGTATTTATTTATTTATTTGGCCAGTTTTGTATACCACCTTTTCCTTCAATCAAAGTGGTTAGGGATGTAACAAGGGGTGAACATTTAACAGAGGTGTCAAGACATACATAAATTTCTAAGGGGTGTGCCCCAGATCTGAAGTGATGGTGCATGGTGACTGAGTCGGCAAGGCTGCGTGGGGTTGGGAGTTAAGGTCTTTGTTAAAATGAGACCCTGAACAGGTGGGTTTTGAGGGATTTTCGGAAGTCCTTGAGGTCCTTTTGTGCTCTTAGTTCCTCAGGGAAGGAGTTCCATAGGTCTGGCGCTGAGAGCGAGAAGGCTGTTCTGGAGATTGATTGCTTTGTTTTGTGGTATCCGGCTGGGGTGAGGAGTCTATTGCTGCCTTAAGTTCGTCTGGGTCTGCTGCTAGTGTCTATGGTTAATATGCTTTGTAGAATTTCTGCTGAGCATTGATGTATGGTCTTGAAGATGATTAGTGTTGTTTTGAATTTTGCCCGTGCCATTATGGGTAAACAGTGCAGCTGTTGGAGTATTGGTTTTATGTGCTCGTATTTGGGCATGCCTGTGATTATGCGCACTGCGGTGTTTTGGACCAGTTGTAGTGGGCGTCCTGCATGTTTGGGTAAGCCCTGATATAATGAGTTTCCATAGTCCAATCTGGGGGTGATGACTGTCTGGCATACTGTGCAGAAATCTTCTTGACTGAGGATTGGCTTGAGTTGTCTGACAATCTTTAGACGGTGGTATGCTTTCACTGCAGTCTTTATTATGTGGGATTGGAGATTCAGGTTTTGTCTATGGTAACACCGAGATACTTTACTTCGTCCTTTGTTGTGATTGACCTGTGTAGGATGTTGATTGCTTGGGGTGGTTTGAATGTTGTGGTTCTGGAAACAAACATTGCTTCAGTCTTGTCAAAGTTTATCGTGAGGCTATTGTTGGAGAGCCAAGTGTTCATGTGTTTGAGGCATTTGGTTATTGAGGTTGTGTCAGGGGTGCTTAGGCCAATTGGGGTGTAAACCATTGTGTCATCTGCATACAGGTAATATTGTATATTGTGCTGTCTGATGTTACTGCATATGGGTTGGATATATATGCTGAATAAAATTAATGACAAGGCCGATCCCTGAGGTATTCCTTGCATGGCTGGAAATAGTGCTGATTTATTCTCCCCACATTTGCTGTGAGCGGTTGTTTAGGTAGGAGGTGAATCATTTCATGGTGTTGTTGCAGAGTCCTATTTCTTGGAGGCGCTGTAGGAGTATGGGGTGTGATACCGTGTCAAAGGCAGCAGAGATGTCGATGAAAATTAGTAGGAAGCCGTTCTTTATGTCTTCTATCCCCTTCAGTAGGTTGTTAGAGGGAGGTGAGCAGAGTCTCTACGTTGTGATGTTGGTGCATGTCGAGTGGAGCATGGAGGTCCACGTGTTCCTGTAGTTGTTTTTGCACTACTTTCTCGATGATTTTGGAGATAAATGGCAGGCTGGATATTGGGCAGTGAGACTTCGGATCGGAGATGTTTAGTGATTTGCCTTTGAGGATTGGTTGTATGGTGGCTTGTTTTAAAATCTGTGGGAGGTGTCCTTGTTGGAGGGACTGTTCTACGATTTTGTGCAGGTGGAGGCTTGGTTGGTTCTTGGAAGCCTTGATCCATTCCACTGGGCATGGGTTCGCTGGTGCGGTTGTTTTATTAAGGGAGGTTACAATGTGTTCTATTTGCTGTGTTGTTGGTATAGAGAAGTCATTCCAGGTTTGGTGAGGTTCTTCGCAGGACTGGTTGTGGTCTGTTAAGGTTGGGGTGTATTCTGTAGCAGATATGTTGTTTGTTGGTTTTGCGTTCTTGTTCATCAGATAGTTTGCAAATTCCTGGGGGTATACTTGGTGTCCACTGGGTGGTGGGGTATCCTTTGTGAGTTGCTGTACTATAATGAATAATTCTCTTGGTTTGTTGGCTGATTTCAGAATGAGTTTGGTGTGGTGTTGTTGCTTGTGGTTGTTGATTAGGTTGTTGTAGGCTTGTTGTTCGGTTCTGTATTGGAGTGCTGCCTCATGTGACTTTGTACGTCTCCATTTTCTCTCCAGCCTTCTAAGTGTACGTTTTGCTTCCCGGATCTCTCCTGAGTACTAGGGAGCATTGTTTTTCTTTGGGTGTGTGTCTTTTCTTTGGACAAATAAAAGTGGATGATATTGCTATAATGGGGGAATCACGTTCTCTGTTAATGGGAATGACATGGGATCTAGGACGGGGAAAGGGATGGACTGAGTAACAAATACAAACACAGACACGATGGGGAAGGGTGTACCCTAACATATTTACTGTAACCGTAACAGAGGGAGAGGGACCAGTGAGCCTAGAATTTGATGCCTGCCAAGTGATAAATTGTGATGGGGATACTATGAAAAGTCGTGGGGAAATAGTCATAAGTATATGTCTCCAGAGACTGCCCAAACACTTGTGTACAGGATGCCCTGTTATGGGTGGTCACAAGTTTGGTGGACCACTGAGGATGGAGGCTGGGTCTCCCCAGAGGGGAAGAGGCACCCAGTTCAAAAGAAAATAACAATGATAAAGCAATACAGCATTCAGCAATGTAACCCAGGAAGTTGCAGCCCCATCATGGTCACCCTCTCTGGAAGGGATGACTCACTGGATGGGACCTATGGACTAGAAATAGACATTAGTGGGCAAGATCCCCTGGGAAGATTGAGGATAGAAATACCCCTCAAGAATCAGACTCGGGTCTCCACACCATTCCCCAGCATATCCTTTAAACCTAATAATGACCTTAATGCAGTCAAGATAGTGGAGATTAAAGATTTGAGGGATACTCTAGAGGTGGAAACCGGTTATGGGGATATGAATGTCTGGATGGAATGGGTTAAATATACCATAGGAAGTCTCAACCGTAGCAATTGCTACGCATGTGCCTCTGGGAGGCCCATTGCACAGGTTGTGCCCTTACCCTTGAGGTGGGATACAGATCCTGATGGAGTAAGATGCCTCATTTCTCTGTATCAGGAAAAAATGGCTTGGGGAAATTAAAGTTGCAAGTCATTTAATTTGCTCTTTCCCCCTACGGACTTGGAGGTAAAAGTTCCCCCCACATTTTCAGTAGTGTTTGGAAATCACTCCACCTGTCTCACCAGGTGGGAGAAAAACTACACAAGGGAAGTGGGGGAATCAAATACCTGCGTTCTAAGCCTAAACCTGACAGGGATGAAAGGAGAAGAGAAGAACTACTCCAACCTGGTAATCCCTAGGGCAGACCTGTGGTGATACTGTGGAGGGCGGACGTTGAGACCAACATTGCCCACCCTATGGTCGGGAACATGTGCAATAGTTCAATTGGCAGTTCCTTTCACCTTGGTGTTCACAGAACAGGACAAGGGCAAATACAAAGGGAAAGGGGGAGTACCTTGGGAACCTCATTTGATGACAGGCTATATATAGACGCAATAGGAGTCCCTCGGGGAGTTCTGGATGAGTATAAAGCATGAAACCAGATCGCAGTTGGATTCAAATCCCTGTTAGGGGTAATCACGATAAACAAAAATGTGGATTGGATAAATTATATATATTATAACCAACAGCGGTTTATCAATTATACCCGGGATGCAATAAAGGGGATCACAGAATAATTGGACGCCACTAGCAGAATGGCCTAGGAGAACCAAATGATTTTAGATATGATGGCGGCTAAAAAAAAAAAAAAAAGGGGAGCGTGTGTGTGTGATGTTAGGGGGGGGGGGGAATGTTGTATGTTCATCCCCAATAACACGGCCCCTGATGGCACTATCACTAAAGCCCTGCGAGGACTAGCTACCTTAGCAGAGGAATTGGCAGAAAATTCAGGTACGGATACCTCTCTCACTGGATGGTTGGAGTCATGGTTTCGGAAGTGGAAAGGGGTGATAATATCTATATTTACCTCTGTACTTGTTGTAATTGGAGTATTAATTATGGTGGGGTGTTGCATAATACCGTGTATAGGAGGGTTAACTCAAAGATTGATAGAAACAGTAAGCACTAAACACATGATTGTATCATCTCCAGTGCACAAGGGTGTAATGTTATTACTGGATAATAAAGGTGAAGAGATGTCAGAATCTAAATGCGATCACCTCCTCACCTCTAGGGGAGGTGATCCTATTTACAAACTCCAGTGTTGTGAACAAATGTGGTTCTTTAAACTGGACACAGTTGTTACGAAAGGCTTAAATCTGGAACAGGACTGGGCTAGCCTTTGTTGATGACATCCAATCATACTTGGGGATCCCTGTGTGGTGGGTGGCCCTTAGCATGTAACAGCTGACAGGTTTCCCTTCTTATCTTTACATCAGATGCTGTTTCAAAATACCAATGAAGTTTTTATAAACAGAAACTGCTAAGGAATTCATCAATCTTCATGGTGTTTAGTTGTCCTGTTAAGCCTGAAGCAGGATTTGGATTGCTACCCGAAACGTGTCACGTCATTTACAGGACTTTGTTATACATACCGTGTGGAATTTCAGTTGAATTATTCAAGCTAAGTAGCTGTTTTAAATTATAGTTTTGCTTATTAAAGGGGTGGCTGCAGCGGGTGGGAGAAATTTGTCTCTCATTCCTGTGACGGCATACCCGACAAATATTTTGGTTAAGGATTGGTATTGCCTATTTGTTGGATCCTCTTTTTATGTTGGTATTATTGGGTTTCTACTTTTCTAGGGTGTACATTTTTGTATAGGACAGGTGGCATGCCATATAAGGATTGCTGTTTGGGGAGTCCTTACATGTTATATCGCATAAGCAGGACCAGTCAGATTGGGTGCAAATATTACTCCTTGTTATGTCTGCTCCCTTATGTCTGTGTAAATTTTGATTGAATGTACACTAATGTGCCCACTAGATCCATTAGCATCATCAGCAGCAGACATTGATTGTCACAGACAATACTGACTCCAACAGATCACATATGCACCACACCCATAATCACAACAATATACTCTGATTTGTGTGGATTTTGCTGATAGCTGGGTTTTCTTCCAACATCATTGGATATTTCTTATTTTATTTTATTTATTTATTTATTTATTTTAATTTCTTTTATACCGCACTCTTTGACATCAGCGCGGTTTACAGAGAACACAACAAAACCAGAACAACAGGCTGTTTGGAGTTACATATAACAGGATTATCAACTTGGAAAACAAGGGAGAACTATTTACATGGAATATGTAATCTGTTAACTAGATCACATGCTCGAACTATGTACATGAATTAGCACGAATGTTGGGAGCAAGGGAAAAAACTGTAGTTGGATATGTAGTGGGACTAAATGCTGGTCACCCCAGGATCCCTATGAAATGTTCATAATGACTGGCCCTGTGCTGTATGTGGCACAAGGTCCACAGATTTGGGGGTCGTACAACACATGTACACATGACACAGTTGCAGTGCAGAAACGAGCTGACTTCTTGCAAGCCGCACTGTGCAGTCTTCCAACAACAACAACAACCAGTATATGCAGCTTCATGGTCTATCTACAGTTATTATGTGTGAGTGCAGCCAGTTCATGATGCTGCTTGTTTCTATTTTTAGTGGCAAACCACCTAGCATGATGCTGGATATTAGACCAGCAACTCCACTTTTATAATCTCATGACGCATTTCATCCCACCCCTAACACCATTGCGCAGGAACCTGTTGGGACTCCTGAGCTGCTAGCCATGGGATTGTGTGGAGCAAGTACAGATGGCACTGCATCACTTCCATATAGGCAGAGATATGGCTTTTATGCATGTTATTGAGACACTTACTAGTTGCTGATGGCTACCGCTCCACATCAGCCCATGCTGAGCATATCGGTAATGGAAATTTTAGATACAAGTTTTGATGTTACCCTTTGGGCAAAGTCATCTCCCATGCAACAATTATCACACACATGAGACACAGGAGCACTGCACATTACATGTATGTGGTTCACATTGTCAGAGATATGCAAACCATGTCTTTCCACATACATCTCATAAATGAGTGCATGCACATCTGACTGTTCCAGTCACAAACTGGTCACCTATGCTGTGAACATGTTCTGAGGGCCATTGTGGAACTTGCAGCTAATGATGTGTGCCTCTCAACTTTACCTAGCTTCATAATCTTGGAAGATATTATGTGTGATCTATGGGGAAACGAGCCAGTCACAGCACTTTTTGAATGTAGGTTCACCCTAAGAATGTTATGTGACTAATAAACAGGAGCCTCCCTGGTGATGTGCCAAGCATGTCAGTCATGGCAACATGGCCTCACATCATCAACCATATGAATAGGCTTCTAATTGGTACCCATTCTCTACACTGTGTCAATGGCATGGGACAGAACTTCATTGCAGTCCTTGCTCACAGATGCGTAGACAGATCTGGGGAGTCCCAAGTGACGTAGATGATATCTTGTCAGTAACTTGTGGATGATTCCAAGGTACCAGTGTGGTTTGAGAGGGTTGAGAGAGAGAGAGAGAGGAGATGGGAGGGGTAAATGAGAAAGAGAGAGGCTACATAAGATGGATGGGTGGGAAACAGAGAGTTTGGAGATGCCAGAATACATGGATAGGTGTGAAACAAAGAGAATGGGGAGTTGCTGTGTTAGGTGGGTGGATGGATAGTGGGTGGTGGAGAGGATGGATAGAAAATGAGAGGGAGGGGAGATGCTGGGCTACAAGGGTGGATGGGTAGGGGAGAGATGGAGAACATAGATTCTGGGCATGGTGCAGAACCTTGTAGAGGAATCTCTGAGATGTATTGGTTTAATATTTGCAGTGTTGCCTTTTGGTACTTTGTGAGTCCTGGTAGTGCTGTTATGATATGGAGGGTTTGCTATGGGTTCTAAATGGGCAGTGTTTATAGTATTTCCTAATGTGCCTGGCGGTTGGCAATGGAGTATAGTAATGTAGAAATCTGGTAGTTTTTCTTTATCCAGACACTTATTAAGAGGCATGTTTGCTAAAAGTGCATGGAAACATACTGGGCCTGATTCTATCCTGGACGTCCTGGCTCTCTGAGTGCCTGGTCAGAACCAGATGCACAGAGGTAGATGGGATTATGATCCCTTGGGGCATGTCTTGCTTCGTGGGATCAGAATTGCATCCAAGCCTGGACGTGCAGACCGGGATCTGGATTCTGATCAGCCTGTACATACAGGCCTAGCCCGGCTAACTCAGTCAAGGCTCCTGAATGGAGCCGCGCCGCCATGGTACCGGTTGCCATGGCACTGTGGCTCTATTCAGGAGCCACGATCCCCGAATGCCAGTAATGAATCTTCATTCCCCTCAGCCTAACCCATGATCTGGCCTCCCAAGGACAGGATCGGACTGCAGGGAATCTCCTCGACTCCCTCCTTCCTTTGCTGTGCCCTGGGCCTGCCATCTCCCGCCGACTAACGGAACTTATTCCACCTGAGAGGTAGAATAAGCTCCCCGTTCAGCCCACTGGCCCCAGATGTACAGGGCTGACATTGGAATCGCCCCTGTACATCCGGGGCCACGGATTGCCTTCTGCCAGCCTTAACTCCAATACCTCAATGCCCCTTTCCCGCTCCTGTCTAACCTCTCTGTACAATGTATAGGGTAGTTAGTCGGGGTCAGCAGAGGGGCCAAATAGCAGGGATGGTCGTCCCAATGAGATGTCTATCCCTGTTATTCACACCTCAGAATGAACCATATGCAAATATTTATGCAAATTAGGCCTTGCAATGAGTCCCTTTGACCACCCCTGCATGAAATCACAACAAGAGGTAGACACAAAAATATTTGAATAGCTATGAGATAATGGGAAAGTAGTCATAAGAAAATAAGAACATAAGATATGCCATACTGGGTAAGACCAAGGTCCATCAAGCCCAGTATCCTGTTTCCAACAGTGGCCAATCTAGGTCATACGTACTGTGATAAGGAAGCTTATCATAGCTCAGGTAGGAGCTATAGAAAAGATGATGTGACTCTGAACAAGCAACCTGTCAGTTCTGGTAGAAGCAAGAAAACAGAGTTTTCACATAAAAGACTACCAGTCCCAGAATGCACCAGGTTTCCAGCAGCCATGAGAGGGGCTGAAGTGAGAAAATGTGTGTGCAATCAAGAGAGCTATGAGGTAATCCCTAAGCACTCATCTCAAAGGGCAGGGCCTGATTCAACACAGCTGCACTGTGTTAGGGAGCAGCACACATTAGAACAGGATAAGAATAGAGCTTATTCTTCAGATAACAGCTTCAGCTACAGAAAGAGCTTCAGACACAGATGCAGCAACAGCTACAAGCTCAAGCACCAGTATCACCTGGAGAAACAGAAGCCAAGCCAAGCAGATAGAGAGAGAAGGAAACTCTCTAGAAGGAAGAGAAGAAAGGCCATTGGAAGGTCTGGGAGATTCCAAGGCAGTACCCATACTGGGAGGTATTCCAAGTGCCAGCAGAGTCCATTGGACTGGATTCAGCCAGAGGAATGGAGTGGCAGAGATAGGAATCACCAGTGGCTACCTGGAAGAGAGAAGACTGCATGTGGAAGAGACTTTCAGACCAAGGCTAGAAGGTATGTGAGAGGGGATCCAGTGTCCAGGGATCAAGATTGGAAGGCTGGACATCAGAATTGGATTACATACTGGCCAGGCTATACAGAGAGGAATTATGATGGCAGGAGAGGCTCAGGTATGAACACTGATCCAGACCCTATCTATAATAGAGAATGGCAGCAAGGGAATAAGCATTCTCATGATAGTGCCTTAGTGAAAGACTCGTCTGTGCCAATGTATGATAGTGACCCTATGCTGATTGATGAAGGGGGAGATACAGCAGATGAAAGTACAGTTTACATGGACTGTTCTCTATCTAAATGCTATTGCTAGCTTTCTGTGAGCAAACACATCAGCCATCACAAAGAAACCTAACTTTGTTCTTTATTTCCACTGCAAACAGATCTTAAAGCAGGATTTGGGTTCACACAGTAGCAGCCAGCCAGCTAAAGGCTTACAGCTGCTCAATTGATAGTAATTAAAGCTGCACCTGATTGTGTGTGAGCAAGGGAGAATCACTGCTGGGATCTGCGTGGAAAATAAGCAGAAGTTAACCTAACAAACAAAGTTTATTCTTTTCTTTGTGCCTTTGTATTTGGTAATCATTTGCTAAGAAAACATTAGCTAATTGCCTGACAAGCTGAAGGCTGTTTTCTGATTTGCTTTATGACTTTTTGTTATCCATTTAAACACTGCAAGCAAGTAACCTCATTTATATTGCTATCAAGCATACATGTGCTGGGTGAATTAAACCCCATCAATAAAAGAAGTATTTTATTGACCTTACCACTTGGTTTCACAACTCAATTATTGTCATCAGCTGTGTTTGGGAGTGAATGAACTACAATACCCACAATACCTTGCAAGAATCATATGAATATATGCATCGTCAAGATTGTGTAAGTTCTCACCCTAGGCAGCCGTCTGACAAATGGCGTAGTTTTTCGGATTGCTTTTGCACCAAGAGGATTTACTTGCTGTGGATTACAAATAAAAGTCAACTTTGAAGCTGTAAGAAGATTTCTTTCCCTCATCTGCACTTTGGAAGAAAAGTGGTTGTTCCAGGAACCTGTCCCAGAGGAAAAGACCCTGTGCAAAGTGGGATTCATCACTGAGACAAGGTAATATGTACCAGGGCATGTCTAGTGGTGGATGTGTGTAAGCACAGGGGGTAATTGGAAAAAAAAAAAAAGTTGAAAAAAACACACCTGGTTGGAAGGTGCTGCTCTTTGGTTTTTTTTTTTTCATTTCTTGCAGGGGTCAAGATGGATCCGAGGGAGATGGCTCAGTGGATGGCAGCCCAATTTTGCAAGCAGCAGGAGCTATCACAGCAGGCCCAGGACACTGCTATGAAGGCCTTAATGGAACAGCAGAAACCAGTGCTTGATCTGGTGCAAGCTCTAGTTCAGCTGCAGAGCCAAAGTGGAACAGATGCAAGACCAGCAGCTAGTACTGGTACACCACATGTGGACAATGTGGGACTCAATCAAGGGATTGGGGCATTTAATTTTGGGAAATTAACTCCAGAAGATAATGTTGATGATTTTCTAGAGTCTTTTAAAAGAGTGGCACAGGCTTTAGCATGGCCAGAGACCCAGTGGGCAGTAAGGCTGGCAGCCTCATTAACTGGAGAGGCACTTGCAGCTTACAGAGCAATGCCAGCAGCCCAGGCTTTGATTTATAAGGATGTAAAGGCAGCTATTAGAGATCGCCTAGGGTTGTCTGTTTCAGAGTATAGGCGAATGTTTAGAGCTGTTACATTGAAAGTGGGTGAGACACCCAGGGCTCTGAGTCAGAGAATCAGAAGTTTAGCTGTAAAATGGTTGGAGCCTGAGCAAAAGACAGTAGAAATGTTATTAGATGTTATAATGCTGGAACAATTTAGGCTTGGGGTACCTAAAGATTTGAATATTTTTCTTATACAGCAAAATTGCCAAAATTTTGGAGAGGCAACCATGCTAGCAGAGAGATTCTTGGAAGCCACGCAGGCTTGCCATAGAATGGGTGGCCCTCTAAAGATGGATGCTGAGGCTAGATGTGCTGTATCAGAAAAGGGAATAATTAAGAATGTTTCTAAAAATGAATGTACTGTATCAAACCAGATGACACAGTGGAATAGAAAGAAATGTTTCAAATGCCAGACACACACTAGTTTAATGGGTCTGGATTTAAAACAGCCCAAGGAAGGATTTCTTTTGATGGTGGATGTGCAGGGAATTACCACAAATGCATTATTAGACTCTGGGGCAGACCAGAGTATGATGTCAAAAAGGCTTTGGAAGAGGATAGAGGCCCAAGAAAGATTTGTGCCTAGAACCCCTGAAAGCCAAGTTCACATCAGATGCATTCATGGTGCTGCATCATCATATCCCACCTATAGGCTAAAGGTTAAGTGCCTAGAGAAACAAGAGGAAGTCCTATTAGCAGTGGTGCCTAGGCTACCCTTTGATTTGGTTCTAGGAAGAGACTGGCCAAGATTTAAGCAGGGTCTAGTGGAAGGACTAGGAAAGAAGGAGGGAGAAGGTTTAATGGTAGTAGCTCCCGGGCCTTTATTTGGAAGTCCTCAGACCCCAGCTAAAAAGATGGTTAAGCGTCCAGAAGACCAAGCTACCCCAAAGCAGATATTCGTCCTAAAGTACCATAAGGTCTCTGAGAAGGCCCAAGCTCCTAAGCGGGCAACCCCTCAATCTGCCGGGTTTGACCTGTGCAGCATAGAGAATGTGACTGTACCTAGCCAAGGGAGAACCCTGGTTGACACCGGTCTCCAAGTGGAAATACCAATTGGATGTTATGGGAGAGTAGCCCCAAGGTCCGGATTAGCCCTTAAATATTTCATCGATGTGGGTGCGGGAGTAATTGATCCCGATTACAGGGGCAATATTAAAGTTCTGTTGTTTAACTTTGGACAGAATGAGTATCATGTGAAGACAGGAGACAAAATTGCCCAATTGATCTGTGAGAGGCTGGGTTTTCCACCTGTGGAGGAGGTCACATCCCCAGAGAATTCTGAACGTGGAGCCAAAGGCTTTGGTTCTACTGATGTCAAAGGGGTTAAAAGCTTAGCTGCCACCTGTGCCCGAGAGAGGGAGGTGAGTGAAGAGGATGATTTGGGACCCCAGGTATCTGATTGTAAAGAAAAATCAGAGCCCCAAATAGGTGAGGACCTGACAATGGTACAACAGGAAGAAATTAGGAAGTTGCTTAAGGAATTCCCAGATGTGTTGACACCCATACCTGGGGAGACCCATTTGGTGGCCCATGAAATAATAACTCCACCTGGGAAATTGGTTCATCAAAGGCCATACCGTTTGCCTGAAGCCAAAAGACAGGAGGTAGTGGCACAAGTCCAGGAGATGTTGGACATGGGGGTAATAGAGGAGTCAAAGAGTCCCTGGAATAGCCCCATAGTCCTGGTGCCGAAGCCTGATGGATCCTTAAGATTTTGTATTGACTTCCGGCAGGTAAACGCCATATCAGTTTTTGATGCATATCCAATGCCAAGAATTGAGGAGCTGTTGGACCAGCTGGGACAGGCTCAATACTTAACCACCCTTGATATGACAAAAGGATATTGGCAAATCCCTCTCACCAGGGAGTCGAAGCCGAAGACTGCGTTCAGCACCCCCGTTGGCCTTTTCCAGTTCAAGAGGATGCCTTTCGGACTGCATGGAGCAGCGGCTACCAGCCAAAGGTTAGTGGATCAGGTACTTCGACCCCACCAAAGTTATGCTTTTGCATACATGGATGATGTCATAATCCATAGTAACACCTGGGCGGAGCATTTGAAGAGGATCAGGGCAGTCTTGTGCTCTATGAAGCAAGCGGGAATCACTTTAAACCCGAAGAAGTGTGCCTTTGCAAATAGGGAGGTAAAATACCTAGGCCACCTAGTGGGAAGAGGAAAAATTAAACCTCTATTAAGCAAAATAGATAGCATCAGGAATTTTCCTCCTCCAACAACCAAGAAACAACTAAGAAGTTTCTTAGGACTTATTGGATACTACCACCGGTTTATACCGCAATTCGCAGAGAAAAGTGCCATTTTCACGGATATGCTGCGAAAGAATTGTCCAAACCAGATAAAGTGGACACCAGAAGCTGAAAAAGCGTTTTCAGTATTAAAAGAAAAATTGTGTACAGGACCGGTACTGAAAGGAGTAGACTTCAAGAAACCCTTTCTGGTTCAAACCGATGCATCGGATGTAGGGCTAGGAGCAGTCCTATCCCAGTGCCATGATGGGGAGGAGCATCCTGTGATGTACCTGAGCAGGAAGGTGTCACTGGCTGAACAAAAGTATTCCACGATAGAAAAAGAGTGTTTGGCTATCAAGTGGTCAGTGGAGGCGTTAAGGTTTTACCTTACAGGGAGAAAGTTCCAGTTGGTCACGGACCATGCCCCACTTAAGTGGTTGCAGCAAATGAAGAACCACAATGCCAGGTTCACACGCTGGTACATGGCCTTACAGGCGTTTGATTTTCAGGTTGAACATCGTGCCGGGAAGTTACACAAGAATGCGGATGCACTTTCCCGTATTACGGACTGTAGAGAAGAAGTTTCACCAGTAAAACCAGTCCGTAATAACTTAAGCAACCTGTCAGTTCTGGTAGAAGCAAGAAAACAGAGTTTTCACATAAAAGACTACCAGTTCCAGAATGCACCAGGTTTCCAGCAGCCATGAGAGGGACTGAAGTGAGAAAATGTGTGTGCAATCAAGAGAGCTATGAGGTAATCCCTAAGCACTCATCTCAAAGGGCAGGGCCTGATTCAACACAGCTGCGCTGTGTTAGGGAGCAGCACACATTAGAACAGGATAAGAATAGAGCTTATTCTTCAGATAACAGCTTCAGCTACAGAAAGAGCTTCGGACACAGATGCAGCAACAGCTACAAGCTCAAGCACCAGTATCACCTGGAGAAACAGAAGCCAAGCCAAGCAGATAGAGAGAGAAGGAAACTCTCTAGAAGGAAGAGAAGAAAGGCCATTGGAAGGTCTGGGAGATTCCAAGGCAGTACCCATACTGGGAGGTATTCCAAGTGCCAGCAGAGTCCATTGGACTGGATTCAGCCAGAGGAATGGAGTGGCAGAGATAGGAATCACCAGTGGCTACCTGGAAGAGAGAAGACTGCATGTGGAAGGGACTTTCAGACCAAGGCTAGAAGGTATGTGAGAGGGGATCCAGTGTCCAGGGATCAAGATTGGAAGGCTGGACATCAGAATTGGATTACATACTGGCCAGGCTATACAGAGAGGAATTATGATGGCAGGAGAGGCTCAGGTATGAACACTGATCCAGACCCTATCTATAATAGAGAATGGCAGCAAGGGAATAAGCATTCTCATGATAGTGCCTTAGTGAAAGACTCGTCTGTGCCAATGTATGATAGTGACCCTATGCTGATTGATGAAGGGGGAGATACAGCAGATGAAAGTACAGTTTACATGGACTGTTCTCTATCTAAATGCTATTGCTAGCTTTCTGTGAGCAAACACATCAGCCATCACAAAGAAACCTAACTTTGTTCTTTATTTCCACTGCAAACAGATCTTAAAGCAGGATTTGGGTTCACACAGTAGCAGCCAGCCAGCTAAAGGCTTACAGCTGCTCAATTGATAGTAATTAAAGCTGCACCTGATTGTGTGTGTGAGCAAGGGAGAATCACTGCTGGGATCTGCGTGGAAAATAAGCAGAAGTTAACCTAACAAACAAAGTTTATTCTTTTCTTTGTGCCTTTGTATTTGGTAATCATTTGCTAAGAAAACATTAGCTAATTGCCTGACAAGCTGAAGGCTGTTTTCTGATTTGCTTTATGACTTTTTGTTATCCATTTAAACACTGCAAGCAAGTAACCTCATTTATATTGCTATCAAGCATACATGTGCTGGGTGAATTAAACCCCATCAATAAAAGAAGTATTTTATTGACCTTACCACTTGGTTTCACAACTCAATTATTGTCATCAGCTGTGTTTGGGAGTGAATGAACTACAATACCCACAATACCTTGCACGAATCATATGAATATATGCATCGTCAAGATTGTGTAAGTTCTCACCCTAGGCAGCTGTCTGACAGTACCTAGCAGTTTCCCCAAAAGACACAGGTTCCGCAATGCTTGTACTGGGTCAAGCATTGATATCCTGGGTCCCTTCTTAATAATGGTTTATGGACCTTTCCTCCAGGAACTTGTCCAAACCTTTTTTAAACCCAGCTACACTAACAGCCTTTACTACATCCTCCGGTAACAAATTCCAGAGTTTGATTACACGTTGAGTGAAGAAATATTTTCTTTTATTAGTTTTAAATAGTTTACCCTGTAGCTTCATTGCATGCCCCCTAGTCTTTCTATATTCTGATAACGTAAACAATCGATCTACGTTTACCCGTTCCACTCCATTCATTAATTTATAGACTTCTATCATATCTCCCCTCAGCTGTCTCTTTTCCAGGTTAAAGAGCCCTAACCTTTTTAGCCTTTCTTCATAGGAGTATCCTTCCATCCCCTTTACCATTTTGGTGGCTCTTCTCTGAACCTTTTCTAATAACGCTATATCCTTTTTAAGATACGGCGACCAGAACTGCACACAATATTCAAGGTGTGGTCTCACCATGGAACGATATAGAGACATTATAATATCTTTTTTTTTATTTTCCATTCCTTTCCTTATGATACCTAGCTGCACACTGGGCCGAGGGTTTTAACATACTATCCACAATGACGCCTAAATCTTTTTCCTGGGTGATGGTTCCTAATGTGGAACCTTGCATCGTGTAACCATAGTTTGGGTTGTTCTTTCCTAGGTGCAGGAAAGTAACAGTGCAAATACAAGAAAATAAGGTAAAACAGAGGGACAATAATTATTTTTAGGAATTAGTGATAAAACAATATGTGAAAGCAGCATTTTAAGACTTAGAGATAAGTGGGAGGAATATGAGGATGACAAGGGCAACAAGGAAAAAGTAGAATTGCTAAACAAATAATTCTGCTCAATGCTCACTGAGTATGAGCTTGTAGACGGACTGCACAAAACTGTCATAAATAGGAAAAGGATGAGGTAGACATCACACACATTTCACAACGAGGCACCAGTTTTTAGGCTTGGTCAATATGCCAAATGCTGGTACTGTCCTGTTATAGGGACCAACTTAATATTGCATGCTTTCACTGTGGACATGCGCAGGGACAGAGTTTGGACAAAACATGAGCATTGCAAGCAAGTGCACACATTAATTTATAATACAATAACTTGCATACATACTTGCCAAATGTAGGCACACTCATTTACACCAGCTCTGCTACTAAAGCTAATATTTGTTGAAGACAAGTAGGCACCTACCTGTCTTTATAAAATGGGCTTTATTTAGGTGTGTTAGAACATGCTTTAACTTGGTGCCCTGTTATGAAATTACTCTCCACAAGTGCAAGGGAACCAGACAGGATACATTCAAGCAGTGCATGCTTCCTAGCAAAAAATGTACCAGTACTTACTGTATATGCAGAGCTCTTTCATGAATGGACAATGGGTCAAATTTTAATCGGTAATAAGAAAGGTGTCGGTACTCCATTCTCTCAAAACAACCCTGCATTCAAATATATTTATGTTCCCCTATTAGCAACATCAGATTCTGCACACATTTATTAAGCATGGCATTTCAGGGGTTTAGAAAATTTTTGAGTTCTTTAAACATTTGTAGCCCTCAAGAAATCACCATTTGATTAATATATTAAATGAGTGTGTCATAGAGCACATGCAGTTCAAAATATGGAATCTCAAATTAAGAAATTGGTGTGTATAATTGAACTTACGTTTTTCTTTAACATTGGTCCATTTCAGGAATAAACTGTGACAAGTGAAGATGTGAAAACATAAACACAGGGGCAATGTGGGCAAGTCACTTAACCTCTATTGCCTCAGAAGAATTCAAGTTATCAATGTCCCTTTTTAATGTATACTACCAAGTTGAAGTTACAATGTAAACAACTTTGACTGAAATGATAAAGTAGTATAAAAAACCCTATAAAATAAATAAATGTGAGCTACAGATTTTGAAGGAGGGATCATTACTCCAGTCAGCATTGTCAGGTATGGCTTGATATATTTCCTCTTCAAAACTCACAGCACATTTGCTAAGTGCTATTTCAGTTTTTGAAAAATGTTTGTATTTGCTTTTTGGAAGAGTGTCAAAAAATAGATCAAGAAATATTTAATAAAAAGAATGGGATGAGATGATGGATTGGTGATATACTGCTTTCCTAAATTTGTTTGGTACAATACATTAGCACATGTAGTTAGGTGCTGTGAAATACTAAAGTCCGCTAAGTGCTTAATGCACTTTTTAGTGGATGGTAAGGACCCATGGTGACAGTTAATGCATAGGCATGACAGCTACTGATCATTAAAATGTTAATTAATGGCCCATCACTCGAAGGGGTGGGAGAATGGGCAGAGTGTTGGTGTGCAGGGCACATTCATGTTAGTAAAGGGGGACAATGTGGCAATTAGCATGGGTGCACATAACAATACTGGACTTCTAAGGGTGGCGTTAGGAGCACCCATGTTAATTGCACCACATGTTAGGATATGCATTCACATGGTAACTGGTGCTGACATGCTGGTTGACGCCCTGAGAGTCAGTTGGATCATTAAATGATAGAGGAGTAAAGGGGGCACTTAACAAGGACAAGGCCATAGCAGAGGAACTGAAGGAATCCTTTGCTTCGGTCTTTACTGAAGAAAATGTAGGGAAGTTACCCATGTCAGTGTAAGCTACCTCAACTGAGCTTGGTTCCTTTATTCTATGTATCAGTTACCCCAACTGATAATATTTCTTATGTATATCTCAGTTACCACAACTGATGCTTCTCTATCAGTTACCAAAACTGATGCTATGAATTTGGTTTCGTCTCCCTGGATCCTGCTTCTTAGTACAAGCACTTGGGAACAGCCAATAAGCACACCATAGGTATGATATAAGCTACTCCATTTATTCAGGGTATAGGTTAGCTTATATAGCATAAAAATGTACCGTATACATCATGGAAAGTTACAGACAGATGCAAAACTGAATTACAGGGTTAAGAGGTTATCTTTGCAGAGCTGCTTGCAGAGTTAAAAGATTATCGTTACAGAGCTTCCAAAAAGGGGATATGAAAAAGGGGAATCAGCATGTCTGGTCTCCTTTGCTCTCTTTACTTATTTCTCCATACAATATGTGTGCATTCCTTTTGCAAAGCTCAGCTAAAAAGCTTTTCTGCAAACTTGGGAAATAACCTGTGTCCTACATTCACAGCAAGCAAACTAAAAGGCTCTTCTGCAGATTTGGCAAATGACCTGTGGCCTACATTGGCAGCAAGCATACTTGTAGTAACCCTGATATACCTAATGTATATAATATTCCTTATGATATATACATAATATTCCTTCTAATAATCCCTACTTTTATCCTAAAAAGGATAATCTTCAAACAAGAGTAAAGGTAGTGGAAATAGATTCAGTAGAGGCCACATAATAAGAACCATCACAGAATAAGCATAAGAAACACTTGTAGTGGAATAGCAATGTAAAGCAGTGTTAGACAAGTTAAACACGAATGGTGGCATTTACAAAGATAAAACAATCAGTAGCATTAAGACTAGAGACAACTTGCAATGAAAAAGGGACCTGGTTATGATCTGAGGAGGGGCGAATAACACCAATGTGGTAAAAGAAGGTAGAAAAAGAAACATGGGGCTGGGTGCAATTTAAATTGTCAAGTAGAGTAAACTTCTGCATTTCTCACAGATTAGAAGGTACAGCAATAACACATGATGATAGGAAAGCTCCAGCTTGTAACGAGCTACGCACACAAAAGTCTAACACATTTAAGGCCGTTTGGGCAAGTAGTATTGCCACATTAACAGTTCCAGAAGTGGGGTGAGGGAGGCACCAGATGAATGTCAGAAGGAGAGTCAATGCAGTCTTGCGCATGATGGTCAGGAGGCTGGAGGGTGGTCTGGAACCGAAGAAGGCGTCAGTGAAGGCAGTGCACGCTTGATTCTTGATGCTTGGATCTACAAAGGGGAGGAGTCGCACAGGATGGATGTCCTTGTGATAGTGATCACTGTAGTTGGTGGTCCATAGGGTGGGTCTAGGGTACCGTGCTTGTGAAGCACTCTGACTTGCACCTGGTCACCAACCTTGAAGGAATGTGTTGGTTCGGTACCTTCAGGACGATAGCCACTTTTCTTCAGGAGTCTTCTCTCTCTCTCTCCAGCTGCTAGGGCCTTGGTTGCCCTGGCGTCAGCTACTTCTTATTACGGTCCTGAAGCCTGATCTGGAGATGGAGAATGTTTCCAGCGAGGGTAATGTATCCAGGATCCTTTTAGCAGCCACCTTCACTGAAGTCGGTGTTGTCAGAAGAACTTGGAATGGTCCCATACTAGAAAAGCTGCTTGTAGTGTGTGCTGGTGGTATGTCTTTACCAGGATCCAGTCTCCGGGTTGAAAGGAAAGAGCTGAGACATCTAGCAGAAGAGACTGGAACTGCTGAACATACCTGTGGAGGGAAGAGAGTTGCCTCTGCTGCTAGGAAATATAAGAGGTCAAATGTGAGGCTCAGGACTGTAAAAAGTAGGCAGTCTTCCATATAACAGTCCAAAGGGGGAAACTTTCAGTCTACCCCCTTGGGGCAATATTTTTTATTGAACAGTGTCAAAGGCAAGACAGTTTAGTTTCTTTACAAAGTTTTTTAAGGTTTCGGAGTTTCCCCCCTCTTGGATTGCTACTTGCATACAACAGCCAATCCTAAGCAACTCAATTAGCTAATACATTATTTATTTATTTTTTACAGATCAGAAAAGTTGTAGACAAGATGATAGAGGTCTATAAATTAATGAACAGAGTGGAATGGGTAAATGTAGATCGATTGTTTACATTATCAGAATATAAAAAGACTAGGGGACATGCAATGAAGCTACAGGGTAAACTATTTAAGACTAATAAAAGAAAATATTTTTTTACTCAACGTGTAATCAAACTCTGGAATTTGTTACCAGAAGATATAGTAAAGGCTGTTAGTATAGCTGGGTTTAAAAAAGGTTTGGACAAGTTCCATAAACCATTATTAAGAAGGGATCCAGGATATCAATGCTTGACCCAATACAAGCATTGTGGAACTTGTGTCTTTTGGGGTAACTGCTAGGTACTTGTGACCTGGATTGGCCACTGTTGGAAACAGGATACTGGGCTTGATGGACCTTGGTCTGACCCAGTATGGCATATCTTATGTTCTTATGCCCACACTTTCTCAATTTTTCACAATTTTAGGATTGTACCAACCTTGTAAAAATTTGTGTAGGTATCTTTCCTCCTTTGCCTTCATGTGTTAGGACAGGACACACAGAAGCAAAAAAGGGATAAAAAGCACCTGGAAGCACCACATGGCCAGTGTGGGTCTCTCCAAAGCTCATTAGGATGAAAAGTACACCCAGCCAATCTCCAAGTGTCTATTTCCAATTATTGAGTATATATCTGGGCTAGATGACTTCCAAAACTGGAGATGATGAAGACAGCATAACTAAATGCTTTTAACAGTCAGAAGATATTTAAAGTTGATGTATCAGAGGATGTAAAACAGCAAGTTGTTAAACTGAAGAATAGAAAGTCACCTGAACTGGATAATATATATCCCAGCATGCTGAAAGAACTCAAAAATGGAGCCCCTTTTTAAAAAAATGTCATTACTTTGGCCACTCTGTGGTCAAAACAACAAGCCTGCATATTACATGACCACAACACAACAGTGAGACAGGTGTCATTTTGAAAGATGATGGAGATGAGATATGAGAGGAGAGGGCCTGCTCCTGCCCTGATCACCACTGGACCATCAGGGAAGCCCTGGTAGATTGGGAGATTTGGAGGATGGGGAGCCAGACTTCTATTGATTGCTTTCCAGGCCGGGTTGGGGAGGGGGATGATAGCCATCCACATGATGTGGATGCTGTCTGAAGAAGGGAGGTTCATAAGTTGTTTTGGGAGGGGAGGGTGTTCTCTATGGCACATGGCTTGTTAACCACATGGGGGGCTGTGGGGGTCCCACTGCCACAGCTATGATCAGCAGCAGTTGCGCAGTAGTCATGCATTATCTTCAGCCACTCTATAAGCATTTTTGAGAGCCAGAGCACGGCAACTGCATTATCTGCATTTCCCCTGCCTTAGCTGTCAATGCAGCCCAATAGCATGGGCTATTTTCCGCGTTGACAGCTAATGCGGTTTAGTAAACATGCCTCATAATGTCAAGAAGCTATATTTTACTGTCATAATAGATCAATTATAAATTAACAATGTCAAACAAATAGAACAACTGAGCTTTCAAGAGAGAATGATAAATAAAAGGTTCATAGATTGGGTTCATGGTATCTTCCAGCATCCCCTCTTCAATAATGGCCAATATAGCAATATTGAAGTAATGCTAGACATTAATGAAATGATCCTACAGTAACTATTTCACCCACAGAAACTGTTATACTCTTGAATTCATTATTGCAGTAGCACCTAATACAACATTATATATTTATGAATGAAATTTTGAGGTTATTTTAAGCATCAAATGTGAACACAAATGCAAAGTATTCTACAATGAATCCTGAAATATTTTCACAGAGATCAAAATTAGATTAAATAATCCAGAACTAAGGGGTATGTTTACTAAATGGTCCTAATGTTACCGGCGCTAGTTGCAGCGTTACTGTGACGAATTCCATATAAGATAGTGGGCGCTCCGGCCTTAAGGTAGCAACGGCGGGTTACCGCGCGACAGAGGGCGCCTTGGCCATCATCGCGTGATAGATGCGCCCATGGGATGTCAGTGCGTGGTAACCTTAGGTTTGCGCGCTGAGCTGTGATCAAAGAATTAGAGGTGTAGCACACTGGTCAATACAATGACTGCTGATACAGCCGTCATGAGTTTGATCCCTCAGTGGGGATATGTAATGAGGCTGTCCAAGGCGATTCCTTTTCCTACCTGTAACAATCAGACACATCCCAACAATCTGTAGTCATCCAAAAACAGCCACATCCCAGTGCTGTAACCCAAAGCACCTTTTAGGGCACAGCATAAGGCACATCATAAAGTGCTACGTCAACCAAGGCGGATCAGAATGTACCCCAGAAGGCACCACAAACGGGCGGTACCCCCCAAGGCATCATATAAGGTGCCGCATAAACTGGAAGTACCTAAGGTGGCGCTAAAGATGCCCCAAGGATGTAAAGGTGACTAAAGAAATGTTGGCCAGGGGCAGTAAGGTGCATCAACCTCACAAGCATGAAATGTATGGGTCAAACACAAATGTAACCCTAACACAGCATAGAGCATCAACGCAAGGCAATGAAGAAGTGATGTAAGGAAGTTGATGTCTAAGGTGATGGAGCTGCCAAATCTGCGTGCAGCCCATGTGGCAGCTGGTAAAGTTGACAAATATATCGGGGGCAGCTATACCGATGCACAGGGTGATGGTACTGTAAAGTGCAACAATCACAGTGTGTGGCAGAGGATGGGAATACGTATCTAGCAGAGGAGCCAGAGGTGGCAGGATAAGTGCAATGACAGGAGGACAGAAGACTAGCAATGCCATGCAGATTAGACACAGGAGAGGCAAACATGAAGAGCTGCAATGCAGAAAAGGGTGCCAGTGCAGGACATGGGGTAGCAGCCTGCACATTAGGGCAGGATGGCACACAGCTGGCAGACACAGATAGACGGACAGAAGGATGGTCGGCAACTGTGATGAAGGTATAATGTGCCAGCAGCACAGATCTTCACAGATAGGACTGTTACAGGAATGCAAAGTAGTCATGTAAGAGAGGCATAAATATGATTAGAACAGAGAGAAATCAAACCCATGACCACTAGCATAAATGTCTATGCACAAACCAGTAGGCCAAAACACCAATATGAGTACCCCAGCAAAGGCTGCATACAAGAATACTGAAGGCACCACACCAAAAGCCTGCTGTCTGCCAGGATCGGGCAACACCAACAGTAACGAAGATGCACTGCAAATTCAGAACAGGTGTGTACAGCTCATATCACAGTCAGTAATTGGGACGACAGGCACATATAAACACATGCACATACACAATGAAATGTTCTGCAGTGGATACAGCATGCAAAAGAGCAAAGAACCCAAACCCAAAGGGCGGCAGGGGATGCTCTGTGGAGCAGGGCAAAATGGGGAACAGAACAGAAAAGAAGCATGTGAGAGCTGAACCTACAGACATGGCCCAGATCAGATCAACAACAGCAATGCCAATCCCCCAAGCCAACATGGACAGTACAAAGAAAGAGCCATATGCAGCAGCTAATATGCGATGGATAGGCTGCATTGAGGGCACACTGTGGTGTACAGTGAAGAGATGGAAGGGTGTGTGGAGAGGTGACCAATCTTAACAGAGTTCATGGTCAGGTTAGCACAAAACCAGGAAAAAAATGGAACATGTGGGAATCAAACATGCAACCTATGGTGCTCCAACACATGTACACAACCACTACCCCAAACAACCACAGCAAGTGCAAAGCAAATATGTCCCCCAATGGGAATGTCGGAATGGAAAACCTTAGCACCCTGTGATGTGGCAGATGGCTGCCACATAGACTGTTGTCACCGTACAAGGATGTGAGCACAGGTGGGCCATGTACATTACCCAGATATCACTAAATACATGTGTCAGTTTGTAAAGCAGCAGCAGAGACAAATGTGCGTGAAACACTCATTTTTATTGTGGGTAATCATGAGACATATTGTACATAGCGCCTGTCATCATATCAAGGTAGTTGGTTTACAGTGAACAAACATAAACCACATTGAGCATGGCAGCCACCCACATGTCACACAAAAGTCTCTGCTCCATCTAAAGATGATGGGAAGGAGAGATAATGTGCTGTAGCTGCATGGTGTTCACTATGCAGTAGCCCCCAACCTCCACATGCTGCTGCAGGGCCCAAATGGCCTAATCACATATGTGTGCATGTAGACACTAGGCAGTGCATGATGAGGGCCCAACACACATCAGTCATGAATTGTCCCCCAGAACATATGTGCCTGCCAATACAGGAGGCAAACACCTTAAAAATCATACCTAGCAAGATGTAAGCAAGTATACACACAGATAGAGATAGATATGTTACAGCTGGGCCAAATTGCCTGATATAGCAATCAAAGTGTCACCAATGTAACCCAAAACAAAGGCAAAATGCAAAATGAGGATATGGGAACAGGTACAAGAGGCACATTTTCCCAGAGAACACCAAAAAAGGAACCTCACAGACATGCAGAGATAGCACCATGCAGAGGTTCCTCTGCAATGGGTGGTGTGGATACATGGACCGTAGATAGAGATCACGGTACCTGGGATGCACAAATGAAGGAAGAAAAATGGGCAATCACACAGCCACAATACAAATGTAATCAGCCAATGTGAGTGGTGGAATGTCAGGGGATAAGGCCGACTGTGCAGACATGCAATGCTATGTTAATGTAAATCAATGTACAGTGGCATGTCTGTACAGTAACCAAACACAATGACCTGTATATGGAGTCTGAAAGAAAGGTCAAATATGGGCCAGTACCCCAAAAAGAAGCCACACTTCCACATGCACTGCTGTTGCAACTTATTCAGTCACATGCACATGCATCGTGTACGTTGAACCATGACACAGTGATGCCCCAGATGCACGGTAACCCCCTTGGTGAGGGAAAACATCAATCCAAGATGTTGGTGTCCATTAAAGTGGTGTGGTGGTAACAACTGTGTCATGTCCAAGTGCAGGGTAGGCTGACATATACAAGAGTACCTATACAATGTTGCCCCTCTGCCACACGCATGGCTGTATGCTCTGGGTGACCGCAACAGAGGAGGATATCCTGTGGTGCAAGTTACACACATGGGCAACACACACTAGCAACATGTCAGATGGATGTAGAACATACAGTGACTATGTCAGTCCGTGCTGCACACGTAGGGACCAGTATACAGTGTCCACACTGCAAAAGGCATCGGCAACACAACATGTCCCGCTAAGACTGTCCATGAATCCATGGGCATGCATATTCAAGTGCGACATCTCAATGTGCTACAGTACTCGAAAGGTCATGTGTGTCTCGCACAATCAACATGACACCCAGCCAGAGCACAGCAACAACGGTGTGTTGGACAGACATGGTAAATTCAAAGTAGCAGTCGAACAGTAATGTTCATCATAGGCATGTGTCCCACTCGCAGAGGTAAAACATCCTATGGCACCATCTCCCAGGGATAGTTGCATGGTGTTGTTGTGTCCTCCAACAGGTGGTTGATGTGGGCCGCAGATGCACTGTAGTAGATGTGCTGTATGTGTCCTCAGTCCTGTGTCAGAATAAGCAGAAACAGTGTCTTGGTATGCTGTACGCAACATCAGGGCACAATGACGGGAGTCAAACATCAATATCTACGTAATGCAATGTCACACAGGCAAACGTTACATGATCACAACACAGAACACTGTTGATGTTCTGGACATTTTGCAATGTAACCACAGGCGAGCGCTATTGATATGGTCACGTCCATGCCCATGCCCATGTCACACAGGCATCTAACAGCCCCACCCCATGTCCATCAGCGTTGGTGCACAGACACCTAAAAAGAAAGGTCCATGAAACAAACAGCAAAACATGAATATATAAAGGCTGATGCCACACACAAATGAACCAAGGTGCAACCTACTGTGTGTCAGCACCAAGTGTCTAGTTGGGAGTCTACAAGGCAGGCAAAGGCCACAACACATCACAGTGAAGGCAGAAGATGTCAACAAAATGTGTGGAATCACCATGTCGCCATGTCCAGTCACCGTTGATGCATGTCCAAGTAATGGTGATATGTGTGATACATAAATGCTGTTGCGCAGTGGTCTGTCAACACACAAGAGATAGGTAAACCCACAACCCACAACACAAGCACACAATGTTCACAAGGTCAACACCAGTAAGGAAGAGATAGCACAGTCACCACTGCTCCACAGATGTACAGACCCCCCCATCATATGATAATGCAAACTGCATGCACACGGTATCATTACAGAGACACCCCCAAACACACACACACATATGATAAGATGAGTGTTTCTCATAGCAAGGGCTGACTACACAACAATTGCAGGTCAAACCAGAAATTGTCAGCTGTGCTTACCAGGATCGGATGGATCCCCAGCTAAGGCAATTTACAGGGTACCTTATGTTTTCCAGCTGAGGTGATGGTTTCTTTTTGGTGGACACACTGATATTTGCTATATGTCTGACTGCTACTGCCATAAAAGGGCGTAGCCTCCAACAGTTTTACTAAAGGAGGCCCACGGTGTGATTGAACCCATGATCTCTGCCACTGACATCATTGTATTACCCATTGTGATACATCAATGTGTGTTTTGTGCTCCCAATGGCTGGCCACAGCACGGGTGTGAGTCACCGAACAAACTGTCTGCTGTGGTTATGTGGATAAGCTGCAACCTGGGATACCCATAATGCAATTCATATGTGGAACAGCAGTGTACATCTGCTTACCAGATGGTGTATGCACCTCTACATCATGCCAGCTTGGTTGGGGGTACTGAGCATGTGTCTTACTGCCACTGGGTGCCTACTGGCCATGCCGATGTGGCTGTTCTGTGGTCACCCTGAGGGTGACGTGGCGTGCCGTGCACTAGGTCCTCATTACCCGGGTTTGTGGGGGTACATTTTGATGCAGGTCACCATCAATACCAGTGTTTGACAGGTATTCTTTGCAGAGACGCCACAGAACATTCTGTGTTTGTCATTGCCAGTCATATCTGGCCCTTGTGGATCATGATGCACCCAATATAGTGCATTTCCAATGTGTCTGGCATGGGCACAGGTTCAGGGAGCAGGTGTGTGTCAGGACTCACATGACGGTGATGTACGTCGCAAACGACCCTCACTGGGCCTGGGTGGGGACATGATCTGGCCCTGACAGACCCGCACTCTCACCGTTTGCAATGGGGGCAGTGGAGGTACATGATGACAGGCTGTGGGACCAGCAACCCCAGTCCAGCTAGCGGATGCACAGCTGATGCAGATATGCACTTGTGACAGGGCCACTGGCAGAGAGGTAGCCTGCCTGGGCAGCTCAGTTGCCCCCTACCACGATCTGACATTCAACAATAGCGGCCAGTCAGTCTGTACCCTGCAAGGTGTTGCGGCCATACACATGCTAACTGCAGACAGTCTGCTAGCCAAGACAAAGTGCATGTTCGTACAGGAACTCTGTGCACCCAGATGTGGGAATTGGCACAAACACCAAGCAGGTTTGTCAGTGATTGTGCATCGAAAATGGGAACGCACAAATGTCACTTGACAGAAACACTGTATAGCACTATGTGTGTACATGAACATGCCATGGTTACTGCTCAGTCAGAGTGAGAGTGACTTCCAAGCATGACATGCTGTGGCCAGTCTGTCGTTGCAGGTGGTGTTTGCGCAATACATTATCCGAGCCATTGCCCCGTGCCCTGTGCATATGCATCCTGCCCAGACCGCCCCATTGGGCACATACCCACAATCCTTTGCTCCTCATTATGCACATTGGCAGGCTTATGCTTGAAACTGTGCATGCATTGTGTGCTCTGTAAGGTGCAGAACACTGGTTAGACATATACAACCTCCCACACCTAATTCTGCTTTGTTCAAAGATTGAGGTGTTTGCCAGACCTGGCTGTCACACCAGTCCTGGGCACAGTGTAGGCAGTGCGATGGAGCACTATACTGTTAGGTTCACTCTCCAGGGTGGTAAACACTGTAATAATCAACTTTGGGGACACACTCCACATATATCTGCAAGCTTGCTATGCTGAATCTGTGCTAACCAATTTTGTAACAATTTGGATTTCTCATCTGACATTATTCAGAGCAACCTTTTCATATATATGCAGCGTGTTTCCATGTTGATGACGGCATTGGTAGGACATGCAGGTGCTATTGGTGTTCGCTGCTGCTCCGCACAGGGCCCCACAGCCTGACTCTCCATGAGGTTTTTGGTGGTGGAGCCTGTGGGTGTCTGTGTTTGTTTCCCTGTTGGCTGGTGCCCTGGAGCACCGGTTCCCATATCCGGTCCTGGGGACCTGACACAATTCAGGTTTCCGGGCTGTTCCTACTGAATTTGCATGTGAAACATTTGCATACAATGGGGGGGGGGGTGCATGCAAATGCATCTCATGCATATTTCTTTCGGACAGCCTGACAGCCTGTATGGTATTTGCCCCTCCAGGATTGGAGTTGGGAACCTGTGCTCTAGGAGGTGGACATGTGTCTGGTGTATGTGGTCTGTAGGGTAAAATATTTGGACATGGGCTGCAGGGGCACCAGCTGGGACTTGAACCTGTGACCTTCTGCCTAAGAGCACACTGGCTATGTGTACTGCACCACACTGTTGCCACAGAGGCAAGTTGTTCCCTGGGGATACCATGACTGTCTCTCAGACAGACCTTGTCTGTTGCACTGCACGCCACCCACCGAAAAAGGCCTTGGGCTTGGTCTGGTGTGGCCAGATACCACTGCCACCTACACCACCAGCACGCCTCCCCCATGTTTCTGACACCATTGCTAAGGTTTACAGGTGCAACTAGTGATAGCTGCTGCTCTGTGCAGGGCACAACAGCCTGCCTCTCCATGAGGCTTTTCATAGTGGCGCTCGTGGGTGTGGGTGCCTGTGCCTCTCTTGACCGGTGCTCTGGGGAAGAGGTTCCAGACTCCGGTCCTGGTGTGGCAAACACAATTCTGGTTTTCTGGCTGCCCCTCATGATTATGCATGGGGTAAATTTGCATACAATGGAAGCAGTGCATGCAAATGCATCTCATGCATATTTCTTTTGGACAGCCTGACAGCCTGCATGGTGTTTGATCCTTCAGGACTGGAGTGGGGAACCTGTGCTCTGGGAGGTGGACATGTGTCTGGTGTATGTGGTCTGTGGGGTAAAATATTGGGATATGGTCTGCAGGGGCCCAGCTGGGACCTGAACCTGTGATATTCTGCCTCAGAGCACACTGCCTATGTCTACTGCACCAAACTGTTGCCACAGAGGCTCCCTAATGCTCCCTAATGTGGAGTTAAATAACTCCTTTTTGCTTTTTCTTTTTCCTTTTCCCCCTTGGGGAATGATATGGTTCTTCTCCCTTGATGTGAATATTATGCTGTGGTTGTTTCTGTTCTTGAATATAATTATTTGTGAATTTTGTAAATTTCCGTTTCATGCATTATTGTATTCAGGAAAAGCTTACATAAAAATATAAAAAAACCCAAAACTGTTGCCACAGAGGCATTTTGTTCCATGGGCATCCCATGACTGTTCTTCATACACACCTTGTGTGTTGGACTGCACGCCACCCACTTGAGCGGGGCTTAGCCCTGATCTTCTGTGGGCAGATGTCACTGCCCCCTCAGCCACCAGCACCGCTCCGAAACCCTTCTGGCATGGCCATATGCCGGTGATGCGCATTGCCAGGCCATTCAGTGTGCCGGTAGGCTGCTGCCTATGGCACGGGGTCTGGGGTAGGGCTTCCTACATAGATATCCGCAACTTCCCCCCAGCACCGTCTGCCACTGCTATGTGCCCTTTGGGGTAACTGCTGGTTGGTGTTCCCTAGGATATTGTGGCACTCTATATTGTTTCTCTTGGCCAGCTTTATGTTTTTGATTTCACTTCTGGTTCTGGTCATTTTATATGGTTTTTGCATCTTTGGTTGCTGCACATGTATCACTACTATCACTTTTCTGGGTCTCCCTGCCTTTGCTGTACATTGCTGACTGAAATGGTTTCTCTCTCCTGCAAATGTGCCTCCAACGCCAGGTTTCCAATGGCGCTAATTTTCTGGTCTTCAGATGCCAGCGTTAGTGTAGCAGGCACCTCTCCCCGCCCACCCCCCGCCCATTGACCTGTTCTCTCCGCCCTCTCTGCGCCCTCTGTGTGTCAATGCTGCCGGTGACGTTATCGCGTGAAATATAACGTTATCACACGATGATGTTGCGTTATTTATTTATTTATTTATTTAACTGTATTTATATACCGCTTTTCACCGGGTCACGTGATAACGTTACGTATCACGCGATAACGTTGCCGCTGCGCCGTTAGCACCGTTTAGTAAACATACTCCTAAGATGCCCTTACTAAAGTGCATTAGGTTTTTGCCCTTAACAAATATTTAGTGCTAACACTAATGTGAGTTAAGTGCAAAACCTCCATGGTAACTCTCAGGGGTGTGGCTAACATGTTCCTGGCAATTAATGTGTAGATGCATACCCTAACACAGGGGTGGGGAACCCTGGTCCTGGAGAGCCGCAGACCAGTCAGGTTTTCGGGATAGCCCTAATGAATATGCATGAGATATATATGCATTAGAGATATCCTGCCAACCTGACTGGTTTGTGGCCCTCCAGGGCTGAATTTGCAGACCCCTGCCTTACACCTCTGTCATTTAAGATTGTGAGTGGGCAAGGTGCAGATGTCCTAGACATCGAAAGGGTATATAGAATGTGTCACATTCCTCCTCGATTCTCACCACCACCAAAAAGTTGTCTAATAGACAATATTTTGGTGGTGGTGAGAAGTGAGGAGGAATGTGACACATTCTATCTAACCTTTTTGATGTCTAACATTGGAATCAGCCACACTTTTAAACAATACATTAATGGCAAGTGGGAAGAGACGTGTAGAACAAAATCCATGCAAAATACAGGCAAGACAGTCAACAAATGCTGGAAAGCAATAAGCACAGATGCCCGAATCCTAGCCAACAAAGTCCCTGACCTGGAAGTCCTAATGGTAGAAATGGACTTGGATATTGTGGCCATTATAGAAACATGGTTTAATGAGTCACATGAATGAGATTTAGATGAGATAGAGAGGGTAGAAAAGGAGGAGGAGTAGCCCTATATGTCAAAAGCAATATTAAAGCTGTTGAAATGCAGGGGATGTAGGGAAAAGAAGAAGCACTGTGGTTTGTGGTGGAAAGAGAAGATGGCACTATAATCCATACTGGTGTAATATACAAGTCTCCAACTCAAACCAAAGAAATAGATAGCAAATTGATTATTGCTATTGCAAAGATAGTCACAAAGGGGGAAGTGATCATATTGGGTGACTTTAATCTACCTGATGTGGATTGGAATATTCCTTTTGCAAATCTGGAAAGACGGAAAAAAATTGTGGATGCCTTACAAGATGCATTACTTAGACAAATGGTGATGGAACCAACCAGGAATAGCTCGATGCTGGATTTAATGCTCACTACCAGAGATAGCATGATGAATATCTGGCTGGGTACCCATGTGAGCAGCAGCGATCATCACACTGTGTGGTTTGAGATAAAAGCCAATGTGGAGTCCAATCACAGCAAGCTCAAAGTCCTAGACTTCAAAAACACTGACTTTAGTAAAATGGCCAATTACCTGAAGGAGAAGTTGGCAGGATGGGAGGGGATAAGGAAAGTGGAATTGCAATTGGGCGAAACTAAAGGAGGCAAAAAAAGGGGCAACATGATACTTATGTATGGAAAGTAAATAAAAACAAGAGGAAAAGGAAACCTATTTGGTTCTCCAAAGAAGTGGCTGCACAAATAAAGGCAAAACCCACAGCTTTCACAAAATTTAGTTCACAAACAGAGGAACACAGAAAAGAATACAGGATCAAACTAAAAGAGACAAAAATAGAAATAAGGATAGCAAAATCAAAGGTAGATGAAAAGATGGCTAAAGATGTGAAGTGTGGTGACAAAACTTTTTTTCAGGTATATACGGGAGAGGAGGAAAATCAGAGGTGGAATTGCAGGACTCAAAAGTGCTGGGAACGGATTTGTGGAAAGTGACTTTGAGAAAGCAAAAATGCTAAAGAAATACTTCTGTTCCGTTTTTACAAAAGAAAATCCTGGAGATGGACCACCTGTGATTGACAAATATATAAATAGGAATGGAGTATATATCACACCATTCACAGAAGATGATGTGTTAGAACAGCTTGCAAAACTGAAAGCGGACAAGTCCATAGGACCAGATGGGATTTAATTAATTTAATTTAATTAACAGTCACTTATATACCGTACTTTCCAGAAATCAGAAGCGGTTTACATTTAACAACAATATAACAGGCTGTTGTCTGTTTTACAATGAACGTCTGAAACAGTGTAACTATTATACAACAAAACAGTCAGTAATCTTTTACAAGGAACGTCTTAAAACAAAGGAAAGTTGTGAAATAACAAACAACATTTTGAGAACTATATACAAAATTGGGATATGTGTGCCTTATATAAGACGTATAAAAACTTTATAAATTTCTAAACTAGTGAAAATCTTAGCAGTGAACAGTCCTAGGTCATGTCAAATTTGTGTCACTCTGTCAAACAGTGTTGTTATCCATTTTCTTGTTGGGAGAGGGAGTTTGTTGATAGCCCGTAGTGTGCCTTAAACAGATGTGTTTTTAGATTCTTACGGATCTCTTTGATCTCGATTATTGATCTGATTTCCTCTGGGAGGTCATTCCAGATAATGGGGGCCACATGGGAAAATGCTTTTTTGTTTGTTGTCTTTTTAGCTTTTATGTATTCTTTTGGGGTCTTTAATTTGTTTGTTTGGTCTCTTCTGTGTTAATTATTGGTTGATTCTTTAGATATGAGATTTTTTAGGGTCGGTGGGACCATATTGTTTAGGGCCTTGAAGGTTGTTGTTAGTGTTTTGTATAGGATTCTGCTTTGTATTGGTAGCCAATGAAGATTTGCCAGTATAGGTGTTATGTGATGAAATGGTGGGACATTCATGATGGTTCTGGCTGCTGCGTTTTGTGCAAGTTGGAGTCTTTTTCTGTTTTGTTTCGTTACCCCTAGTAGAGTCAGGTTGGCGAAGTCAAAGTGAGGGGTTATTATTGCATGTATTATTTTCGTGAAATCTTGTAAATGTATTAGAGGACGTAGCTGTTTTAAGATTTTGAGCTTGAAGTAAATTTTCTTTGTTGTGTTTCTTATGTGCATATTCATACTGAGATGTGTATCCAGTATGACGCCTAAATATCGTACTTCATTTTTTTATTTTGATTTCGTGGTCCTGAAGTATAATGTGTGGTGGGGGAGAGTATGATTGGTTTTTGGTTACAATTAGTGCTTCGGTTTTAGAGTGATTGATGGCAAGGTTATTATTATTTAGCCAGATAGTAATTTTGTTGAAACATTCAGTGAGTAATTTAAGTGGTAGATTGGGGATCGTGAATGGGATATACATCATTATGTCGTCTGCGTACAAATGATAGCATACCTTGAATTTTTTGAATATGTTACAGAACTGTTTTATATAGATGTTAAATAGGAGGGCTGATAGGGCAGAACCTTGGGGTAGGCCAATTTCCTGATTATATGTATTAGATGTGTTGTTTCCTATTCTGACAGTTTGGGTTCTATTGCCTAGATATGAGGTAAACCAATTTAGCACTGTTGATTTTATCCCTATTTGTTTAAGATTGTTGAGCATTATGGTATGGTGAACACTATCAAATGCCGCAGTTACATCTATGAATAGGAGTATGAACGCTTGCTTAGGGTTATCAATCCCTCTTACGAGTGTATCAATTAAAACAGTTAGAAGTGTCTCTACTCCATGGCGAGGGCGGAAACCATATTGTTGATCATCCAGGGGGGCTGAGTTGTCTATATATTCCTGCGTTTGAATTTGTACAGTCTTTTCAATTAGTTTTGCCATGAGAGGTATGCTTGAAATAGGTCTGTATGAATTTGGTGATGTTTTGTCAAGAGTGTTGTTTTTAAGTAGTGGGCGAATCTGTGCGTGCTTTAGTGTTGGTGATAGGTACCCATTGGTTAAGGACAGGGTGATTATTGGGAGAATGAATGGAGATAGGATTGGGAGGGAATTTTTTATCCAGGTTACTGGACATGGGTCAAGATAAGACGTAGTGGTGTTTAGGTTTAGTATTATGTTCTTGAGTGTATCTTTAGTTATGGGGTACATCCTAGGATACTGAAAGAGCTCAGAGAGGTTCTTGCCGGACTATTAAAGGATGTTTTTAATAGATCCTTGGAGACAGGAGAAGTTCCACAGGACTGGAGATGTGCTGATGTGGTACCTCTTCACAAAAGTGGTAATTGGGAAGAAGTGACAAACTACAGGCCAGTGAGCCTTACCTTGGTGGCAGGAAATGTAACTGAGGCACCCCTGAAAGAGCGAATAGTGGACTTTCTCTAAACCAACAAGTTGCATGATCTGAGGCAACATGGTTTTACCAAAGGACAATTTTGCCAAAAAATACAATTGAGTTCTTTGACTGGGTGACCAAAGATCTAGATTAGGGACATGTGATGGGTGTGATCTACCTATATTTCAAGGTGGTGTACTGGATCAGAAATTGGTTGATTGACAGACAACAGAAGGTGATGTTAAATGGAACTCACTCGGATAAAAGGAATGTGATTAGCAGTGTTCCCCAGGGTTCGGTCCTGGGGCCCATACTGATCAATGTATTTGTGAGTGATATTGCTGAAGGACTGAAAGGAAAAGTCTGTCTTTTTGCAGATGACACGGAAATTTGCAACAGAGTGTATTCCCCTGAAGGAGTGGATAACATGAGGAAAGATCTACAAAAGCTGGAAGAATGGTCGAATGCTTGGCAGTTAAGATTTAATGTGCAGTGTCATGCACTTGGAAAGCAGAAATCCAAGGGAATCATATGCAATACGAGGTGAGAGGTTGGTGCGCATGGATCAGGAGAAGGGCCTCAGAGTGATTGTTTCTGAGGATCCCAAGGTGGCAAAACAGTGTGACAAGGCGGTGGCAAAAGCCAAAAGGATGCTGGGTTGCATTCAAAGAGGAATTACCCGCAGAAAGGAAGAGGTACTAATGCCACTGTACAAGTCTTTGGTGAGGCCTCACTTGGAATATTGTGTTCAGTTTTGGAGACTATATCTCACAAAGGATATAAAAAGACTGGGAACGGTTCAGAGGAAGGCAACCAAAATGATTTGGAGCCTGTGTCAGAGACTTGAAGACCTAAATATGTACATTCTGGAGAAGAGGAGGGACAGGGGAGATATGATTTAGACCTTTAAATACTTAGAGTATTAATGAACATACTAACTTCTTCCAAAGATGGTCAAGCTAGAGGACATAACATGAAGCTGCAAGGAGCAAACTGAAAGGCAATGTCAGGAAATATTTTTTTCACTGAAAGGGTGATGGATGCTTAGAATGCCCTCCCGATGGAAGTGGTGGGGGAGAATACAGTAACATAATTCAAAATGGCATGGGACAGACACAATGGATCCCTTTATAGCAACAGGATAACATCAAAACAAAACTAATGATCTCTTATATCTCAACAAATAGGGGTGACCTACATGGAGTGGTGGGTATACCCATAAACAAAGGTACGGAGAGGGATGTCCTGCACGGATTGGCAGGTGCACCTACTCTTTCTGCCTTGCTGGGCAGACTAGATGGACTATACTGGTCTTTATCTGCTAGGACGCATGCATAGAATTTTAAAAATTGTTCATTACTGCCTGAACTTTACACGAGGGATTAAAGGAGTAATTCTCATTTTCCAGTGTTATTTCCTCCCCTTTCTGTGCCCAATCCAGGAAGGTGAATAGCGGGGCCGGATGTTCCGATGGGACATACAGCCCCACTATCCACCCTCAACCTATTCCACCTCCTTGCCCTGCTGCACATACAGAGCCACTGTGCATGCTGCGGGGGATGGGGGCGACATGGGGGCAGAGAGTAGACGGAGTGTGGGCAGGCCCAACCCCTGGATTCCCAACCCCTGAATGTACAGGGCCTATTCTGGTAATGGACCTGTATGTCCGTAGATCGTCTTGGGATGTCCTGCTTATTCATGGGGCACCCCTCCAATTCTGCCTGACAGCACCCCCTCCCCCCCCCCAGAGCCTAGCAACCCCTGCCCAGAGCAACAGGACACTTACAGTAAGTCACCACCATCTGAACCGGGCCCTGGTTGCCCCCGTCGGGGGTCAGGCAGTGGGGTGACAGGGTGGGCACTTCGGCAGTCACAGCATCAAGCAGGGTGGATGTCCCAGCTGCTATGCAGGGGCATGCCGTGCCGTCTAAGGGCCCGATCCTGCACCCGTGGGAACGTCCTGCTTCAACGGTGTTGAATCAGGTTCTAATGGGCCTGTCCTGCTCGTGGCCATCCAGAAGGCCCGGATGTGCCCCTAGTGGAAACAGGATCTCTGGGTTTTCATCACTAGTGTGCTCTATTGGCAAATAATGTACACTATTGACAGAAACTCCAACATGATGAAATGTCATCATTTCCTCTATCATTTTCATTAGAAAATGATATGAAGCAAAAGGGGAAATATCATTGACATTTTGCATTTCATTTAAAATGAATGCACATCCCTATGGATATTGGCTTCACAGGGTTTTTTTTTTCTTATGTCTTTTAGTTTAACAGTTTTCCTCCTGTTCCTTTGAGGTTTCTGCTTAATGAGAAGTGAACTGCAATCTGGCATGCTTTCATTTGCAACTACCTGAGGAGTATTTCCCCTTCTAACTCATTTAGGCCAGAGACTGCAGTGATGGCCTTCAGCTGGGAGCCATACAACAGTGCTTTTGGGAGTACCATGCAATCATGAATCCTAAGTCTTTTTTCATAAGGGTCATGAATGCTTTTTAGGGCCTTTTGAGCCTCCCAAAACCCAGCTCAATCAGGAAAAAGAAAGATCTGACCAAAGAATGAAAGCCAAGTCCCCTGCTTCGCAGCGTACAGCGCTGTCACTGAATTACTAACACACAAAGACATATAATATTTATTAAAATCCTAAAATCCTTCTGAATATTGTTTATGTTCATTATCATTTATAAAACATGTAGTTCCTCATTTTATGTTTTGTCTAACCAAGTGAAAACCATTACAATAAAACTGGTTAAACCATTTCTAATATACTGAAATTGCCAAGAAATTATTTTCCCTATTCTTCCATTCACTCATAATTAAGATAGTCATAACATAATGTTATAAGCTACTCATAGCTGTTGGTTGTTCTTTACTTCCTGGGATATCACAGTTGTTTTTCTCAATGAACTTAAATGAAAATATAATCTTTTGATATTCTTTATTGCAAATAATTATCATAAAGTGATTGAAGCATGTTTACCAGTAGGGAATTAGTATATAGCGGCAGAGCAGATGACTGCAAAAAAGATGAGTTGGCCCATCTAATCTGCCCTCTTATTTCTGTCCACATTGCTAAGTATATGTGACATTTGCCAGTCATAGAAGTCCGACTGCCTGCTAGTATCACTCTAAGTCAGGTTCTGTTGTCTTCTTCGTTTGTTTGCTGTCATTCCAGATAGATGATCATGTACAGTAAGATCCTGTACCTAATCCAACACCCAGAATATATATCTCATTGAGTATATGTTCTATGAAGTCAAATACTGTGATTTCTTGTGTGCAGTATACTGCTTTCTGGGAATGTTTACTAAAGTGTGCTAAGCAGTTAGCGTGGGTTTTAGCACATGCTAACCATTAGCCTGGGCCCTCAGAGAGTGGGTGGAAATTGTGTCTCACCAATTAGTGCGCACTATGTTAGCATGCTGACTTATAACACAGCAGACAGTTAACACCACCTCAAGAGCAGGCATTAGCGAGGACATTTTATAAAGTAAGGTGTGGCTTTGTGGACATAGGCACAGAAAAGGATAGAAAGCACTAAGCATGATTTTCTAAAAGCTCTGAGTATGCATGTATATTACCAATGGCACGTGAACGCATGCATGAGCAAAAGGGATATGTTTGGGAGGAGAATGGGTGGACCTGAAAAGTACATTAAATGCGGATGACATATTCTGTAAGCATCATATGCATGTACATCATCAAAACTCTGGCCAACATTTACACCTTCTATACAGCATATACCACCCAAAAGGGAAGAAGGTACTTGGAGTGTCGGTTGATGTTTGAAAGTGATGGTGTGGATGTTATAGTGCTTGGTCAGTTCGTATTTCTCTCTTAAACTATCATCTCTTCTGTCCTAATATACTCCTCTCTTTAATCCTCTGCATCCCCCATTCTTACCCTTTCTGCTAGTTTCTGTCTGTCTTCCTACTGCCTAACCCTTCACCAGACATTCTTGTCCCCAGTTTCCCTCTCTACCAGTTTCCCTCTCTACCCTCCACCCTGGCCTTGCCCTTTTTCTCTTACCTCAAAGCTCATTCTTGCTTTTTCAGTTATACATGTGAGTGTGTGTCAGGGTTTAAGTGCCAGTCTTTCTGTGTGATTGTTCGTGGGTGTGTCCCTGCACCTTTTGTGGATACTGGTGGTGGTAGATGCAGGTAATAAACATGATTACCATGAGTGTCATCCAAGGGCAGCTCATGCATTCTGGTTTGCAGGAGAGAGTTGACTGAGGAGATGGGGGTACCCTCTGCAGAGGGTATACCAGCCCAGAATACAGTTTCTGAACTTCACAGAGGAGGAATGCGTGCACAGGTCCACATATGACAAAAAAGACAATATTGCATTGGTGCAACCAGATGGAGACAGACCTAGAATGTTTATGTTTATGTTTATTGGACACTTGATGTACTGCAACATTGTACACAGTCTATGTGGTTTACAAATTACTAAAAACCTTAGAGAAAGGAACTTCTATTCATTGATAGGAAAGCATAGGTCAGAAAGAAAGTGACCAGCAAGATGTAGTTTCTTCAAAGGGAGATGTACATGGCAGGGAGGGAAGGATATTCCTAGAACCGTGCAGAGGCTCAGCTCTTAGGTGTAAGATGAGGGTAAGTCAAAGGTGGTTTCAAAGAGGATTGTCTTGAGGGCTCTTTCAAAGCTCTTCAAGCAGGGTTCCAGATGAATAGGGGCTGGAAGGCTGTTCCAAAAGGTGGGAACTGCTAAAGAAAAAGCTGATTTCCGCGTGCTCTCATAATTGACCGAAGTAGGGAATGGATACTGGAGGTGTTGTCCATAAAATACTCACAGTGCTCTAGCTGGAGCATGAAGTGAAATAATAGATGCTAGATATTCTGGGGCAGCATCAAGCAAACTTTTATGCACCAGGGAAAATGTTTTAAATTGTATTTATTTAATTATTCAACCACGCTTCTATACTGCTTTATCCTTTAATCAAAGCAGTTTACATTACAACTCAAACTTAAACTGGATACAGAGAACTAGGATCAAGAGGTTGACATGAAGGGTACTTAACCAGATATAACCTATTTACAATGGACTTGACTTATTTACAGTTGTATCAAGTTATTTACAGTTTGGGCGGGTTATCAGAAAGCAGTTTTCATGGTTTGACAGTTTGAGGCAGAGGAGACATGTGCAATTGCTGGATTATGTGATGCTTCCATAATGTTGGATGAACAGAAGGATCTTGAGTTTCTTTCTGAAGTCTTTGATATCTCCGGAAGCTCTCATTTCATCAGGGAGGGTGTTCCATAAGTGTGGGGGGGACAGTTAGGGAGAGGGCTCTTTTGGAAGTGGATTGTTTGTTTTTGGTAATCTATGGGCACATTGAACACATGTTTGTTATTGTTTCACCTGGGTGAGTGCCTGTGTTTCTTATGACCAAGACCTCTAGGATATCTGCTAAGGAGTGGGGCAGGATTTTGTAAATATTCAATATTGCCTTGAACTTAGCGCGAGCTTGGATCAGGAGCCAATGTAGTTGACATAATACAGGTGTGATGTGATCTGTCTTGGCTGTTCCAGTGATGATGCCAGCTATTGTGTTTTGCACCAGCTGTAGAGGATATGTAGATTGCTTTGGGAGTCCTTGGTAGAGTGAATTGCTGTAATCCAGTATTGGGGTGATGATAGTCTGGCATACTGTCAGAAGATTGAAAGTGGCGTTTCTGCTGATGTTGAGTGCTTCAGTTTTGCTGTAGTTTAGAGTGAGGTTGTTGTTGCTGAGCCATGTGGTTACGTCTTCCAGACATTAGGTTATGGCTGTGAGGTTTGGTGCTTCGAGGTTGATTGAGGTGTATACCATGAGGTCATCAGCATATAAGTGATACAGTATGTTATGCTTCTTAATGATGCTGCAGATGAGGTGCATGTATAGATTAAAGAGTATTCATTCAGTAATAGATAACCGATGATTCTGGATTAGAAGAGGGGTTGCATGATTATAACGACAGGTGTGGTGTAAAGTATGAATTGCAAGTGGATTTTCACATGGCATGGCATGACGTGGAAGAACCCTACCAGGACATCTGAAGGTGATCACAGTCCTGACATTTTTAGCTATTGGAAAATTCCAGACACCCCACAGAGTCACAGCAGGCATTAAACTGAATTGCTCCATTTCTAGATGACACTCAATATATTGTCTTACCTGAGACACTGTAGCAGCAATATGAAACAATGACATATTTTTAGGAGTTGGCATGCTTCCCTTCTGTGCTTAGGGCTTTAGATTGCTCACACATTGCTATCAGGCCACCTGTGGGAAAAGAGACTACATTTCACAACTGAAAGTCATTTTATTCCCTTAATTTGCAAATGGCCTGCAGTGATAAGCACATCAAAAAATATGTGTTGCCCACTTCTCAAGCACGTGCTATGATACCTGCATTCTGTCACAATCAGGACTACATGAGCACTTGGGGAGTGGCAAGATCATTGGTGGATGGCTTCTAAGTGAGCACACTCCATCCAACTGAATGCTAACTTTAATAATGCATTATTTTGCTTCCCACAGAAGCCTCCCTAACCATGCAACCAGCAGCACAGGAAGCCTTTGCAACTATCTAGTCATTGACGTGCTGATTCCCACAGTACCAGGTATACATTGAGTCACATCACCTCTGTTTCTACCCTTGCAGCTAATAAAGCTACCATCTCTGGACCTGGCTAATGATCCTCAAAACCCACCTCGAGCAGGTAGCACAAGGAACTATAATGGAGCCTTCTGGTAGAGCAATGCTATATATCCCACACAAACATAATATTCCTCACCTGCTGCATTTTCCATAACCTTGTCCTCACCTTCAAGATGCCTGAACCAAAAGGCCCTGTGCAGCAAAGCATGGACAGTGATGAGGACTGGGAGTGTACACACTCTTGGGAACCAATCCCGTATCAAGCCCACCATTGTGCAGTAGCTGCAAGTCCTGAGCTTATAGACAGGAATTTCTGGTGTGTAACTATCATATATTTTCATTCATTAACATCTCATCCTTCTGTTCTCAACTCTCTCCTGCTGTACCCCTAACCAATCAGGTTTTCTGGATATCCACAGTGAATATGCATGAAACAGATTTACATGCATTGCCTCTACTGCATGCAAATCTTTCTCATGTGCATTCATTGTGGTTATCCAGTAAACCTGACTGACATGGGAGTATACCAGGACAGGATTGAGAACCACTGATCTAATCCATCTATATCAAATGATAACAAATATGGACCAAAATGTTAAACAGAAAATTTGGTGAGCATCCCTTCCATCCTGGTAGGGTTCTTCCACTAAAAGGAGCAGTTACATAGGTTAAAGACTTATATCAAGCTTGGGTGTTGCTGAAAAATACTATCTTGGAAGCCCAGACCAGCTGTATTCCATGCTTTAAGAAAAGTGGAAGGAAGTCCAAAACACTGCCAGCATGGTTTAAAAGTGAGGTCAGAGAGGCTGTTGTTGCCAAAAAAGCATCTTTCAGAAAATGGAAAAAAAGAGCCAAACGACGAAACCTGGAAACAGCACAAGCACTGGCAAGTCAAATGCAAGGCATTGATAAGGCAGGCAAAGGGAGAATTTGAGAAGAAGCTTGCTGTGGAAGCAAAAACGCGAAATAAAGACTTTTTCAAGTACATTTGTAGCAAAAAACCTGTGAGAGAATCAGTTGGTCCATTAGATGATAGAGGGGTTAAAGGGGCACTAAGAGGTGACAAGGCGATAGCGGAGAGACTGAATTAATTCTTTGCTTCAGTCTTTACTGAGGAAGATGTAGGGATGTTACCCATGACTGAAGTGGTATTTAAAGGTGCGGAAAAATTGAAGGAAATATCGATACAACGGGAACATGTATTACAACTATTAGATAAACTGAAGAGTAGCACATCACCTGGGCCAGATGGTATACATCCAAGGGTGTTGAAAGAACTGAAATATGAGATTGCAGACCTGCTATTAATAATCTGTGAATTTTCATTAAAACCATCTGTAATACCTGAAGATTGGAGGATCGCCAATGTAACGCCAATTTTTAAAAAGGGTTCCGGGGTGATCCGGGAAACTACAGACTGGTGAGCCTGACGTCAGTACCAGGAAAAATGGTTGAAACCATCTTAAAGAACGAAATTACTCAGCATGTAGATAGTTGTGGCCCAATGGGAGACAGCCAATATGGCCTTAGATAAGGAAGATCTTGTCTTACTAATCTGTTATGTTTTTTGAAGGTGTGAATAAACAGGTGGACAAAGGTTAATCAGTTGATATAGTGTATCTGGACTTTCTGAAAGCCTTTAACAAGGTCCCTCATCAGAGACCTTTGGCAAAACTAAAGAGTCATGGGATAGGAGGCAGTGTACTATTGTGGACCAGGAACTGGTTAAAAGATAGAAAGCAGAGGGTAGGGCTAAATGGCCAATTTTACCAATGGAGAAAGGTGAATAATGGTGTACCCCAGGGATCTGTGCTGGGTCTGCTGCTTTTTGACATATTTATAAATGACCTGGAAAAGGGAATAACGAGTGAGGTTATCAAATTTGCAGATGACACAAAACTATTTAAAGTTGTTAAAACCCAAGAAGATTGTGGAAAATTGCAAGAGGATCTTGATAAATTGGAAGACTGGACATCAAAATGGCAGATGGAATTTAATGTGGACAAGTGCAAAGTTATGCACCTAGGGAAGAACAACCCAAACTATGGTTACACAATGCAAGGTTCCACATTAGGAACCACCACCCAGGAAAAAGATTTAGGCGTCATTGTGGATAACATGTTAAAACCCTCGGCCCAGTGTGCAGCGGCAGCCAAGAGAGCAAACAGAATGCTAGGTATGATAAGGAAAGGAATGGAAAATAAAACAAAAGATATTATAATGCCTCTATATCGTTCCACGGTGAGACCGCACCTTGAATATTGTGTGCAATTCTAGTCGCCATATCTTAAAAAGGATATAGCATTATTAGAAAAAGATCAGAGAAGAGCCACCAAAATGGTAAAGGGTATGGAAGGATACTCCTATGAAGAAAGGCTAAAAATGTTAGGGCTCTTTAACATGGAAAAGAGACGGCTGAGGGGAGATATGATAGAAGTCTATAAATTAATGAACGGAGTGGAACGGGTAAATGTAGATTGATTGTTTACATTATCAGAATATAGAAAGACTAGGGGGACATGCAATGAAGCTACAGGGTAAACAATTTAAGACTAATAAAAGAAAATATTTTTTTTCACTCAACGTGTAATCAAACTCTGGAATTTGTTACTGGAGGAGGTAGTAAAGGCTGTTAGTGTAGCTGGGTTTAAAAAAGGTTTGGACAAGTTCCTGGAGGAAAGGTCCATAAACCATTATTAAGAAGGGACCCAGGATATCAGTGCTTGACCCAGTACAAGCATTGTGGATCCTGTGTCTTTTGGGGTGACTGCTAGGTACGTATGACTCAGTATGGCATATCTTATATTCTTATGTTCTTATCTTTATTAAGAAATCAACCCACCTCAAGAGGGATAAAATAAGGCAAATACAAAGAAAGCAGTAAGCCACAAAATCCTCTAAACCAGGCATGTCCAACTTCGAACAGGTTGTGATCTACTTTTTCTGGCCAGAAGTGCCGGTGATCTACCACCATGAAAATTAAGTTTCAAATTAGTTTCAAATTAAATTTTAACCCCATAAAGTTGGAGGATTCCCCCCCCCCCATTTTTAATGAACCTTCTGTCATTTACTTGGATGTGATCAGCTGTTAAGCAAATTAAGCAAAAACAAAACAGAGAGACGAAGATCCAGTAAGAACTGCAAGGGGAAATGGAAAGTACATTTTTTCTTAAAGTTTTATTGAGTAATAACTTTCTTTAACTGTCTTAATAACTTTCTTTAACTTTTATTGAGTAATTTGTGTTAAATTTAGGTTGAATATTGATCCAGGCTGATCTTGCACAATCTTTAATATTTCACTCTTGCTCATTAGTGAGACGTCTGAGCCTGCATTTCATCCACCAGCTTTTTGAAGTTGGGTGAATATTACATGAGGGCCAGTCTCAGGGAATCCTGGAGATGTTCATCTGTCATGTTGGAACGTTGTGTACTCTTTGTCATTTTCAGATGGGAAAACGCAGATTCACACAAATAAGTTGAACCGAAACAGGAGTGTACAGCTTCACTGCATCTTCTCAAGTTTGGAAATTTGTCTCTAGGCACTAGCTTCCAAAACGATTCTTGCTCAGCACGGGTCTTGAGAAAAAATGTCATTTTAAGGGTTAATATTTCATTTTCAAGAGATGGCTTGTTCAATGAGTAATTTTTACTGATAGCAGCTGCAGTTTCTTTAATGTCCACATCTACTTTGAATAGGTATGACAAGTACTCCACAACTGTTCCAATTTTTTGGAAGTCACAGAATCTATTTTCAAATTCCTGGATAACAGACAGATTTCTGTCACATACTTCTCATTCTGAAAAACAAAATTTGGATATTGTCCCAGATGGTCCTGCATATTAGGAAAATGATCAAAAGTGTTGGTTGCAAGGTCAGCCATCATTAGCTCAAATTTGCTCTTGTAAGATGAAACTGTACTCATCATCTCGCCAGTGCATTTGTTTTTACCTTGTAGTTCAAGGTTCATATCACTAAGTTTGCCTGTAAAGTCAGCGAGAAATGCCAGATCACATAACCACTCCTCATTTTCCAACTCTGCTTGGTCATCTCCCATCTCCTTCAAAAATCTTCTTATTTCATTCAGCAAATCACAAAATATTTGCAGAAATTTGTGCCTACTTAGCCACCTTACATCTGTGTGCAAAATGATGTCCGCTGCCCCTTCATCAAGAGTAAGATTGAAAAATCGTCTTTGAAGTGATCTTCCACAAACTGAATTTACAATTTTGAAAGTGATGTCCATGACAGTCTTTGTATTGAGTCTCTTGCTTGCCAAAACTTGCTGGTGAATGATGCAGTGGTAAGAAAGGAAATCTGGGAAGTCGTCAAGCTGTCTACAGAAGGCTATGAAACAGTATAGATGGAAACAAGTCTATGCAATGGAAGATTACACTTTGTCACAAAAGAATGGAAAGAACTGAATATTTCCTGACTAGTAGTTCTCCCTTTTAAAGAAATCATTCCAAGTAGTTCTTCTTTAACTCTGAAGTCTTCAAAAACCATCCGGATAAAGACTTGTAACTGGACTATGTCTCTTATGTCTGTGGGAGTGAGACATAGTTGGAGTGAGAAAGCAACACAATTTAAAACATCCTCCAACAATTGTTCAGTTGTGTCTCCACACATCTTTTCTATTTGCCGCACGACGGTGTTTCTTGACAATTGTACATCTTGAATAGCAGCTATTATCTCTTTCTTATTTTTAAATCCTTCAAAAACATTGTCAGCTGCTTCAAGAAAACAATCTTTTACAAATTCCCCTTCAGTGAAAGGTTTGCATTTCTTTGCGATCAGGTTGCTGACCTTAAAGGATGATATAGTTGCATTGACCGAATGTGACCTTGGCTTCTCCATCAACTGTTGCTGAGTAGCCAATTTTGATTTAAGTTCTTTGAGCTTCAGTTTACAAATTTCACTTTTGGTTGGAAAATCAGCATCAAACTTATTGCTATGCAGAGCCTTATAATGACGTTCCAGATTACCCCTTTTTGGCAAGGATACTGGGGCGTTACAAATTACAACACTTGTCTTTCACCATGATGAAGAAGTAGTCCATTTCCCTTTCATCATGAAAGTGGTAGGGTTTGCTCTTCTTTGGAACACTCATCTTCGTTATACTGGGGTGGCTGGATGCAAGAAGGCCAAATCTGCTAAGTTAGTATAAACACTGGCTGAATCTGGTCCAAAACTGTCACTGTCCCAAAGTATTAAAGATCAACAGGAGCTGAAGACCTCTGGATGATGTGCAATACAAGGACTGGAGATGCCAAAACCACACATGCAGTTCTAAAAGTAAAAATAAGAATTCATCATACTGGCGCCAATAATCAAATGCCACCAAACAATCATCAAAGAAACCTCAAACACCTGTCCAGCAAACCTTATAAACTCAAATACCGTCAAAGAAGTTTGAATACCACCACACATGATTTAATAAATTCTGCACACCATGTAGAATCAATGCAAAGACAAGGCAAAATAAAATTGCAGTGTAGAATCAATGCAAAGGCTTGGCAAAATAAAATTGCAGAGGCAAGCAATAGTCACAGTGGTTTGAACCAATTTGATGGCAAGGCATAGGCAATTTAGAACAAAATTGGAAAATCCAGCCAAAATCACCAAATCCTTGACACTTTGTTGTGTCTGCCCGAAAATGTTTAATGAAAGCAAACTATAAAGCGACCAATGACCAGCACATGACACAACTAATATGGTAAGTGTATTCAGGTAAAGCCTGGGCGTATGGATATCGCCCAGTATATAACACACTTCTAAGGGGTGTTGGGGCGGGGGCAGGAATGGGTGATTATGAGAGGCAGGAGAACAGGTATGATGCCGGGCCTGTGGCATCTTGTTGCGAGGCATGGGCGGCGGCCCCCTGGGGTACCCACAAACTACTGGCACGAAAACAACAAGTGCCCCAATACCCTCACAGGCAAGATTCCTGCAGGCAGGGAAAAAAGACAGGCAAAGGATCAGCAGCGGCGGCAAGCCCTCGGCAGACGACCTGCCAGCATGAGATCTCTCCTAGTGATGGGGTGAGCTGCTGGAGAGATGGAGCCAAGTGGGGCTGGCGATCTACCTCTGACCCCTCCGCAATCTACAGGTAGATCACGATCTACCTGTTGGACATGCCTGCTCTAAACAAAGGATCATAATTAACTCTTCTCTAAATAATAATGCAGTAAAAACAAATTACTGAGAACTTTTAAGCAGCAACATCTTTAAACTAATAGACCTCTTTCAAGGTGAATTACTGTACATCTTGAGACGGTTAACTATTACCCAGGGAAGTGAATAAGCCATATCAAGGTGACAAAATGATGGCTCTCACCCCAAATACTCTAAGAAATACAAAATCCCTCCTTTTTGGGCTCAAAGTTTGGCTCTTCCATGGCTTTACCTGGCGAGAGGAGGGTGCAGGTGGCTGTTAGTCTCTTGCCTATCCTGTGAAGTCATGGAAGACCAGGTGCTGCTGGCTACCACCAGAATGACCAGATTCAAGAGTAGGGGAAAAAGGCAGAATATGGAAGGTGCCCACTGAGGTGTAGAGTTGATGGAGGTTGTTGAAAGTATGCAAGGTGGTAGGAGGGGTTGCATGAATTGATGAAGGAAGGAGGACAAGGTGTAATTAATGCTCACTAGCTCTGATTTAATGCAGGCCAATCCTTCTGAAATATATGACCACAGTTCAGAGATCTCCTCCTTTAGATGTGTATTTTGTAGACATAGATCTTTTTCCACCTGAACTATTGCTTCTCGTCTACTTCATCATCTGGATGGTCAGCCTCCATTTCTTTCCCAGCTCCTCAATGGCTAATTGCTACTCTTCCTGTTTCTTCAATGCCTCCTTTTTCTTCTCCTGCTCTGGATGGCCTCCTGTTCTGCTGACTGCTCCTGGATGGTCTCCTGCTCCTCTTTCACTGAATGCTGTTCCTCCTCTGAAGCAGTCCCTGCTCTAAACTCTGACTGTTGTTATGGCCTCTGCTGGGACTTGCCTGGTGTGGCAACACCTCTATGTCCTGAAGTCACATGGGAGGTACTTGATACAGTAGCCCTTCCCTCGTGGCTAATATGCTTTGCCAGGATGCAATTACGGTACCTTCCAGATGGAAAAAATGAAGGAATATCTAATAAGTGAGCCCAGACAGTGCATAGCTTTGTGGACAGGTCACTGGAAAAGCAATAACTGCCTCCTGCCCCAAACCTGCTGCTCTTAGATCCTGGAATGTTCACCCATTCCCAAGCGATACTGCCAGTGTCAAGGATACAATTAGAATGGATAGCAACTGCATTCCTAGCATGTGGCCCTGTACCTTGTTAGTGTGTGGACCTTCACCCTGTACATTGACTGTTCACAGCATGTCAAACAGTGATTGTACAATTTTCCATGAGCACCAGAAGGATGAGGACACTTAGGCCACCTGGTGCCTGAAAAGAATCTGAAGGCTGCAAGATCAATGTGCTTTTCTTTTGGGTGGCCTAATAGTTCCAAGCTGTGTAAATATTATACACAAGGTGATTCATATACAGGATGTTGGATAGGTAGACAGACTCCACAGTAGGAAGATGATGGGGGTGGAAGGTGTAAATGTTAAATGTGAAGGGGCAAATATGTGCATGAGTTGTATGCTGCTGTTGTTGGTGTACAGTAATAGGATAAGGGTGGCAATGACTGTTATTGATGATATGATGTCAGCCCTATCACATAATGGTCACCAATGTTTCATAATAGTGAGGCCAGGTTGTTGGGAACAAGAGAGAATTATACTGTAGGTCTTCAATCAGCAGCTAGGTCTTTTTTTCACATACGTTTAATGGGGGCTCACTCTCTGCAATAGTGGAATCAGCACATGTTTCCAGGACCTGGCATTCAATGGCCGTGAGCTGGCCCTGACTGCCAGGCTTCACCATTGCTTGTAGCCAATTTCAGATAAACCTTCCCTTGCACATCTCTCCACTTTCTTTTCAGGTCTTCAACATCCCCAAGGCTGGTACAGCATACCCTAGGCAAACCTCCAACTATACATCCCCCTTGAGGTTTTGAAAATTAAACTCAAGAATCATGATCATCTGAACACCACCCTTCAAACATTAATCCTGTAAAACTGCATAATTGGACATCACAGGGTCATTTTAGAAGCCCAATTTGTGCTTTGGACATTCAAAAATGGGCAGAGAGATGTCTCCAGAGCCATTTTAGAAGACTTCTCTGAAGGTGTCCAAGTCTGAATAGGGGCATGGAGGAGGCATAGCTGGTGCATTTCTAAGAATCTGGACATCCCAGCCTGATCTCAGAAATGTCATGGAAGTCCAGCATCACATCTAAGTTTAGACTTGCTCCAAGCATGAACAAGCTTCTGAAAAGTGCTTGTTTTGGCTGGGAAACATCCAGAGGGTGGAGAGAAGATAGTACTCCATCATTCACACTACTCAGCACAATATCAACAATAGCAGCAGTGGGGTTTGAATGCTGGCTGCCCTATTCCTAGCCCACTACTCTAACTTATGGCTATTCTAGATGTCCAGATTCTGAAATATGGTTCTGGGGATGCCTATGTAGATGTCCTCACAGATGTTCATGTCAGGCACATCCACGTTTGTGTAATCGCATCCGAACCTGGACATGCCTGTTTTTTTTTCCCCCAGACATTCTGGCTTAGATGTTCCAGGTTTCACTTGGATGTCCCTTCTATAATTCATCTTCACACTTTTAAATATTTAATTTTTCTTTGTATAATCACATGTGCCTACTCTTCCTGAAGGTAAAAGAATGTGCTGGTGGCTTTTTGAGTTTATGTGGTTATCATAATCTATTGTTTTTGCTTTGAAAGCTGCTGCTGTTTACTGCCCCACAGAATCTGCTGCCCTAGGCGACCACTTAGTCTTGCCTGAGGGTTGGGCTGGCTCTGTTTGCAAGGAGTCTTAGGGGTATGTTTACTAAATGGCGCTAACGGCGCAGCTGTGACGTTATCACATGATATGTGATGTTATTGCACGATAATGACGCATTACCGTGCGAGAACATCATGTATCATGCAATAATGTCTGCTGTGGCGGTAAGGTGCGCCGAGGGTGGAACAAGGCCCCCCAGAGGGTGGAGGAAGGCTCTCCAGGGGAAGAGAGAAGGGGTCAATGGACGGAGAGTGTGCGTGGAAAGGCTCCTTGCACATTAACGCCGTGAAATGAAGCTCAGAAAATTAGAGCCAGTGAAAATCTGGCGCTAGGCACATTTGCAGGTCAGAGAAACCATTTGAGTCAGCAATGTACAGCAAAGGCAGGGAAACCCAAAAACGTGATAGTAGTGATACATGTGCAGGAGCCAAAAAAGCAAAGAAACAGAAAAAATGCCAGAACCACATTTGAAATCCCAATAACCAAGCTGGCCAATAGTGATATTAATGAGAAACATAAAGCAACACTACTGACAAAGCATAAAAAAAGAAGATATCATGTTTGGAAGGGTCTATTCTCAGTCCCCCTACAAAGTGAATGATCCCACATTGAAATACCGCTGATCAGGGTGTTTGTTGTTTATATTGGGCAGGTTTTTTATGGCTTGCAAATGTGCAGCAACAGCAGAGTGGGCACATAGGACAGGGCAACTGTACTGATGCTGGAAATGGGATACAGAGGGCTGCAGGCAGCACATGCTGTGGTCCTGCTGGGGCACATTGCAGACTAGGCCAACTCCTAGGTGGCACATAGGAATGCTGAAACTGTAAAGCAGCAAGACAGCAACTGATGAGGGTCCAACATGGGCATGAGTGTGTTCCCCACAGTGTCCCAGGAGATATTACCCAGCAGGTACCCCAAGGACACAGAACATTGGCAGGCGGTGCCGGGGGGAAGCATGCATGTCCATATAGGCACCCCTACCTGAGAACCCACACCATAGGCAGCTGCCTACCACACACTGGATGGCCTGGACTGCACACCACCAGCACCACCGGCATAAGGGCATGTCAGCATGGTGCTGGAGGGGTGCTGGTGGTGGAGGGGGCGTTTAGGTATGTGCCATGCACTGCAACAGACAAGATTTGTCTGACGTACAGTCAGTATCCCCAGGGAATAATCTGCCTCTCTGGCAACAGTGTGGTGCAGTACACACAACCAGCATGTTCAGGGGCAGAGGGTCACAGGTTCAAGCCCCAGTTGTGGCCAAGCAAACCATGTCCCCATATTTTATGCAGTAGTAAACCATGGTATTAAAGACAGAACCTTTCTTTCAGAGAAATGAAACATGTCATAAACGCCTATATGTCACCCTACAGAGCACAGACACCATAAACATGTGCAATCCCTAGAGCAGTGTGTCCCACCTGCAGTCCTGGAGGGCCAAACACCATTCAGGTTGTCAAGATGTCCCTAATAAATATGCATGAGATGTATTTACATGCACCACCCCCATTATATGCACATGTATCCATACATATCAGTAGGGACAGCATGAAGACCTGAACTGTGTTTGGCCCACCCGGACCGGAGTTGGGAACCTCTGTCCTAGAGCAGCATCACAAACACCCACACCCACAGGCTCCACTATCCAATGCCTCATGGAGAGTCAGACTGTTGGGTCCTGCACAGACTAGCATCTCCCAATACTAGCAACTGCATACCTTAGCAATGCCGTTCTAAACTTGGGAACAAGTTCCACATATATCAAAAGGTCGCTATTATCAATGTCAGATAACACATCCTATGTTAAACACAATTTGTTGACAGAGATTCATCATAGCAACCTTTCTGATATCTGTGGAGTGTGGTTCAGTGTATGTTACAGACAGTGTTTACCACCCCAGGGAGTGACCCCAACAGTATTGAATACCATAGCAATGCCTGCACTCTGCCTGGGACTGGTGTGGCGGCCAGGGCTACAAACCACACAATGCTGAAATAAGGGTGGGAGTGTGTGTATGTCTACCCAGTGTGTTGTTGCTGCCTACACCTTACTGAGCCCACAATGCTTGCACTGTTTCCAGTGTTAGTCTGCCAATGTGCATAATGAGGAGCAAGGTACCGTGGGTATGGCCCGGACAGGGCAACCTGGGAAGGATGCATCTGCACAGGGCATAGGGCAATGGCTGGGACATTGTAGTGCCTGACCACCAACTGCAAGGACAGGGTGGCCACAGCATGTCATGCTGGAAGGTCACTCTCACCCTGACTGAGCAGTGACCATGGCATGGCTAGGTTACCCCATAGTGCCATACAGTATATCTTTCAGGTGATATATATGGATTCCCTGTTCTGGAGTCCAATTGCTGACATACCTGCTTGGTGTGTGTGCTCACATCCCATTTTGGGTGCACACAGTTCCTCCAGGAACATGCACTATGTACTAACTAGCAGACCATCTGCAGTTAGTGTGTGTATGGCTGGACAGGGTGAAGACTGACAGTGCCCACTGCTGATCAATGTCAGATGGTGGTGGGGGGCATCTGAGCATATACAGGCCCACTGCCAGTTCCCTGTGTGATACAGACAGATCTGCATCCAGTGCTTTGGAGGGCGACCTCTCCCCTGCAGGACCAGGGTAGCTGGTTCCACAGCCCTTCATCATGTCACTGCACTGCCACCATTGCAAAGATGTAGAGTGTGGGGCTGTTGGAGGCAGACCCTGTCCCCCCACCCTGGCACCTAGAGGGCGGGTCTGTAGGCGCTGCCCCCTAATACAAATGTGGGTCCAGACAACCCCCTGCCCTATAGGGTGCAACAGGTGATGGCAATGAGGTGAGGGTGTTTCTGCTGGCAGCACAGATTGTAGAGATGTATCACACGCAGCAAAAGAGATTGCCTCAGACAGCCATAGCAGATGAGACCCCGGAGGGATCAAACCCATGAGCTCTGGCTTGTTGGTCATTGTATTAACCAGTAGGCTACAGCTCTATACACCTTCTCATAGCACTGCCACGAAGTTAAGGTTACCGCGCATAAACAGCCAATGCGCCGCCCATTGTGCGACACACAGCACACGCTACATGGACGCCGGCACGCCAACCTCCCTATATGGCATGCTGGTGGTTTCGCCGCCAACATTAGGATGGTGCACACATACCCCATAGCAAATAGCAGTGTGTCCCCCAAAACAAAACCATCACCGCAGTTGGGAAACCTAAGGTACCCTTGTAAAGTGCCATGGCTGTGGGTCTACCCCATCCCGGTAAGCACAGCTGACATTTAATGGGTTGACCTGCAGTTGATGTGTAGTCAGCCTGTGCTTTGAGACAAGGCATAGCACATTGGTTAATACGATGTCCTCAGAGTCACTGCTCATGGGTTCAAATACCCACTGCACCAACAGTAAGATGAGTGTTAGTAACAGTCAGACACATCCCCACAAACAGTGACACAAGCCGAATATACTATAACCTTTGTCCTGTGCCCCAAATGAGAGTCCTGGCATAGTGTTGCATCTACAAAAGTGCAGCAGAAGGCACCCACAGCTGAGATGCAGCCCAGGCCAAACAGTATAAGTAATGCAATGCTGTAAACCAAAGCCAGCCACCATAGCCGCCAATCTCAGTATCCAACGTGTAGTAATGCAGCCCCAGAGGTACTTTTCCATGTGGCGTCCGTGACACGCGCACGTCATGTGCGCCGTAGTAGTGCACGGTATGGCATATGCATGATACTGCACATGCGTGGCGTGCGTGCGTGCGGCACCAACACATGGGCATCCCTCAAAATGGCGACATGTTTTTAGCCACCACGACCTACGACAGCTGGCAGCCCTAATATGCACCAGGCAGGCGCGCCTCTTCCCAGGCGCCTCAAAACGCCAGGATCTGGAATGCATAAGGAGGGCGTGGGTGCGCATCACAAGGCGCTTTAACCGTGCAGCAGACTACCCACGTGAGGCAAGCGTATGGGGACAGATCACTAAATGGAAGGAGTGCAACACAATATCCAGCAATCAAAACACATAAGATATGCACCACATGTGTGAGACATGTGTATGTGGGCAAACCTGTGATCAAGCTATCTGTGTATGTTGCTGTGTGCACGTATGCCGATCCCCAGGAGGCATGGACATGAAAGCAGAGGTGCAGAGGGTAGTGCGCTGTGATGTAAGCTGTTCCTGTTGCAGTGCATACCTCTGCCCAACCCCCAGGAGTTGCAGCCCCCATGACAGAGCTATATTAGGCATCCCTGTGACATGGTGGCTGATGCTATGACACATTACCAGCTCTCGCCAATCTGCAGGAGAGATCTGACCTGATCACAGAGGCCACGTAGTCATCATGGTGCACTGGTAGCTGCTGCAGTCAGAGTACCATAGGTCTGCCCCATCCCCAGGAGGCATCAGATCTGATGACAGAGGTCCAGCAGTCATCCTGGTGGTGTGTTAGTTGGTGCTGCTGATGTGTGGAACATCACCGTTGGCCCCGAACACTCGCAGACCTGCGCATAGGGGCGTATCAAACATCCTGGTGTTATGGATGTTGTTGTTGCAGTTTCCCAGCTCTTCCCTACCCCAGGAGGCATCAGACCAGCTGCAACAGGTCTATTCTACATCCTGGTGTTATGGTGGGTGCTGTTGCTGTAGGTTCCCAGCTCTGCCCTAATCCCAGGAGGCATCAGACCAGCTGACATAGCTCTATTCTACATCCTGGTATTATGGTGGGTGCTGTTGTTGCAGGTTCCCAGCTCTGCCTTAACCCGATGAGGCATCAGACTAGCTGACACAGGTCTATTCTACATCCTGGTGTTATGGTGGGTGCTGTTGTTGCAGGTTCCCAGCTCTGCCCTAGCCCCAGGAGGCATCAGACCAGCTGACACAGGTCTATTCTACATCCTGGTGTTATGGTGGGTGCTGTTGTTGCAGGTTACCAGCTCTGCCCTAACCCCAGGAGGCATCAGACCAGCTGACACAGGTCTATTCTACATCATGGTGTTATGGTGGGTGCTGTTGTTGCTCCGCTAACCCCTGGCACCTATGGTATGGCTGTGGAGCCATGCGCCGCACATGTACAGACACATACACGTCTTGCGCATATGCGTCACATGGCTCCGCTAACCCCTGGTGCCTAAGGGACGGCTGCAGAGCCGTGCGCCGCACATACTCAGACACGTACACGTCTTGCGCATGTGCGGAGCACGGCTCTGCGTACGCACCCTATGCATCACCTGTGTGCATGCGCAACGTGTGCATATACGTGTAGATGTCCAAAGGTCCATAAATCAACGCGCACACATGGTACACGCTAAGGGGTTAGTGCTGGCGAGCGAGGTTGGAGGTTTGCGTTATTGGTGTTGAAGCGAAAGGGGGGTCAGAGGCAGATTAGGCGTGGAGTGTGGCAGGGTTGGTGAGCGGTGAGGGAGGTAGGTAGCTGGGTTGGTGTGTGGTGGGGGAGGTTAGTGGCAAGGGTGGTGAGTGGTGGGAGAGGCTATCGGCATCCCTGGTGAGTGCTGGGGGAGGTGTGTGGCTGTGTTGGTGTGTGCTGGGGGAGGTAGGTGACACGGTTGGTGGGTGGTGGGTGAGGTAGGTGACACGATTGGTTGGTGGTAAGGTTGGTGGGTGGTGGGTGTGCTCTGTGGCTGGGTCAGTGTTTGGGGGTGGAGGTGAGTGGCAGGGCTAGCATCAGGTGGGGTGGTGAGGGGGTTTGGGTTAACAGTGTCCGCTATGGCGGCCTTTGTGGTTTCTTCAGTTACACTGGGGGATGTGGATGGCTTGCAGTTGCCTGATGAGGTAGATGGTGTTCATGGGGCTGGGGCATGGGGCAGGGGTGCAGGCCCGCTCCAACACCAACCTGCAGCTGTAGGGGCAGGCCAGGCAAGGGCTGTGCTGGCACGGCGCAGGAGGCGTGCCGAGTTGCAGGCCCGCCAACCTCGCCTCTACAGGTCCAGGGCCTGGCTCCAGGGCATGCGTGAGGACCAGGTCATCTCCCTCTACCGCCTGAGCACAGGGGCTATTTGGGAGCTCTATGAGGATCTGAGACCTGACCTTGAGCCCCTGACTGGTCGGTCACATGCCATACCGGGTTTGGTCAAGATCCTTGGTGCCCTACATGTCTTTGCCTCTGGCTATTTCCAGTCATCTGTGGCTGCAGTGGGTGGCATGAGCCGCCCCAACTTCTCACGCTGTTTCCACCAAGTACTGCGTGCCATGATCAGCCGGGTTGGGAATTTCATTGCATTTCCCAACACTAGGCAACAGTGGGGGACCCTGCACCAGGCCTTTGAGGAATTTTCCGGGTTACCACATGTGATGGGAGCTTTTGATTGCACACATGTTGCCCTGGTCCCACCCAGAGACAGGGAGGAAGTGTTCCGCAACTGCAAACACTACCACTCCCTGAATGTTCAGGTTGTATGTGATGCAGGTATGCGTATTCTGAATGTGGTCCTGAGGTTTGCAGGATCCACCCATGACTCCTATATCCTGCGTCACTCAGCACTGTTCAGACAATTTGAGGCAGGACAATTTGAGGACTGTGTTCTGCTGGGTGGGTATTTGTCATCTCTGACATGCACATTGTATACCCCTGCTATCCGTCCGCACACATGTCTGTCCTTGATGTGTGTCACGAGTTGTGTGTATGTGTCATCTGTGTGTGTGTGAGCTGCTGGGGGGGGGGGGGTTGAAGCCAGGTCCTCTGTGCTGTGGTGCTTTGTGTTGGTGGCACACTGACATTTGACGTATAATGCCATTTGGCATTGTGTGTTTCAGTTGGCTCGGAACGACACACATGTATGCTTCCCATTTATCAACAGTGTGGTGTTGTCTATGCCATCCTGCATGCCACGGTGGGGTGACTGTTCCTGTCACATCATCTGTCTGTGGGGAATAGCATGACTGTCACATGCTTGCACATGTGTGCATCTCTGCCCTTGTCCAGGGTACATTGCTTCTGTGTCTCTGATGTGTTCAGGCCTGCCGCAAATACATTTCAGCCTCTGGTGTCTCCCATGTGTCTGCTGTGGTTCAGATTACTGTTGTTTGCACTCCGCCTACCTCACGCGTGCTCTGTATCTCACACCTCCAGACACTGGTGCATAGTGGTTGTGTCCCATTATGTGTTCCCTTATGTTTCTATCTGACCTTTAGGTGCTGTGGGTCTGCACGTACATTCATGTGTGCATGTGTGCGGACATCAGGTACTGTTTTCTTTCTGCAGGTGACGCAGGATATGGGTGTCGGACACGTGCAGAGATGAGGTACAATGAGGCCCATGCCTCCAGTCGCTCCGTCATCGAACACAACTTTGACGTTTTGAAAAGTCACTTCAGGTGTCTGGAAAGGACTGGAGGGGCCTTACAATGCCAACCCGTGACAGTGGCAGAGATCATTATTGCCTGTTGCATCCTGCACAGCATTGCTCTCAGGCAGGATATCGATGTCAAAATTAATGAGGATCTGGAAGACGATCCAACGTGCCCTCCTGTCCGTGGCCGTGGTGACACACGTGAGGGCGCAGCACTCAGGCGCCAGCTGATTGAGGAGCTATTTGCATGTGAGTAATGGATGTTTCTGAATGATACTTTTGTATAGATATCTGTACTACTACTACTGAGCATTGGTATTGCACTACCCATCATACACAGCACTGCACTGACATTACTGACACCATGCCTGGCCATCTGAGCTTAGAATGTGGTCCAACTGCTAACACAGACGGTGTGGGCAGGGGACAACAGTGGGAGGAGGTGATTAATGTGTGCAGGTTTGTTAGGCTTTGGTGATGTGGTAGGCTGATACACAGGATTTTGGATGGTTGTTAAGGGTGGCTGCCCTGCAGCCACAGGTAGTTAGTTCCAGGTGTTGGGTTCTGCAAGGTGACAGGTGTGTGGTCCCACATTAACAGTGGGTTAGCGGCCCATAGATAGGGCCAGCTGGCTTGATGTGTGGGGATGACATTTGGGGAATATGAGGGGATTGAATGGATCATATGCTCTGATGAACAGGGACTGTGTGTTACAGGTGTCGGTATGGCGATGCATACAGGTGTTGGCACTGTTTACATGCTCAGTAGTAGTAGTAGTAGTATTTGTAGTACTTGGGTTATGCGGGTCAAGGTACAGGGCAACCACAGTGTGACTCCATGTATAGATCAGCAGGTGCCTCTTGACCTCGCCTGGGGCCTGTGAGGTGTCGTGGCCGGTAAGGTGTTATTGTCATACTTTGCATGTCAGTAGCTTAGCCATGAAGTGCAGTGTTGCATACATTGCGACGGACATAGATGATTTCGAGGCAGACCAGCAAGGTGACCAGGTTGGCGAGTGATGGAGGGGGTCATTAGTGCTTTATGTGTGTGTTCTGGTTGGACGGCAGGGACCTTGCTGATGTTATCTAGGGGGACACCGCAGGCCTTAGCTACATGATGGGTATTTGTGGGGATGGGGAGCGAGGAGTCATAGAGACCTGCTACCTTGACGACCACGTCAACAGAAGGTGTATCTAACCTATACACAGAAACTGTAAGGGTTGGAGAGGGTTTAGGGGTGATGCTCAAATGTCTGGTCATGGCCATGCTCAATTCATGCAGCGGAGGTACCTGCAGCCAGCAATGTCAGGGGACAAACTGAGGTCAGGGTGTGGTCTGCCAAACATAGCTCATGCGTTGTGAGATATCTTTGGGTCACATCAACGCACAGCTGCAAGGGATAGCCAGGGTATGTGCCTGCTGCACCATGGAACTGGGTATGGGGCCAGGGGAATGTAGCAGCCCCTGAATAGCTCCCTTTCATACAGCACCTGGGAGCGGGTTAGCAGGGGAGGTGGACCCACAGGAACACACATTGAGGGTGCTATGGGAGACATATGGGGGTGGAAAGCTTGTACCAAGACCTTTGGGACGAGCACATACAGGGTAGCACAGTGACGGTTGTGGTCAATTGTCTCGAGGGCAGCAGACAGGTCCCAGATGGGACGGACAGGCTACAGGCCCTTGGACTTGGCCAGGAACACATCAGTGGTGTGTTTGGGTGGTGACAATTAGGTACTGTGTCATGACGAACTGCCAGACTGTGACAGGTCTAGGGGGTTATGAGAGATGTTGACATGAAGCTGGTGTGTTTGTTGCACAGCTCCAACATGACATATTTATGTTTCCCTTGTGTTTCTCGATCCACAGGACATGCTTGGTGATGTTCCAGGTGCTGTAGTGCAGTGTCAGCTGTGTGTACCTCCTTCAACATGCAGGACATTGGGGTAGGTGGACATACAGGTGATTTGTGTGTGTGGACAGTCAGGAGCAACACATGTCACAGGTTATCTATCTACTGCACATATGTTGTGGATGACCTATTTATCGGGCTCCCCGGTACCCCATATATTGATGTTGGCCACACATATCCACATGTGTTCATGCGCAGTTTGTCTTCTCCGGCACTGTTTCTGGAACACATCCAACAGGGCTGTGTGTATCTACAGGTCCTAGGTGTTCCAGTGGTGGGCCACACTTACACTCTTCCATGACATTGTAGCATCGGCCAACAGCAGTGTATCATAGCATTTGCCAGGCCTTTATCTCCACTATTCACCCATTGTGCACATACAGGCCATATGTTACTGGTGCCATGGTCACCTTCTCATACTGTGTGTGTGTGTGTATGTGTGTGTCTGTGTGTGGCTCTGTTATGATACAGTGTGCATGCAGTTTGCACTATCATGTGGTGTGAGGGGTCTGTACACCTGGGGAGCGGTGGTGACTGTGCTATCTCTACCTTACTGTTGTTTACCTTGTGGACTATGTGGACATGTGTTGTGTGTTGTGAGATGACCTATCTCTTGTGGGCTGACAGACCACTGTGCAACAGCATTTTTGTATCACAGATATCACCATAATGTGGACATTCATCAACAGTGGCTAGACATTGGGACATGGTGACTCTACATATTTCGATGACATCTTCTCCCTTCACTGTGACAAGTTGTGGCCTTTTAGCACCTCAGGGGATCCCAAACATATACTTGCTGCAAACACACGGTAAGTTGCACCTTTGGTCTTTTGTGAATGATATCAGCGTTTACATGTTAATGATTTACTGTCTGTCTCATAGACATTTCCTGTTGGCTCTCTGTAAACGAACGCTGATGCACATGGAGTGTAGCTGTGAAATGCCTGTGTAACATGGGCATGGACATGACCATATCCATGTGACACCCTCATCTGCGGTTCCAATTCAAAATGTCCCCAACATGCAGTGTGTTCTGTGTTGTGATCATGTTATGTTTGCCTGTGTGACTTTCCTTACATACATATTGATGTTTGACTCTCAGCAATTTGGGCTAATGTTGCAAGCAGCATATCAATACATTGTTTATCCTCTTCTGTCACAGGGCAGTGAACACACAAAGCTCATCTACTACAGTGCATCCGGCGTCACCATCAACCAGCTATTGGAGGACACAACAACACCATAGAACTATCCCTGGGAAATGGTGCCATAGGATGTTTGACCTCTGCGAGTGGGACACATGCCTAGGATGGACAGCATTATTGTTGGACTGCTACTTTGGGCATGACAGGCCTGTCCAACACACCATTGCTGCTGTGCTCTGGCTGGGTGTCGTGTTCATCGCAGGGGACACACATGACCTTTCTAGTACTGTGGCATATTGGGATGTCACACTTGACTATGCATGCCCAGGGTTTCAAGGACAGTCGTAACATGACTTGTTGGATTGCAGATACCCTTTGCACTTTGGACACTGTGTACTGGTCCCCACGTGTGCAGCAGGGACTGACATTGTCGCTGTATGTTGTACACCCTTCTGACATTGTGTTGTGTTTTGCCCATGTGTGACATGGAACGCAGGATACGCTCATCTGTTTATTTCAACACGAGCATACAGCCATGTGTGTGGCACAGGGGGAGCAATGGAGAGGCCCTCTTGTCCATGTCCACCTAGCCTCCACTTGGACATGACACAGTATTTGCCACGACACCACTTTACTGCACACTAGCATCTTGGATTGCTGTTTGCAATCACCAAGGGTGTTACAGTGCGTGTGTGGCATCACTGTTTTATGTTTCAATGTACACGGTGCATGTGCATTGGCTGACTATATTGGTGCAACACAGCATGTTGCAATATGGCTTCTGTGTGGGTTACTGTAATATGTTTGACCTTTCTTTCCATCTGTATATACAGGTTATTGTGTCTGTTTACTGTACAGACGTGACACTCTGCATTGATTTGCAAACCTAGCATTGCATGTCTGTACAGTCCTATTTATCCCTGAGGTAACAACACTCACATTGCCCCATTATATTTGGAGTGTGGCAGTGCGAGTGTCCATTTTATTCCTTCATTTGTGCATTCCATGTACCGTGATAAATGTGTTCAGACACTGTATCCACACCAACCAGTGCAGGGGGACCTTCTGCATAGTGTTATCTCTGCATGTTTCTGCAGATGGTTTCATTTGAATTCTCTATGTTCATGTGCCTCTGCTACCTGTCAGCATATCCTCATTGTGCATTTGACGATTGTTTAGGGTTACATTGTTGCAGCTTTGATTCCTATATCAGGCATTATGTGACAGCTGTAACATATATTTCAATATGTGTGTTTACACTATCTTACTTTTAAACATATGCTGTTTCATTTGTGTGCCTCCTGTGTTGGCAGACAGATATGTTTTAAGGAACAGATCATGATTGATGTGTGTTGGGCTCTCATCATGCACCGCCTACTGTCTACATGCACACAAAGGTAACTAACACATTTGGGGCATGCAGCAACATGTGGGGGGTGGGTGGGGGCCTAATGCATACTGCACACCCTGCACCTGATGCACATTATCTCTCCTGTCCATGATCTGTAGATGGGCCAGTGACAATTCTGTAACATGTGGGTTGCTGCCCTGCAAAATGTGTTCTCAGATTTTCACCTGGGATCCAATCACCTTGATATTATGATAGGCGGTATCTACACTATCTCTGATGATTAACCAAAATAAAAATATGTGTTGGACTTACATTTGTCTCTGCTGCTGCTTGAACACACTGATACACGTATTTAGTGATTTCCTGGTCATGTACATGGCCCATCTGTGCTCACATCCTTGTATGGTGCCAGCTGTCTGCCACATCACTGGGTGTTACAGATTCCCATACACACATTTCCTTTGAAGTAATATCTTTGCATTGTGCTTGGTGTGGTTGTTTGGGATAATGGTTACTGCATATTTATCTTTATAGTGGTCTACTGTATTCTCTATGCACATATGCAATCATTGGCTGCTCTAGTCGAGTTTCTTTTATACTATTTTTACTTAATATTAATTATTTATTGTATTAATTAGGTTGTAATGTTCTTCTTGTTCCCTCAGCCCTGCCTTTTGTGTTTCTCATATCGTCATCATTAGACTATTTTATGTTGTATGTCCTGCCGTTGCTTTCACATTTTAATCTTATTTTAACTGTTTTTAATTGTGTGTTTATTTGTTTTTATTAATATGTTTAAATATATTTTTATTTATTAGTGTCACCCCCCTGATGAAGGCGTTGCCGAAACGCGTTGGGGTTTCCTTTGTACAATAAAGACCCCTTGCTCTTCCGACTCCTTCTGCTCCTTGTGTCTGTGTGATTTGAGCTGTACATACCAGATCTGCATATACATTAGTGGAGTGGAGGAGTGGCCTAGTGGTTAGGGCAAGATACTTCAGGCCGGAAGGTCAAGGGTTCAAATCCCACTAGAGGACAGCAACCTTGGGCTGGAAGGACTGGGGCTTCTAGTCCCACAGGTGCTCCTTGTGGTCTTGGGCAAGCCACTTAACCCTCCATAGCCCATGTTCCCTGTAAAATAGTTATCTCCAAGTTATAATGCCCTGTTCCATGTAATTTCAGTTTGTTCAATGTAAACCACACTGATGCAGAATAGCACGGTATATAAGATAAAATAAATAAATTACATCATGGTTACTGTTGTAGGTTTGCCTATCCTGGCAGCCAGCAGGCTTTTTGTGTGATGCCCTGCAGTATTCTTGTATTCAGCCTTTGCTACTATCCTCATGTTGGTCGTGTAGCCTACCGGTTTGTGCACTGACATTTGGCTAATGATTGTTCTCTTTCATTTGTATGCCTGTCCTGCACAGCTACTTTTCATTCCTGTTACAGTCATGTTGTTGTTAAGTGCCGTCGAGTCGGAGTCGACTCATGGCGACCCTCTGGATAGCTATCCTAAATTGTGTTCGGTCTTCAGTCAGGCGGCTCATTGTTGACAGACTGGTACCCGTAGCTGCTGTTATTGTAGAGATCCATCTCATTGCTGGCCTTCCTCTTTTGCGTTGACCTTCTATCTTGCCAAGCATGATGTCTTTCTCTAATGATCTCTCTCTTCGCATGATGTGTCCAAAGTATGAAAGTCGAAATCTTGTTATCTGAGCTTCTAAAGAAAGCTTAGGTTTGATCTCCTCTAGTACCGACTGGTTTGTTCTTCGGGCAGTCCATGGTATACACAGTATTTGCCGCCAGCACCATAATTCAAAGGCATCAATTTTCTTCCTGTCTGTCTTTTTCATTGTCCAGCTTTCACATCCATATGATGTTATTGAAAATACCATGGATTGAACAAGTTGAATCTTTGTATGGAGAGAGACATCTCTGCTCTTGAGAATCTTATCTAGGTCTTTCATAGCCATTCTGCCAAGAGCAATGCGTCGTTTGATTTCTTGACTGCTTGTTGCTTCTTTATTGATAGTTGATCCAAGTAGGTTATAGTTGTTCACAATTTCAATTTCTTCTCCTTCAATGATGAACCTGTTGACTATGCCAGTTGTCATGATCTTTGTCTTCTTTACATTAAGGTGCAGGCCCATTTTGAGACTATGTTCTTTGATTGTGAGAAGCAAATGTTTCAGATCATCTTCACTTTCAGCCAGTAATGTAGTATCATCAGCATAGCGAAGGTTGTTGATGAGTCTTCCACCAATCTTCACACCTCTGTTGTCTTCATACAATCCTGCTTCTCTGATGATTTGTTCTGCATATAAATTAAACAGGTAGGGGGAAAGTATGCAGCCTTGTCTTACACCTTTGCTTATTTTAAACCATTCTGTTTCTCCTTGTTCCGTTCAAACTGTTGCTTCTTGATCAATGTACAAGTTGTGCAAGAGAACGATCAGGTGTTCTGGTATACCCATGCTTCTTAATGTGGCCCAGAGTTTCTCATGGTTTACACAGTCAAAAGTCTTGCTATAGTTGATAAAGCACAAATAGATATCCTTTTGGTATTCTTTAGTCTTTTCAAGGATCCATCTCACATCCGCAATGATGTCTCTTGTTCCTCGCCCTTTCCTGAACCCTGCTTGCACGTCAGGTAGTTCTTGTTCCAGGTATGGTTGTAGTCTCTTTTGAATAATCTTCAGTAGAATCTTGCTGGCATGTGGGATCAGAGCGATTGTTCGATAATTTCCACAGTAAGTTGGATCACCTTTCTTTAGTATTGGTATAAACACAGATCTTTTCCAGTCAGTTGGCCATGATGTTGTCTTCCATATTTCTTGGCAGAGCCTTGTAAGTATGGTAACAGCTGCATCAGATTGCTGCCATCAATGCCTGGTGCTTTGTTCTTTGATAAGGCTTTCAATGCTGCTTCAACTTCTTCTTTCATCACCAATGGCTCCTGATCATAAGGTACAGGTTGAAACGGCTGTTGGTCCACTTGATCTTTATCATATAAAAACTCTGTATATTCCTTCCACCTTTTCTTGATCTTCTCAGCATCATTCAATATAGAACCTTGAGCATCTTGTAACATTCCAATTTGAGGCTGGAATGTTTTCTTTAACTCTCGTAGCTTTAGGAAAGCCGATCTTGTTCTTCATCTAATAGTTTCTGCTTCTATTTCCTTGCATGCGTCGTTGTAGTACTTTTCCTTGTCCTGTCTTGCTGCACGTTGGAAATCTCTGTTGAGTTCTGCGATTGTCTTTCTTTCTCCTCTGGCTTTAGCTTCTCTGCATTTCTGGGCAATTTTCAGACTTTCTTCCGTCATCCATTTTGGCCGTTTTTGCTTTTTCACCTTTTGTAGAGACTTCTTGCTTTCTTCCAGCACAACCTTCTTGATGTCATTCCATAACTCTTCCGGAGCTCTGTCATTTGTATCTAAAGCAGCAAATCGATTTTGCAGGCAGTCTTTAAATTCCAGTGGTATATTCTCAAGGTCATATTTTGCTGCATTCATGAGTGGTTTGCTCTTTTTCAACTTTAGCTTGAGTTTGCATACTAGTAGTTGATGATCTGTACCACAGTCAGCTCCAGGTTTTGTCTTGGTTGATGTTATAGAGCTTTTCCATCGTTGACTTCCACAGATGTAGTCAATTTGATTTTTATACAATCCATTGGGTGAAGTCCATGTGTACAGTCGCTGCTTGTGTTGCTGGAAGAAGGTGTTTGAGATGAATAGATCGTTGGTCTTGCAGAATTCTATCAGTCTTTCTCCAGCTTCATTTCTGTTGCCAAGTCCATATTTTCCAACTAGTTTACCTTCTTCTTTGTTGCCAACTTTTGCATTCCAGTCACCCATGACTATCAGGATATCCTGTTTGCATGTTCTGTCAATTTCAGCTTGTACTTGTTCATAGAACTCTTCAATTTCATTCTCTTTTGCAGCTGTTGTTGGGGCATATACTTGAATTATAGTTGTGTTGAGAGGCAATCCTCGTAGACGAATAGAGATTTAGCGTTCCCTGACTGCATTGTATTTCATTACAGTTCTTGCAAATTTCTTCTTTATTATAAATGCAACACCATTTCTTCTTTGTCTTTCATTTCCAGCATAGTAGACCATGTGATCATCTGATGCAAAGTGCCCGATGCCAGTCCATTTCAGTTCGCTGACACCTAACAGATCAAGTTGTACACGTTCCATTTCATTCTTGACCACCTCCAACTTCCCTTGGTTCATGCTTCGTACGTTCCTTGTTCCAATGTGTAAGACATCTTTACAGCTTCTGACTCTCATTTCATGCGCAGCTACATCAGTTGTCAGACTTCCCGAGGGCTTTGATCCAACCACATCAGAAATGCTGGCTTTACTCTGAAAAGTCTTCAGCTCTTCCCCAGTAGCTAGTTTAGTGCCTTACGACCTGGAGGTCTCATCTTCCAGCACCATAGCACAATTTGTTTTGTTGTAACTATCCATTGGGTTTTCATGGCAAGATATAGAAGTAGATTGCTGAGCCTTTCTTCCGCGCAGTTTAAGTTTGGTGTTGTTGCCGTTGTCACAAAAATGTGATCCTCCGCCATCAACACTATCCCATTCTGCTGCTGCCCAGATGGGTGGTTTGTCTTGGTCTGGCACCTCAGCTGAGACCTGTCCATCTTGGGAGACCCTGCCAGTAGTTAAACTACCGATAGTTTAGCTCTCAGCATCACTGATGCATGCAAGCCCTCACAGCACGACAAGCTGCAAACCAAGTGAGGGGTTACAGTCATTTCTGTGCAGATATGTGCTGCTAGCACATTGTACCCTTATCACAGTTGCCAGCCATCCTTCTGTCCTTCTATGTGTGTCTGGCAGCTGTGTGCCATCCTGCCCTGATGTGCAAGCTTCTACCCCATGTCCTGCACTGGTACACGTTTCTGCTTTGCAGCTGTCCCTGTTTGCCTCTCCTGTATGTGCTGTGCATGGCACTGCTACTCCTCTGTCCTCCTGTCATTGCACCTATCCTGCCACCTCCACCTCCTCTGCTGGACACATCTTCCCATCCTCTGCCACACACTGTCATTGTTGCATGGTACATTACCATCACCCTGTGCATCACTACAGCTGGCCCGATATGTATGTCCATTTTTCAAACTGCCACATGGGCTGAACACAGATTTGTCTGATCCATCAGCTCAGATCTACTTCCTTCCATCACTTGTGCATTGTCTTTCCTTGGTGCTTTGTGCAATGTTGGGTTACATCTGTGTTTGGCCCATACCTTTCTTGCTTTTCAACTTGGGGAACCTTACTGCCCTTGGCCAACGTTTCTTGAGTGCCCTATTCATCCTTGGGGCATCTTTAGCCACACCTTAGATTCAGCCAGCTTATGGCACACCTAATATGGTGCCTTGGGGGTTGACAACCTTTCAACATGGCCTCTGGGGCACATTATAACCCACCTTGGCTGACGTGGTGGTTTAGGATGTGCCTTTTGGGGCGCCCTGAAAGGTGCATTAGTTTATGGTACTGGAGTGCGGGTATTTTTAGCTGGCAGCACAGATTGTTGGGCTGTTACGAGCAGGAAAAGGAATTGCCTTAGTCACCCTTATTCATTAAGCCCACTGGGGATTGACCTCATGACCCCTGTTTCAGCAGTCATTGTATTAACTAGTGTGCTACACCTCTATTGTGATTGCAGGTCAGCACACAAAGTTAAGGTTAAGTTAAGTGCATCTAAAGCACTTGATGCCTTTGGACGTCAAACCTTCCAAACCTCTATGCTGGCTTCAAGAATTATTTCATATATTTTTTTTTTTTGAAACTTTTATTTTCATTTTGCAACAAACAAAAGAAACAACACACCAAAAGAGACAAAACAAGAGACAGAGATATATACAAAGTTAGACAGTCGGATGAGAGCATTTAGCAAAATGTACATATTCATTAAACATCTTCCATTAAGACCAATGAGAAGGAGTCTGAACGGAGGAAGCGCACAGACGAGGTATTTGTTCATATTTACTGTAGAGACAGGCATGATTCCACCATTCATTGAGGCTCAGATGGGAACTAATTTCCCAGTATTACTTAATGAGGGAAACAGCAATGCCAAGCATAAAATTCAAAAGGAGATAAGCCATTTCTTGGGAGAGAGGGGATCCCCGCAACTGGGCGAAGTCCCACTATCCTCCAAGAAAGGGACTCCTGAGAGTGCAATATAGACTAAATACGACCCCAGACCCGACGCCAGTTATACTGTAGTGCGGGATATTCATGCATAACATGAAATGAAGTAATAAACCAATGGCCACAGGACGTGTCCAGCAACCCTTACCCTGAGTAGTGTTCCATTTGTCTAAACTGTGAGGAGTGTAAAAACACCGGTGGGCTAGAAAGAAGAGGGTCTGAGTGAGTGAGGCGGGTCGGGAACCCGTGTCCCTCTGCTCCAGATAAGGCTCCATTGCTCCGAGGTTAAAGTCACATGCAATTCTCTCTCCCATACTTTCTGCGCTATAGAGGTACCTCTAGTGATAGCATTACATAAGGTTTAGTAAAATTGGATGCTACACCCGGTGAACTACCGAGAGATCGGAAGTTTCCAATCAACCTTATGCAGAGAGTGCCGATGGCGGGAGTACTCTAGTGCTCCGAATGCAATGCTGAAGTTGCACTGACCAGAGTCGGGAGTCGAAAGGTTGCATAGGAGTATTAAAGGCACCTAAAGTGTCGAAAAACATTGGTGGATAGTGGGAGTCTAATGGGAGAGTCATACCAGGGAGTAAGGTAAGAGGAATCGGTGAGCAAAGGCCCGCTACTATATCTAGCCACACAGGTCTGCTCGGTACTGGAGCTTCCAACCAACAAGCACCTTGTTTGAGAAGAAAAGATTGAGGGAACACTTGAGTAAAATCGCCACCAAGTATTAATGGAGCATTGGCGGAGGCCGAGGCCAACTGCGCAAAACTTGCATAGTAAGCAGGGTTGTCCACATTCGGGACATAGTGCAAATACACGTGAATTCACTATCTCCAACCTCAAGGTGTACACGGGCCCATCTACCCTCCATGTCAGCGCTAATATCAGGTACAGTAGCGTGCAAAGACTTCTTAACCAGAATGGCTATCCCGTACCATTTGGAAACGGTGGGAGAATAGGCAGCTACCATGTAAGGCCTAGCATTGAGTTTCAGTGTTTCAGCAGAGTGTAATGCGTTTCCTGAAGAAACACCTAATCAACGTGCTCGTGGCTAAGATAGCTAAGGATTTTCTTTCTGCTGAGTGGACCAGCAATGCCTTTAACGATGAATAATAAGATTTTACATGAGGCCATTCATAAAAGTTAAAGTTCTGAGCATGATAGCACACATAATTTCACTGTGTCCCTCAAACTGACTGTATCTGGCTGTACACATGACATAGGAAAAATAAGCTAATATAATACAATGAAGCGCCCCACATTAACAAAAAAAACCGCAGTACGGTAGAGGAGAAGCAAAACCCCAAAATTACTGGCGACCATGTGTCTGCGGGGAGAAACCCCAGAGAAGGCCGAAATTGAAAAAACATATAACCTGTAGGACTGTGCGTGCTCCGAATCCGACCGAGGCACACATCATGAAGGGATAGGAGACCAAAGACAAAAGTCATACAGAGAAAGAAAGAAAGTCCAGGCTATTTCTGTGCTGGGCTATGACCGCCGCATCGGGCCCTTCAAAATGGCGGACAGAGCCGGCAGATAAGAGTCCAAGATTTGGGGTTAGCGCATCTGTTCTGCTTCTTCGGAGTCCAAAAATGTTGATAATAGATCAGGATCCTCGAACGTCCTGGTCTGGTTGTGGAGAGTCACTCGGAGCTTCGCTGGATACAACAGGCCAAAGCGAGCCTGTAGCTGTTGAAGTCAAGGGCGAAGAGCAAGGAGTTTCTTCCGACGGTCAACGGTAGGCTTTGCCAAATCAGGAAAGAAGGAGACCTTACGACCTTCATATTCCAAATGATGATTCGCTCGGGCAGCATGTAAAATTTGTTCCACTTGTTGATATCGTAGCAAGCTAAAGATAATAGGCCGGGGGGTCGTGCGGTTGAGCGCCATGCGGGCAGGAACACGGTGTGCTCGATCGATTTCCAGTTCTCTGTGAAAAGTGATCTTCAGCAAGGAGGGAAGAGTTTTGAGCAAGAATTCTCTTATATCTCCGGCTTCCACCCCCTCCGGCATTCCGAGGAGCCTCACATTGTTGCGACGGGCGCGATTATTGCTATCTTCCAACTCCTTTTGAAGATTCTGTATCTGGCGCTCAGCCTCGTCCAGTTTGCCCAAGCGCACCTCGTGCGAGTCGAGGACCCCCGCCATATTGTCCTGCCGTAATGAAAGACCTTCAAGTCGGTCTTGGAGCACTCCAAAGTCTTCTCGCATGGCTCGAAGCGCTTCTCCATTAGACTGCACCAATTCCTTCACGCCGCGTATTTCCTCCAAAATCTCCAGGTGCATTGCGGGGTTTTCACGAAATGGAACCATCTTCTGCGGGGAGGATACCTCTGTTTTGGAGCGTTTTCCGTGAGAGGAAGAAGGAGACCCGAAGTCCAAGCGCGCTGGTTTGTGGGCCGCCATCCCCCCCGAGGTGCCCCGGTCAGCTCGGAGCGAAATAGTAAATTTATATAGGTATTAAGTCAGGATTCTGAGTAGGCCTCTCGGGAGCTTCAACGCAAAGCGTCCTACCCGCTGGACATCAGGCTCCGCCCCCCATTTCATATATTTTTTATATGAGTCTGACACTTCAGGAGGTCACAGAGAAATTATCTCTTTTGTCCCCTTTTTTGTCAGAGCCTAAGGCCACTGACTATTCCTTGCTTCTTAATCATAGCAGGAATATCTCTTGGTTTCTTTCTCGTGCTTCTCTAGACTCTTTTGAGTCTGTTAGCAGATCCTCTGCTATTGCCATTGGAGCACGTCGTAAAGCCTGGCTGCAAGCTTCAGACTTGAGCAGATGGGCACAACATACACTGGGTAATTCTCCTTGTACTGGAGAAAATCTCTTCAATAGAGAGGCTTTACGTCAGGTTGCTCATTACTCCACTGACTTCCCTGGTTCTGGAAACCATCCTAAGACTTCTTTTTCCCCAGGACATAGGAAATGTCCTACCAAATCTTCTTTCCCTAAGAAAAGAAGGTTTCACCCTTCTCCTGCCCATCCTCCAGATGTAACCAAGCAAGGGACATCTCATCCTAGTCTGAAGTCTCCAGACTCTAACCAGTCTAATCATAACCAGCAACCATAGGTTCCTGTATGTTGCAATCTACAGTTAACTTCTTCTTAGCAGAAGTTTATTCTTCAAACTCTACACTGTTTTTTTCTTTTTCAGTATGCTAAGCTGTTAGGATACTTTTGTCCATGGGTTACAGAATTCTCCCCTTCTTACTACTACGAAGGGAGGTTACAACTATCCCATGATAGTTTCTGTCCCCACATGGACATCTTTTCCTTCAGCTGACTTACCATATGGTAAGTCACCTTCCAACCCCCTCTCTTCCAGGGTTTTCCCCTGCTTGAGTTGGTACCATACTGAACCACTTCTCTTCCTTTCCAGTGTAGACTTTTTGTTATCCTTCAATGCATGCTCTGAACAACTCATCAGACAGGGACGGGAATATGGAGTGGAGGAGCAGCCTAGTGGTTGGGACAAGGTACTTCAGGCCAGAAGGTCAGTGGTTCAAATCCCACTAGAGGACAGCAACTTTGGGCCAGAAGGACTGGGGTTTCTAGTCCCACAGGTGCTCCTTGTGGTCTTGGGCAAGCCACTTAACCCTCCATAGCCCATGTTCCCTGTAAAATAGTTATCTCCAAGTTATAATGCCCTGTTCAATGTAATTTCAGTTTGTTCAATGTAAACCACACTGATGCAGAATAGCACAGTATATAAGAGAATGTAAATAAATAAATATCTCCACTTCCTTTGTCTGTTTTTATACAGGAGAATCCCCTCTGCTGTTTTGTTCAGTTGCTGTGCATGCAGGAGTTCCAGTGATTACTTTAATGCTCATTGCAAGCTACTTTCAACTATCTTGCATAATACTACTCACTGCAGGTTATCTTCTTCTAGCCATATCCTTTCCTAGGATGTGGCAACACACCTGACTTCAGTCAGTTTATCTCATAATTCTCCTGCACAATGCTCTCTGCAATCTTCAGAGAAGCTTTCTACTATGGGCCCTTGCTACAGAGCATTGAACTTTGTCTCTGAGGGTTTTTCCATATAGTAGAAAAAGCTTATATAATCATTCCATGGCTATATGGGTTCTTTATACCCTCTTGTCTCCTGTTGTGATACAGAAGACAAGCTTTTTCTGCGTGAATTTCCAAGGAGTTCCCAATCTTGCAGGAATCTACCCCTTTTTTTCCTTACAGCTTGGCATTATGCTTTTCTGCTCCACTTGGACAACGCATACTCTTTTAGTGTACATGATACCCCTGTGTCCCTTGGTTGGGTCATCCTGGTTTCTTAGTCTATGCGTTTTTTTGTCCTTTGGACATGTCAGAGTCCTAAAGTACTCCTAACGTGCTCTTGCCAGACTGCTATTATCCTCTGTTTTTTCACGCAACCATACTGGTTATTCCACTGAACTACATTCCTGCACCGCAGAATAGATTCTCTATATATCTTCAGGTGGTTTTCACCCCCTTATTATTAGATGAATCTTTTCCCATCACATTCCCCATGTGAATGTTTTTGTGGGGCTCAGTTGCAGGCATGTATCCTCAGACTTATATTCATGTATGTATATGTCCTATACATACATATTTCTGTAATCTGTGTGGGCATAAGTCATGCCCATCTATATATATATATCACATATCTAGACATATATGCACATATATATAGATATGTATGTATCTCCATATATATATATATATATATATATGTGTGTGTGTGTGCCCATTGGGAGATGTCCATAGGACGCTATGTATTACCTACTATCTCCCTTTCTGTGCTATAAAGCTTTTACCTTCTTAAGGGGTCCAGACAGTCAACTTGCCTATTCTCATACGGCTCAGTAAGTGGGAGCGGTTATACACACAATTACTGCTGTGATGTCAACAGCTTCTATTTTTGTTATAGATCTCCCTGTCTATGAAGTATCAAACTTCAATGTCTTCCTATCTCTTACCAGCTAGGAAAGACAGTGTACATCTTCAGTATTTCTGAGTACACTTCTGTTCTCCTTGGGAATAAGGGCTTTTTTCCATACCCCCTCTTCCCTTCAGGACTGGGCTAATTCTCCAGATCGGTCAGTATTCTTCTTTTAGTCCTCAATGTTAATAACTCTGTACCTAAAAGAGTTTTCAGCTTTTTCCCATAAAGCTTTCCATTGAAGTCCTGCCATTCTTCTCCTACCCCAGTTGACACCTGGGTCACCTGCCCATTCCAGGTTTGGAACTTCATCCTCACTGCTGTGAAGTTACCTTGAGGATTCCGCTACTGCATCTACAGTACACTCCATCACAGTTCTACTTCCTACAATCCAGTAGGTAAGCTCTATATTGTACTAGTTCATTAAATATTTTAATGATACTTGACATACATTCTAAAGACTCATTTTTTCTGTAGTCTAGATTCACTGTTCCTCTACAGCTCATCTCTATTCAACTCCTACCCCCCATCCCTCAGGGGATGCCGGGGATCCAGGTTTGGGAAATGCCGTCCTGTTCCAGGGATACGCATTTTATGAGATCTCCCCTGGCACCCACAGCTAGGGAGTCCCCATATGTGAAGACTCATTCCTGCTTGTTCCTGGAGATAGCACAGTTACTTACCTGTAACAGGTGATCTCTGGGAACAGCAGGAATTAGTCTTCACAACCCACCCACCTCCCCTAGGAGTTGTATCTATCTATCTCCTTTCCTCTTTCTCTCCTTCTGTCTCAGCTATGAAACTCAACTGAGGAGAGGCAGTGAGAAAGGAGGGAAGTCAGCGCGCAGGCGCGAGGGATGCTCCCAAAAGCTTTCTGATTGGATGCTGGGGAGCATTCCCGTGCAGGCTCCGTCGGTACTGACGTACCAGTATGTGAAGACTAATTCCTTCTGTTCCCAGAGATCACCTGTTACAGGTAAGTAACTGTGCTTTCCTGACAAGGGGGTCTCAATTGAGTTATTCTATTGCCTTCTCTTACTTACTCAGTCTCTTGTCCCTTCTCGGTATTGTTGCTTAGCGGAGGTGATCAGCTGCTGGGTAATTAGGTTCCATGGATAGAGGCAGTGATTGGTAGGGATAATTCTTTTGTTTCATTCACGCCTCCGTTCCACGCCGAAGGGCCATGCCAAAGGGCCCTCTGGCGAGGCCCTCCGGCACAGGCCCGCCAGGCGTGGGTGTACCCCCTGGAGTTTTAAATTTAAACTTGGTGTCCAGCGCTCCTCTTCAGCCTGATTGACTAGGTGGTGGAGAACAGGGAGGGGATTGACTGCCTGCTCTCTTCCATGCTGCCGATCGGGGCAGGGGAAAGGTGTTACTGCGGCTTGCTGCTGTTCCCGCTGGAGTTTTAAATTTAAACTTGGTGTTCAGCCCTCCTCTTCGGCCCAATTGGCCAGGTGGTGGAGAGCAGAGAGGGGCTTGCCTGCCTGCTCCCTTCTGTGGTGCCGATTGGGGCAGGGGAAAGGTATTCCCGCTGGCCTGCTGCTGTTCCCGCTTCCCCATTCATGTCGCCAGTCCCAGACTTACAAAGCTGACATTAGGATTGGCCCTGTATGTCTGGGGCCAGTGACTACCTACTGCCTGTCCTAATGCTGCCCCCGATCCCCCCCCTTTCTTGCCCCATCTAGCTTTCCTGTATAACTGGCAGGGAAGCTAGATGCCGGCAGGAGGGAGCACAAATAGCGGGTATAGACATTCTATTGGGACGTCCATCCCTGCTATTTATGGCTCAGAATGAGCCTGAAAGTGTTCTGTGGTAAAAAGTACCGCACACTGAAAATGTGGCCATAGTGGAAATCTCACTCTACCCAAGTAGCTAGGATTGGAGCAGAGACTGGGCAGTTCTTGGGTGGAGTGTTCACATCAAAGATAGTGTGGGCAGTTTTGGTGCAAGTCCCTATTGATGTAGTAATTAGTAGTATCAAGCATAACTGTGCTGATCACACCAAAGGCAACAAGTTCAGGGGTGGTGAAATGCCCACACTAGCAACATGAGATCATGTTGCACATGCCTCCATTTGCTAATGCAGGTCAAGCAACACTCGTGCTCATTTTCAGGGCTGATCTCACACTATCAGCATGGATCTTAGGAAACATGCGCCAATGAGTAGTTTCCAATTCTTATGGCAACTAGATTTTTTTCTTTGTGAGCCATCAAGTCAATGCTGACTCCTGGCAACCCAGCTACCCCTTGGTTTTCTTGGCAATGTATCACCAGAAGTAGATTGCCAGGCCTTGTCTTCCAAGGCAATGGAGAGTAAAATGACTTGCCCAAGGAGTGCCAGTGGGAAATCAAACTCTTAGATCTTCTGAGTACTAGGCAGTTCCTCTAACCACTAGGCTACTCATCTACTCTGCAATTAGATGTTAAAGCATGCTAAATTTAAAAATGTTCCACATTTTATTAAAACCTTCCTCTAATTCACTGAAACAAGTATTTCCCACCCATTTTAAGATTAATATCTTTCAGTCTATTCACTGACATCTCTACTCAATAATGTTTATGAGCCATGTAAAATGGTTAACTATCTGGTGCTGGAGAAAAGGAGTATTTGGATATGCACAGGGGCTATTCATATGAAGATTTAACTCCTTTGTATAAAGTTTTGCATATTTTCCAATTTGCTTGCTAGAATCTAAAGGATTTAATTCATAAAGCAAAAAAACAGCATTTGTCCTGTTTTAAAATTTTTATTTTATGGAAACTACAAAGGAAAGAACTATTGTTCTCAGGAAAATGAGGACACAAATGCCTTAGAAGTGCTATTATTAAGGACTGAGCCATGAAGAAAAACCCTGAGCATGCTAACAGAGAGAAAACAAAAGATTATTCTTTTCTAAATCACCATATTTGTCATAAATTCCATACAAAAAAAATAACAAATGGTATAGTCAATTCACCTAAGCATCACGCAATTAGAAAGATATGTTAGTAAGAAAAGTCCTTGTGCTGCTGATTTCTGGGAGCTTCTGCCATCAAAACAAATTAAATTTCAGTGATTTATGGTTTCCATTTACACATAGTTTTGAATGCTAGTAAAAAAAAAGTTGAAAAAAAAATGAGATCATTTGTTTGTTCTCACATGGTAACATAGTATATGATGGCAGATAAAGACCAGCATGGTCCATCTAGTCTGCCAAGCAAGGTGGCAAGAGTAGATGCACCTGCTGCTCCATCTAAGTCACCTCTGCTCATGCCTTTGTTTAGGGGTGTACCCAGAGAATCTATCTGTATAAATTGCATTCATTGTTTAAACTGTTTGGAAAATAATTGGAATTTTATTCAAATTATTTGAATTACTGTCACTGAAATGAAGGTCTCAATTTCCAGCTGGTGATTGTTCATAGAATGCTTACGCTGGAGTAAATTTCTGTGTAACTGACTGTCTCTTTCTGATGAATAACAAAAATAAAATAATATATTTGTGAAAAGTTTTAGTTCTTCATAATAAAGACAGAAGTTTTATGCCTGTACTAGAAAAAAAAGATTAGGTTTTATATGCTAATTACAGCTCAAAGGAATTATTCCCTATAAACTGACTTATAAATTTTGCTTAAGACCTCAGAACTAATAAAGCTTTGTTGCTGATGATTAACCATAAATAATAAATACATGCAGTAATGATATGAAGGCTATATTTTTCAAGGTTTCCTGGCCTTATTATACACAAGGATTAATCTTGTCAAGCGTTTATTAAGTTTTTCTGTTCATTTTTATGGTGGAGTTAACATATATAGTTTTTGTTATAAATTTCAGGGTTTTAACCTCTTATACTTTGCACGTCTTTATCACATATTGATACTCAGCAGGGAATTATTTCCATGGTTATTAAATGAAAGAAATGTATTTTGAAGTAAAGGATTAGGGAGGGAAGAACAATGTTCAAAGCCATTTACCTAGATAAATAGTGATTTATCTTGATAAAATGGGTTGACTGAATATTGTTCTCTTCTGCTCAGCTAAATGTATGCTTAGACTTTTGTGGAATGCGTACGTTAAGCTATGTTTTAAAAAGGCATTCTCTTTCATAGATGAATTTGATTTGTTAAGTACCTCAAAAAATTTAGGGGTATGTTTACTAAGGACCATTAAGGATGCACCATTTGCAAGCTCAAAACAGCATCTTTAAGGGCCCAAACGTGCATTAAATGCCAGGACAGGGAGTAGGCATCCTGGCAGTAAGGATGCTAGTGGCCAATTATCGGATGGTAACAAGACATCGGTCAGTAAGGGTGTCAAGCATGCACCGTAACGCCCAATAAAGCCGGTTGGCTTAATGGAGGTTAAGAGAGCCTATCTACCGGTCACATTTGAGCTGCTGGATGGGAGCAAAGGTAGTAGCTGATGGACATGTCACATCTATATGTCCTTTACGTATTAAACAGTGGGTGTGAGGATAATGTGGGAGGCAGTATCAGTGACGGCTGCTCATGTAACCTGCTGTGATGTCAATTGGTGGCATAGGATTGGCTAAAAGTGTGCCCTGGAGGTGCCAGCACTGCCACGATGTGGGCATTAAAAGAATGACTGGCAGGAGTGGAGATGTGCAAATGGCTATATGCTGATGGATGGGCTGAAGGATGGATGGGGGCTATATGACCTTTCTGCCCCAAGGTATCCAATGTGACCTCACAAGTGCAGATAACCTCAGTTGTTATATGTAGGAAAAATAGTTACAGTGCCACAGGGGAGGTCTATTACCATCTATATGGGTGTCACATCTGTCTCAGCTGTTCTGACCACCATATTGTCTCCCCAACACATACAGTATGCTTATAACAACTGGTCAAATAAGTAGGCTATGATCCAAGGACAGAACAGCCACACATCTGTAGAAGCTGCATTCAAATGCAAAATGCTCTTGTACAGATAAGGTCTACACTCATACTGTCTGGTGGAACAAGGTCACTCACGTGATGTTACACACTGATGTCCATTCATAGAAAAACATGACGGTAGAAAAAGACAACATGGCCTATCTAGTCTGCCCTTCAATATCAACTACAATAGTCCCCTTTTTACATTTAGAGATCCTCTGTGTTTGTCCCGTGCTTTTTAAAATTCAGATAGTCTTCATGTCCACCACCTCCACTGGGAGACTATTCCATGCATCTACCACTCTTTCCATAAAGAAATATTTCTGCTTATTACTCCTGAGTCTACCCTCTTTTACTCTCATGTTATGTCTCCTCATAGCAGAGCTTTCCTTCAATTGAAAGAGACACTCCTCTGTATTTAAATGTTCTATCATATCGCCCCTATCCCGCCTTTTCTCTAAAGCATACATATTAAGATCTTTAAGTCTGTCCTCATATGCTTCATAACAAAGACCATTAACCATTTAGTAGCCACCCTCTGCACCCTCATTTTATTTATTTATTTTACATTCTCTTATATACCGCGCTATTCTGCATCAGTGTGGTTTACATTGAACAAACTGAAATTACATTGAACAGGGCATTATAACTTGGAGATAACTATTTTACAGGGAACATGGGCTATGGGTTAAGTGGCTTGCCCAAGACCACAAGGAGCACCTGTGGGACGAGAAACCCCAGTCCTTCCGGCCCAAGGTTGCTGTCCTCTAGTGGGATTTGAACCCCCGATCTTCCAGCCTGAAGTACCTTGCCCCAACCACTAGGCCACTCCTCCACCCTCATGTCTTTGAAATGATGTGTCTCCCACATTGGCCATATGGAACGAGTATGGACATGTGATGATCTGTGCAGGTGGCCATCCCAGGAGTGTGCCATGCCTGCATGTAGTGCATATATGTGATGAAACAAAATATGCTCATTCACAGTTATCACTAAAGTTTCTGGTCATGTAAAACTCATGTGTCATGTATCTATAGGGTGAAGTTGTACGACCTTTTGTAACGTGCTGCAGCAGAACCAATGAAGTCATGTTGTCAGATGGGTATGATTGCAATGTACATGGTTGCAGACCCAATGTGCAATGTGCATAAAAACAAACTAATAATAATGTATGCCCTGAAGTCAATGCTGACTCCTGGCAATCTAGTAGCAGATTGCTAAGCCTTTCTGCCAAGGCAATGGAGGATGAAGTGACAGTCTCAAGGCCACAATTGGAATTCGAACATGGGTCTGGGCCTTAGCAAGCCAGTACTCTAACCATTTAGCTACACCTCCATGTCCTTTGCTATAGCACTCTCTAAAATAAACCAAACTACAGGTCTCTGCCTGTAATGGCCTAAACCCAGGACTTGAAACAACATTGCAGGCACATTCTTAGACAGTTGTAAACCACACTTAGGGCCTGCCTACAGTGGTACACATGCAGTACAGACTCCAGGTAGACACTCAGTATTGCATCTGCATAACAGATACAAAGCAGCAGAATCAATTTTCTGTCCAAAGTCCAAGCCACATGTGAGGCAAGATGCCCTTACCTCATTGTACCTCCTGAGTCAAACAACATTCATACACAGAGGTCTGCTGGGCTGAAATTTGGCACTAATCCCTGAGGCAGCACATCTACAGGGCAAGGGTTCCCTTTTGACTTGCTGTTCATGACAAGATAAGTACTTTTGCACAAAACACCAAACTCAAACCTCATTCATGACCCATGAGGGCCATACCAGACCATCCTGTCCCCTCTGGGTGGCGATGCACACTTCCTCCTTCATCATAAAAGACATTCAGCTACTGGGCAATGCTCCAGTGATCAGGGCCACCACTATGGCTGCAATGTGGGCTGTGTGTGCCGATATCAGTTAGCCTTTTCATTTCCCAGGTTGCACCTCAAAATCTGAGCATCTATAAGCTACTTTTACTCCTATGGAGAATGCAGCAATCAATTACATGAACTCTGTAATGTGCAGGCACATTGTGTGCCACGTGGACAAAACACACATCCCTGGTCCCCAGCCCATGCACTGCCATGTATGGTCTTGCCAGGTTGTGAAGGAGGTTTATTTCACTGCCAGAGTACTGCAGTTGTGATATGTGGTACTAGCTGTTTGGTGATTTACACAAATTCAGTATGTTGCAATGGCACGTTTTAGCTGGCTCTTCTGTCCTGCATCTATTGGTGAGAGTTTCTCATGTAACATCTACTGTCATGATTTAGAGCTGGGACAGCAGTTTCCAAGGAACCTGAAAACAGTGAGTGGTTTCTAGGAAGAAGGGGGGGGGATACTGACCCCAACCCACAAGGCCTGCCAAAACCATGGTCAGCATTATGCTACCAGCAGCCCAATCAAAGCTATTCTCCTCTCTTTCTGAGACATCTAATCAGCCAAATCAGTCCCTGTCAGCCAGTATATGATATGCAACAGTGGGATGTATCAGTCACTCACTAACCATCTGTGCCCAGTCTGCTAGTCACTACCCACTGCATGTACCCATAGCCAGCATGAAGAAGTTGGCTTCATACAAACAGCGTGGACATCCAGCAGCATGGCTAATGTCTGGACTACCGTAACCGTAATGTCTGGACTACCGTAAGAAACAGCATTCCGTGTCAGCGCAATTTGACCCTAAATAGTACTATGTGAATACATAGCCATGACCAGCATGATATGCAAGAGGACCTTGAGAAATGGGAAAACTGGACATTCAAATGGCAGATGAAATTTAATGTGGGCAACTGCAAAATTATGAAACTAGGAAAGAACAACCCAAACTATGGTTACATGATGTAAGGTTCCACATTAGGAATCACCATCCAGGAAAAAGATTTAGGTGTCATCATGGATAACACATTGAAACCCTCTGCCCAGTGTGCAGTGGCAGCCAAGAAAGCAAATATAATGCTAGGAATCATAAGAAAGGAATGGAGAATATAACAAAGGATATTATAATGCCTCTGTATCGTTCCATGGTTCGACCGCACCTTGAATATTGTGTGCAATTCTGGTCACCGTATCTTAAAAAGGATATAGTGTTATTAGAAAAGGTACAGAGAAGAGCCATCACAATGGTAAAGGGGATGAAGGGATACCCCATGAGAAGGTTAAGGCTCTTCAACTTGGAAAAGAGATGATTGAGGGGAAATATGATAGAAATTAATAAATTTCTATACATTAATGAATGGACTGGAACAGGTAAAAGTAGATCTATTGTTTAACCATCAAAAAGTAGAAAGACTAGGGGACATGCAATGAAGCCACAGTGTAACCCATTTAAAACTAACAAGAGAAAATATATTTTTTTAACTCAAAGCATAATCAAACTCTGGATTTCATTTCTGAGATTGCAGTAAAAGCTGTTACTGTAGCTGGGTTTAAAAAAAAGGTTTGGACAACTTCCTGAAGGAAAGGTCTATAAACCATTATTAAAGAGAACCCAGGAAATCCACTGCTTGCCCCAATAAAGCATTGCGGAATCTGTGGGGTATGTTTACTAAACGGCGATAAGTGAAGTTATCGCGCAATAAAGTAACTTTATCACACGATAACGTTACTTATCGGGTGATAATGGCCCCGGCAGCGTTAAGGCCCGCAAAGGGTGGAGAGAGGGAGGAGAGAATGGGTCAGTGGGCGGGGAGTGGGCGGGGAGAGGCTCCTGCTACACTAATGCTGTGAAATGAAGGTCCAAAAATTAACGCGAGTGAAAACCTGGTGTTAGAGGCACATTTGCAGGAGAGAGAAACCATTTTAAGTGTTAGCAATGCACATCAGAGGCAGGGAGCCCAAGAAAAGTGATAGTAGTGCTACATGTGCAGTAATAGCATAGTGCCCAAGTTTGATAAGGCACTATGGCGATGCTGCAAATGGGGTACAGGGGGCTGCAGGTGGGACATGCAGTGGGGCAGCTGGGTCACAGGGTGGACTAGGCAGATGCCTAGGTGGCACATAGGAAGGCAGAAACTGAAATCCAGCAAGACAGTAACTAACCAAGGTCAAACATGCCCACGAGTGTGTGTCCCACAGTGTCCCAGGGGAAAGTACCCAGCAGGTACTCCAAAGGGCACATAACAATGGCAGGCAGTGCCAGGGGGAAGCGTGGATGTCTATGTAGGCACCCCTACTCCAGACCCCACACCATATGCAGCCACCTACTGGCACACTGGATGGCCAGGGATTGTACACCACCAGCACCACCAGCATAAGGGCATGTCAGCATGGTGGTGGAGGGGTCATGGTGGTGGAGGGAGAAGTGGCATCTGCCCACAGCAGACCAAGGCCAAGCCCTGTTTAGGTGGGTAGGGTGCAGTGCAACAGACAAGGTCTGTCTGATGAACAGTCATGGTATCCCCAGGGAATGACTTGCCTCTATGGCAACAGTTTGGTGCAGTACACACAGCCAGTGTGTTCAGGAGCAGAAGGTAACAGGTTCAAGTCCCAGATGTGGCTCCTGAAGACCATGTCCCTATATTTTATCCTAAAGAGCACATACAACATAAACATGTGCACTCGCTAGAGCAGAGGTACTCAAATCCAGTCCTGGAGGGCCGCAAACCAGTCAGGTTTTTGGGCTATACCTAATGAATACGCATGAGATATATTTGCATGCACTGCCTCCATTGTATTTGAATCTATCTCATGCATATTCATTAGGGATAGCCCAAAAAGCTGACTGGTTTGCAGCCCTCCAGGACTGGATTTGAGTACCTCTGCCCTAGAGCATCGGCCAACAGGGGCACAAACACCCACACCCACAGGCTCCACTATCCAAAGCCTCATGGAGAGTCAGGCTGTTGGGCCCGGCGTGGAGCAGCAGTTACCACTACTAGCACCTGCATATCTTAGCACCGTCAGAAACATGGAAACACGTGCCACATATATCATAAAGTTGCTATGATTAATATCAGATGTTGTTGTTGTTAAGTGCCGTCGAGTCGGAGTCGACTCATGGTGACCTTCTGGATAGCTATCCTAAATTGTGTTCGGTCTTCAGTCAGGCAGCTCATTGTTGACAGACTGGTACCCATAGCTGCTGTTATTGTATCGATCCATCTCATTGCTGGCCTTCCTCTTTTGCATTGACCTTCTATCTTGCCAAGCATGATGTCTTTCTCTAATGATCTCTCTCTTCGCATGATGTGTCCAAAGTATGAAAGTCAAAGTCTTGTCATCTGAGCTTCTAAAGAAAGCTTAGTTTTGATCTCCTCTAGTACCGACTGGTTTGTTCTTCGGGCAGTCCATGGTATACACAGTATTCGCCGCCAGAACCATAATTCAAAGGCATCAATTTTCTCAGATAACAAACCCTAAATTAAACACAATTTGTTAACAGAGATTCATCATAGCAACCTTTCTGTTATATGTGGAGTGTGTTTCATATTTGTCTAACGGTGTTTACCACCCCGGAGAGTGACCCTAACAGTATTGAATACCTTAGCAAAGCCTGCACTGTGCTCAGGACTGGTGTGGTGGGCAGGGCTGCCAACCACTTATATCTTTGCACAATGCTAAAATAGGTGTGGGAGTGTGTGTATGTCTATCCAGTGTTTTGTGGCTGCCTACACCTTACTGAGCTCACAATGCATACACTGTTTCCAGCGTTAGCCTGCCAATGTGCATAATGAGGAGCAAGGTATTGTGGGTCTGGGCAGGATGCATCTGCACAGGGCATAGGACAATGGCTGGGACATTGTAGTGCCCGACCATCTCCTGCATGGACAGGGTGGCCACAGCATGTCATGCTGGGAGGTCACTCTCACCCTGACTGAGCAGTGACCATTACTACAATGAAAAACCCGGTTTTCTCCAATAAACCTCATAACTACAGACAAAAAAACCCACATTTCTACTTATCAAGATCTGGTTTTGACAGAACTTTCGGGTTTAGAGTTAAACGCCTTTCCTTCTTACAATAACTTGACTCATGAACATTATACAGCTTTAAAGCAACTGGCAACTTCAAATTTAATAATTCGGCGGGCTGACAAAGGGGGAGCGATGGTGGTCCTGTCCTTGAAACAATATGAACGTGAAATGCACATTCATTTGGATAATCGTAAAAATTACATTCCAATTGAAGATCCTACGGCGAGACTTATGAATCAGATCCAACAGTTGGTCACTCAGGCCTTTTTTAACAACTGGATAACAAGAAGTGAAATGGATTTTTTGATTAATAAACATCCTAAGATGCCGACTTTTTATTTAGTTCCAAAAATTCACAAGTCACTTTTGAACCCTCCGGGTCGACCTATCATTTCTTGTTGGGATTCAATGATGGAACCCCTATCGAAGTTTTGTGACCTTTTTTTACAGCTGGCTGCTGCTAAAGTACCATCTTATATTAAAGATACTGGAGATTTTTTTGAAACAATTGGCAACCTGCACAATGATGTCTACTTACTCCTTTATGGTGTCCCTAGATGTTCAGTCTTTATATACTAATATTGACCAGAAAGAAGCACTAGCATGTTTGTCAAACTTTCCTTTATCATTACCGGATCGGGTTCCCTGTGGTTTTGTTTTGAATCTCTTGGGTCTGGTGCTTAATAACAATTATTTTTTATACCAGCAACAATATTATCTTCAGATCTTTGGCATTGCTATGGGGGTGACTGTGGTGCCTTCCATAGCCACAATTTACATGGCCTGGTTTGAAGATCTTTATGTCTATTCCCATCCATTGTTTATAAAGATTCCATTCTGGCGTAGGTTTTTGGATGATGTTTTCTTTTTATGGACCGGTACAAGAGATGATCTTGATCTTTTTCTACGGGATTTAAATTCCTTTAAAGACAATATACAATTTATAGCACAGGTAGAGACTCATGTGATCCAATTTTTGGATATTACCATAGAATTATCCCAAACTGGCTTTTTAACATCCCTTTATCGTAAGTCGATGCAGCAGAATACCATATTACGTTTTGACAGTTTTCATCCTCCTGCATTAAAAAGAGGTTTGCCGTTTGGTCAGTTTTTACGTCTTCGTCGAAACTTTACCACTCTGTCTGATTTTAAGTTGCATGCTAAAGATCTTAGCAGTCGGTTGGCCCTGAGGGGTTATCCTAGCAGGGTAATAAGGCTGGCATACAAACGGGCGCGTCACCTTCATCGTGAATGGCTCATGGAAGTCCCGGCTCCACAATTATCTCAAAATAAGATTACGGGAGTTTTCCCTTATATGAAAGGGTCAGCAGCGGTTATAAGATTAGTACACAAGTTTTGGCCGGTTTTGGGGTTACATACTTGTTTTAGAGGTCAGCTTCAGATTGCTTATTCACAGAAATCCAATTTATGTGACCTTTTGGTTCATACCACAGCGATAGCTGATCGTCCACCCTCTTTTCATGATCCTGCATGTCATTTTCCTTGTAGTTCCTGCAATTAATGTTTACACGCTATTTCAGGTCCGGATTGGCTTGATGGCCACACTCAAATTACCTATTCAGCTCAATGGTATACCGATTGCACTTCATCTTTTGTTGTGTACCTGATTGTGTGTCCTTGCAATCTATATTATGTTAGCCACAACACAATTATATGGTCGATTCTACGGAGTAAATTAACTGTTAAGCTATATATAAGGAATTATTACTCCATTATATCCTCCAGAACTCTAATCTATTTCTCGTTCCCAATGCTTGAACAAGTAGTATGAATTTCTATGAAATTGGCATTAGTAGAAATTCATACTACTTGTTCAAGCATTGGGAACGAGAAATAGATTAGAGTTCTGGAGGATATAATGGAGTAATAATTCCTTATATATATCTATATTATGTTGGCCGTACATCAAGATCATTTAAAGTACGACTGGGAGAACATGCTTCTCGTCTACGGATCAAATCATTAACGGCCCCATTGGTTGAACATTGCCTGCAGATGCTGCATACTTTTGCAGAGCTTTGATGGCGAGTGTTGGATTTTGTGCCCCAGAATCCATGGGGGGGGGGGGAGATTGACTGCAAAGGTTACAGAACTTGGAACAAAAATGGATTTTTCATCTTAATACTGTACGTCCGCATGGCCTTAACATGCAGATTGATTGGCATACTGTACTGTGAAACTAATAACACAGGTACACTACCAAAAAACTGCCTCCAGTTTTGCAACTGATTCCTATAGATTTTGGGGTGCTGAATCCAGGAAAAATAGCCAAAATGTTCCATCATGTCACGTTTTCTTGCAAAATTAGATTTTTTACCCATATAAGGAATGTTCACATAATTTCTTTTTAGCCGACTGCAGGTTATTTTCTCGGCCCAAAATAGAGGTTGTAATGGTTAACTAACTAGAAACACTCCCTCATGATATTTTAGAGTGTTTTGTATTCATTTTATACATTAACAGGACAATTGGGAGGCGGGGGGCTAAATCCAGTACTCGCGCTGGTGCATGTTCTTTCCTGTTCGCCTCGCCTCGTTCGCTCGCTCAAACACGGTGGTTGCGACATGAACGTTCCTGTCAAATTTCAGTTTCTTGCAAGTTCATTATTACCTTTTGTTTGCTCAGTCGTAATCCAGCTTTATTCCGAAGTGGTTCACTACAGTTGTAGTTTGCAGTGCTGTGTATTTGTGATGGCTCACAGAGCCAGAGGTTGCGTCAACTCTCCGGACAGTTTTTGTTTTATTTGTGGGGAATATACCGTGAAAAAGCGGCAGAGGAACATTTCTGCATTTATTAAAAAAGTATATTTCGCCTGTTTCGGTTTGAAGTTAGGCGATCAAGACAAACCGTGGGCTCCTCACAAAGTGTGCAAGACATGTGAGGAAGATCTACGCTTATGGATGAAAAGTAAAAAACAAGCATTTCGTTTCGGAATACCTATGATGTGGCGTGAACAAAGAGACCACAGCAGTGACTGCTATTTTTGCTCTTGCATTGTGAAGGGAAACAACTTAAAAAATAAGAACGTAATAAGTTACCCCAACCTTCCCTCAGCAATTAGGCCTATGCCTCATAGCAACGAAGTACCTGTGCCTGAACCACCAAAATCTTTGGATCATATTTGTGTGGACGGTTCTGATCATGATGAGACTCATCAAATGGCTTTTCCCGATGAGTCCAGTACTTCCGAGTTTGAAACTGAACCATATCCGAAACCTGAACCTTTCTCTCAAGCTGAATTGAATGATTTAGTCCGGGATTTAGGACTCCCAAAAGATGATGCCCAACTGCTAGGTTCTCGGCTTAAACAGAAAAATCTATTGTCACCAGGAACAACTTTTTATTGGTACCGCAACCGCGAGACACAATTTTTGAAGTATTTCAGCAAAGAGAAAGATTTGGTATTTTGCAACGATATATACGGAGTGATGGAAAAGTTTAAACTCAAGTATGATCCTGCTGAATGGCGGCTGTTCATTGATTCGTCAAAAGACAGCATAAAAGGTGTTCTTCTTCATAATGGCAACACATTCGCTTCAGTTCCTATTGCTCACTCTGTTATTCTCCAAGAAAAATACGAGAATTTGGCCCGAAGATTCGTTATGATGAGCATAAGTGGATGATTTGTGGAGACTTTAAAATTCTATCCATGCTATTAGGGCAGCAATCCGGTTTCACCAAATATCCCTGCTTCCTTTGCTTGTGGGATAGCCGGGCCCACGAACTACACTGGGGGAAAAAGACTGGCCAATTCGGGAGTATTTGAGACCCGGGGAGAAAAATGTTCTTCATGAGAGCTTGGTACCTCGTGATAAAATTCTATTACCACCTCTCCACATTAAGTTGGGTCTCATTAAGCAATTCATCAAGTCCCTTCCAAAAGATGGTGAGTGCTTTCGGTACCTTTGCTCAAAGTTCCCCCGACTTTCTGAAGCAAAGCTAAAGGAAGGAGTGTTTGTTGGCCCTGATATAAGGAAACTCATTTCAGATGGAGCATTCGCTGAAACGATGTCTGAGAAGGAAAAATAAGCCTGGGATTCCTTCAAGGATGTTGTTCTCAAATTCTTGGGGAACAGGCGGGATGAGAACTATAAGGATATTGTTGCCAGGATGCTCAATGCCTTCAAAGAACAAGGCTGTAACATGAGCCTGAAAGTCCATTTCTTGCACTCCCATGTGAACTACTTTCCCGAAAACTTGGGGGCGTACAGTGAAGAACAAGGTGAAAGGTTTCACCAGGACATCAAGGATGCAGAGAGAAGGTACCAAGGAAGATGGAACACCACTATGATGGCTGATTTCTGCTGGTTGCTGCTGCGGGAAACCCCAGATGAAAAATACGCCAAGCAGCGCACCAAGAGAAGCATTCGGGGGAAGAAGAAACGGGCCCACCAGGAGATTGATTGACCCAAGAATGACTTTAAAATCTAAACTGTGTTGACAAATATCGTGTTTTTACTAAACTTTGAAATAAAAATTTGCTAGTTATTACCACAGTGTCGGATCTCATTTATTAGAATTTTATTTTCACACCATCGGGTGTTTGTCTTCATGTATTGCAATGGTGCGGTTTGCGTTTTCTATTCTTACATACATACCTGTACAACATTTTTTGCACATTTCTTTGCTTTGCTTTGTGTCTAACCTCGCTCTTGTATGCTCAATGTTTGTGCAGATGTATGTGGCTGTTTTAAGTGCAGACAATTTTGCTACCATCACAGTGTGTTTTGTTGACATTACTCTATTCTTATGTGCTGCCTTGTTACAATTTTCTTTATTCTTATTTGAATAACTACTAAACAATTAGTATAAAGAATTCATCCAAGAAACTTTTATCTCGATCGCACTCAATCTGAAACGTTCACCTCAAACTGCTAACCCAATGTAGCAAAAAATCTGTACGTGATGGAGCAAATTGGTTACCAGATTTGGATTCAGCGCACCAAAAAATGTATAAATCAATCGAAACATTAGAGGCAGTTTAAAAAAAATTTTTTTAGTGTACCTGTGTAATTTTTCATACCATTCAGCTTTTTAGCTAGGTGGGCAGTCCCTGTTTGGTGGTTCCTCCCCTTTTAGCTCTGATTGACTCCTTCTTTTTGTTTGAATTCACTGAAAGGTGTGTTCAATAACAGCTGAGTGAACGATGACAAGGTCGGTGTATATAAAACCATTCTTCATGGAGATAAGTTTGATGGCTGTTTTTTACCATGCAGTGGTTTTGACCTGAAGCAGGGGGACTATTGAGAATACTCTGAAACGTGACACGTCGTTAGAATTACTACTGTTTATGGCGTAGCTGGAGCAGCCTTTCTTACTACAATACAGCTAAGTAATGGAAGCTGTCTTAGAAATGCAAAATAAGTTTTTTTTAAATCAAAATAAGTTTTTCTATTAATTAAAATGGACGTGCCACAACGGTGAGAGGACAATTCCTTCTTACTTGGCTGGCTTGTCCAACAAAAAAAGCTGTTACATTGGGGTTTTTTTGTCTGTGGTTATGAGGTTTATTGGAGAAAACCGGGTTTTTCATTGTAGCAATTTATTTTGACCAGGTTTAGGTATCTTTTTTTGAGCAGTGACCATGGCATGTCTAGGTTCCCACACAGTGCTATACAGTGTTTCTCTCAAGTGATATTATTTTTATGGGGCCCAATCACTGACATACCTGCTTGGTGTTTGTGCTTACATCCTACTTCTGGGTGCACATAGTTCCTCTAGGAACATGCACTATGTATCGGCTAGCAGACTGTCTGCAGTTAGCTTGTGTATGGCTGGGTCACTTGCAGGGTGCAGTCTGATTGTGTTCTCTGCTGGTGAATGTCAGATTGTGGTTGGGGGCAACTGAGCTTCTCCAGGCCTACTGCCTGTCTGCCAGTGCCCTATGTGATGGGTACAGATCTGCATTTACTGCCCTGGAGTGTGCCCTTTCCCCAGTAGGACTAGGGTTGATGGTCCCCTCTACTGCCTCCACTGCATAGATGTAGAGTGTGGTTCTGTTGGTGGCAGATCCTGTCCCTCAGCCTTACCTGGAGAGGGCGGGTTGGATGGTGCTACACTACACCCCCCCTCCCTGCTCTTATAAACAAGTAACCATGGCAGCCACACAGGATATTCACTATTCTGGGTGCATTATAGTCCACAAGGGCTAGATGTGACTGGGGAATACAGATGGACAAAGGTCTATCTGCAAGGACTACCTGTCACACACTGGCACTGATGGGGATCTGCAGCACAACCTATCTCAGCCAAGCTAGGTGCTGCGGACCTGGTGCTGGGCGCCCCACCTCACCCTCAGGGTGAGCTCAGGAGCTCTGTGCCAGTAACACACAGAGTCAGTTCCCCCTACCAGGCTGAGGTCCTGTAGAGGCTCATACCCCATCCTGTGATCAGATGTAGACTGCTGTTCTGCATGTGCATTGCATCATGGGTACTGCTGGGTTTACCCTATCCTGGTAACCACAGCAGACATTTCATGCGGTGACCTGCAGTCTCTGTAGCCAGCCAGTGCTTTGATAAATGCTATAGAGATGTAGTCCACTGGTTAATGCAATGATTGCCTAGTCAGAGGTCATGGGTTTGATCCCTCAGAAGTCTTCTCTAATATGTTTTCCTGCCTGTAATAGTCAGATACATCTCTACAATCTGTGCTGCCAGCAGAAACACCCTCACCTCAGTGTCATAACCTATAGGGTACAATATAAAGTGCCTTGTCAGCCAAGGCGCTGTATAATGTGTCCTATAGGGTGCCCTATAAAGCACCCCATAGGCACACACTATAAAGTGCCCATAGGGCACACTATGAAGTGCCTTGTCTGCCCAGGCACCTTATAATGTGCCCTATAGGGCGCCTTATGAGGCACCTTACGTTACAGCACTGAAGTGAGGGTGTTTTTGCTGGCAGCACAGATTGTAGAGATGTGTCTGACTGTTACAGGCAGGAAAAGGGATTGCCTTATTAGATGAGACCTCTGAGGGATTGAACCCATGATCTCTGGCTCAGATGTCATTGCATTAACCAGTGGGCTACACCTCTATAGCTTTTATCACAGTGCTGGCACAAAATTAAGGTTACCACGCAATAATGAGCCAAGGCGCCCTCTATTGCGTGATAAAAAGCCATTGCTACCTTGATGCCGGAACACCCACTTCCTTATATGGCATTCCTCACATTAACACTTCACCTAGCGCCGGTAACATTAGCACGGTTTAGTAAACATACCCCTGTATGTCATTTTGGAAATCCGCCAGGTACTTGTGACCTGGATTTGCCACTGTTGGAAATAGGATACCAGGCTTGGTGAACCTTGGTCTGACCTAGTATGGCATAACTCATGTTCTTATGTTCTAAGCATGACATGGTCTCAGCTCAGTCAGAGTGAGAGTGACCTCTAAGCATGAACAGATATGTACACTCAGATCATGTTCGTACAAGATCCATGTTAAGATGACTCAGCTGTTTACCTAATTTCTGACTCATATACATCCAGTGCAAACTGCTCTGTTTTGGACAATACCCTAAATCCTCTGCTCCTCATTTGTATACCCTTTTACTTTGAACTTGGGGACAGCTAATGCAATGCAAAGAGCACTGGAAAATGGCCCAGAGATAGGCTGCATGTTGGTCCACAGTGGCCGACATCTGTCACATACCAGAGGACTTTGTCCCCCTACAATAGCTTATGGCAGCGAACATTGAAAATAGTGATATGCTCATATTCCCATATTATGTCATGTTCCTGGCCATGGACACTACAGTAATGACCAGTGCAGCATATATGCTCTCCCACACTTCGGACGCAGCCCCCCCCCCCCTGCCCCCAAGAGCATGTGGAAGCATAATAAACTGGATATAGTGTTAGAAGTTGGTACAGTTGCTGGCCACACATATGCTGCCATCCCAGCCACTTTGTACTCTAACAACATCCTTGTGGCTGTCACACTCGGTGCCCATGGAGAGTGGGTGAGGCTGTCATGCAGGGCCTATGATATGAAAGATGAAGATGCCCTCAGAGCTTCTGTGCATCTGAACAGAGCTTCTGGCCACCTATGTTACCTACTACAGTATGTTTACAGAGATTATATGCTTTGATTTAACTGATTGTGAATATGGGACAATGACCTCTGCATGGTCCATGCACAGCTCCTGCTGGAGGAATGTGCCACAGGATGACATGATGGTCTCTGCATCACCTGCCACCATGTGATAAGACAGTGCCTGGAGATGAATGTTGGGGTGGAGGTGAGGGGGGGGGGGGGAAACAGTCCCATATCTCTTTTGAAGAGCTGTGCATCAACCATTCAGAGGTAATTATCCCATATTCACAATCATTCAAACCAAAGCATGTCATCTCTGTAAACATAAGGTTGGTTGTTACATAAGAACATAAGAACATAAGATATGCCATACTGGGTCAGACCAAGGTCCATCAAGCCCAGTATTCTGTTTCCAACAGTGGCCAATCTAGGTCACATGTACCTAGCAGTTTCCCCAAGAGACACAAGTTCCACAATGCTTGTACTGGGTCAAGCATTGATATCTTCGGTCACTTCTTAATAATAGTTTATGGACCTTTCCTCCAGGAACTTGTCCAAACCTTTTTTAAACCCAGCTACACTAACAGCCTTTACTACATCCTCCGGTAACAAATTCCAGAGTTTGATTACACGTTGAGTGAAAAAAAATATTTTCCTTTATTAGTCTTAAATAGTTTACCCTGTAGCTTCATTGCATGTCCCCTAGTCTTTCTATATTCTGATAAGATAAACAATCGATCTACGTTTACCCGTTCCACTCCGTTCATTAATTTATAGACTTCTATCATATCTCCCCTCAGCCGTCTCTTTTCCAGGTTAAAGAGCCCTAACCTTTTTAGCCTTTCTTCATAGGAGTATCCTTCCATCCCCTTTACCATTTTGGTGGCTCTTCTCTGTACCTTTTCTAAAATTGCTATATCCTTTTTAAGTTACGGCGACCAGAATTGCACACAATATTCAAGGTGCGGTCTCACCATGGAACGATATAGAGGCATTATAATATCTTTTGTTTTATTTTCCATTCCTTTCCTTATCATACCTAGCATTCTATTTGCTCTCTTGGCCGCTGCTGCACACTGGGCCGAGGGTTTTAACATGGTATCCACAATGACGCCTAAATCTTTTTCCTGGGTGGTGGTTCCTAATGTGGAACCTTGCATCGTGTAACCATAGTTTGGGTTGTTCTTCCCTAGGTGCATAACCTTGCACTTGTCCACATTAAATTTGTTGTTATGGAGTAATATATTATGTCATGCTGAGTTCTGTGTTCAATGATCAGTAGACAGTGCTGAGATAGTGTATATTGTGTACAGATGTACCTGAGATGGACATGCCTGTATGTGCATATTGTGCATGGAGCTAAGAGATCCCCAGAGTTCACTCTGTGAGTGCAGCTTAGGACAAGAACACAGATTACACAGGTCTGCAAAAAATATTTTTTTCAAGAGCTATTTTGGTTATTCCACATAATCTTTATGTGTTTTGGTACGCTGAATCTGAAAATGATCTCCATTTTGTCATAGTGCTGTCACGTTTCCTGACAATTTAGGTAACTATGTTAAATAAGGCAATACCTCAAAATAAATGGAAATAGACTTATTGAAGTTTTATTACAATATTTTTTATGAAAATCCTTTTTTGAACTAAAATGAGCTCACCTAAACACACTAAACTCAATTCTTCTTCCTTGTGAGACTCCTCTTGGTGCATTTATGCTTGTGAGTAGCATCTGGAATGTCTCTCTGAAGCATCCAACATTAGTCTGCCATCATTGTAATGCTCCATTTTCCCTGTTATCGCCTTTCCATTTCTTTAATGTCTTGATGGAATCGTTCACCTTGTTCCTCACTCACAGCTTCCAAATTTTCAGGAAAGTAGTCAAGGTGGGACTGGAGGAAATGCACTTTCAAACTCATCAGGCAACCTAAAGCTTGAAATGCTTTCAGCATTCGTCCGGCGATCTTTTAGTAGTGAGGATCTTTGTTATTGCCTAAAAATTTCTGTACGACTTCTTTAAATTCAATCCACCCTTCTTTTTGAGGATCCGTCATGGTATTGACAAACTCTTGATCAACTATAAGCCTTCTAATGTCTGGTCCGACGAACACACCTTCCTTCAATTTTGCCTCCGACAGGCCTGGAAACTTGGTGACCAAGTATTTGAAGCATTCTCCATCTCTTGGAAGTGATTTTATGAATTGCTTCATCAATCCCAATTTTATGTGGAAAGGTGATAGAAGAACTTTATGGGAAGGTACCAAAGTTTCTCGGAGGACATTTTTTTCACCGACTGTTAGCACCCTCGGCTGCCAACTCTTCTTGGTCCAGTGATTTTGTCGGTCTTGACTGTCCCATAGACACAGAAAACAAGGATATTTGGTATTCCCAGCTTGTTGCCCGAGCAGCATGCACAAGACCTTCAAGTCCCCACACACTTGCCAACCATGGTCTTCATATTTAAGTTTACGAAGAACCAATTCCAAGTTCTCGTAGGTTTCCTTCAAGTGTACAGAATGACCTACAGGTATGGAAGCGTAAAACACGTTGTGGAGTAAAACTGCTTTAAGACTTCTTTTTGAAGAATCAATAAAAAGACGCCATTGCTCTGAATCATATTGGATTTTAAATTGACCCATCAGACCTTCGACAATGATGCAATAAACCAACTTGTCTTCCTGGGCGAAGTAAGGAACGAACTCCTTTTCACGATGTCTGATCCATGAAGATGACACTCCTGGCAACAATAAATTCCTGCTTTTCAGCCTTGATCCGAGCAACTCAGCGGCATCTTTGGGAAGATTCAAGTCTCTTACCAAATCATTCATCTCCTCCTGAGAAAACAATTTTGGTCTTGTATCACCTTCAAAGTCAGAACTTGATTCGTCATCTGGTTGAGATATGGCTTCACCTTCATCGGAGCTAGGTATCTCTTCTAAGGTAGCAGGGGGCTTGGGTACTGGTATATCTGTGCCATGGGGGATGGGACAAATTGCAGAGTGAAGATTGGGGTATGAAATGGAATGCTTCCATTTGGAATTAAACCCTTTCACATCGCATGAACAAAAGTAACAGTCGTCACTATGGTTCTTTTGCTCTCGCCATACCATAGGAATCCCATAATGGAATGATTTTTTCTTACCCTTGAGCCAGTTTTGGAGGTCCTCAACACACCATTTGCACACTTTATGAGGCGCCCAGACTTTATCTTGATCTCCAATTTTTAGTCCAAAGTATGTAAAGTTAATTTTTTTCACAAAGTCTGTAACATTCTGCTGTTGCTTCAACACTGTATATTTATCACAGATGAAACAGAAACTGTCTGGCGAATTAATACACTTTCGCGGAGCCATAACATAACGGTTGAAGAATGACAAGCAAGCACGAATTGCGATGAAAAAGTGTGAACAGCCTAGAACCAATAACCTGATGATGATTCGTGCACAAGTGTGGCATGCAGGAGAGAGCAGCTCTGTGTCTGTACACGAGACATCACAGTGCTGGCCATGCCCCCCTGCACTGACCGGAGCTGCTGCTATCTGCCCTGTGTCTGCCTCCCACTGGATTCTTCAGGAAAGATTAACCCCTTTTACCATTAGAAGCACGGACTTAACACTTGCTTAGCTTATGTATATATTGCTGACCATCAGATTTACAGTGCTATATTTTTTTTTACATAACTCGAACAACCCCTTTAAGGTTTTTTTGGCATTTTATATCTTAAATCCACTTATGTGAATTAATTAATAGTAATTTGAATTAATTAATAGTAATTTGAAAAAATTGATAAATTTGAAGAAAATTTTGCATGTTGTGACAAATCATGACGTCTAGGAGTTTTTTCAATATTTTATTTGTTTTCAGCACACCAAAATACATGGAAATTAGATGAAAATAATCAAACAGCTTTTTAGTCACAATAATTATTTACGGTCTCACCAACTCAGTGAATCAATTGGACATAGAAGGCAACCCTCCATATGAGCTGATTTTCCAATAGGCTGCAGCTGCACCAAAGGGGCTGACAGTGTTGCTGCTGATACAGCTATTATGGCAGTTGGCATTAATCAGGCCTCTCACCTGTGCAGTCAGGTGTATTCTGAGGCTGGTAGGCTTGGTCATAGATGAGAGTTGCTGAACACACACATGTGCACTCCAGTTCACTCCAGTCAAACCAGCAGGCAATATGGGAGTTGTACACCAGTATCATGTTGGAAAGTAAGTGTAGGGCATGCTGTGGGGATGGACCTTGAGGATGGTGTAACTGTGAATGCATTTGAGTATTGCAGCTTTGGGGAAACATGTGCATAGGTATAGTTAGTCAGCCACTGACTCCCACAGGTTGCAGCTACTTACTGAAAACCAACTTTCTGCCCTTAAATGGCATCTCACAGAGTTTGTGGAGTTGCTGGCTAACTGACTGAGCAACATGTTATATGCAGAGCCATAAAGCCTGGGCATCACATGCATTGCTGCAGCTCACAGTCTTCTGGACACACACACACACACATATGACTCCACTGTCCATAATAGGTGTCAGCTGGCATTCTTACTTGGCCTTTAGGCCTCCTTTAATACTTGGACATTGTCAATGCTAGCAGAGTGTCTGCAGTTAGCATGTGTATGGCTGGAACACCTTACAGGGTGCAGCGGGTGAAGACTGACTGTGCCCTCTGCTGGTGAATGTCAGATTGTGGTTGGGGGCAGCTGAGCTTTTCCAGGCCTACTGCTTGTCTGCCAGTGCCCTATGTGATACCTTCAGATCTGCATTGACTGCCCTGGAGAGTGTCCATTCCGCAGCAGGTGTGGGGTTGATGATCCCCTCAACTTCCTCCATTGCAGAGATGTAGAGTGTGGTTCTGCTGGTGGGAGATCCTGTCCCCCACCCTGATGCAGAGAGAGCAGTTTGTGTGGTGCTACATAATCCCCATGTGGGTCCAAACACCACCCATCTCTTATAACAAGTAACCATGGCAACCACACAGGATATACACTATGCTGGGTGCATCATAGGCCATAAGGGATAGACATGACTGGTGAATACAGATATATTCTAGATGTGTCCGCGAAAACTACCTGTCACACACTAGCACTGATGGGGATCTGAAGCACAACCTATCACAGCCAAGCCAGGTGTTGTGGACCTGATGCTGAGCGCCCCACCTCACCCTCAGGGTGAGCACAAGAACCGCACAATGCCACGGTCTGTAGCTACTCTGTGCCAGTAGCACACACTGTCAATTCCCCCTACCAGGCCGGGGTGCCGTAGAGGTGCATACCTCATCTTGTGATCAGATGTAGACTGCTGATCTGTCTGTGCAGTGCATCATGGGTATGGGTGGGTTTACCCTATCCTGGTAACCACAGCAGACAGTTTGTGTGGTGACCTGCAGTCTTTCTGTAGCCAGCCAGCCAGCACTGTGTTAGGTGCAATAGAGGTGTAGCCCACTGGTGACTACAGAGGCAGAGGTCATGAGCTTGATCCTGCAGTGGTGTTATTTAATAAGGCTGTCTGAGGCATTTCCTTTATAGGGTGCCCTATAAAGTGCCCTATAGGGCACATTATAAGGTGCCTTGGCGGACAGGGCACTTTATAATGTGCCCTTTAGGGCACCTTATAGGGCGCCTTATGAGGCACCTTATGTTACAGCACTGTGAGGGTGTTTTTGCTGGCAACACAGATTTAAATTAAAAGGAGCTGCCTCAGACAGGCAGCCTTATTTACTAACACCACTTTATAATCAAACTCATGACCACTGCCTCTGCAGTCATTGTAGTAACCAGTGGGCTACATCTTTATAGCTTCTAACATAGCACTGGCATGAACTTAAGGTTAACGCGTGTTAACGAGCCAAGGCGCCCTCTATCGCGCGATACAGATTCATTGTTGTCTTGCCTCCGGAACGCCCACTACCTTATATGGCATTCCTCACATTAACGCTGCACTTTTCACTGGTAACATTAGGGTGGTTTAGCAAACATACCCCTTAGTGTAATCTGCAGGCCATCCATTCAGAAATGTCAACTTGAGGTAATGCCACATTGTTCACTGTGACATTAACCTCAAGGGGAAAGTAAAGTTGATGTATCCAGGCTGGGTGGTTGCAGTAAGTTACTATGGAATGGAAGTATTCTACAGAAAACAAGTTGGTAAATTAAGCATGACATGGTGACGGGGCATAATCTCTATGAACTAGCAAACAGAAATAAGAATAAAGATACTGCTAGCCGAAGAGATTGAAACCTTGCTGTTAAAAATATAGTTCTAGACTAAACTTGAAAAATTATCACTGAATCGACTGCTGGGTATCTGTTATGTATATCCCAAGCCTGGGTGCACATGTTCTCTCCGTGCACATGCAATGCGGGCTGTCTGCAGTTAGCATGTGTATAGCAGGGACACACAGCAGATGCAGTCTGACTGTGATTGCTGCGGGTGAATGTTAGACCAAGCTGGTTGGGAAATGAGGTCTTCCAAGCTACTCTCAGTATTACTGATAGGGCCTTAGTAACAGGTGTGGCCTACTGGTTGGGGCATGATGCCGAGGGTTAAAATCCTGCTGGACCACAGTAACCTCAGTTCAGAGGGCCTGGAGTTTCTGGTCCCACAGGCACCCCTTTTTGCTGTTGGCAAGCCACATAACCCTCCATTGTCTCAGGTACAAGACATAGAATGCGAGCCCTTCAGGGACAAGGGAAATGTATACTATACACCGCTATGACCAGGTAAAAAGTAGTACATAAGCATTGCTATATAATACATATATACATCCCATGTGGGTCTAGATCCCCCTCTCTCTTGCTAGTAGGCAACTCTGGGTATAACAATGCACAGTTCTGCATGGGTCCCAGTCCAACAGGGTTAGATGAGACTAGTAAATCACACTACAGAGACTACCTATCACCAATTAGCAATGCTGGGATCTGTAGCATCTAATAAATAAGGATCACATATCAAAACCTCATTCTTTTTTTCATTTATATAAATTATGTTTAAAACAAATTTTTTGTCGGAGCTAGGCCGTAGGGAGGGCTGGGAGGATCCAGACCTCCACCAAGCTGTCAGCTTCTTTTATTTTATTATTGGTTCTTTACCAAAATTTTTCACTTATCTCAAATCCTTTGTTGACCGTCCACAAAATCGTCACTCTTCAGAAATGTATACCAGCACGACGTGCACGTTTCGGGGGATTGAACCCTGTATCAAGTGCTTTCCCAAATTGCAGAAGTAAAGGCAACAAAGAGACCAAAAAACGCCGTCAGAGCAGCTAAGGTTGAATGAAATGTGGGCCGTATAATCTCAGTGTTTAAAGGAGGAACCAACCAATAGGAGCTGGATAGACCCCACTGAAAGGGGAATCCCGGCCCCGATTGGAGAGAAGAGAAATGAGGTCACAGAACACTCATCCACTCAATTTCTTGATTTAGTCCATTCGGTTCTACTGTATTTAATTGTGCAATTAAATACGGCCCACATTTCATTCAACCTTAGCTGCTCTGACGGCGTTTTTTGGTCTCTTTGTTGCCTTTACTTCTGCAATTTGGGAAAGCACTTGATACAGGGTTCAATCCCCCGAAACGTGCACGTCGTGCTGGTATACATTTCTGAAGAGCGACGATTTTGTGGACGGTCAACAAAGGATTTGAGATAAGTGAAAAATTTTGGTAAAGAACCAATAATAAAATAAAAGAAGCTGACAGCCTGGTGGAGGTCTGGATCCTCCCAGCCCTCCCTACGGCCTAGCTCCGACAAAAAATTTGTTTTAAACATAATTTATATAAATGAAAAAAAGAATGAGGTTTTGATATAAGTGATCCTTATTTATTAGTTACCTGATTTGTTTCACTTGTGGGGTAAATTTTGTTGGGATCTGTAGCATGGCAGGTACTGGGGACCCGGTGCTGGGCGCACATCCTCACCCTTAGGGTGACCAGAGAAACTGCTCAGTAGCATGGTTTATAGCTGCTCTGTGCTTGTATCACACACTGTCAGGTCCTCCTATTGAGCTAAGGTGATGGATAAGTGCATTTTCCATTCAGTGATCAGCTGTAGACTGCTGTTCTGCATATGCACTGCATCATGGGTAGTGGTGGGGCTAACCTATACTGACACACACAGCAGACATTTTAGGCGGTGACCTGCAGTATTTTTGTATCCAGACATTGCTGTGTAAGGAGATGTAGCTTACTGGTTAGATCAAGGTTTCTGGAGACAGGGGCCAGGCGTTTGATTCCTACTTGTTCCTTTTGTGACTGTGCTATTCAGATCATTTTCATGCCTGTAACAGTCAGAGCACTGCAAATCTGTGCTGCCAGCTCATAGCACCCTCTCCTCAGCCGCCATCCATCCTTCAGCCCATCTATCTGCCTTTGGCGGCTGTGTACAGTCCTGTCTTCTTCTGTAGGCTGCTACCTCACCTCCTGCACTGGTACCCTTTTCTGTATTGCAGCTCTTCGTGCTCGCCTCTCCTGTGCATGATCTGCACAGAGCCACTACTACTCTGTCCTTCTGTTGCTGCAAACATCCTGCTACTTCTGCCTCCGCTGGGGGACACATCTTCCCCATCCTATGACATACACTGTCACTGCAGCACTTTACATTGGCACCATCCTGTACATCGATACAGCTACCTCCCACATGCTCATCTGCTTTACTGGCTGCCAAATAGGGTGCCCACCAATATGGCAGGTCCATCAACTCCCATCTGTCCTTCCTTCCATCACCTTTACATTGACATTCCTTGGTGCTCTGTCCAGCATTTGGCTTATAGCCGTGGTCCTGCTTTAAGGTGCATACTTTCCACCTTAGGGCATCTTAGGACGCCTTATCTCCTGTTAGGGCATCTTACCACATCTTAAGGCACCTTGAGACGCCTTGTCTCCTGTTAAGGCGCCTTAGCACATCTTAAGGAGCCTTATCTCCTGTTAAGGCACCTTATCACATCCTAAGACGCCTTGTCTCTCCTTAGGACGTCTCGTCACCTTACCGCACTTGGTCCTGATAACTCACGTTAAATGGCCCAAAGCACCCTAACGCCTGCATGCCCCCTACCCACCCTCTGCCTTATATGGCTTCAGGCACCTTAACGCAACCCTTACCGCCGGTGACTATACCGCAGTTTTTATTAAATATACCCCTATGTTTTGATCCTTTGAAGTTTCGCTTATTGGCTTATAAAAGATGTACCTGAACGATGTTATTCAGATTTGTATTTTGTGCTGCCATCCCTGAACATCTGTCAGCTCTTTAAATTGCACAATTTATATAATAAAAATTGATTCCAGTTATCCATAGAGTATTTCTTTATTTCAAAATGTACACATCAATACATACCCAGAGTTGCCAAGTTACCCAGTTTCAGGAGTGAGGTTTTTTTGACCAGTTCTGGTTTAACATTTGCATTGCAATGCAGTATGGTATTAGTAGTCCCTGATTGTATCCATTGAAATCAGTGCTGCAGGTTCCATAATGCATTAGGATGAGATTGTCAGAAATCCAGGACTGGCTTAAAATCTCTCTCCTGGAACTGGGTAACGTGGGAACTCTGCATACCAGAGGTTCCATGGGTTTTCTGAGGTCTTATGGATGCTGTTGAAATGGCTGCAGAGCAAGTTGAATTTGGGCTGAGAGGAGACTGCAAAGCCACAGTAAGGCCATGGTTGGACAGACAAGCTCAGCCTTGAGGTCTATGGAAGGTTATGGTGAATAAAACTGTGGAAGGTATAATTGCAGCTCTCTGAGAGGCTGCCCAGGTCAGGCTACATGCGGCAATAGGCTGTGAAATTGAGGAGAAACCTTCAGCTGCAGGTCATGGCTGCTTTCCCAAAGGCTGCATAAGTTTAAAGGGGCTATAGCTTTAAAAAAAAAGTGCCAGTGGAGGAATGGGGCCTTAATCCCTGAGAATCAGCAAGAGCCAAAGGCTGGGGAGCAGTGCCAGAGCTGATCAGGGCTGGCAGTGGCAGGCCAAGAACATTTAAAGGGGCCATAGCAGATTAAATTAAAAATATAAAAAATTGCTACAGAGCCATGGATCCCAGTCAGGACAGAGCTGAGGGGACTGAGAAAAGTAGCACAGAGGCTGCTTTGGAATTTAGATGAATCACAGTAGAGACTGTGTGAATCCTCTAATGGGAAGGAAAGAAGAATTGTCAAGTTACTGAGTTCCAGGATATTTTACCAGTTCTGGTTTTAAATTTGCATTGCATTGCAGTATGGTATTTATAGTTGCTGATTTTATCCATTGGAATCAGTACCGAAGGTTCCATAATGCATCAGAATGAGACTGTCAGAAATCCAGGACTGCCTTAAAATCTCACTCCTGGAACTGGGTAACTTGGCAACTCTGGGAAAGGAGCAGCCATATCAGAGCTGAGACAGGCCTAAGGGAATTGGATAAGTGCCTGACTGCTCACATTTTTAAAGCACCAATACTCTGGTTAAAGCCAGCGAATGAACGACAGCCCACAAAAGTGGGAAACATGAGAACTGGCTATGAGAGTGGGACTGCAGCAGTAACCCTTCAAGGAGAAAAAGTGGCTGGGATCAGGAAAAAAAAAATATTTTTTAAAGTGTAAATTTCTGTGGAGCCTTGACAGTGCTGCAACTGGGTTGGAACTGGCTGGAAGGGTGTTTGAGCCCTAGGGTGGTTTAGGAGGCCATCTTGGGGAGTGGTTTTGTTTGATTTATTTATTTTACTGAGTATTTAAAAATGATTAATTTTTTTAATAGTTATTTTATAATAAGGAAACGTTTAAAAACAGCAAAAGTCCATGAGAAGCTATTTAGAACCCCGGAGCCACATGCTAGAGGGGAAGCAGGACCAAAAAGCCCCATTGGTGCTTCCATGGAAATACCATAGCAATGTCATAGTAACCCTAGGACCGGTGCTGTTTTCTTGGCAACAGAGTGGTCGGCAGTGGGAGACCACCAGAACACATCAGACCTGTGTTTGAGAGACTGAACATTTGAGCTCAAGGAAACTGGGAAAAATTATAAAGATTTAATTTTCCCTGATTGTGTGAAAGGGAGAGTGTGAGTTAAAATTAATGCAAGCAGCCTGCAAGCAAGTTTTGCTGCTATAAGTGTGTTTGAGTGTTCATGTGATACCCTGGGAAGAATCACCTGAGAAGCAATTTGTAAGTGGCCTATGCCCATTGAAGGCCAGCAGCATGTAGTCACTTGTTAATTGACTGATGGCAAGTTCCCTGGTGCAAAGGCCGAAAGGCAGTATTGTATTAGCTACTGAGAGCTGACAGTCATAACTGGCCACAGAAATTGATGACTTTTTAAAGAGGATTTAGCCCTGGGACATCCTGACCAGCTGAGAGAGTGAGTGTACTTGGCCCGCAGAACAGCATGATCTCGGATTTAGTAAGAGCATAATAATGACTTTCCTTTTAAAATTAGACAGGGACAGTGCTAGAGTTAGGGAGAAGTTACTGGAAAAGTAGAAAAAGGAAAAACAAAGACGGTTTAAGAGAGAAATTGTGACTAATAAAAGTTTAATTAACTCTTTTAGTTAGTGCGTTAGGATTTAGCATCTTTGATTTATTTAAAGATTATCATAGTAGGAAGTAACTGTGAAGGTGAAGGTGAAGGTGAAGGAAGCAGTACCACTATATGACGTAGGGGTATGTTTACTAAAGGGCGCTATTTGCGCTGCTGTCACGTTATCGGGCAATAAGGCACGTTAATGCACGATAATGGCGTTTTACCGGGCGCAAAGGTACCTTATCGCGCGATAACGCACGCAGCGGCGCAAACGAGTGTTGGAGGTGGAGAAAGGCTCCCGGAGGGCGGATGAAGGCTCCCCAGGGGCGGAGAGAGAGGGTCAATGGGTGGAGAGTGGGAGGGGAGAGGCTCCCTGCACACTAACGCTGTGGATTTCGGGGCTGAAAACTAACGCCAGTGAAACCCTGACGTTAGAGCAGAATTAAAGGGAAGAGAAACCATTTATGTCAACAATGTACCTCAAAGTCAGGGAAACCTACAAAAAGTGAGAAGTGTGATACATTTGCACGGAACAAAAGGGCAAATAAACATTGAAAAGGACCTGAACAAAATCGAAAAAAACCATAACCGAGCTGGTCAATAGTGATATTAATGGGAAACAGCAAAAAACACTACCGAGAAAGTTCCAAAAAAAAAAAAATTAATTTTGCAAGGGTCTATGCTCTGTCCCCATACAAGGTGAATGATCCCACAGTGAAATAGCGCTGATCAGGGTTTCCCCTTGTTATTGGACAGGTTTCCTATGGCATGCACATGTTCTGCAACAGCAGGGTGGGCATGTTGGAACGGGCAACTGGACAGATGCTGGAAAAGGGGATACAGAGGGCTGCAGGCGGCACATGCTGTGGTGCAGCTGGGCCACAGTGCGAACTAGGGTGATACCCAGGTGGCCCATAGGACTTCTGAAACAGTATAGCAGCCAGACAGCAACTGATGAGGGCCCAACAAGGGCATGAGTGTGTTTCCCACAGTGCCACAGGGGATAGTACCCAGCAGGTACCCCCAAGGGCACAGAACATTGGCAGGCGGTGCTGGGGAGAAGCATGGACATCTATGCAGGCACCCTACCCCAGAACCTGCACCATAGGCAGCCGCCTACCCACACACTGGATGACCTGAGACTGTGCACCACCAGCACCACCAGCAGAAGGGCATGTCAGCATGGTGGCAGAGGGGTACTGGTGGTGGAGAGGGCAGTGGCAGCTGCCCACAGCAGACCATGGCCTAGCCCTGTGTAGGTGGGTGCCATGCACTGCAACAGACAGGTCCTGTCTGATGAACAGTCATGGTATCCCCAGGGAATGCACTGTCCCTGTGGCAACACAGTGGTGCAGTACACACAGCCAGTATGTTCAGGAGCAGAAGGTCACAGGTTTAAGTCCCAGTTGTGGTTCCTGCCAACCCAGTCCCCATATTTTACCCACTACTAAACCATGGTAGTAAAGAGGGAACCTTTATTGCAGATAACAGTAGCATGCCTCAAACGCCTATAGTTTACCCTGCAGAGAACAGACACCATAGACATGGCCAATACCTAGAACAGAGTTTCCCAAATGCAGTCCTGGTGGGCCAAACACCATTCAGGTTTCATGCTGTCTCCAATAAAGATGCCTGTGCTGCATTGTTATGTGCCGCCCCCATGGTATGCAAATGTATCTCATGCATATTCATTAGAGACATCGTGAAAACCTGAACAGTGTTTGGACCACCAGGACCGGAGTTGGGAACCTCTGCCCTAGAGCAGGGGTCCTCAAACCTGTCCTGGAGGGCCGCAATCCTGCAGGTTTTTGGGATAGCCCTAATGAATATGCATGAGATATATATGCATTAGAGATATCCTCCCAACCTGACTGGTTTGTGGCTCTCCAGTACTGGATTGGGAGACCCCTGCCTTACACCTCTGTCATTTAAGATTGTGAGTACGCAAGGTAGAGATGTCCTAGACATCAAAAGGGTAGACAGAATTTGTCACATTGCTCCTCGATTCTCACCACCACCAAAAAGTTGTCTAATAGACAACATTTTGGTGGTGGTGAGAAGCGAGGAGGAATGTGACAAAGTCTATCTACCCTTTTGATGCCACAAACCAGACTGTTCATCAGGCAGAGCTCCGGAGTCTCAATGTGTGGATGAGACAATGGTGCAGAGATGAGGGTTTTGGATTTGTTAGGAACTGGGGAACATTCTGGGGAAAGGGGCTCTTCCGAAGGGATGGGCTTCACCTTAACCGGGATGGAACCAGGCTGCTGGCATTAACCTTTAAAAAGGAGATAGAACAGCTTTTAAACTAGATATTAGGGGAAAGCCGACAGACGCCCAAGAGCGGATGGTTCGGAAGAATGTATCCTTGAAGGATACTACCAAAAGCAGAGAGGTTCCACAAAAGAGTAAAGTAGCCCAAATGCCCTCAAGTATGGACCAGACAGAGCTTAAAGATCCCAATTTACCCATGTCTAACAATAGCCAAATTAACATGAATAAAATACATTCTCTAAAATGCTTGTATGCAAATGCTAGAAGTCTAAAGAATAAGATGGGAGAGTTAGAATATATAGCACTAAATGAAAGGTTAGATATGATTGGAATATCAGAGACATGGTGGAAGGAGGACAACCAGTGGGACACTGTGATACCTGGGTACAAACTATATCGTAATGATAGAGCTGATCAAATTGGTGGAGGGGTTGCGCTCTATGTTAGAGAGGGCATTGACTCAGAAAGGATTAAAGTTTTGCAGGAAACAAAATCTGCTGTAGAATCTATATGGATTGAAATTCCATATAAAAGGGGGAAGGCAATGGCAGTGGGGGTGTACTATCGAGCACCTGGCCAGAATGACCAAATGGATGATAAAATGCTCAAAGAAACCAAGGAAGCTAACAAACGTTACAGCGCAATAATAATAATGGGTGATTTCAATTACCCCGGTATCGACTGGGTCAGTGTCACGTCAGGACATGCTAGGGAGATAAAGTTCCTAGATGAAATAAATGACTGCTTCTTGGAGCAGCTGGTTCATGAACCAACCAGAGGGGAAGCCATATTAGACCTAGTCCTTAGTGGAACACCAGATCTAGTGCAAGAGATAAGGGTGTTGGGGCCACTTGGCAATAGTGATCATAGCATGATTGCCTTTGATTTAATTAGTGGACGAGGGATAGTAAGGAAATCCACAGTACTACCTTTTAACTTTCGAAAGGGAAACTATGATAAAATGAGGAAAACAGTTAAGAAAAAACTAAAAGGAGCAGTTGCAAAGGTTAAAGACGTACATCAAGCTTGGGTGTTGTTGAAAAATACTATCTTGGAAGCCCAGACCAGCTGTATTCCACGCTTTAAGAAAAGTGGAAGGAAGTCCAAAAAACTGCCAGCATGGTTTAAAGGTGAGGTCAGAGAGGCTGTTGTTGCCAAAAAAGCATCTTTCAGGAAATGGAAAAAAGAGCCAAACGATGAAACCTGGAAACAGCACAAGCACTGGCAAGTCAAATGCAAGGCATTGATAAGGCAGGCAAAGAGAGAATTTGAGAAGCTTGCTGTGGAAGCAAAAACGCAAAATAAAGTCCTTTTCAAGTACATTCGTAGCAAAAAACCTGTGAGAGAGTCAGTTGGTCCATTAGATGATAAAGGGGTTAAAGGAGCACTAAGAGGCGACAAGGCGATAGCAGAGAGACTGAATGAATTCTTTGCTTCGGTCTTTACTGAGGAAAATGTAGGGATGTTACCCATGACTGAAGTGGTATTTAAAGATGCGGAAGAATTGAAGGAAATATCGATAAATCGGGAAGATGTCTTACAACTATTAGATAAACTGAAGAGTAGCAAATCACCTGGGCCGGATGGTATACATCCAAGGGTGTTGAAAAAACTGAAATATGAGATTGCAGACCTGCTATCAGTAATCTGTGAACTATCATTAAAATCATCTCTAATACCTGAAGATTGGAGGATCGCCAATGTAACACCAATTTTTAGAAAGGGTTCCAGGGGTGATCCGGGAAACTACAGACCGGTGAGCCTGACGTCAGTACCAGGAAAAATGGTAGAAACCATCATAAAGAATAAAATTACTCAGCATGTAGATAGTCACAACCTAATGGGAGACAGCCAACATGGCTTTAGACAAGGAAGATCTTGTTTTACTAATCTGTTATGTTTTTTTGAAGGAGTGAATAAACAGGTGGACAAAGGTGAGTCGGTTGATATTGTGTATCTGGACTTTCAGAAAGCCTTTGACAAGGCTCATCAGAGACTTTTGGCAAAACTAAAGAGTCATGGGATAGGAGGCAGTGTACTATTGTGGATCAGGAACTGGTTAAAAGATAGAAAGCAGAGGGTAGGGCTAAATGGCTAATTTTCCCAATGGAGAAAGGTGAATAGTGGTGTACCCCAGGGATCTGTGCTGGGTCCGCTGCTTTTTGACATATTCATAAATGACCTGGAAAGTGGAATAACGAGTGAGGTGATCAAATTTGCAGATGACACAAAACTATTTAAAGTTGTTAAAACCCAAGAGGATTGTGAAAAATTGCAAGAGGATCTTGATAAATTGAAAGACTGGGCATCAAAATGGCAGATGAAATTTAATGTGGACAAGTGCAAGGTTATGCACCTAGGGAAGAACAACCCAAACTATGGTTACACGATGCAAGGTTCCACATTAGGAACCAATACCCAGGAAAAAGATTTAGGCGTCATTGTGGATACCATGTTAAAACCCTCGGCCCAGTGTGCAGCGGCGGCCAAGAGAGCAAATAGAATGCTAGGTATGATAAGGAAAGGAATGGAAAATAAAACAAAAGATATTATAATGCCTCTATATCGTTCCATGGTGAGACCACACCTTGAATATTGTGTGCAATTCTGGTCGTCGTATCTTAAAAAGGATATAGCGATTTTAGAAAAGGTACAGAGAAGAGCCACCAAAATGGTAAAGGGGATGGAAGGATACTCCTATGAAGAAAGGCTAAAAAGGTTAGGGCTCTTTAACCTGGAAAAGAGACAGCTGAGGGGAGATATGATAGAAGTCTATAAATTAATGAACGGAATGGAACGGGTAAACGTAGATCGATTGTTTACCTTAGAAAGACTAGGGGACATGCAATGAAGCTACAGGGTAAACTATTTAAGACTAATAAAAGAAAATATTTTTTCACTCAACGTGTAATCAAACTCTGGAATTTGTTACCGGAGGATGTAGTAAAGGCTGTTAGTGTAGCTGGGTTTAAAAAAGGTTTGGACAAATTCCTGGAGGAAAGGTCCTTAAACCGTTATTAAGAAGTGACCGAAGATATCAATGCTTGACCCAGCATTGTGGAACTTGTGTCTCTTGGGAAAACTGCTAGGTACATATGACCTAGATTGGCCACTGTTGGAAACAGAATACTGGGCTTGATGGACCTTGGTCTGACCCAGTATGGCACATCTTATGTTCTTATGTTCTTATGTTCATGGCTAGGTTCCCCCATAGTGCTATTTTGTGTTTCTCTCAAGTGATATATATGGGTTCTCTTTTCTGGGGCCTGATTACTGACTTATCTGCTTGATGGGGGTGCACACATCTTCTCCAGGAACATGCACCATGGACTAGCTAGCAGACTGTCTGCAGTTAGTATGTGCATGGCTGGAAAACCTTGCAGGGTGCAGTGTCTGAAAACTCACTGTGCTTGCTACTGGAGAATGTCAGATAGTTTGGGAGGGGGGGGGGGCAGGGCAGGGCAGCTGAGCATTTCCAGGCCAACTGTCTTTCTGCTATTGCTTTAAGGATGCGTACAGATCTGCATTGACTGCCCTGTAGGGTTTCTGTTCCCCAGCAGGAGTGGGGTTGATAGTCTCCTCTCCTGCCATCATTGCAGTGATGCAGAATGTGGATCTGTTGGTGGGAGATCCTATTCCCCCACCCTGAGCCCCAGAGTGGCAGGTTGGGTGGTACTACATAATCCACCTATGGGTCCAAACACCCCCCCCCCCGGTCACTTAAATCATGTGACCATGGTACCCACACAGGATATGCACTATTCTGGGTGCATCATAGTCCACATGAGCTAGATGGGACTGGGAAATACAGATGAACACAAGTGTATCCTAGGTGTGTCTGCAAGGACTACCTATCACACACTGGCACTAATGGTGACCTGCAACATAGCCAGCTCAGCTAAGCCAGGTGCTGTGGACATGGTGCTGGATGCCCCACCTCACCCTCAGGGTGAGCACAGTACCCGCACAATGTGACGGTCTATAGCTACTCTGTGCCAGTAACACACATGGTCAGTTCCCCCTACCAGGCCGAGGTGCTGTGTGGGTGCATACCCCATCTTGTGATCATTTGTAGACTGCTAATCTGCATGTGCAGTGCATCATAGGTACGCGTGGGTTAACCCTATCCTGGTAACCACAGCAGACAGTTTGTGTGGTGACCTGCAGTCCCTCTGTAGCCAGCCAGGGGTGTGCTAGTAGCAATAGAGATCTAGCCCACTGGTTACTTCACTGCTTGTGGAGCCAGAGGTCATGGGTTTGATCCCACAGTGGAGTTATTTGATAGGGCTGTCCAAGGCATTGTCTATTTTTAATGTAAATTAGTGCTGCCAGCAAAAACACCCTCACAGTGCTGTAACCTTAAGGTGCCTCATAAGGCGCCCCATAAAGTGCCTTATAAAGCGCCTTATAAGGCGCCCTATAAAGTGCCTTATAAGGCGTCCTATAGGGGACAATATAGGGTGCCTTGGCGGACAGTGCACTTTATAATGTGCCCTCTGGAGTGCCTTATAGGGCGCCTTACGCAGCACCTTAGGTTACGGCACTGTGAAGGTGTGTTTTCTGGCAGCACTAATTAAAATAAAACTAAAATGCCTCACAAAACACTGTTTTAAAATAAAGGGCAATGCTTTAGCCAGCCTTATTCATTAGGCACACTGGGGGATCAAACCTATGACCCCTGCACCATCAGTCAGTGTATTATCCATTGTGCTACACCTCTGCTGCTCTGTTTGCATATTAGCGCACCTACTTAAGATTAATGTGCGTTAACGTGCATAGCTCCATCCATCGCCCGATAATGTGCGCAGCGCTCGTTATCGTGCGATAATCCCGGTTTGCTACGTTTAGACCGGAACGCCCACTCCTTTTATGGCATCCTGCACACTATCACCGGGCGCACATTAAGACTGCTTAGTAAACATACCCCATAGAGATGATCTGAAGTGGACTTTAATTGTGCAAGCATCCAGAAGTTAAGTGAGCACACAATGATACACCACACCCTGGCCAGTGGTTTAGTTTTCTAAGAGAGGAATCAGACAGCATACGCTTTTTCCAAGAACTTTGGACAGGTTAAATTATTTTGAGAGTAACACAGGGAAAAAAATACCTGATGTTCAGGAGCTGAAGATCACTTAGAAATAAAAGCAGGGCTGGCCCAACCACTATGAAACTAGGTGATCGCCTAGGGCAACAGCTTCTGGGACCAGCAAAGATTAGCTACAGCCAAAGCAAAGCAATGGGTCCAGGCAGCCACACAAACTCACAGGCCGATGCAGAAAGCCAGTACTGAAGTCGCGTGCTATCAGCACTCTACGCCTCTTTGCAGCGCACCAATAGCATGTGATTTCAGCGCCGGTATACAGAAAGGGGAGCATATGCAAATTAGCAATGTGTAAAATTTGGGACAAATAGTAGCATTAAACAGAGAGTGCAAAGCAAACACATGCACACAAAAGTTGGCTCAAGTTTGGCATGTTCTCCCAGAGAAATAGGAGCACCGCGTGGCTAATTGGCATATGCGCCACAACAGTATTTTTATGCCATCAGGGGCTTTCCCCAATGCCTGGATTCCCCTCAGATGATCCAGGCACTGGGGAAAACCCCTAATGCCATCAAAATACTGTTGGGGCTGGTGCCCCCAACAGAAAGCAAACTAGAATTATACATTGGTGAAACAGTTGTTTCTAAGTAATTTAGAACACTTATCTGATATTAGCTGGGAGTTCAGTTTAAGTAAAAGGAAAACACTATATTATTTTGTACAGAAAGGATAAACTGTTACAAATACTTAGGGGTAAGTTTACTAAAGCCCGCTAAGGTAACATGCATTAGCGTGCGCTAACGGCAGTGATAAGGCATCTTCATGTGGAAAGCGCCATGGGCGAGGGGGCGTGGAGGTGTAAAGTGTCCTAAGTGTCCGTTAGTGCATTCTAGCTGAACCTGGTGCAGTAAGGTGACAAGCATGCACCATAACATACAAAAAAGGCTGTAACCTCAATTCAGGATGAAGGAGCAGCAATGGAAGACAATCTGAAGGTGATGGATGGATGGACAGATGGTAGCACATGGACCTGATGAACCGTTGCCATCTGATATTGTTGTCAATAAGTGGGATATGCAGATGACACCCAGGATTAATGTAACAGTATGGTTTGCACATGTCACTGTCAGTGTTTTGCATAGGAGAGGCCTGAAATTTGTCCTGGTGGAGTTAGCATGCTATCGATATCATCAGCAAAAAAAGGACTAAGCATGAGTCGAGATGTGGAGCAGTCACAGTAGAGGTGTGTTCTATCTGGTGAGCAGTTGCACATGTTCTTGGATGTGTTATGGTGTAGCAGCTGCATGTCAAATATTGGACTGCATGTAATGGCCATATGTTGAGTGTGAAACTGTATTTCCGATGGTGGTAGCAGAGTGTGTGTAATGTCCATGCCAGTCTGATATTGCAAATGTGATGGCACACATGCAGTTTGGGTCTGTTTGTCCAAGACGTAGGTATGCCAAGGGGACCTGGAAATACCATTGCACCGTGTGTGGCGACTGCCTTATTTGGTCCCAGAACTGCATAATTGACCTCATACACATGGATGAAATAAAGCCACATGTCTGTGTCCCTGTCATAATATGGAGCAAGTAATGATGCATGAGGATGACAGCAGATGGGCATTGAAGGAGTAGGATATGGTTGCATGTAAAACGTATATGTGTCAGAGTTTCCATTGCTCACTCAAAGTCAGGGTGCCATAGGTCAATTATGTGATGCATGTGTGTAAAACATCCGCTGTCCCAACATCATCAGCTTCCTGCAATGTTGCACAATAGAGTCAAAAAAAGTATTGCTGTCAGATATATATGAATGCAATGTGCGTGCATGACTTATGTTAGGCCCCATTGTGGAATGGCTACATCTGTAAAGGTGCATACTGCCTTTGAGCTAACAGTATCTCCACATGAGGGTAACAGAACCCTGATGAAAACATGTGGTATCTGAAATGTGGTCCACTCTCCAGAAAGAAAGTGCCACAAGAATAAGAACAAAAAGTCACAGAACCTCACAGAGGATGCTGTACCAAGAAAGGGAATGTGCATTGTAGCATACACTGCAGCTAAAGATTGTCTGTTCCAAATCACTCCAATGCTGTGTCCAAATGTGGGGTATACGTGGTATAGAGGGGAAGATGTGCAATTACAGTCATGGATATATATATGCCAGTTGTTTGCAGTCCTTGGTTCAAAGAAATCAGGGAAGCTAATAAAAGTTACAAACGATAATAAATGGGTCACAGCAGGACATGCTAGGGAGATAATGTTTCTAGATGAAATAAATGACTGCTTCTTGGAGCAGCTGGTTCATGAACTGATCAGAGGGGGAACCATTTTGTACCTAATTCCTAGTGGAACACCAGATCTGGGGCAAGAGATAAGGGTGTTGGGCCACTTGGCAATAGTGATCATAGCATGATCGCGTTTGATTTAATTAATGGAAGAGGGATGGTAAGGAAATCCACAGTACTACCTTTTAACTTTCAAAAGGGAGACTATGATAAAATGAGGAAAATAGTTAAGAAAAAACTAAAAGGAGCAGTTGCAAAGGTTGAAGACTTACATCAAGCTTGGGTGCTGTTTAAAAATACTATCTTGGAAGCCCAGACCAGCTGTATTCCACACTTTAAGAAAAGTGGAAGGAAGTCCAAAAAACTGCCAGCATGGTTTAAAGGTGAGGTCAGAGATGCTATTGTTGCCAAAAAAAGCATCTTTCAGGAAATGGAAAAAAGAGCTAAATGTCAAAAATTGGAAACAGCATAAGCACTGGCAAGTTAAATGCAAGGCATTAATAAGGCAGACAAAGAGAGAATTTGAGAAGAAACTTGCTGTGGAAGCAAAAAAAAACATAATAAAGACTTTTTCAAATGCATTTGTAGCAAAAAACCTGTGAGAGAGTCAGTTGAACCATTAGATGATAGAGGGGTAAAAGGGGCAGTAAGAGGGGACAAGGCTATAGTGGAGAGACTAAAAGAATTCTTTGCTTTGGTCTTTACTGAGGAAGATGTAGGGATGTTACCCATGACTGAAGTGGTATTTAAAGGTGATGCTGCAGAAAAATTGAAAGAAATATCGCTACACCGTGAAGATGTATTACAACTGTTTGATAAACTGAAAAGTAGCAAATCACCTGGACCAGATGGTATACATCCAAGGGTGTTGAAAGAACTGAAATATGAGATTGCAGTCCCGCTATTAGTAATCTAACTATCGTTAAAATCATCTGTAATACCTGAAGACTGGAGGATCACCAATGTAACGTCAATTTTTAAAAAGGGTTCCAGGAGTGATCCAGGAAACTACAGACCGGTGAACCTGATGTCAGTACTGGGAAAAATGATAGAAACCATCATAAAGAACAAAATTACTCAGCATGTAGATAGTCATGGCATAATGGGAGACAGCCAACATGGCTTTAGACAAGGACGATCTTGTCTTACTAATCTGTTATGTATTTTTGAAGGTGTGAATAAACAGGTAGACAAAGGTGAGTCAGTTGATATAGTGTATCTAGACTATCAGAAAGCCTTTCACAAGGTTCCTCATCAGAGACTTTTGGCAAGGGGGAGGAGCCGTCCGCGGAGCAGAATGGAGGCATAGAACTGCAGCTCCCATTGCCATATAAGACTCCTGGGTCTACGCTGACAATTTTGTTGCAGAACTTATATCTGCCTATTGTGAAGTGAAAGTAAAATAAGTAAAGATGTCGATGCTGAAGCCGGCATCGCTTGATTTTCAGCAGGGAACTGGCTCAGCTCCGAAGTGCTCAAAGCAAGACGCAGGTTCCCCGCACAAAATAGCGGCGGTGGAGGAAGAAACAATGGCGGAAGGCCTTCAGGAAATACTAGCAGAGCTGAAGACTGTGAAGGAAATGATAGCAACAAATGTGACTTCCCTAGAACTTATACAAGAGGATCTAAACAATGTCAAGGAGAATGTGAGAGATATAAATATACGTTTAAATACAGTGGAAGTACAAATAAAAAAGCATGACGACTTGCTTTCCCAGATGGGCCCCTTGACAAAATGTATTAAAAAGTTGGAGGACCAAATGGAAGATCAGAATAATCGGGCAAGATAAAACAATGTCAGAATGAAAGGATTACCAGAAGGAGCCGAGGGCACGGACCCGATTGGATATTTGGAAAAGATTATGCCGGAGTTGCTGCAAATTACCTTTGGGAGGCCATTTGAATTGGAGTGTGCACATTGAGTTCCCTCTTATAAAGCAGGCAGCGTGAGATATCCACGACCAATCGTTATGAAATTACTTCCTCAAGTGTTACAAATCTTGCAAGCGGCCAGAAAGAATACATTGCTGCAAATTCAAGGGTAGAAAATTACTTTATTTCCTGATTTAAGCAAGCAAACCATGGAGTGGTGAAAGGAGCTTTTGGCCTGTAAACCGATGTTGCAAAGAATGCAAGCAAGATATAGCTTGTACTACCCAGGAACCATGCGGGTAACGCTGAACAATATCACAAAAAACTTCGTAGATGCGGCTACATTGAAGGCTTTTCTACAAGAGAGAGGTGACATGGAGACCTGAATGCAGCTCAGCATGAAAATGGTGGTGGCAGGACCTTATCACTGGTGTATAAATAAGAAAGATCGCTAAGAGGATCGAGAAACCCAGTTAGTGAAAGTTAAAAGAAGCATGTCTAAAATATATGGGAATGAAATAAGCAGTATAATATAAAAGCTTATGGAATGGTTATTGAATTTATAATACAGTGAAATGTGTTAAGTTAACTTAGGTAATGAAGATATAACATTAAAAAAAATAGCTAATACATGTTTATAGTGAATGATATAAATTGTGGCAATGAAAGGATAGGAGGAAATGTTTTGCCTGATGTGGATGGTGTTCACCATAAAGTTAATGTTAAAAAATTTGAAATGTTCATGATGGCTGACCCGATCCAATGAAACGCTCGCAGTACAAAAGATTGAGATAAATGTTGGAGACAGACCCGTTTCACGAAGAAGAGTGCAGATAAATAATAATGGCTAATAGCTTAAAACTAAATATAAAAGGGATTACAAGTCCAATAAAGCGTAAAAAAATTGTATCATACTGTCAACAGAAGAAAGCAGATATAATGTATTTACAAGAAACATCTGAATGAAAAAGAATCCCAGAAAACAACATCAAAATTATATCAAGTTGTCCTAGCAGCTCCAGCCTTGGGGAAAAAAAGGTGGCGTTCTGATACTGGTGCGGGAAACGCTTATGCCGATAATTTAAAAAAATGGAAATAGATCCCAATGGAAGGTGGGCGAGAGCGACACTGCAACTAGACCAGAGTCTGTACACACTGATGAACATATACGCACCAAACCAAGATGATCCCAGCTTCTTTAGGAGTATAGTTATGGAATTATCTGAAGTTGTATCCACGAATATAATACTAGGAGGAGACTTTAATTTAGCGTTAGCGTTAGATCCTCTTGTAGACTGGACGCCGTATAAATTGATTTTTAAAAACTAAATCGCACATTGTGCTGAAAGGTATGATGGAATCATTAGGTTTAACAGAATGGTGGCGTTTCCTTCATCCAGCTGACAGGGAATACACGTTTTATTCCCTTCCACACAATACGCAGACCAGAATTGACTACTTTCTTGTAGCAGATTGATACCACAGCTGGTCTCTTCTGAAATATATGCAGGAACAGTTTCAGATCATGAAGCGGTCTCTTTAACTTTGAATATTGGGGGCGCACATTAGGCTTCCTTAAAGTGGACATTTGACAAATCGCTACTTGTAGACAAAACGTTTGTGGCTTATATACATAATGAGATTGAAACTTATTTTAAATTCAATGTGCCTTCAGATACCTCAATATGGGGATGGTGGGAAGACTTTAAAGCAACTATGCGAGCACATATAACAACATTCTCAATTAAAAGGAAAAAAGCCAAGAAAAAAGAACTCGAAGAACTGGATTGTCAAATAAAAGTGGGAGAGCATTTGCTTGCAAAGAAAGCTGATTCAACGGTCCTGTTGAGACTTTGAAAACTAAGATTTTGATACAATTCCATCCTTAATACAGATGTCCAATTAGAAGTTAGGGCACAGCAGAGTAAATATTACTATGAAAGTAATCGAGCCGGGCCATTACTAACTAATTTACTTAAAATGAAAGGAAATAAAACCCGCATAACAGCACTTCAAAATTCTGATGGCCCGCATAACAGCACTTCAAAATTCTGATGGGGATCTCCTCGCGCAGGATGATCAAATCCTACGATGCTGTAGAGAATTCTATTAAAATTTATATCGCACAGAAGTGGTCTGGGATGATGAATCTTTTGAAAAGTTAGTCTCCACCTTGATAGGACCAAAATTATCGGAAACCCAAATACAATTGCTTGAACAAGATATTTCTGTGACAGAAATACAAATGGCAATCAAGCAGATGGCAAGAGGCAAGGCATCAGGCCCAGATGGTATCCCGCTGGAGTTTTACCATAAATACCAAGTGCAGGTAGTGCCCATGCTACAGATATACTATAGCAGATTGTATGAGGAGGATCCAAAAGTCGGAGCCTTAGCGGAGGCTACCAATGTTATCCATCCAAAACCTGGAAGAGACCCACAGAAAGTGGAAAACTACCAGCCCATATCTTTGCTGAATGCGGACTACAAGATATATGCAAAAGTGCTTGCTAACCAATTGGGAAAAGTCCTGAATACGATGGTACATACAGACCAATGCGGCTTTGTACAAGGGAGATTCACTTCGGATAATGGGAGGCTACTGGCGCATGTCATGACTAAGGCCCAAATGATACCTGACCCGCTTATTAGGGTAGCATTAGATGCCGAAAAGGCCTTCAATAGGCTGGAATGGCCTTTCCTATTCCAGACTTTATGATGGTTTGGGATCAAAGAAAAATTTGTAAAAAGAGTAGCGTTGCTGTACACTAAACTGGTGGCATATGTAGCAGCTAATTCAGGTCTGTCTGCATCATTTGAGCTTCAAAAAGGTACCAGGCAAGGTTGCCCTCTTTTGCCACTCCTCTTTAATCTGGCGCTAGAGCCATTAGTCATAGCCATAAAGCAACATGAGGAAATTAAAGGAATTGAGCTTGCTAATGGTCAGTGCAAATTATCAGCATATGCAGATGATCTTCTGCTCTTCCTGAATCCCAGCTTGTTGTCTGCGGTATTACAAATTATTGACAATTATTCAGCAATATCAGGATATTAAGTAAACTTGACGAAAACAACAATAATTCCTCTCAGTCCTTATGTGGATGCAAGCATATTACAAGATTATCCTTTTCAATATGCGCAATCAACATTTAAATATTTGGGAATTACATATGGTCAAAATATGCAGGAGACAATGAATATTACTATACAGTAAATGTATGCAAAAAGATAGTCAGTGATTACACTATAAAATGGACACCACTGCATTTAACCTGGTGGGGAAGGTTAGAAACAATAAAAATGTTACTGGTCCCCAAGATCAGTTATATTTTAAGCATGATCCCAATGATGTTCCCTCAAACCTTCTACAAAAAGTTGAATAACATGCTGGTGTCTTTTTTTGTAGTGAAAGAGTGTCCCTAGAATTGCAGCGTGGAAATTATGATTGGCGAAGAAACAATGTGGGATTAATTTCCCAGATGTTTACTGCTTCATATAGCTGCACTACTCAAACAAGGAGTTTAATGGACTATAGAAGGAGATTTAGATGACTGTGCTAGATGTGTCGAGCTAAGCCATAAGTATCCCTTTGCCAATGAATATGCTTATTGGAACAGCCAAAGACTCGAAAAAATCACTAAGTAAGATCATTTCGGCAACTCAACAAGCTTATCGGCTAATAGCGCCATGTATCGAAGATGGAGAAAAGCTTACATTAGAGATACCCATATGGTTGAATCCGAGATTTTTAATAGGAGGGAAACCTGTAATATGGAAGAAATGGCTAGAGTGTGGTATCAAAACACTGGGACAACTGATAGATAGTGGCAAATACAAAACCTTTCAAATGTTGAGGATGGAATTTAGATTACCAGGTACATATTTATTTCAATGGTGTCAACTCAGGCATTGCTTAAGTAAAGCTGGAGCATCTCCAATGCTGCTAAGACCTGGATGGCCACTTTTGCAGAGATTTAGAGAGATTCAGTGTGGCACACACATAATATGCACATTTTTTGCACTACTGCGATCAGGGGTAAAGAGACAGTGCGTTGGAACTCAGCATGGATAGCAGACACAGGGGAACACGAACATCCGGAGATGTGGGAGACTTACTGGGGGTCCCAAACACGAATTATTAGAGCGGCCTCACTCACGCAATTGATGTACTTTATGGCTCATCAAGCATATATAACCCCTGTAAAAATAACAAAGTGGAAACCACAAGTGGGGAATCGATGTTGGTTGTGTAAGATAGAAATTGGAACATTATCGCACATGATATATCATTGTGTGAACCTATAGACATACTGGAAGCCAATTTTGAAGCGTATCTCTAATATCCTAAATATACAAGTTCCCATCACATATCAAATAATAATATATAAATCCTTGATGGAAATACCCATGTTGAGAAAACAAGATTGCCAGTTGTTGGATCTTGGCTATAAAGACAATCATGGCACATAGGAAGAATTTGGAAAATGTGCACTGTGAATACTGGTGGAATTTGTTATGTTTACACCGATCGTAGGAGGAAATATACGTGATGAGAAATCCCAGTGCAATTAACCTGAGGAAAAAATGGAAGACTTTGAACAAATTTATGAAATTAGGGCAATATGTATATTAGTGATTAAGGTGAATATACATTTAAAAAAATGCACTGACAGTTAATAAATGTATACCTATGCGATGGTTAATAGATATGATGTCAGAGTAAGGAATACCAATTAAATTATCATTGAGCGAGACATTGGATTGGTACCAGCCAGTTGTGTGTGTTTTTTCTTTTGCCAGTTAAGGCTCTTGAATACAATGTTAAGACAAGGTAAATGTTAAAAATATATGTTATAAAATTCAATAAAGATATAATAATAAAAAAGAGACTTTTGGCAAAACTAAAAAGTCATGGGATAGGAGGTGATATATTATTGTGGATCAGGAACTGGTTAAAAGATAGAAAGCAGAGGGTAGGGCTAAATGGTCAATTTTCCCAATGGAAAAAGGTGACTAGTGGAGAACCCCAGGGATCTGTGCTGGGTCTGCTGCTTTTTGACATATTCATAAATGACCTGGAAAAGGGAATAACGAGTGAGGTTATCAAATCTGCTGCTGACACAAAACTATTTAAAGTTGTTAAAACCCATGAGGATTGTGGAAATTTGCAAGAGGATCTTGATAAATTGGAAGACTGGGCATCCAAATGGCAGATGGCATTTAGGGGTATGTTTACTAAACTCCGGTTAAGTTCCCCAGTAATGTTACGGATGTCCATATAAAGGAGGGGGCGGTGCATCTGTAAAGGAAGCCGTATCAGGTAACGTGCGTTACAAGGTGTATAACACGCAGTACAGTGCACCATGGACCCACCACATTGGAACACCACAGCCGATGGGAAGCAGCAGCACATCCGAAGGGATTGCAATCTAAGGTGCGCTAACAGTAGAAGATGCGCTGAGGGATGTGCGGACATGGTGCCACATGAGAAACGGAGCCATAGGTGTAAGGCCATAGACCATAGGCAGCTGATATTGCAATCTGTAATGGGGAAGTGAGCCACAGTTAACACATGCACACACACCATGAAATGGTGTGCAGTGAACCCAACATGCAGAGGAGTAAAAAATGGTAATGGAAAGGGCGTCAGGGGTCAGTCTGAAGGGCCAGCTGTGCAGATGGTGTGTGTCTAGGGGCAAAATGGGCAGGGAATCCAAAAAGGAATAAGAGGGAATTGAACGAGTACACTGAAGAGCCCAAACACAGCTCACTGATACCAATACCAAACCACTGAGCCACCTGCCCACCCAGACAGCCTAAAGAAAGGGAACATATGTAACAGCTAGCATGTGATGGATAGGCTCCATGGAGGGGACACTGCAGTGTACAGTGAAGAGAGGGAAGGGTGTGTGGAGAAGGGACAAAGCCGGGCCATTGTATGGTAAGGAGAGCAGAACAAACAAAAAGAAAGGAAAAGGAACCTGTGGGACTCAAACCCACAGCCTATGTTGGCTCCACGCACGCTTGCAACCACTATCCCAAATTAGCACAATGCAAATATGTTCCACCAAGTGGCCATCATGTCTGCTAGATTATCACACAGTAGTGCATCCTACATGCATTGCATCGTACGTGCACTGCGGAGAACGCAAGTAGCAGGGCATCTGAAATGCAGCATGCACAATAACACGCGTGATGTTACAGAGCTTTCTACGTGTCTTATGAGATATGTCTAGGCGCCTTATCATAAGTGGTCAGATTACAGCACATAACAATGCACATCCTAAACAGACATCACATGCATTATTGTGCATGCTGTAACACACGTAAGTCACAGTACTGCACGCTACAATAGACTACCTGGCCATCGTCCTTCCTCTGTGCTCCCACCAGTTCTGAGACTACAGCTGTACCCCAGGCATGGTCTGACATTCACCAGTAGCAGACACAGTCAGACTGTACCTGCTGTACCATGCCAGGTGTCCTGGCCATGCACAAACTAACCGCAGACATACCGCTAGCCAGTCTATCCTACATGTTCACAGTGGAACTATGCACACCCAGACCTGGTCTGTATGGCATTGGCACCCAGCAGATGCCCCAGTGACTAGCCCTCAGAACAGGGTGCACACATATATCACCTGAGCGAGGTACTATGTGAGAACATAGCCATGCCATGGTTACTGTTTGGTCAGTTTGAGAGTGCCCTAACAGCAAGATGTGCTGTGGCCACCTTGTCCATGCAGATGGTGGTTGAGCACTACAAAGCCCCAGCCATTGCCCTACACCCTCTGCAGATGCATCCTGCCCAGTCTGCCCAGCCCGGGCCATACCCACAATACCTTTTATTTATTTATTTAGACAGTTTTGTATACCGCCTTATCCTTCAATCAAAGCGGTCACAACACAACTGGGGGATACATTTAACATGCAGGGATATGAGACACATACACTAATACTTACAGGGAACATGGGCAATGGAGGGTTAAGTGGCTTGCCCAAGACCACAAGGAGCATCTGTGGGACTAGAAACCCCAGTCCTTCCGGCCCAAGGTTGCTGTCCTCTAGTGGGATTTGAACCCCCGACCTTCCGGCCTGAAGTACCTTGCCCCAACCACTAGGCTACTCCTCCCTCTGCACATTTGCTCCTCATTATGCACATTTGCAGGCTAACACTGGTAATAGTGGGACATTGTGGGCTCAGTGAAGTGTAGGCAGCCACGAAACAATGGATAGACATGCACACACACACACACACACACACACACACTCCAGTTGCAGCATTGTGCAAAGATAGGGATGGTTGGCAACCCTGCCCGCCACACTGGTCCTGATTACAGTGCCGACATTGCCAGACTGTGCAAGAGGTAGTAGTAGTGCTCCGGTGGTGACTGCGGCTCCATGCTGGGGCCAATAGTCTGATTCTGCATGGAGCTTTGGATAGTGGAGCCTGTGTGAGTGGGTGTTTGCACCCCTTTTGGCCGCTGCTTTGGGGATTGCACATGTTGCTGTTGCATCTACATTGTAAAATATAAGGACATACTCTGCAGGATCCACAGCTGGGACCTGAACCTGTGACCCTCTGTTACAGAATACACTGGCTGAGTGTACTGCATCACACTGTTGCCACAGAAGCACAGCAGTCCCTGGGGCTACCTGTACTTCACCTCAGCTAGACCTTTTCTGTTGCACTGCACACCATGTACTGGTACTGGGCATGGCCTGGGTGCACTGCAGGCAGGTGCCACTGCCTCCTCCAGCACCAACATCTGCCCCCCTGCCATGCTGCCTGGCCATATGCTGTTGGTGCTGGTAGTGCGCAGTCCCATGCCATTCACTGTACAGGTAGGCAGTTGCCTAGGGAGCGGGGTCTGTGGTGGGAAGGCATACATGGACATCCCCACATCACTGCCTACCACTATTATGTCCCTTCCACATGGGGGAAGGATGGCTGGGGGGATGTCAGATCAGTGCCCTAGCAAATATTGGCTAGGGTGCACCAGGTAGATGTAAGTGGATTGTGTTTGGCCTTGGTCAGCTGCTGTCTTGCTGATTTCCGGTTTCTATGTTCCTATGTGCCACCTAGGCGCCCACCTGGTCCACCCTATGCCCCAGCTGCCCATGCTACATGTCCCGCCATAGTGGCCTTTCATGCTTGGGCACTATGCTGTTGCTGCATATGAACCACTACTATCACTTTTCTTGAACCTCCCTGCCTATGTTGTACATTGTTGACGTTGAAATTGTTTCACCCTCCTGCATATAGTATCTGCATCTAACGACAGGTTTTCAGTCCTGGCAATGTTCAGCCCTTCAGTCCCCTGCGTTAGTGCAGCGGGAGCCTCTCCCCACCCACTCCCCATCCATTGACCCCCTTCTCTCTGCCCTCTCTCCGCCCCCTGCAGGACTTACCACGGACGGTGACATTAGCACACGTTAGGTACCCTTAACGCACATTAATGTTATCTAACGAGCGTTAATGTCACCGCTGCTACATTAACACTCTTTAGTAAACATACTCAGTGTTTCAATGCATAGTTAATCAATGGTGGCCACCACTCATGGATCGGATGGCATCTGCAACCAATGACAAAGCAGCCCGCTTCTTCAGCCACAGGTGAGAAAGAATGTTGGAAGGTTTAAATGCTCTGGCTCAGCAGTTGCCAAGGGATGGTGTCATAAGAACATATGATATGCTATACTGGGTCAGACCAAGGTCCATCAAGCCCAGTATCCTGTTTCCAACAGTGGCCAATCTAGGACACAAGTACCTAGCAGTTTCCCCAGAAGACACAGGTTCCACAATGCTTGTAATGAGACAAGCAGTGGATTTCCAGGATCCCCTTTAATAATGGTTTATGGACCTTTCGTCCAGAAACTTGTCCAAACCTTTTTTAAGCCCTGTTACATCAACAGCATTTACAACATCCTCCGGTAACCATTCCAGAGTTTGATTACACGTTGAGTGAAATTGGTTTTCTCTTATTAATCTTATATGGGTTACACTATAGCTTCATTACATGTCCCCTAGTCTTTCTACATTTTGATTGTGTAAACAATCGATCTACGTTTACCCATTCCACTCCATTCGTTAATTTATAGACTCTATCATATCTCCCCTCAGCTGTCCCTTTTCCAGGTTGAAGAGCCCTAACCTTTTTATCCTCTCCTCATAGAGTATCCTTCCATCCCCTTTACCAGTTTTGTGGCTCTTCTCTGTACATTTTCTAATTCTGCTATATCTTTAAGATACGATGACCAGAATTGCACACAATATTTGAGGTGCAGTCACACAATGAAATAATAGAGGCATTATAATATCCTTTGTTTTATTCTTTCTATTTCAGGAACATTTTGGCACTGCCACAACCATGGACCTCTCGTCAGGTGTGACTTAGCACCATGCCTTACCCTCCACGAACTCCTAGGACTTAGCTCCCATACATGCACCCTGCATGGACTATGACACATACATTATCATCAGCTGATCCCCCACCCTGTATATAGTTATTGTTTCTGTTTTATTCATAACCTCTTATTGTTTCATTTGCTATGTATCCTCAATGTTCCAGTTCTATGTAAAACAGCTGCTCATACACTATTAAATGTTTGTTCTATGTAAACTGCCTTGAATAGTAGAAAGGCGGTATATAAGCAACATTAAATAAAGAAATAAATACATTCTCCATTTTTTTCTTTATGATTCTTAGCATCCTATTTGCTCTCTTGGCTGCCACTACACACTGGGCAGAAGGCTTCAACGTGTTATCCACGATGCCGCCTAAATCTTTTTCCTGGGTGGTGGTTCTTACTTACTTTCTCCCTCTTCTCTGGAATTTTCAAGACTGTTGACACTGAAGTACCCATCTGTTTCTGACCGACGGCTTTAGCCTCTAAGAAACGGTCAGCAAGTGCTATGGCATCTCTCGTGGTCTTACAATCTTGCAAAATTAAGAAGGACTGCAATTCTACAGGTACAGCATCTAAGAACTGTTCTAAAACAATATCATCTAATACTGAATCAATGCTTATCCCCTCTGGAGTAAGCCACTTGTACACCAGTGTTTGAATCCGATGGCATAAGCTCTGTGGTGTTTCACCTGGGGTTAACTTGCACCCTCGCAAAAGGCGGTGATATACCACTGGAGTTAAACCTAACCGGGTTCTAATGGCTTTGACTACTGCCTCATAGTTGTTCACAAGATCATTGGGTACCGCTCTGTAGGCTGCTAGCGCCTCTCCCATTAGGGATGATGCTAAGCGTATAACCCACTGGTCTTTTGGCCAACTGCTCATGAGTGCAATACGTTCAAAGACCTCCAAGTAGTCATCGATATCATCATCACTTAAAAATTGCCTTATAGATAACATGCCCTTGTTTAAGGTTTCAAGACCTGTTAAACTGCCTAGTGAACTTGACACAGTCTTAATTGCCTCCGTAGTCTGCTTCTGCTCTCCCATCCATGCGCCTAGCAGATTCATCAACGGCTGTTGTTGCGCCCGCAGCATCTCCGCTGTTTTCTCCTGGGCCTCTGCTGACATTCGCTGCTGCTGCTGGAATCTCTCAGATACCAAGTTCCATAACTGAGCTGGATCCATCGCTGTCTCAGCTGCAATAAAACAGAAAGCAAACACCAAGTGTGGCTTTTCACACAACAACCCTTCCCTCAGCTTCCACCACTCTGCAATACCCCACCCCCTTGTAGCAGTATCCTAGGTAACCCTTCTCATCTACCGGTTACCTGCTACAAGTGGTGAGTCTCGCTCCTCAGCACTGCAGAATCCAGGAACCTCTGCTCCAATCCGCCTCAGCTGACACTCCACTCCGAGTTTTGCAGAGTTGGTAAGCTCTTCCTGAAGGTACCACTTTGTGTGTTGAAAAAATATATATTTTCCCTCTTTTTTTTTTTTTCTTCTTCTTGGACTTTGGAAAAACTGTTCTTCTTTAAACTTTACTGGCAAATTTGTATCAGTTGCTTATTTCTGTGAGGTGGTAGCTTTAATCCTAAAAGCTACGCCAAAACCTGTCACACCCCCTTTCTCAGCGTATAGGCGGTTGCCTGAAGGAGTGGGAAATGTGCCAGATTATCCTTGTAAGTGCTGATGCTTGGTATCCCTGTAGTTGTGGCCCAAACGAAAGACAGCCAAGGTTTTGTGTGATAACAAAAACTTTATTTGTTGCACAGGATTCTGTCATCTATCCTCCCCTAACCAGAAACAAATCGGTGGATACTTTTTATATGCCAATATAAAGTCCAACTGAAATACAGTCCAACCTGATCCTTCTCAGGGTTGTCCGATTATATACAAAGTTAATTCAACTTCTTCTCATTAATGAACAGCTTCAGTAGCAGCTAATCACTTCCATAGCTTTCACCATATTCAGCTGCTTACAGACATTGAGTTTCACTCTAGCAGAACGCTGCTTCTCTCCGTGCAAACTCAGTAGCATGAATTACTTATCAGCACTTCTCTTATATAATACTATTAACAGCTTCACTCTTGGCAACACATAGCACAGTCTGCTTCCATGTCAGAATAAGACCTATCTGATTTGGATGAACCTAACTGCATGGATTCAACATCTGAGTCAGACATCTCATGATTCAAATCAGGGTACTGCAGATCAACAGGCTTCCATGGTTCCAAATGGTGTCTAAGCTGTTTCCACTCTCTATTCCTTTCCCTCCGTGGAATATAATTATAACTAGAATCAGCAGCCTCCTTTAAAGTGGTGTTAAAGGAACTCAACTGGCTTGCTCCTCTTCTAGTACATCTGGGTTGCAAAGGTGGGTAAAAAGACAAGTCTCTGTTCTTGCACTGCTCCTGTTTCACTGGCACAGCATGAACTAGCTTTAGCTTTTCTCGTCGAAGCCTACCATCAGCTGATGAATTAAGAACAGCTGAGGTACTTCCTAAGCTTCTGCTAGTATCTGGCTTCTTGCACTGGGAACGCTTAGGCAGCTTATCAGCTCCCCTTACTTCTTGCAGCAGCTCAGATGTTAATTTAGCAGCAAGGATTAGAAAATTGAAATCAATGGGGCCGTGGCTCCAATAACGATCAGAAACCGCTACCGCAGCTTTGTAAACAAGCCCCATAATCAAAAAGAAAGATAAAGACAAGACCACACCACTTTAAAAAGGTAAAAAGATAAAAATATGTGTATGTAGAAAACAAGAGGGGGAGGTGTAGGAGGAGGGGGAAAGGGGGAAGGATGAAAGGTAAAAGAGGGGAAAAAGGGGAAAAAGGGGAAAAAGGGGAAAAAGGGAGGCGGGGATAAAGGGGGGATAAAGGGGGAAGGAGGGTGCAAGGAGAGGTGTGGAAGAAAGGAAGGGGGGAATGAGGACTATTAGATGGATACAGGGAACCCCAATTGTTCTCCGTGGGAAAGGGGTAAAAGAAAGAAAGATGGTCGTATTGTTCCAAGAACACATGCTCCTCCCCATTTGGCAGGGAGTTTAGCATATGCTCTGGTGCCACAAATCCAATATAGGCCAGGTGGGGCGTGCCAAGTGCTGTGGGTAGCCAGATTTGTCCATATCCTGGCCAAATAAGGAAAGATGATCAGAGGGTTAGACAGTTCTGGAGTATTGGCACCTGACCACCAAGAAGTCTTCCCAGTTGTGGCATTGTAATATTTTTGGTTCAAACAGACTAATTGTCCCACAAGTGCATTCAATTGTGATCCTGCTCGTGCAAAACATAGTTTACCCACTATGGAGTGGGCGAGGACCCATTCATTGGTAGTGTTATGCACATCAGTTTGGTTATATGGTACGGAATAGTTCAATTCTTGTGCTTTCCAAGGCCATTGGTCTCCCATCTGAGTTCCTCCAAAAAAGAGACAGTCCGAGACATGGAGGCTGGATGCCACAGCTCCAGCTAGTTCGATGAACAAATTCTGCGAAGCATGGGGAACAACAAAGTCTGCCTTCATGGCCTCGTAGAAGGTATGATGTATGCGATAAGGTGAAGAAACATGAGTCTTTACATTCAGCTGGATGAATACAATGGTTCCAGGATCAGTTCCACTTCCTGCTATGCGCAGGCCGAATCAAAATCCTTGCTTCCACTGGCTGGGGTCGAAGATCTGAAGCCATAGGGGATTGCAGGCGCTTTTCTTGCACTGTTCAGGTTTCAGTAAGGGTAATCTTTCCAGCAGCGCCTTGCGATTATCTCCAGTCTGTCCTGTAGGGCTACCAGACCAGGTAGCATAGTACACACAATCCCATTTCGGACAGAAATAGTCTGCTTCTGCTGATTTGCTATATGTTGTTGGGGACTGTATCCCAGTACATATTCCCCAGCTGTACGCACCTTCAGGACACATATACTTCTCATCATAATAGTAAGCTTGTTCCCAGGATCCACACCTGTAGTAATTATTTCTATTAATCAAGTCACAAGCATCAAAATACAGGTAAGCAGGTTGGTTAAGATCAGAGAGTTGACTTGTGGCGTTGATGAGGGCTCCATCTTCATCATTCCATCTCAGTTCCAGGACATAGTAAGATGGATTCTGGCGAGGTCTGAAGCAAGTACGAGTCTTTCCCTTTGTGCAGACATTCAGTTCTGTACCATTATAGATACACCGGCTGACTACACCGGTACAAATGTAGTAAGAGTGATAAAGTAAAGTCTGAGTAACTTGCATACCAGTTCGGGTGGTGGTTATACAGGCTGCACAAGGGAGCAAAGCAAGAGTGGTTCTCAAGTGTCCCAGGGCTACCGCAAGAAGGAAATAGCAGCAATTAGTAATCATCATGATTATAGTCTTTGATGATTAATGAGGTAGTTAATGGTTGATTGAGGTAGATAGATAGAGGATAGAGTCTGAAATGTAGATGTTCAGGAGCAAGCTGGCAAAGTCTTTACGATGATGGATCTTGTCTTCGCAGCGTGAGTCGCAATGGTGATGCAGGGGCGACTCTCAGGAACTGCTGCTGGCTTCACTCGACTGTGATGGATCCAGGAGTCGATCTCGGCCACTTTAACTGCTGTTGGGGTTGATAGCAAAACGATATACGGTCCCTTCCAATGAGGCGCCAACGGTGTCTTCTTCCACTCCTTTACCCACACCGAGACTCCAGGCTTGAAAGGATGCAATGGCTCTGTTAGATTGATAGGCAACTGGTCCTGCACCCAGGTATGAAGGCTCTGCAAAATAGAACTTAGAGCCAACAATTCTTGCCTAGTAATTACGGATCCAATTTGATTCATATCTCCTCTTATCCCCTGTACTATGGGCGGGGGCCTCCCATACAAAATCTCAAATGGGGATACCCCTAATAGCATGGTGGGGGCTGAACGTATTCAGAGAAGGGCTATGGGAAGAGCTTGGGGCCACTTCAAGTGGGCTTCCTGACAAAGTTTGGATAACTGAGATTTTAGGGCTCGGTTCATTCTCTCTACTTTCCCTGAACTCTGGGGCCTGTAGGCTGTGTGTAACTTCCATTGTATTTGCAGGGCATGGGCTAACTGTTGGGTTACAAAAGATGGCCCTAGCAATGAGGTAGAGAAATGGGGTGTAATGAGGTAGACAAATGAGGTAGAGGTGCAAAGTCATATTCCTATTGGTAATGCCCCAGAGAGGGCTAGCAGCAAAAAGTCATTTTCCTATGAATAATGCCCTGTTAAGGGCTAGCAGCTTGAAGTTCTTGGGGTAACTTGCACACAATCAGTTTCATTGTTGGTGGCTATAAGCAAATCATCCACATATTGGAGTAGGATTCTCTTTCCCAGAGTTACAGGATAACTTGATAGATCTTGACTGAGGGCTGCACTGAAGATAGTGGGTGAATTCTTGAATGCTTGTGGCAAGCGAGTCCAAGTGAGTTGTCCTCGTCTTCCTGTGGTAGTTTTGTCTTTTTTTCTTTAGATGTACATGAGTCATTCCTAATATTTATATAACAGTGTATATGACAATATGATAAATATTAACTACTACTACTACTACTATTATTAAACATTTATAAAGCTCTACAAGGCATATGCAGTGCTGTACAAACATAGATAGACGCAGTCCCTGCTAGTCAGACATTACAATCTAATCAAGAAAGACAAGACAAGAGATAGGAATAAGGATAGATTAGGGAAGGGTAAGCAGACACAAGGAAACAAGGGATCAGGATCAAAAGCAGCCTCAAAGAGGTGAGCCTTTAGCATAGATTTGAAAGGGGCAGAGATGAAGCCTGGCATACAGACTCAGGAAGTTTGTTCGAGGCATAAGGAGCAGAAAGATAAAAGGACCAATGTCTGGAGTTAGCAGTGGAAAAAAAAGGGCTAAGAGAGGAGCAAGCCAATAGAAGAGCAGAGTTCATGAGGAAGGGTATAGGGGGAGAAGAGAGAGGAAAGGTAGTGAGTAGCAGAAGAAAGAATGGAAACGGAAGGGAAGTGAATGAAGTGACCTGAGAAGAGGGGTTATATGAGTATATGAGGCTAGTGAAAGATTAGTCATGAATTATGGCATTGAACATATTTAAATTAAACAGCATATAGGGGTAGGTTTACTAAACCACCTTAATGTTACCGGGGCTAGTTGCAGCGTTAATGTGCGTGGTAACCTTAAGTCCATGCCAGCGCTGTCTTAGAAACCATAGAGTTGTAGCCCACTGGTTGTTACAATGGCTGTGGAGACAGAGGTCTTGGGTTCAATCCCACAATGGCCTTATTTAATAAGGCTGTCTGAGGGATTTCTTCTTAATTTAAATCAGTGCTGCCAGCAAAAACACCCTCACAGTGCTGTAACCGAAGGTGCCTCATAAGGCACCCCATAGGGCACATTATAAACTGCCCTGTCTGTTAAGGCACCTTACAGATGGACACCTTAAGGTTATGGCACTGTGAGGGTGGTTTGGCTGGCAGCACTGATTTAAATTAAAAGAAAATCCCTCAGAGAGCCTTATTAAACAACACAACTGCAGGATTGAACCCATGACCACTTCCACCACAGTCATTGCAGTAACTAGAGGGCTACATCTCCACAGCTTCTAACACAGCACTGGCTGGCTACAGAAAGACTGCAGGTCACCAAACAAACTGTCTGCTGTGGTTACCAGGATACGGTATACCCACCCATACCCATGATGCACTGCACATGCAGATCAGCAGTCTACAGCTGATCACAAGATGAGGTATGCACCTCCACAGCTCCTCGGCCTGGTAGGGGAAACTGACTATGTGTGTTACTGGCACAGAGTAGCTACAGACCATGACATTGTGCGGTTCCTATGCTCACCCTGAGGGTGAGGTGGGGCGCTCAGCACCAGGTTCGCAGCACCTGGCTTGGCTGAGATAGGCTGTGCTGCATGTCCTCATCAGTGCTAGTGTGTGACAGATAGTCTTTGCAGATGCACCTATGCTACACCTGTGTCCATCTGTATTTCTCAGTCATGTCTAGCCCTTGTGGCTTATGATGTACCCAGAATAGTGTATAACCTGTGTGGTTGCCATGGTCACATGTTATAGGAGAAGGGTGTTGTGTAGACCCAAAAGCAGATTATGTAGCACCACCCAACCTGCTCTCTCTGGGTCAGGGTGGGGGACAGGATCGCCCACCAAGAGATCCACACTCTATATCGGAAGCAGTAGAGGGGACCACCACCCCACTCCTGCTGCGGAATAGGCACCCTCCAGGGCAATCAATGCAGATCCGTACATATGTCATAGGACATTGGCAGACAGGTAGTAGGCCTGGAAAAGCTCAGCTGCTCCCCACCACAAACTACAAGAAATTAAACTTGGTCTTCATGGAGTATGATAAAGATCATATAAAATGGCAAATCACTCCATACAAACATGCATCAATGTCCAAAATACTTGGTGATATACTATTTTTAAAAAACTATTAGCAATCTCAATTGTAATCTCAGACCTCAGTGGCGCTTCACACCATTAACTTGGTAGAAAATCAGCGCTATGATAGCATCAATGACTACTGAGAGAGAACTCTTTTCCTTTTTTGTTTTTTATGTATAAATATCACCAGTTCTCCACCACCTTCGTGTATATAGCTATTGAAAAGCTTATCTTTGTTGAAGTTTTCTCATTAAGTTTCCTTTGCTGAAATTTTCTCATTGGATCTCTACGCCTCCCTTGGCGCCTTTAGAGCGTTTCACTCCTCGCCGGAGTTTCTTCAGGAGAGTCTGAAAGTGAAATAATGCCATAACAATAGCTCTGTGCTAGCCATAAAAACATTTCTAAACATTGACTGTGACTGTGATTAGAGAAACTTAAAAAGATTTTGTTATTCACTTGCCATATAATGGGAAAAACCCTTTTGTGAACTCGCAAACTGACATTCACAATCAGTCTCCACCCACTGCACCCTGCAAGGTGTTCCAGTCATACACATGCTAACTGCAGACAGTCTGCTAGCTAGTACATAGTGCATGTTCCTGGAGGAACTGTTTGCTCCCAAAGGTGGAGTGCGTGCGCACGCACACACACACACACACACACACACACACCAAGCAGGTATGTCAGTGATTGGGCCCCAAAGAAAGAAGAACCATGGATATCACTTGGGAGAAACACTGAATAGCACTATGTGGGAACCTGGCCATGCCATGATCACTGCTCAGTCATGGTAAGCGTGACCTCCCAGCATGACAGGCTGTGGCCACCCTGTCTGTGCAGGTGGTGGTTGGGCACTGCAATGTCACAGCCAATGCCCTATGCCCTGTGAAGATGCATCCTGCCCAGACTGCCATGTCTGGGCCATACCCACAATACATTGCTCCTAATTATGCACATTGACAGGCTAACACTGGAAACAGTGCAAGCACTGGGGGCTCAGTATGGTGTAGGCAGCAACAAAACACTGGATAGACATACACACACTCCCACACCTATTTCATCATTGTGCAATGCTACAGGTGGTTGGCAGCTCTGGCCACTGCACCAGTCCTGGGCACAGTGCAGGCATTACTAAGGTATGCAGGTGCTAGCATTGGTAGCTGTTGCTCCGTGCAGGGCCTGACAGCCTGACTCACCATGAGGCTTTGGAAAGTGGAGCCTGTGGGTGTGGGTGAGTGCGCCCCTGTTAGCTGGTTCTCTGGGGAGTGCACATGTTTATGGTGTATGTGTGCTGTAGGGTAAAGTATAGGGCCATTGTCTGCAGGGGCCACAGCTGGGACTTGAACCTGTGACCTTCTACCCCTGAACACACTGGCTATGTGTACTGCACCAAACTATTGCCACAGAGACAGGTCACTCACTGGGGATACCATTACTGTTCTTCAGACAGCCCTTGTCTGTTTCACTGCATGCCGCCCACCTAACCAGGGCTTGGCCTTGGTCTGCTGTGGGCAGCTTCCACTTCCCCCTCCACCACCAGCACCCCTCCCCCATCATGCTGACATGCCCTTATGTTGGTGGTGCTAGCGGTACGCAGTCCCAGGCCATCCAGTGTGCCTGTAGGTGGCTGCCTATGGTGTGGGATCTGGGGTAGGGGTGCCTACATAGACATCCGCACTTCCCCCTGGCACCACCTTTTAATGTTATGTGCCCTCTGGGTTATCTGCTGGGTACTGCCCTCTGGGACACTGTGGGGCACACACTCGTGGGCATATTTGCCCATAGTCAGTTGCTGGCTTGCTGATTTGCAGATTCTGCATTCCTATGTGCCACCTAGGCATATGCCTAGTCCACCCTGTGCCCCAGTTTCCCCACTGCATGTCCCACTTGCAGCCCCCTGTACCCCATTTACAGCCTCACTGTAGTGCCCTTTCGTACTTGGGCACTATGCTGTTCCTGCATATCTATCACTACTATCACTTTTCTTGGTTTCCCTGCCTTTGATGTACATTGCTGACTTAATTGCTTTCTCTCTACTACAAATGTGCCTCTAGTGCGAGGTTTTCACTGGTGCTAATTTTCAGACCTTCATTTCACAGTGTTAGTGTGCATAGAGCCTCTCCCCACCCACTCTCCGCCCATTGACCCCTTCTCTCCGCCCTCTGGGGAGCCTTATTCCACCCTCTGTGTGCTTTAATGCTGCAGGAGATGTGTTCACATGAATCTGCACGCTACCACGCGATAATGTTACTTTATCGCACGCTGTTACATATCGCACGCAAACAGCACCGCTGCAACGTTATCGCTGTTTAGTAAACATTCCCCATAGACTGATTTTCAAAAAATCAACGTCTCTAAGGGGTATGTTTACTAAACTGCGTTAGTGCGATTCGTGTTAGGAGCCGCGGTAGAGACAGAAATCCCAAATAAGGACATGGGCAGTACATCGTTACCGATAACGCGCGTTACCAGGCACCATAAATGAATGAGCGCTACAGGGCACGTTACCGCATGTTAATCTTAAGAAGGCGCACAGGCATACAAGGACAGCAACAGAGCCGTAGCACAATGGTTACAACACTGACTGATGGTACAGGGGTCATGGGTTCAATTCCCCAGTGGGCCTAATGTATAAGGCTGGATGAGGCAGCACCCATTACATTTAAGCAGTGATTGTTGAGGCATTTGACGTGTATTTTAATTAGTGCTGCCAGAAAACACACCCTCACGGTGGCATAACCTAAGGTGCCGCATAAGGCACCCCATAACGCACTCCATAGGGCACATTATAAAGTGTACTGTCCGCCAAGGCACCCTATAATGCCCCCTATAGGACACCTTATAAGGCTGTGAACAAAGACCTGGCTGGCTGCAGAAGTACTGCACATGACCACACAAACTGTCTGCTGTGGTTACCAGGAAAGGGTAACCCACCTGTACCCATGATGCACTGCACATGCAAATCAGCAGTTGAGAGATGGGCACAATATTGGGTATGCACACCCACAGCACCTCGGCATGGTAGGGGGAACAGACCGTGTGTGCACTGCCACAGAGTAGCCACAGACAGTCACATTGTACGGGTACTGTGCCCACCCTGAGGTTGCGGTGGGGCGCCCAGCACCAGGTCCACAGCACCTTTCATGGCTGGAATACGCCATGCTGCAGGTCCCCAGCGGTGTGTGATAGGTAGTTCCATTAGACACACCTAGGATACATCTGTGTCCTGCTGTATGTCTCGGTCATGTCTAATCCATATGGGCGATGATGCACCCAGAATAGTGCATATCCTGTGTTGGTGCCATGGTTACCTGCTGTAGGTGAAGGGGGGGGGGGGTGTATGGACTCATAGGCGGATCATGTACCACCACACAACCCACCCTCTGAGGCTCAGGGTGGGAAACAGGATCACCCACCAATAGATCCACAGTCTACCTCCCTGCAATGGTAGCAGTAGAGGGGACCTTCAACCCCAGTCCTGCTGGGGAACAGACAGAGCAGTACACATCCATAACACAATAGCAGACAGACGGCAGGCCTGGAAATGCTCAGCTGCCCCCCCACCCCCCACCATTATCTGACATTCTCCAGCAGCAAGCCTCCAGCTGCTGCACCCTGCAAGGTATTCCAGCAAGACACCTACTAGCTGCAGACAGTCTGCCAGATAGTCTATAGTGCATGGTCCTGGAGGAGATGCATGTACCCAGAACAGGGATGTCAGCATACACACGAAGCATATAAGTCAGTGATTGGGCCCCAAAAGAAAACCCATAAATATCACATGAGAAAAATGCTATATAGCACTATGGGGGAACCTAGCCATGCCATGGTCACTGCTCAGTCAGGGTGAGAGTGACCTCCCAGCAAGACATGCTATGGCCACCCTGTCCGTTCAGGTGGTGGCCAGGCACTACAATGTCCGAGCCATTGCCCTATGCCGTGTGCAGATGCATCCAGGTCAGGCCACCCTATCCAGGCTATTCCCACGGTACCTTGCTCCTCATTATGCACATTGGCAGGCCAATACTGGCAACAGTGCTAGCAGAGTGGGCTGCGGAGGGTGTTGGCAGCCACCACACACTGGATAGACAGACACACACTCCCCACACCTATGCCATCATTGTGCAACTATAGAGGTGTTGGGCAGCCCAGGCCACCACACCAGTCCTGGGTACAGTGCAGGCATGGCTATGGTACCCAATACTGGTAGGAGTCACTCCCCAGGTTGGTGAACACTGTCAGACACAATACCTGTAGCACACTCCACAGACATCAGAAAGGTTGTTATGATACAGCTCACTCAGGAAATTGTACATAACCTAGGAATTGATATCTTCCAGTAATCATAGCAACCTTTTGATAGATGTGTACCATATTCCCAAGTTTAGGGTGGCATTACTAAGGTATGCAAGTGCTAGTATTGGGAGATGCATGCAGAGCCCAAAGTCCTGCCTCTCCAGGAGGCTTTGGATAATGGGGCCTGTGGGTGCGGGTGTGTCTGCCCCTGTTGGCTGCTGCTTTACGGCAGAGGTTCCCAACTCCAGTCCTGCGGTGCCAAACACTGTTCGGGTTTTCATGCTGTCCCTCATGAATATGCATGAGATACATCTGCATACCATGGGGGTGGCGCATAGAAATGCAGCACAGGCATCTTTATCAGAGTCAGCATGGAACCGGAATGTTGTTTGGCCCTCCAGGACTGCATTTGGGTGACTCTGCTCTAGGTAATGTGCATGTTTATGGTGTCTGTGCTCTGTAGGGTAAAATGTAGGTGTCTTGGGCATGTTTACGTCATCTGCAATAAAGGTGCTGTCTGTATTAGCACGTTGTTGTAGTGGGTAAAATATGGGGACTGGGTTGGCAGGAACCACAGCTGGGACTTGAACCTGTGACCCTCTGCTTCTGACTACACTGGTTTTGTGCACTGCTCCACCTTGTTGTCACAGAGTCAGTACATTCCTTGGTGATACCATGACTGTTCGTCAGACAGGGCCCGTCTGTTGCAGTACACGGCACCCACCTACACAGGGCTAGGCCACGGTCTGCTCTGGGCATCATACTGCCCCCTCCACCACCAGTATCCCTCAGCCACCATGCTGACATGCCCTTCTTCTGGTGGTGCTGGTGGTGCGCAGTCTCAGGCCATCCAGTGTGCAGGTAGGCGGCTGCCTATGGTGCGGGTTCTGGGGTAGGGATGCCTGCATAGACGTCCACGCTCCCCACAGCCCCGCCTGCCAATGTTCCGTGCCCTTGGGGGTGGCTGTTGGGTACTATCCCCTGTGACACTGTGGGAAACACACTCGTGCCCATGTTGGCCCTTCATCAGTTGCTGTCTGGCTGCTCTGCTGTTTCAGCATTCATATGGGCCACCTAGGCATCACCCTAATCCGCACTGTGGCCCAGCTCCACCACAACATGGGCCGCCTGCGGCCCTCTGTATCCCCTTCTCCGGCATCTGTCCAGTTGCCATTCCGACATGCCTGCCCTGATGTTGCGGGACATGTGCATGCCATAGGAACCCTGTCCGATGGTGGGGAAAACCCTGAGTAGCACTATTTCACTGTGGGCTCATTCACCTTGTATGGGGACGGAGTATAGACCCTTCCACAATTTATATATTTTCTATGGAGCTTACTTGGGGGAGGGGGGTTGATGTTTCTCATTGCTACCACTATTGGCCAGCTTGGTTATGGATTTTTTCCAGTTTGTTGGGGTCATTTTCAGTGTTTATGTGCCATTTTGTTCTGTGCATATGTATCACACTTATCACTTTTCTAGGTTTCCCTGCCTGGGCTGTACATTGCTGACACTGAAATGGTTTCTCTCCCCTGTAATGTGCATTTAACGGCAGGTTTTCAATCGCGTTTGAATTCAGCTCTTCAAATCAGCGCGTTAGTGTGAAGGGAGCCTCTCCCTGCCCACTCTCCACCCACTAACCCCTTCTCTCCGCCCTCTCTCCACCTTCTGCGTTTTTTACCGCACCGCGGAGCTTTACGATCGTTAATGTTGGTTAACGCGCGTTATGTAACGTTAACAATCGTAAGCGCATCATAATGCGCGTTATGTACCGTTACCGCAGTTTAGTAAACATACCCCTAAGAGATAGGTATCAAGATCTGCCTCTTTAAAATTTCCCAAGCTATGTGCCTAAATTTGATTGATGCTTTCTACTCATTTTAAAAATATAGCAGTTGATATTCAGAAGGGTTTGCATACCACATAAACTCCATTCAGCCCAACATTCAGCAGCACTAACTGGTTAATGCTGCTGAATATCACCACACAGCACCTTGCAAACATCCGGTTAATTTTAGGGTGGTCCATGGGTAGACCAGTGACTATTCGATTAGTGTCAATTTTCAGCTATACTGTAAACCAGATAGGAAAACTATATAAACTTAGGACTAGGTAATGGTTGTCCTAACTTTATGCGGTTATACTATTCAGCTAGTGGCTGAATATTTCTGCTGATCAGATAGCCACTGCAGTCAGCAGTAGAATTTGATATTCAGTGCTGGATGCTGGATAGGCTCTAGCGCTGCTGCTACTACTACTACTACTACTACTACTACTGAGCATTTGTATAGCGCTACAAGTCATACACAGCACTGCACAGATATGTAAGAGACAGCCCCTGCTCATCAGAGCTTGCAATCTAGTTAAGACAGACAACACAGAAGGTGCAGACAGGGATAAAACAAGGGGGGATGGTAAAGAAACAAGGAGATCAGATGATTCAAGATCCAAAAGCAGCAGCAAAGAGGTGAGTTTTCAGCCTGGATTTGAAAAGGGTCAGAGAAGGTGCCTGGCGTACAGACACAGGTAGTTTGTTCCAGGCATAAAGTGCAGAATGGAGAAAGGAGCGAAGTCTGGAGTTAGCAATAGAAGGGCACAGATAGAAGCAATTTTCCAGAAGAGCAGAGTTCCTGAGGGGGGTTGTGAGGAGAGAGAAGAAAAGAAAGGTAGTGAGCAGCTGCAGAGTGAATGCACTTTTAGGTCAGCAGGAGAAATTTGAACTGGCTCTGGAAACGGATAGGGAGCCAATAAGTGACTTGAGAAGAGGGGTAATATGAGCATGACGAGGCTGGAGGAAGATTAGCCATGTAGCAGAGTGTTGAACAGATTGAAGGGGAGAGAGATGATTCAAAGGGAGACCAGCAAGGAGAAGGTTACAGTAGTCAAGACGGGAGGTGATTAAGGAGTGTCTTTGTAGTGTGTTCAGAAAGGAATGGGCTGAATATCCAGTTTTATTTTTGCCCATGGTGGTTGTCGTTGTAGTGAATCTGACCACTGTGGACTGAATATTGACCCCATAGTATAGAATGTGTTTAATATTTAATGATCACAGTGAGATTTCATTTTTTAATGCCAACTGTGTCACTTAAAACCCCCCACATGTATATTCAGTGTCACTATCCAGAAAACTAGTGGCACTGAATATATGTAAACAACACTCACCACAGCTTCTTTGTGGGTCATTTTGCAAGTCCTATTTGTGCTTTGGATGTCCATAGGCATAAAGACATCCAAAGCCATTTTAGATGCCCACGCCTGGACAGGGGCACAGTAGAGGCATGGTCAGGAACCTAGACATCCTCGCCTGATCTCAAAAAAATCATGGATGTCCAGCATCACATCTAAGTTTAGACCTGCTCCAGACACCTGAAAAGTGCTTTCTGTGGCTGGAAAACATCCAGAGAGTGCAGAGAAGAAAGCGCACAATCATCCCCAGCACTCTTTCATTGATAGCGGCAGTGGAATTTTACCACTATTCTTATCCACTTGGCTATCCTAGAAGTCTAAGCACTAAAATATGGTTCTAAGGATGTCTATGTAAATGCCCCCACAGAAGTCCATATCGGGCACATCCACATTTAGAAAATCATTTCTGCAGCTGGACGTGCCTGCTTTCTTTTCAGATGTTCTAGCTTAGACATCCCAGATTGCAGATGTGCATCCCGTCTAAAATTCCCCTCCACATGTATAGAAGTGAAATTCTTTCTGAAACTCTATTTGTGATTCGCACATGTGAAAATGCCCTTCACATGTCCCAATGGCGTTTTTATAAAGGACCAAATTTATATGTGTCCTCCTCAATTATGTTGATGTTACATGGAGGAATGTCCGGGGCAGGCCATGAAATATCCAGTTGCATCTCCAATCTCACAACAGCAACAGACATTTAAACCGACCAGTGGGTACATCCATATTTAGACCTGCCCCCTGGTATGAACAGGCAGTTTAAAAGAGCTTGTTTCTGCCAACTGTCACCAATAGGGATAAGAGGGGAATGCCTCTCAAGCTCCCAATATTTTTCTTCTTCTCAAAGAAGGATACAAGTAAATCTCAAGGCCTTTATGTTTACTACCCACTGCTGCATGTCTCTATTTGCAAAATAGTTGACCTTTATGTGGATGTGGCCGCGTATCCTCATGTAGGTTCCAGAATACTGGCGCTGTCATATCTATGTTGCATGTCGTCCCATATCCCTGGTTTGCCATGCAAATTTCTGAAATCGCACATCTCCCAGCACATGTCTGGGCATTTATCCCTATTTCCTGGCACATTGACAGCGACATTTATCTTTCAGGATGGGGACAGGCTGATTTTCGAATGCATATACACATGTCCCCCTTCTCTTCTGCCCCTCCTACAGAACTTTGAATGTTTTCACTTGTACGTTCCAGGGTCACCTAAACACCTAAAATGTGCCTTCATTTGTTTAGCTACATGGCTAACAGCTGAATACCGCCACTATCTTTATGGTAAGGTGGAACAACCAGAGCTATACAGATAGAGCTAGATTGATCGGAGAAATTTTTCAGCAGCACTGTTCATATGGCACCATTGAGAATTCAAGGATAGGGGAATTATATGTTTAGTGGTTGCTGCTAAACATATGACACTTAGAATATCCATTCCAATGATTTCATTCCTCTAAATTAGTTTAGTTTATACATTTGCAAAAATTGCATTAAGTTTCCACATTTATTTTTGGAAACATTACAATCCCCAAAGTGACAATACTAGCGTTGTAAGTATATCATATCTAAAGCCAACATCACTTTGAAAGTTGATCATGTTTTGACAGAACTCTAATAATTATAACGTTACTTGAAAGACCTCAGATGATACAGAAGAAACACACTGCAGTATCAGTAGGGCGAACAAGAAATTCAGCTGTGCCTTATCTCCAGATTATCGGAGATGATTAGGAATGACACATATATAGTAGTGTATGACAGTGATGGAGGTCAGGGAGAAGATGGAACCTTGTCTAAAAGAAAAAAAGATAAATTCCTTGTAACTTCCAACCTTAGAGCGATCTGAAAAAAATGAAATCCCTGAAACAATGAGATGGAGCCCTTGGGGAATCGCAATATAATGTGGAAAATAAATGAGAGTGAAAAGGTCATGGAGCAGTAGCAGCAGGAGCTGAAGCAAGACAAGGAACAGTACTTGCTCTTCCATTATTACTCCTTTCTGATAGGACTAAAGATGGGAGCTATAGAGAAACATCATTTTTACCTATATCATTTCAAAAGTAGAGTCAGAAGAAAAAAAAATATGACAGAGCTACATTGGACCTTCAAGTTTCCTTTTTATAACTGCTGGTAAAATCTATGAGGCTGATATTCAAAAAGAAATAAAGTTATGCACATAACATAACATAAAGATATGCACATAACTTTATCTGGATAAGTTATTTGGAAATTCAACAGCACTTGTTTACATAAGTTTGTGCTGAATTTATGCAGATGAAGTTATCTGGCCCATTTTAGGACAGCCTCTCAGGCTGACCAGCCTTAGGCATTGTGCTGGTGCAAGGATATGAGATACCCTAGCAAACCTCATCCCTAGCGCCCCCCTGCTCCTGCTTGCATGCCTGCCCTTCTCCTTGGCCCCCACTGCTACCACGGCCATCCCTCTCTGGGATCTGCAGCAACAGCAATGGCTTCAAAGAGCTCTGAAGCGCTTGCCTTAAACCTCCAGCGCTATGAGTCTCTTTGGCTTCCGCCCTCCTCCAAGGCCCGATGGCAACTTCCTTTTGCATAAGAGAAATGTATTCTAATAGAATATTATTTGATGATACAAGTATTGTGGAGACAAAAAAAGGTAAAGATTTCTTAACTCAAAGAAACACATACCTGGGAGTAGACTGAATAAAGGAACGTGAATAACATTTATAACTAGTATTTCTGTCTAGGAAGAGGAGAGGGATACTTGTTTGTCACAGACGTAGATTCTGGCATTAGGTTAAGAAAATGTGACCTTAAAGCCCAGAGAAGACTTTTTGGGAGCCCACTGTGTTTACCTATAAACCACAACCAACACAATTGTGACTACTCCACTATTTCTATGAAAGATTGTGTTTCCATCCTGTTATGCATGGGAGCATCAGGGCTGCTCATTTACTAATTTATAAAAAAAGGGATCCTAAATTGATTTTTGCCTACATGTGACACATGGTACCTTAGTCTAGTAACTTGTTCACTGTAATTATTATAATTTAACTTGATTTGCTGCTCTTCTAGTGCAGAACATACCTCTGAATGTATGTGGGAGAAAGAGTGTAAGTAGCTTGGTTCCCTTCTAGGATCAGGTTCTGTGCTCAAAAACAGATCCGCTGGGAGTGCACCCTAGATGGTGTTTGAAAATGAAGCAATACAGGAGTACTGAAAAAACTGGTTCAGTTGAGGTTTTCTATGATTTTTCCCTGAGGGAAAGAGTATAGAGACTACTTGGATGTTGCAAATGGGATCAGCAACACTATCAAGTGTCCCTTCTAATTATTGCAAAAATAGGATTTCCCAGAATCTTGGGAGATCCCTCATGCCATTTCCTGATGTGTTCCCTTCTATGCCTAGTAGTTTTATGACAACTGCCCAGGCCACACAGAAAGTGTTTACGTGAACATATCACAAAATAGGTCCTTGCACTTTTATCAACATACTGACTGTTCATTCTGACCTCTTCTCAGCCATGTCTTCCCTTATATCACATCATTCCCCAAAGCCTTCATAAACTTATCATTCCAGCATTTACTATAAATGGGAAATTAGGATGACAACCTTACTGCATATGGTTTATAATGAGGTTGGGCATAGTGATAGTGATGGTAGCTGATAGCATGGGTACATATAATGCTACCTCAATGGCTCAGTTAGCACAGTGAGGTCTTAACACAAACTAACAGCAAAGGACAGATACACATACTCCCAAAAGTTAGCTACTGGCACATTCTTTAATAAACATACACCTTAATACAGTATGCTTGCATGTGTACCGGCTATAGAGCAGTTGTAAATGTCTCTGCTTATTTTTAAAGCATGGCGTGGAGGAATAGCCTAGGGCTTAGTACACTGGCTTAATAACTGAGAGAGCAGGGTTTGATTTTCATTAACACTCCCTGTGGCCTTGGGCAAGTGACTTAACCCTCCATTGCCTCAGAAGAAAGGTCTAGAAATCTACTTCTGATCACACTGCCAAGAAAACCCAGGAGCTGCTGGGTCAGCACTGACTTGATGGCACATATCACATTTTTAAGCACACTCTCTGCCACTTATGTTAGTACTTTATAAAGACAGGTAGGCTCCTTCTTGTACTTAGGCTTAAAGCAAGCACATTTTAGCTGCCCTAATCTAAGCAATCTGTTATGAAGTTCCCCTTCATGAATGTAAGCCCTCCAAGAACAGGAAAATACCTACTGTATCTGGATGAAACTTGCTTTGCGGTAATGCACCCCCCCCCCCCCCAATATAAAGCCTTTTGATATCCAGCACTAGCCTCTCTTTCTGATAGTCCTTGCTTTCCCAACCTGCAGCATTTACCACATTGTTATATCAGGGGACTACTCCTCAGATTCCAGCAGATCTATGCAGTGGGATGGTAGTAGGAGTATGGCTACTGGAACCTCCTATGTCATGGCGGCCTGGCCCAACAGCATCTCTTGCTCCTCTGCAGGGTAGTCCTTTCCCTGCTTTACCTTCTGGAGTTTCACATCATACTTCTTTATGAATCAGTCACCACTGTCCACAGCAAGCTACCTAGATAGCTGCAGAAGGTCATGGCTGCAACCAAGAACCTCATTGTCTAATGTGGGCATTGCATTTGTTGCAATTAGGAAACCAAACACATACAATCCCATATACCAGCAATTCTCAGTCAGTGTCGCAACATACTGGTGTGTCACAGGGTACCAGGAGGTGTGTAGGGGGAAAATAGAAGCTGGATGGCAGCTCCAAGGAAGTATTGTGCTTTCAGGTGCAGAGTCGACTTTAAAATAGGAGTAGTATGGCAACAGGAGGCACAACTGTAGAGGAAATCCAGTGGAAGGAGCAGCCTCCCCAACACTTGGCATTCTGCTATTTTTTTTCTGACTGGCATTCCTCTGGTTCAGAGCAGCAAGTTCCGTTTTCAATGTGAAATGGAGGAGAGCCATTCTGAAAACATTAGTAGCAGTGTTGGGACTTGTACAGCTGCTCTTAATGCCGTATTGGGCAGGGGAGATGAAGCATTATTAAGGTGGGTAGGGGAGAGGTGAGATGCAGCATTATTGGGGAGAGGAGAGAGGGGATATGCAGTGCTATTGGAGGGGATAGGTGAGAGGAGATATGCAGCACAGTGGGGAAGAGATGCAGAAACGCTGGGAAGGAAAGGGGACATGCAGCACTATTGTGAGAGTGGTAAGGGAGATGCAGCACTATGAGAGGAGGCTAGGAGAAATGTAGCACCATTACAGCACTGTTGGAGAGAGGAGAGGGGAGATGCAGAGCTATTGGGAGGATAGGGAAGAGGAAAGATGCAGAGCTATTGAGGGGGTAGGGGAAGGGGAAATACAGTGCTATTAGGGGGCAAGGATGAGAAGAGCTGCAGTGCAATTGCAGCCTCATTGGAGATAGATGTAGAACTGCTGGGGAGGATACAAAGAGGGGAGAAATAGCACTATTTGGGGGGGGGGGGTAGGGGAAGGGGAGATACAGTGCTATTAAGGGGTAGGGGAGAGGGGAGATGCACTATGGGGGGGGGGGGATAGGTAAAGACAGAGAGTGGATAGAGAACTTCTGGTCGATGGAGTGGAAGGGGTCCGGGATGCTGAACCAGGAGAGGGAAGAGAACTGAGACAGAACAGGGAGATACTGACCTACAAATGTGGGGGGAGGGAAAGAGAGGAAGAGATGCTGGCTTGCAAGGATACAGAGCAGAGAAGGGGGAGATGCTGGTCTGCAAGATGGGGAGTAGGGGAAGAAGAGATGCTTGATTTGGTGGGAGAGGCCATGGGGGGTTGTCAAGGAGATGAGGGAGAGCGTTTAAATATGGTAATCAGTGAGTAAGAAAGACACAAATAAGAGGCTGGGGAAAGTATGAGATGGGGCAATGGCTGATCTAAGGGAGATGGGTTGGGCAGGAGTTAAGGAAGAAGATGGAAAGGTGATAGGTAGGTGAAATTTAAAAAGAAAGGTTATTTAAGATTGGAGGATGAGAAAAGGGTGAAATATGAGTGGATAGAGAGGCAGAAAATAAAGAAATGGAGGAAAGGGCTAAAAGAGAAACATTAATATGTCAGAGACAGATGTAAAGGGACAGTCTCCAAACATTTCTTGTAGCCATCTATACGTTTAATACATCTGTCTGCTGGTAGTTCCTCCCACTCTTCAACTGTGATTTGTTCCAGCTCATGAAAGTTTCCAGGATTCCTTTTACCAATGGCGGATTTCAGTTCTTTTGAAAGGTTCTCGATTGGATTGAGATCAGTGCTCATTGCTGGCCAGTTTAAAACAGTCCATTTGTTCCTTTTTAACCATTGTTTTATATTATTGGATGTATGTTTTGAGTCCTTGTCCTGCTGGAGGACCACAACTTCGACCCAGACCGAGCTTTCTGACACTAGGTAATTTATTAACTAGAATATGTTTGCTTTGGGAAATATGGATCATGGATTTTGTAGTATTTTCTACAGTACAAGAGGAAATGTATTTGTGCTTTATTTCTTCAGAGTTCTTGGGGTTCTCAGTTCAATTTTTGTTTTCATATTTCTGTTTCTAATTTGTACTCCCTTGTTCTGTCTTTGGTGAGAGTCTGTCTATGTTTAATGTGTGACCAAGATGCAATACTCTTGGGGCCCGATTTTCAACAAGGCGCCGAGGTTGACCATACCCACAGAAAGTTACCCGGTCAGGAGAAGTGCTCGAATCGTGAGTCAGGCACTGCCAAAACGGGCAAGCTAAGAAAATGCAGCACAAACCAAGCACAGCGGCAGGCGTGTACCGTGGAATATACGGGTAAGCGCAAGGCACAGAACCAGGGCTCTGCACCCAAGGTTAACAGGCGATACCCATGTATATGCCACAATGATGGCTAGAGAAGCAGGATGGCAGGTATGCAGGAACCCGGGTATGGAGCATCCGGCGTACCCATGCACTGCCTGTATGGCATACTTGTGCAGAAATGGCACCATCATGCAAGCGTCCGTGGGCTGCCTGAACCAGAGTCCCCATGGCTGGGCGGAGAGACACCTGCAAAATGGCAATGAGGAGAAGTATGAATTTCAGTCCTGGCAAGAGTGAGGGCCTTGTCCTCTGTGTGCTGCAGCACAAGGGGGTGCTCTACCCCAAGGGTGGCCATCGGACAAATGTGTGGCTGTCAACAGCCATATGGAAGGGCATCCAACTCCAGCTGTGCAGGTAAGGAGGACACAACAGGCGGGGGGCTGACAAACCCTGAAAGGCACATCTGTGGGTCCTCACTGGGACACAAGGCTGTGATGCCAAGCTACATGCTGGTGGCTGCCTCAGTGGGTGCTGATCAGGCGGTGGTGGGAGAATGGGCCATGCATTGGCAGGGGTGCTAACCCCAAGTGCCCACAGCAGGGTGCATACCCACACACAGCAGGTAGAGTGGTCACTGCATCCCCTGGCGGTGGTTGCAGCAACATCACAGGGCATACACAGCAATGGTACCTGCTGGTGTAGGGGGAGTTGAGGTTGGGCTGGGCACCACAGGGGACCCTACCAGTCAGGGTTGATGTCCTGGACACCTGTCCCACCCCCCAGCCCCTGTGCCCTAGTACAGGGGTCTGGGGTGACCAGTAGCAAAACCCACATATGTGTTGTCTGTCTGTCCCTGCAAATGGATCTGCCAACACTGCCTGTCAACCTCTGTCCAGCTGTAGCAGAATCTCAATGATGCGATGCCACAGAACTTGACAGATCTGCAATGGTGAACATGCACAAACTGTGACAGCCTGTCCAGACATGGTGCATGACAAACCATGCAGTGCAAAGGCCCCTGAGGCAGTGGATGCCTCATGCCATGGCACATGCCCATAGATGAGGCCACACACAATCCACAACCAAGTACCATTGTGTTAAGGGATGCCTGTGTGTAACAGATAGGAGCAAAGAAGGGGGGAGGATTTCTGAAGCACCAAAAGGGCCCAGAGGGGTGACACAGGTGAAGCAGTGGCCCAGGTGGCACTGTCACCAGTGCCACAAGACACGTGGCAAAGGGCCAGGGGAGTGTCAGGCAGGAACATGGTAGCAGATGCCAGAGGTGTGCCAGCACATGCAGCGCACACCTGCCACCCATGGTATGTCCTCTGTTGTGAGTGCTGCCCCCAAATGGGTCCAGAACCTGTCACTCACGTGGGTCTGAGGTACAGATAGACAGAAAACACCAAACTCTGCAAGGCAATAGCAAATGTAGGCTGTACAGCAGCAAGGGGCACAAGTAATGGAAACACAGGTGACCATGTCACTGGCAAAGTAGATACATACATACTATTTCTGGTACAAGGAATTTTCCTGGATATACAGTAAAAGCAGCCTCATTTTCCTGGATATAAAAGAAGCATTTGATTCCATCCTATATGACCTCATAGTTCAACACCTTCAAACCATTGGATTATCAGATACCATCCCCCCCCCCCTTTCATGGTTCAAATCCTACTTGACAGACTTCAAACTGCAAGTCAGGATAAACCAGTCAGCGTCATCTACAATCAAACCCAAGAAGTCCCACAAGGCTCAACCCTCTCAGCATTGTCATTCAACCTCTTCCTTTAACCAATATATACCATAATAAAGTCCTGTACATTCTCTACCATATCTATGCGGATGACCTAATGATTTATACACATATCAGTACAACAAATCCCAACACCACACCCAAAACAAGCTGCTTCTCCACAATCTGCAAATGGCTCAAAAGACACAACCTGACCATAAATCTAAGGAAGTCTGAGGCCATGTTTTTCCCAGAGACACCAGCTTCATACCACTGACCTCCATACCTATTGAGGGAACACATATCCATGTGAAACAAATATACGATACTTTGGAGTTACACTGGACCAGCACCTATGAAACATAACTCGGAGCATATATTATACGCTCAAAACAATCAAGAATCTTAAACCACTCCTACCTGATCATGACTTCCACTCAGTACTCCAAGCTACCATATTCCCTCACTTCGACTACTGCAATATCATCTTTCAAGGCATACCAAACTCAACCATATACCCTCTCCAGCTTGCACTCAATATGGCTACATGAACCCTCCTCAACGCAAGAAGAACAGACCACATCACACCTTTCCTCAAACAAGTGCATTGGCTTCCCATTATCGAGCATTCAAAATTCAAAGCCATTCTTACAATATTCAAAGTTCTCAATGACTCTTCATCACCACATCTACAAATCCTGCCCCAGATCATACCCAACAACAGAGAACGTCGATCAACCTCAAGGGAAATGCTGCAAACACCACCGATATTCACAAAAACCAATGCTACCACATCTAAGACAGTCTTTTCCTTCTATGCACCACAACTCTGGAATTCCATTCCTGAAAAGCTAAGGACCACAACAGACTTATCATACTTCAGGAAAGCCCTTAAAATACACATCTTCAGAGAATGCTACTTGCAAACCTAGTCTATCTCTCCCACCCTCCACAATTTCCCCCTTTCCCCCACCAAATCTTTCCCCTAATCTCAACAACTCCATACCTTTTCAAATGTACATAGTTACTCCCCAAATACATGTATCAATGCTTCCAAGTTGTATTCCCTGTTTAATGTAAACTGTTCTGTTACTATGTAAACCGCTTTGACCGTAGGATAAAGTGGTATAAAAATAACTGTTAAATAAATAAATAAATAATTAAGGAATGTTGGTGGTCCAGGATACATCCTAGGACCCATTTCATGTCCCATAGACAAAACAAAGTAATCTTGCAGGCTGTTACCATAGGAACAAATGCCATGTTGAGGAAAGGTGTGCGAGGGATGTGGGTGATGAAGGTGCGGGAGGGGGAGGGGGAAAGTAGCACATTGGCCACAGGGTGCCAGTTAATAGATCCCCTCAGGAACGTGTATGTGATCTATAGGCCTTTTGTGCAGGTCCTGAAGCCCCCCCCTAAAGATTGGGAGATGAGAAATGGACCATATGGGCGACATCCAGAACATAAGTGCAATTACAGCTAAAATGCTCAGACAGCCAGGAGGATGGAGAAGAGGCCTGAAGAGCAGCTCCAACAGGCTCTGTAATTTGATGCAGTCTGTCTGTCTGTCCTTGATGTGATGTTCACAGTGAATTGCTATTTCCATCACAGCATGCAGCTGTGTCCTTATCAGAATCAGGCTGAGTGGAACAAAGGACTGTCTGTTAGGCCTACTGCAGCCTGTTATCTAGGCCTGCCAGGGAAAAAGGGAGCAGGCATGTTAAGGCGTATGGAAGACAGACAGACCAGGATAGCAAATATGTCCAAGTATGGGGTCTACGCTACTGTAGTAATGAAAATACAGCATATACAATACAACAGTATAGAAGGAACTGTCTATATTCCATACCCAAGTCTCCAGGATGGGCAGGTTGCCAGATGGTGGGATACAGGTATGGACAACAGGTGAAAAGGTTGCGCCCAACTGAGTCCATGTGTGTCCCCCCCCCCAGGGAATATGACGTGCGACGCACCCTTGAGGCCCTCAAGATCCGCTTCTAAACATAGCACTGGAGGAGCCCGAACCAGCTGCAGCAGATCAGGGAATGGCTGGCAGCTGACAAAGGTAAGTGAAATACACAGTAGAGCCCAGCAAATGCAGGGGGTGGCAGCCATGGCTACCAGAGAGGTGAGGGCAGAACACCCGGTGGTACTCCCTCTCTGTATGCAATGATGGGAATGCACTATGGGCAGTCATGCCATACCCTAATGCCATGCCCCCTTGTGTGCAATAGTCAGCATCCAGGACATTCATGTAGGCACACACATGGCTGGGGCATAGCACAGCTGGACTGGACAGGGCACATACCCCCAGTGAGGACCCCAAGTACACATTGTTTACCTGCCCATGCTGTCCCCACTGTGTGTGCCCAACACCCAGGGGGCAATGGCAGGCCTTGGGTTGGCACGTGGGGGGGCAAACAGAGTTGGCTGGGGACAGGCAAAGGGGAGGGAATGCAGTGTGCACTGTGGGGTGGCATGCACCTGTGGGCAGAAGGTATGTTGAGCGAGGCATGTGTGGGTCCTCCAGGGGCATGCCAGTCCCACTCCCTGGCCATACCTGTGCAGTCCATTTACCCACCTCCTCCTCCCCCACAGGTGTTCCAGAGGGTACCAGGACATAGATAACAGCACACCGCCGGCCCAACATGCCTACCACCCAGGAGCTTTGGCCCAGCACCACAGGAGAAGCCCAGCACCAGTACCACCAGCAGTGCTGGCGATGATGATGAGGAGGAGCCCAGCAGGATACATCGTCAGAGGGAAAGGGAAGCATGGGGGGGCAGGGCACAGTGATGGGATGGGGAGACAGTGGGGGAGGGGTTGGAGGGGGTGGCGGGAGGATGTGGGAACCACCCACTGAGTGCCCCAAGTACAGTGATGTGGCACAGGGTGCCACAGGCAGGCAACAGGTGGGGGGCCCAGAGGTGGAGCTGAATCCCATGGCAGTGGGCTGCATCCCACAGACATGGCCATTCACTGCCCTGCCAGGGGGCCATGCACCCACCGCATAGCCCTTCATGGCCAGGTGCAGCAGGCAGCAGAGCCATGGCCCACCTTCCACTGCTGGGAGCTCTCACAGTCACCCCAGTGCCCATGGGTGCACTCTGGCCGTACCACACCAGGCCCTCTCTGTGCCACCACCCCCTTCTCTATCCAGTGACTGGTTTATGGCTGCCCTGATGGTGGAGATGTGGTTCCTGATGGAGGAAGTGCGAACAGAAGCAGGCTCCATTTCCAAGCACATTGGTGCCCTTGCCAGTGCCATTAGAGGGCACAAGCAGGGCCCTCCTGCACCATAGCCAGTCCCCCTAGCAAGGCATACCATGTGCCAGGGCATTCTGCATTTGGTATATCTGCATATTGTCTGGCACTGTTGGCACTGTTGTACATGTTGGCACATGTTTCATAATACAACGGGTCTTTTTTTGCAAAAACGCTGTGTCGTCCATTCTGTGGGGGCAGAGTGTCAAGTCTGCATGAGCAGTGCATGGGACTGGGGAAGGGGTCCATGTGTCTGTGGCCACGGGGTGTGTGCAGGCCCGTACTATGTGAGTATGGCAGAGGGGCACTACCCATGCAGGTGGGCTAGTGTCAGAGATGCTACCCATGGTGGGCGGTGCCCATGGCCATCTGCATGGGTAGTGCTCCTCTGCCATGCACGCACAGTACGGGCTGAGGCAGCATGGGTGTAGTCCAGCAGTGCTGCACACACAGGGTCTGCTATACCTTCTCTACCCAGGTATAGCGGACCAGGAGGCCCTGTCTGCCTATGTTTAGATCGCTTCATGCTGAGTTATGGTGTCCTATGGTGGTGAGTTGTGCCAGAGATTTTTGAAACATCGGCATCACAGGGGACTATGCAGGTATGCCACTGTACAGGGTGTGGTGACACTGCAGAAGCTATCTTGGTAGCTGAACACTGCCATAACACCTGCCTACATGATGGCAGACAGGGCAACAGGAACAGCATGGTGCACATGGATTGCAGGGAGCCCAGGAGCAGGGGACAGACATGGGGGAAGATAATAAGGCACACTGCATGCATCAGGTACTAATAGTCTATTTTTATTGTACATTCTGAATGTCCCATGCTGGCTCTGGTGTTGGGAGGCCCCTCAGAAACTGTCCCTTATCACCCTTGTATGGTGGGCCAGTGTCCTGGCCTGATGCTGGCTCCCAGACTCTGCTGCATCGCCATCTGCTGCCTCTGCAGCTTCCCACATCTCAGCAACTGCTGGCTCCATGTCCAGCACCCCTCACATCTGTGCCAGGTTGTGCAGTACACAGCATGCTGTGAAGATCAGGCACACACATTCAGGGCTGTACAGGGGTTCCCCACTGCTCCTGTTGAGGCACCAGAAGCAGCTTTTCAGCACCCCTATTGCATGCTCCATGACTGCCTGGGTATGCTGATGGGCGGCATTGTAGAATTCCTTCTGCTAGCTCATGGGGTGGTTCACTGGGGTCATCAGCCAGGTCATTATGGGATAGCCGTAGTCACCTGTGGGGCAATATGAGATGTGCACATGAGCATTGGACATTCTTGGGGCAGAGTCTAGGGGTAGCTCTGGTCAGTATGCTGTGCACCACCTACTGGCAGGCCACAGTGCATGTTCTACCTGTCGGCATCACTGTGGCAGTGGGATGGCACCAACATGTGGGTTGTGCAGCTGGCATCCATTTGAGGAGTGGCAATGAGTGATGTGCCTATTCACCTAGCAGCCATGCGGTCTGCCCCAGGCTGGACTTGGCGAAGGTAAAGATGTTGTGGCAGGACCCCAGATAGAAACATAGAAACATGATGACAGAAAAAGACCATGTTGCCTATCTAGTCTGCCCTTCCATATCAACCACTACAACAGTCCCCTTTTTTCCTTTAGAGATACTCTGTGTTTGTCCCATGCCTCTTTGAATTCAGATATTGTCCTTATCTCTACTACCTCCACTGGGAGACTATTCCATGGATCTACCACTCTTTCCATAAAGAAATATTTCCACATAGCACTCCTGAATCTATCCCCTTTCACCCTCAGTCCATGTTCCCTTGTAGCTGAGCTTGCTTTCAATCAAAAGAGGCTTTCCTCCTGTGCATTTATGCCATGGAGGTATTTAAACGTCTCTATCATATAACCTCTATCCTGCCTTTCCTCTAAGGTGTACATATTAAGATCCTGAAGTTTGTCCTTATAGGCTTTATAATGAAGACCACTAACCATTTTAGTAGCCACCATATGTACTGACTCCAGCCTGTTTATATCCCTTTGAAGGTGTGATCACCAGAATTGCACACAATATTCCAAATGAGGTCGCACCAAAGACTTTTATAGAGGCACTATCACCTGCTTTCTTCTGCTGACCATTCTTCTCCCTATGCACCCAAGCATCCTTCTAGCTTTTGCTATCACCTTTTCTATCTGTTAGCTACATTAATATCATCCTTACACAATCATGCCTAGGTCCCACTCTTCTAAAAAATAAGATGGGAGAGTTAGAATATATAGCACTAAATGAGAAGTTAGATATGATAGGTATCTCAGAGACATGGTAGAAGGAGGACAACCAGTGGGACACTGTGATACCTGGGTACAAACTATATCAAATTGGTGGAGGGGTTGTGCACTCTGTTAGAGATAGCATTGCATCACAAAGGGTTAATGTTTTACAGGAAACAAAATTCACTGTAGAATCTCTATGGATTGAAATTCCATGTAAAAACGGGGACGGGGAAGGCAATGGCAGTGGGGGTGTTCTATTGATTGCCTGTCCAGAATAAACAAATGGATGATGAAATGCTCAAAGAAATCAGGGAAGCTAACAGAAGTTACAGCACAGTAATAATAATGGGTAATTTCAATTACCCCGGTATCGAATGGGTCAGTGTCCTTTGGAGGACATGCTAGGGAGATAAAGTTTCTAGATAAAATAAATGACTGCTTCTTGGAGCAGTTGGTTCATGAACCGAGCAGAGGGGAAGCAATTTTGGACATAGTCCTAAGTGGAACACAAGATCTGGTGCAAGAGGTAAGGGTGTTGGGACCACTTGGCAATAGTGTTCATAGCATGATCGCGTTTGATTTAATAAATGGAGGAGGGATGGTTAGGAAATCCACAGTGCTGCCTTTTAACTTTCAAAAGGGAGACTATGATAAAATGAGGAAAACAGTTAAGAAAAAAACTAAAAGGAGCAGTTGCAAAGGTTAAAATTTTACATCAACCTTGGGTGCTGTTTAAAAATATTATCTTGGAGTGGAGGAGTGGCCTAGTGGTTGGGGCACAGTACTTCAGGCCAGAAGGTCAGGGGTTCAAATCCCACTAGAGGACAGCAACCTTGGGCCGGAAGGACTGGGGTTTCTAGTCCCACAGGTGCTCCTTGTGGTCTTGGTCAAGCCACTTAACCCTCCATAGCCCATGTTCCCTGTAAAATAGTTATCTCCAAGTTAAAATGCCCTGTTCAATGTAATTTCAGTTTGTTCAATATAAACCACACTGATGCAGAATAGCACGGTATATAAGAGAATGTAAATAAATCTTGGAAGCCCTGACCAGCTGTATTCCATGCTTTAAGAAAAGTGGAAGGAAGTCCAAAAAACTGCCAGTATGGTTTAAAGGTGAGGTCAGAAAGGCTGTTTTTGCCAAAAAAGCATCTTTCAGGAAATGGAAAAAGGAGACAAATTATGAAAACTGGAAACAACATCAGCACTGGCAAGTTAGATGCAAGACATTGATATGGCAGGCAAAGAGAGAATTTGAGAAGAAGATTGCTGTGGAAGCAAAAATGCATAATAGAGACTTTTTCAAGTAAATTTGTAGCAAAAAAAAAAAAAAACCTGTGAGAGAGTCAGTTGGACCATTAGATGATAGAGGGGTAAAAGGGGCACTAAGAGGGTACAAGGCCATAGCGGAGAGACTGAATTAATTGTTTGCTTCAGTCTTTACTGAGGAAGATGTAGGAATGTTACCCTTGACTGAAATGGTATTTAAAGGAGATGCTGCGCAATAATTGAAAGAAATATTGATATACCTGGAAGATATGTTGCAACTATTTGATAAACTGAAGAGTAGCAAATCACCTGGACCAGATTGTATACATCCATTGGTGTTGAAAGAACTGAAATATGAGATTGCAGACCTACTATTAGTAATCTGTGAACTATCATTAAAATCATTTGTAATACCTGAAGATTGGAGGATGGCCATGTAACCCCAATTTTTAAAAAGGGTTCCAGGGTTAATCCCGAAAACTAAAGACCAGTGAGCCTGACGTTAGTACCGGGAAAAATGGTAGAAACCATCATAAAGAAAAAACTTACTGAACATGTAGATAGTCATGGTTTAATGGGAGACAGCCAACATGGCTTTAGCCAAGGAAGGTCTTACTAATCTGTTATGTTTTTTGAAGGTGCAAATAAACAGGTAGACAAAGGTGAGTCGGTTGATATTGTGTATCTGGACTTTCAGAAAGCCTTTGACAAGGTCCCTCATGGGAGACTTATGGCAAAAGTAAAAAGTCATGGGATAGGAGGCAGTGTACTATTGTGGATCAGGAACTTGTTAAAAGATAGAAAGCAGAGGGTAGGGCTAAATGGCCAATTATCCCAATGGAGAAATGTGAATAGTGGAGTACCCCAGGGATCTGTGCTGGGTCCACTGCTTTTTAACATATTTATAAATGACTTGGAAATGGGAATAATGAGTGAGGTTATCAAAACTGCAGATGACACAAAACTATTCAAAGTTGTTAAAACCCATGAGGATTGTGGAAAATTACAACAGGATCTTGATAAATTGGAAGACTGGGCATTCAAATGGCAGATAAAATTCAATATGGACATGTGCAAAGTTATGCACATATGAAAGAAAAACCCAAACTATGGTTACACGATGTGAGGTTCCACATTAGGAACCACCACCCAGGAAAAAGATTTAGGTGTCATCATGGATAGAACCTTCCGCCCAGTGTGCAGTGGTGTCCAATAGAGCAAATAGAATGCTAGCTGTCATAAGGAAAGGAATGGAGAATAAAATAAAGGATATTATAATGCCTCTGTATCGTTCTATGGTTGCACCTGTTGTTGGGGAAATGAAGGGTTACATTTAGCTAATAAAACCTGCTATGCTATGTCAGACCGACGGTATGGAAGGGTCAATGTGTGCAGTGTGTCACATATATGAACATTTTCCATCAGGTATGTCCCGATGGAAAAAAGGTTGAGAACCACTGTCATATATGTAAGATCAACTTGTGCAAGAGGCCCAGCTTCTCCAGATGATGCAATTATATAGGGCTAACCATGGTTCAGGCTGCCAATTTATGAAGCCCTTAGAGTAACTAGGATGCTTGAGGATCCTATTTAGGCTTTGTCTTGCTGCTCCAACTCCTTATATATAGATGTCATAAGTGGATTTCTTCTTTTAATGCTACTTAGTCCACAGTGTTCATAGGAGTAGAAGCCTCAGGTATATCTAAAATTCAGTAGATCTGAATCATGAAGGAATGCAAGGGTAAGAACTGATGAAGGAAGGGTGAGCAGAGTTGTCAACTAACCCACTTATATCAGGAACAGTTGAGGCCAGTCCATGATTTCTCACCTATCAAGCCAAATGCATTATGAAAACAATAACACTGATTTCAATGGGAAGAAGCTTGGAGTACAAATTGCTACCCATAGTTATGAGGGTGCAGCTAAACCAGCACTGCCCTCAAAGCCTGCTTTATTTGGAAGCTTGGATAGAAGCTCATGGAATAAGGGGTTGAGAATAATTTCACAGGAAATAAACAATTTTTACAGTGGTTTGGATCTGATGGGATTGGAAATCAGAGATTCTCAACCTATTCCACAGGACATACCTAGCCAGTCAGGATTTCAAGATAACCACAAAAAGATAAGATGGTAGAGTTAGAATATATAACACTAAAAGAAAGGTTAGATATGACTTGCATCCCAGAGACCTGGTAGAAGGAAGACAATCAGTGGGACACTGTGATACCTGGGTACAAACTATATCACAATGGGTAGATCAAATTGGTGGAGGGGTTGTGCTCTATATTAGAGAGGGCAATGAGGAAACAAAATACACTGTAGAATCTCTATGGATAGAAATTCCATGTAAAAAGGGGAAGGTAGATGGCAGTGGGGGTGCACTACTGACCACCTGGCCAGAATGAACAGATGTATGATGAAATGCTAAACAAAATCAGAGAAGTTAACAAAAGTTACAACACAGTAATAATGGGTGATTTCAATTACTCTGGTATCAACTGGGTCAGTGTCACAGCAGAACATGCTAGGGAGATAAAGTTTCTAGATGAATAGCTGCTTCTGGGAGATGCTGTTTCACAAACCAACAAGAGGGGAAGCTATTTTAGACCTAGTCCTTAGTGAAACATGGGATCTGGTACAAGAGATAAGGGTGTTTGGGCCATTTGACAATAGTGATCATAGCATTATCACATTTGATTTAATAAATGGAGGGTGGACGGCACTACCCTTTAACTTTCAAAAGGGAGACTGACAAAATGAGGAAAATAGTTAAGAAAAATTAAAAAGAACAGCTACAAAGGTTAAGGATTTACATCAAGTATGGCGTTGTTTAAAAATACTATCTTGGAAGTCCAGAACAGATGTATTCCACACTTTAAGAAAAGTAGAAGGAAGACAGAAGTCTTCCAGCATGGTTTAAAGGCAAGGTCAGAGAGACTGTTGTAGTCAAAAAAGCAATCTTTCAGGAAATAAAAAAGGAGCTAAAGGATAAAAACAGGAAACAATATAAGCACTTGCAATGATAAAGCAGGCAAAGAGAAAATTTTAAAAAAAGCTTGCCATGGAAGCAAAAATGTATAATAAAGTACATTCATAGCAAAAAAAAACAACAACAAACAAAACATGAGAGAGTCATTTGGATGAATGGATGATAAGGGAGGACAAGGCCATAGTGGAGAGTCTTTACTGAAGAAGATGTAGGAAAATTACCCATGCCTGAAATGGTATTTAAAGATGATTATCAGAAGACTTGAAAGAAATATCGATAAACTAGGAAGATGTATTATAACTATTTGATAAACTGAAGAGTAGAAAATCTCCTGGACCGAATGATATACATCTGAGGATGTTGAAATAGCTTAAATATGAGATGCAAACCTACTATTAGTAATCTCTGAACTATCATTAAAATCATCCCTGCGCCCACTATATTCTGAAAAGTTGCTCATTTCAGATACTGCACATCTCCTCGATGTACCTGCAAATGCCATGCCTCCTCAGTAAAAATGTGAATCTCCTAAGCTGCCCATCACACTGATAGTAATTTGCTGATGCACCCTAGACATAAATACCTATGAGAAATGACTGCTGCTTCATCCTAGACCAGGGGTCTGCAACCTTTAAGACGTAAAGAGCCACTTGGACCCGTTTCCGAAGGGAAAAAAAAAACTGGGAGCCGCAAAACCATTGCGACATTTAAAACAAATCTAACACTGCATATATTGTTTCTTACCTTAATGCTATATACGACCCCTACTTTTCCTGTTAAAATATAGGTGTTTGGCCTATACTCGCCGTATAAGACTACCCCTCTTCCTTCACACACCAAAAAAAAAAACGCCAGAAAATATCACAACAACAAGTAACAATATTTGATTTCAAAATTATGATGATTTTGTAGTCAAATCACTAATATGAAATAAAATTATTTTTTCTACCTTTGTTGTCTGACCAATTTATTCTTTGATCATGCTGGTCCCGATCTGAGGCTTCTGCTTTCCTGTCTTCTCTTAGCTCTCTTTCTGTGGTCTATGGTCCATCTGCCATTTCTTATCTCTTCTTTCGTTTTCTTCACTTCTTTCCATCAGCCTATTTCCAGTCCCATTAACCCTCCCCAATATCAGCCCCTTTCCAGTCCTCACTCCCAGTACCTTCCAGTGCTAATCCCCCCTCAACCCCATTACCAGTGCTAGCCTCCCCTAATCAGCCCAATACCAGTCCTACCCCCCCATCAGCTCATTACCAGTCCTAGCCTCCCCTAATCAGCTCATTTCCAGTGCTCGTCCCCTCAACCCCATTACCAGTGCTCCATCCCTCCATGTCAGCCCCCTCCCTCCCTCCCTCCATCCATATCAGCTCCCTCCCTCCATGTCAGCCCCCTCCATGTCAGCCCCCCTCCCTCCATCCATGTCAGCCCCCTCCATCCCTCCATGTCAGCCCCCCTCCCTCCATCCATATCAGCTCCCTCCCTCCATGTCAGCCCCCTCCCTCCATCCATCCATATCAGCTCCCTCCCTCCATGTCAGCCCCCCCTCCCTCCATGTCAGCCCCCTCCATCCCTCCATGTCAGCCCCCCTCCCTCCATCCATCCATATCAGCTCCCTCCCTCCATATCTGCTCCCTCCCTCCATGTCAGCCCCCTCCCTCCCTCCCTCCATCCATATCTGCTCCCTCCCTCCATGTCAGCCCCTCCCTCGCCCCCTCCATCCCTCCATGTCAGCCCCCCTTCCTCCATCCATCCATATCAGCTCCCTCCCTCCATATCTGCTCCCTCCCTCCATGTCAGCCCCCTCCCTCCCTCCCTCCATCCATATCTGCTCCCTCCCTCCATGTCAGCCCCTCCCTCCATGTCAGCCCCCCTCCCTCCATCCATCCAAGTCAGCCCCCCTCCCTCCATGTCAGCCCCCCTCCCTCCATGTCAGCCCCCTCCATCCCTCCATTTCAGCCCCCATACCTCCATCCATCCATATCAGCTCCCTCCCTCCATCTCAGCCCCCCTCCCTCCCTCCCTCCATATCTGCTCCCTCCCTCCATGTCAGCCCCTCCCTCCATGTCAGCCCCCCTCCCTCCATCCAGCCATATCATATCTGCTCCCTCCCTCCATGTCAGCCCCCCTCCCTCCATGTCAGCCCCCCTCCCTCCATCCATCCATATCTGCTCCCTCCCTCCATGTCAGCCCCCCCCCCTCCATCCATCCATCCATATCTGCTCCCTCCCTCCATGTCAGCCCCCCTCCCTCCATCCATCCATATCAGCTCCCTCCCTCCATATCTGCTCCCTCCCTCCATGTCAGCCCCCCTCCCTCCCTCCCTCCATATATATCTGCTCCCTCCCTCCATGTCAGCCCCCCTCCCTCCATCCATCCATATCTGCTCCCTCCCTCCATGTCAGCCCCCCTCCCTCCATCCATCCATGTCAGCCCCCCTCCCTCCCTCCCTCCCTCCATGTCAGCCCCCTCCCTCCCTCCCTCCCTCCATGTCAGCCCCCTCCATCCATCCATATCTGCTCCCTCCCTCCATGTTAGCCCCCCTCCCTCCATGTCAGCCCCCCTCCCTCCATCCATCCATGTCAGCCCCCCTCCCTCCATGTCAGCCCCCTCCCTCCATCCATCCATATCTGCTCCCTCCCTCCATGTCAGCCCCCCTCCCTCCATCCATCCATCCATATCTGCTCCCTCCCTCCATGTCAGCCCCCCTCCCTCCATCCATCCATATCTGCTCCCTCCCTCCATGTCAGCCCCCCTCCCTCCATCCATATCAGCTCCCTCCCTCCATGTCAGCCCCCCTCCCTCCCTCCCTTCCTCCATCCATCCATCCATCCATCCATATCAGCTCCCTCCCTCCATGTCAGCCCCCTCCATCCATCCATATCTGCTCCCTCCCTGTCAGCTCCCTCCCTTCTTCTGCAGCCGCGGCTCTCTGCCTCTTAGGGAACCGCGGCTGTGCTTTTAAAATCATCTCGGAGCCCTTCCTGTCTTGACGGGCTCCGTGCACGGAGCCCGTCAAGACAGGAAGGGCTCCGAGATGATTTTAAAAGCACAGCCGCGGTTCCCTAAGAGGCAGGGAACCGCGGCTGCAGAAGAAGGGAGGGAGCCCATAACGCCATAAATACCGGGCGGGCAGTGTGCTCCGGAGCCGCGGCAAAGGTGAGAAAGAGCCGCATGCGGCTCCGGAGCCGCGGGTTGCCGACCCCTGTCCTAGACCATATACGAGTCCTCTTCATGCTCTGAAAAGTGCTAGATAATCCCAGTGCACCCTAAAATGGTATAAGAGAATGTAAATATGAACATGTATATCAGGACATACTTTGCATCAAATGGTACTAGGCATTATAAAATGGCCCCAGTGATTCTTGCCTTGGTCATCTCTACAAACATTCTTTAAACTGCCAAGGATGGACCTTTGACAAGTGCACAAAACCAGAAACTAATATTGCAGTTCCCCAAAGGAAGCATAATATTTGCTGAGTAACAAATGTATGCTCTTTTGTGCCTATGGCTTATAAGTGCACTCATTCTGCACTATCTTTCCTCGCTTATCTTTCCCTACACTCCTCTTCATAAACTCCACTCTTCTGGCAGATCGCTTCTATCTGTGCTTTTCTCTTCTACTGCCAACTCCAGACTTCTCTCCTTTCACCTTGGTGCTCCATATGCCTGGAACAAACAACCCCATTCTGTACTTCAGGCTTCTTCTCCGGCCCTTCTCAAATCCAGACTGAATGCTCACATATTTGTTGCCACTTTTGGATCTGATCTGCCTAATCTCCCTTGTGTTTCCCTACCATGCTACCTAGATCTATCCTGCTGCTATGCTGTTTTGACTAGATCGTACCTTTGCTGAGCAGGGACCATCTTTTATATGTGTCTGTGCATCACTACTTATGCCTTCTAGCACTATACAAATGATCAGTAGTAGTAGTAGTAGTAGTAGTAGTAGGGCCTTCTAGCTATGGCATCTGATTCTCACATATCTGTTACTGGCACTTCTCACAGCAGCTACACCTGTCCCATCATGGAGTATGTTGGTCTTTATACATCTGCTATTTGTGGGGGCAACCCTGTCTGCCTTCCCACAGTCTGCTTTGTGGCACTGTTTCCTTGGTCAGACCTGTGTGGGCATGGGAGAGGGAATCCCTGTGCCATCATACCCAGGAAGCCAGCTCCCAGATATATCACCGCTCTCGTAGCTTGCATAGATCTTGGAGTGGGGAAGAATATAGAGCTCATGGCACAATCTGGGGGATTTTTGCACAACATCTGTCATGTATCCCAGTGCCTTGCACAGCTGATTTATGGCTGTCTTATCACACTGGCACCTGGTGACACTGCAGTCATCCATATGGTCCATGTACTGGCCGACCATTCATGGCCTCCTTGAATTGCAGAGCAGCAAACCATATCCTCACATGCTACCCCCAAATCACGTACTCTCAATTGATGTCAAAAAAGACATAATTCTGCCAAACCACTTTTTCTTCACTCAGTGGCGGCAAGCAACGGCAGACTTCTGAAATGCACCCCTTAAGCCTTCTCGCAGCAGGCTAAGCACATTTGTCCCTTCCTGCTCTGACGCAATGTCAGAGAAGGGAGGGACAGATCTTTTTAGTGTGCCATCAACTTACACAGCGGGATGCCTCTTCTCTCCCGGTGTGGGGGAGAGGGGAAGGGGGCATGCACCCATTGTGCAAGTCTTACAGGGCACGATTCAACTTTGGTATGGCCATGGGTAGAGTGAAAAAGTGTGAACCCCACGGGAAGGGTTGCAGGGATGTATCATAGAGCAGGGTTGCAGATTCAAGGCCTGGTTGTGGATCATGTCTGGCATGTCCCTGCAATTAAACTTTATCTCACATTGTAGGTACACCAACAACAGGTGCAATCCATAATGATCCATGAAGCTAGGGACCACATGTCCATCAGCTGCACAGACAGGCTAGACTACCCAGGCCTGAATGGTATTGCAGGCTGATAGCACTAGCATACCAAGCAGATGTTAACAACGTGCGTTCATTGCAGAGCACACTAAGAGCTCCTGCACAATGAACGCTTGAGCAGATAAGGATAAGGCAGTGGTAGGCAGGAATGGCAACCAACACCACTTTTGTATTTTATTGTGAGGTAGGTGTGCATGAGTGTCTCTTCAGAGTATTATGGCCTTCTGCAATGCACAGTGGCCCACATTGCATAAGCTGCCCCCAGTGTTTGTCTTGATATTTCCATGATGAGGAGCAAAGGATTATGGGTATGACTTGAATTCATTGCTTAGCCCAGGTTGTGTATGTGTTGGAGGTGGGGTCAACAACTGGGACATCGCAGGCCCCATCTGCCATGTGCATGGCCTGGGTTTCTACATGCTGTCACTCTCAGAGGGCACTCTTACTATGACTGATCTGTGGCCATGCCATGGCTAGGTAGCCACATAGTGCAACATATAGCTGGGCTGCAGTGATGTGGGTGCTCCTTCTTTCAATAGGAGCACAATCAGTGGGCCAAGGGCTGGGTGGCTGTGGTTGCTCTGTGCACATACAGTATGTGCCAGCAGACTGGCCACAGTTATTTATTTTATTTACATTCTCTTATATACCATGCTATTTTGCGTCAGTGCAGTTTACAATGAACAAACTGAAATTACATTGAACAGGGCATTATAACTTGGAGATAACCATTTTTTACAGGGAACATGGGCTATGGAGAGTTAAGTGGCTTGCCCAAGACCACAAGGAGCACCTGTGGGACTAGAAACCCCAGTCCTTCCGGCCCAAGGTTGCTGTCCTCTAGTGGGATTTGAACCCCCGACCTTCCCGCCTGAAGTACCTTGCCCCAACCACTAGGCCAATCCTCCACTCCACTCCACAGTTGGTTAGTGCATGACTGAGCCTGCCCTATGGTGGGCCTCAGATGCCTGCTATAGTGGAATGTTAGCTCTAGATCGTTAGGACAGCAGCAGTTCCTGGCATGCCTACTATGGTCCACTCAGGCCTGCACAAACACCACTGCATTCTGCTTCAATAGCAACAGCTGCTGCAACCCTGTGTACTGACATGAGATGTTCTAGAAGAGTCCTGGGGCAAGGCATATATGTAACAGGCAGTTCCAACATACTGCAGTTGTGCAGAAACACAGGCATTACCCACTACAGACATAATATGCCACACACTGGCAGTGATCTTGACCAGCAGAGTCCCTCTCTAACAGGAAAAGATCTGGGGATCAGTTGCTGTGCACCCCTCGGCACCTTCAGGGTGAACACTGGAACCAGTCAGTAGCAAGCATTGCTACTTGTAGCCAAGCATTGCCAGTGTATATCAGTAAGCTTTTGTGCTGGATCAGTACATCCTCCAGTTGTTGATCAGATACAGAATGCTGCTCTGCATGTGTAGTGCATCATGGTTAATGGGGGGTGCTATCCTATCCTGCCACACACATAACAGAAATTGCAGGCAGGGATCTGCAGTCTCTCTGATTACAACCACTGCTGTGCCAAACAGTATAGAGGTGTAGCCTATTGGTTAGGGTACTGTCTCCATATACAAGGGACATGGGTTTGTGACTGTGTACTACTTAGTTTATTTTCATGCCTGGGACAGTCCTAGTGCTACTGTGACTGGCTGTCACACATTTTGTGGTTTGTTAGATGTTCAGGCTACACTTTGGATATGCAGACATGCTATTCACCATCCTGTCCTTATGTGCAGCCTTTACTGTCTAAGCAGAGGCCCATTGCAGGGGGCAAGACATGCTCACCCTGCAGATGCCTGCCACCTGGTTGGAGGCATAGCCTAATAGTGAGAACACTGGCTTGGGCACCATGATAGGCAGGTTCAATACCCTCTGCCACTCCTTGTGTGACTGATCTTATAGTTTAACTGCAGCTTTCCATGTATGGCACAGCTTTCAGAAAATGTCCACAACCCCTTTTGACCTTGGCTTGGTCACGTAGCACTCCATTGTCTCAGCAGACAGCTCCTGTTGTTCATCACATATTACCAAAGTTTGGGTACAGGGTACCCCGCTTTGACTGCACTGATACAGCAGTATGTGAACATGTGTACATTGTAAATGCCATACTAGGTCATAACAAGGTTGATCAGGCCCAGTATCCTGCTTCCCACACTGGTCAATCCAGGTCACAGGTACCTGCAGTTTCCCAAACAGATACACATGTTCCACAGTGCCTGAATTGAGACAAGCAGTGGATTTCCAGGATCCTCTTTAATGATAGTTTATGGACCTTGCCTCAAGGAATGGGTCCAGACCTTCTTTACACCCAGCTATACTAACAGCTGTTACTACATCCTCTGGTTCCGGCTTCCAAAGTCTGGTTACACAGTGAGTGTGGAATTATTGACACTTATCAGTCTTTCACAGGTTACACTGCAGCTTCATTACATGTACCCTAGTCTTTCTGCTTTTTGATGGTGTGAACAATTGATGTATGTTTACATGTTCCACTCCATTCATTAATTTCTAATAGAGTGCAGTCACATACATCACACACTTGTGATACTTGATTGAGGTATTGCATCATGTCTATGACTGTACTGCTTTGGCTTCATCACATTGAAAGCATTATATGTGTACACATCCCACCCTTCAGATGTCCATCTGCAGGGCTCAAATCATGTTCTTACGTGCCTCATTTGGTCAGTTTGAGCAACACCTAACCAGTTCGATGTCCTGTTAGTGCATGTTAAGGGGCTCATTGCGCCCTTAACGCTGGAATATCTCCTGCTTGCCTAGAGCCGTTTTGCATGGAAAAACCTTTATTGCTGTCATTAATACTCGATAACGCTTGCAACCTTACCGCCATTTAGTAAACATACCCCTTAGTCATAATTTGGACATCCTAAAACATGGACGCAGATGTCCGAATCAGAGAGATGTCCCTGGAGCAATTTTACCAGTGACTTTTAAAGAAGTCTCCAGTACGGGGAAGGTCAAGTAGGCAGGCTGCATGGTGGTGGCCTGTCTGGGGCAGTGCAATGGACTTATGTGTACCAGCTCAATTTCAGAAACGCATGGGACATCTGAGACTCTGTGCAAGTTTAGACCTGCTCCAGGCACAAATAGACATCAAGAAAGTGCTTGTTTTGTCCATAAAACATCTAGCAGGTTTAGAGAAGATTGTATATCCCCATCCCCAGTACGTTCCACAATCACGATGATAGCAGGAGTGGGATTTGAAGTGTGGCTTCTCTGGTCCTACCCCACTATTTTAGCCATTAGGCTATTCCTAGAATATTATTCTGGGGATGTATATGTAGACAGCCTGTAAATGTCCATATCAGACACTGCCACATTTCTGAAGCTGTACCTGAACTTGCACATGCCTGCTTTTTTTTCAGACAATCTGGTTAGAACATCCCAGATTGCACTTGGATGCCATTTGTAAAATGTGCCTTAAAAAAGGTAATTCTGTAAGGAGCAAATTTAGATTTCTAAGCCTGCATATGTACAGAAAGCAAGGTATTCTGGTGATTTGCATGCATAAATGGCTATTTATGCAGAGTTTAGTGGGTCACTGTTCTATTAAACCACTCTTTTGGTATATTGTGGCAGAAGTTTTCCAGCTAAAATTCTTTACCATTTTTTGAAGTGAAAGAGTTGGTTGTTGCCCACCCCAGAGCAACGTTATACCATAGGTCGTTGATGCTAGCAGGGCTTTGCCGTGTTAGAATAATCTGACTGGTTTATGTTTTGCCCAGGAAGTCTGGGACCTACTGTTGCTTCTGTGTGGGGGTGTCGGGATTTAGCTTTGATTTACTTGAATACATAAGAATTATCTGTTTGTGGGATCCATATACACACGGGCTTCTAAGGATACTGTCTACTTTCAAGTTTTGAGTACAGAGTTGAGTCTTTTCTTCTTGACATATATGTAAAATATGTAAAAAAAAACCTGTAAATAGTTCTGAACCTCCATAACTGTACAAAGTTGCTTAAAGTTACTTGTACTTGTTGATAGTTACTTATTGTTTCTCTGTATTTCACATTGTTCTCTGTATTTTTGACTTTTGTTTGATGTAAACTGCCACTGATCTTAGGAATTGGTGGTATATAAAAACGTTGCAAATAAATAAATAAATAAATACTAGCATAAATGATGGAGAACACACTTTAGTTTCAGGCGTGGTGTAAATGTTTGTGTCCATAATTTTCTGGTAGACATATAAATTATAGTATTTTATAATCTACATGTTTGCGCCACCCATGAACATACAATACCAATAGGCAAAATGTCATCATATGAAAGCATGCATTTTTACTCTAGTCAAAATGTTATAAGAGACCATTTGCACATGTACAGTTTGTGGCCACATAAACATGTGCATGACTAAATCACTGAAAAGTAGGTATGCATTTTACTACTTTAAATTCTACACTCTCTTATAACATATGCTAGCAGCCAAAGTTAAGATGCGTTAAGTGCAAAACGTCAGTGTTGGTCTTTGTGGGTATTCTCAGGACTTTGGGAAAAGCAACTGTGCAGTTAAAGTGGAACAATTGTCATTACAGCTCATTAACAGCACATCCAATCATGCAGAATGCAGTTAGCTACATTGGGGACTGCCCTTGGAGAATGTAGAGGGATGTAGGGGACATGTGTCAAGAATTACTTAAGGGTGTCCTTTTCAGAAAGTAGAGAAAATTTGTCTGCAAACAGTGACACTCAAAAGTAAGACTGGCCATGAGCTACAGTATACCTCTTGAGGTGTAGCTAACTGCACCATGTTATCTGTCATAATAGAAATTCAGGCTCAGAAACAATCCTCATGTTAATTGCAATTCATAGTTCCCCATCCATATCATACCCCCTACTAAGAATTTTAGTGCTAGCTATTTAATACAGCAGAAAGGGGAATGTTTACTGAAGTGGTAGCTTGGGGTTTAGCATGTGGTTTGGAAATCGTGCTAAAAGGTAGTGTTGGCCCCATTGCCAAAATTCCCATGCTACCTGAATTGCACTTAATGGGGTGGTGACTGGGTGGGTGGGTCATGAGCTGAACAGAATGGTTAGTATGGGCATTAATAGCTCATGATAGCCATGCATGTTGCCCTTAGTGTGGGGGTACTTAATGCACCTTCAATGGGTGGCATTTAGTGTGCCTGCATGCTTGTTTGCACACTGCGCTGTCCAGGAGGACAGGCACAGATGCCCCCTGAAGTATGCACTGCCCCCTCCCCCCCCCCCCCCGCACTGGCACCAGCATGGGTTTTAGTAAATATGCCTCAAGGTGCACTAACAGCATGCTATGATAACAATGTGGTACTGTACTAACAGTGCATTAAAGCTGTTGAATATCTAACACTTACAGGTCCCTTGATATTTTAAACAAATTAACAAAAAGTACTTCTTGATATGTGCTTCATGGAAATTAGCATTCACAGTTGACCTAGCACCAGAATAGCAAATGAAACATATGAGTACTTGTATTCAAATAGGGACTATTTCACAGAATACTCAAATGTAGTAATTGATTGGTGCCGTTTACTTCCAAATTAGATTTCAAAATTATGCACCAGGCTGCAGACAAAAAAAGGGTGTAAGTGGCTGGTGATGATCCATAAGCTAATTGCTAAACTGTGGTAGCATTTTAATTTATTGTAGACTATTCAGCCATTTGGTGATACAGTTCATTGGAGCTTTTCACTGAAGAAGAAAGGAAGGTTATCGGATGCTGTAAAAAAAAAGAAAACCCAATAGTAATAGATCATATTTTGAATTCCCAGATTAATGAACTCTTCCTACAATATCACAGGAAAATATTAAGGGGCCCTTTTACTATACAGTAACTCGCTAAGTGGTTAACATATGTCTTAGTGGATGGTAACGGCCTGCACTGACAGCTAACGTACAGGCAGGACAGCTACTGGGCACTAAAACATGCTTTAATTGACCATAGTGCAAAGACTTTTCAGAAGACTTTTCAGAGTAAAGCCAGCATTTTTGATGTGGTTGGATCAAAGCCCTTGGGAAGTCTGACTGCTGATGTAGCTGCGCATGAAATGAGAGCCAGAAGCTGTAAAGATGTCTTACGCATTGGAACATGGAACGTACGAAGCATGAACCAAGGGAAGTTGGAGGTGGTCAAGAATGAAAAGGAATGTGTACAACTTGATCTGTTGGGTGTCAGCGAACTGAAATGGACTGGCATGGGACACTTTGCATCAGATGATCACATGGTCTACTATGCTGGAAATGAAAGACAAAGAAGAAATGGTGTTGCATTTATAATGAAGAAGAAACTTGCAAGAACTGTAATGAAATACAATGCAGTCAGCGAACGCTTAATCTCTATTTGTCTACGAGGATTGCCTATCAACACAACTATAATTCAAGTATATGCCCCAACAACAGCTGCAGAAGAGAATGAAATTGAAGAGTTCTATGAACAAGTACAAGCTGAAATTGACAGAACATGCAAACAGGATATCCTGATAGTCATGGGTGACTGGAACGCAAAAGTTGGCAACAAAGAAAAAGGCAAAGTAGCTGGAAAATATGGACTTGGCAACAGAAATGAAGCTGGAGAAAGACTGATAGAATTCTGCAAGACCAATGATCTATTCATCTCAAACACCTTCTTCCAGCAACACAAGCGGCGACTGTACACATGGACTTCACCCAATGGATTGTATAAAAATCAAATTGTCTACATCTGTGGAAGTAAACGATGGAAAAGCTCTGTAACGTCAACAAAGACAAAACCTGGAGCTGACTGTGGTACAGATCATCAACTACTAGTATGCAAACTCAAGCTAAAGTTGAAAAAGAGCAAACCACTCATGAATGCAGCAAAATATGACCTTGAGAATATACCACTGGAATTTAAAGACTGTCTGCAAAATCAATTTGCTGCTTTAGATACAAATGACAGAGCTCCGGAAGAGTTATGGAATGACATCAAGAAAGTTGTGTTGGAAGAAAGCGAGAAGTCTCTACAAAAGGTGAAAAAGCAAAAACGGCCAAAATGGATGACGGAAGAAACTCTGAAAATTGCCCAGAAACACAGAGAAGCTAAAGCCAGAGGAGAAAGAAAGACAATCGCATAACTCAACAGAGATTTCCAACGTGCAGCAAGACAGGACAAGGAAAAGTACTACAATGACACTTGCAAGGAAATAGAAGCAGAAACTATTAGAGGGAGAACAAGATCGGCTTTCCTAAAGCTAAGAGAGTTAAAGAAAAAGTTCCAGCCTCGAATTGGAATGTTACAAGATGCTCAAGGTTCTATGTTGAATGATGCTGAGAAGATCAAGAAAAGGTGGAAGGAATATACAGAGTTTTTATATGATAAAGATCAAGTGGACCAACAGCCGTTTCAACCTGTACCTTATGATCGGGAACCATTGGTGATGAAAGAAGAAGTTGAAGCAGCATTGAAAGCCTTATCAAAGAACAAAGCACCAGGCATTGATAGCATTCCCATAGAAGTATTGCAGCAATCTGATGCAGCTGTTACTGTACTCACAAGGCTCTGCCAAGAAATATGGAAGACAACATCATGGCCAACTGACTGGAAAAGATCTATATTTATACCAATACTAAAGAAAGGTGATCCAACTGACTGTGGAAATTATTGCACAATCGCTCTGATCCCACATGCCAGCAAGATTCTACTGAAGATTATTCAAAAGAGACTACAACCATACCTGGAACAAGAACTACCTGAAGTGCAGGCAGGGTTCAGGAAAGGGCGAGGAACGAGAGACATCATTGCAGATGTGAGATGGATCCTTGAAAAGACTAAAGAATACCAAAAGGATATCTATTTGTGCTTTATCGACTATAGCAAGGCTTTTGACTGTGTAAACCATGAGAAACTCTGGACCACATTAAGAAGCATGGGTATACCAGAACACCTGATCGTTCTCTTGTGCAATCTGTACATTGATCAAGAAGCAGCAGATCGAACGGAACAAGGAGAAACAGAATGGTTTAAAATAAGCAAAGGTGTAAGACAAGGCTGCATACTTTCCCCCTACCTGTTTAATTTATATGCAGAACAAATCATCAGAGAAGCAGGATTGTATGAAGACAACAGAGGTGTGAAGATTGGTTGAAGACTCATCAACAACCTTCGCTATGCTGATGATACCACATTACTGGCTGAAAGTGAAGATGATCTGAAACATTTGCTTCTCACAATCAAAGAACATAGTCTCAAAATGGGCCTGCACCTTAATGTAAAGAAGACAAAGATCATGACAACTGGCATAATCAACAGGTTCATCGTTGAAGGAGAAGAAATTGAAATTGTGAACAACTTTAACTTACTTGGATCAACTATCAATAAAGAAGCAACAAGCAGTCAAGAAATCAGACGACACATTACTCTTGGCAGAATGGCTATGAAAGACCTAGATAAGATTCTCAAGAGCAGAGATCTCTCTCTCCATACAAAGATTCGACTTGTTCAAGCCATGGTATTTTCAATAACATCATATGGATGTGAAAGCTGGACAGTGAAAAAGACAGATAGGAAGAAAATTGATGCCTTTGAATTACGGTGTTGGCGGCGAATACTGTGTATACCATGGACTGCCCGAAGAACAAACCAGTCGGTACTAGAGGAGATCAAACCTAAGCTTTCTTTAAAAGCTCAGATGACAAGACTTCGACTTTCATACTTTGGACACATCATGCGAAGAGATAAATCATTAGAGAAAGACATTATGCTTGGCAAGATAGAAGGTCAACTCAAAAGAGGAAGGCCAGCAATGAGATGGATCAATACAATAATTGCAGCTACGGGTACCAGTCTGTCAACAATGAGCCGCCTGACTGAAGACCGAACACAATTTAGGATAGCTATCCAGAGGGTCGCCATGAGTCGACTCCGACTCGACGGCACTTAACAACAACAAGTGCAAGGGAAAGGGAATGGGCAGGGTATGGATATAGTGTGGGCACAGAGAGCACATTTTAGTTAGCATGGAGGTGCATATCATGTGCTGTCAATATGGCAATTAGATGCCTCTATGGATGATGTTTGGTGCAGCCATGTTAATTGTGCCATATTTTAGGGTAAGCATCCATGCGATAACTACTGGGAACATGCCAGTGATGCCCCTGACAATTACCGTGGAGGCTTTTTACTTAACAAATATAGGAGTGGAGCCACCATCAGGAAAATTAGGTGGTTACCTAGAGCTCTGACCCAGAGGGGTGCCCATTGGGACAAGCAGTGATGGAAATGGCCACAAACAGCCCATGGTGCTTACCATAAAACTTGCTCACCGCAGAGCTCTTAGTTTCTGCTTCCTTGAAACTGCCCGATGTTAACTTCCTGCTTGCAAATGGAAAGTCCAATTCCATCGGCACACAGTTAGGGGGCCAGTGCCATCACCCCCCTCCAGATTCAGACCCCCCTTGAGAGAAATAAAATCCCTAGTGGCCCAGTAGCCTCAATCCCCCCCACCCATATAATCAAAAAATCTCTGGTGCCAAACCACCCACCCACTCAATCAAAAAAATCCCTGGTGGTCCAGTGGTTTCAAATCCCCCTCCCAGTACCTTTAACTGGGCTGAAAACCAAACTGCATAGCACACATCCATCCACCCTCCCCCTTGCACCAAGCAAACCAAGCTGCCAGGGATATATGATCTAGAATGGCACATATGGCAACATGAAACTGCACCAGCTGTACTCTGATCTGATCTTGAATGGCGTTGCACCTGTACTGAGGAATGATAAGGTATGTCTCTCTTCGACAGATGTTTCCACATCCTGCGTGACATGGAGGCATACCGGGTGTGATTCCACATCATACGACAGACCAGGCCACGCCTCATATGCCGCATCCAGCAGCAGCTGCTGCAGGAGCAAGGTGAGTGCCTATGCAGAGACTCAGGCTGGGTGGGGGGCTGAAAGCCACCCTCCATAGAGGCAGACTACCACAAAGAACGGCACAAATTGCCACAACATGGGCACAACCCAATCTACATGCTCCCCACTGGGGTGCTACAGACAATCATAGTTTAAACAGTCTCTCCTCCAATAGAGCAGGTATAGACAACTGCTACATAAATCATATCCCTAGGCCCCTGGAAGTAACCCGACTTGGAGACCCACAAAACAAATATGAGAAGAATACGAGAGATGGTATTCCCAAGAAGGAAAATACTGCAGTTTGTTCCCCAAGTTAAATGATTCAAAACCCAAAGGAAATGCTGCCCCATGACAATAGCAATATCAATATGACTGAAAAGAGGTCTGAACATACATCAATGGCATAGAAAGAGCCTCTGGGAATGATGAAAACAACATAGGAGAATATCTCAAGCAGGTAGCAGGTACAACCAGAGCAACAGTCCAACTGGGTAAACAATTATCTCGTCTGGGTTGACCATAATAACATAAGACCAGAAGATATGCCATACTGTGTCATACCAAGGTCCATCAAGTCCAGTATCCTGGTTCCAACAGTGGTCAATCTAGGTCAATCTTCAAAAGACTGCATGCAGCATGCAGATGCAATATTCAATGTCCAACACACAGTAGTAAGAGATTAACGGTTACCCAGTTAAGACTGGTGCCAAATACCCCACAGTGTTATCGGCTTGAGATAGTACCCTGACCTCTTTACATCATTCCAAGAGGTATGTGGCAGACCAGTGAGGTATGAGCTGACCCTCTGATAGTTATGTTGACAGTCATATAATCATGAGGCAGCATTCCCTTGGTGGATGGTATCACACAACATGGGAAGAATACTGCAGTGCCATCTCTCCCGAGAACACCATCTCACATGTTCTACCCATATCACAACTGTGAGTCTCCAAGCAGGGTCACGTCAGAGAGTAAGGGATGTGATACTGTCCTATTACACAGAGTCATCATGCAGCTGGCATGACAAATTTAACCCAAATGAACAACATTAACACACATGGGGCTAGAGTTTATGACCACACACAGACAGTGTAGATGGGAAAGAGCTGCATGGGCACAATAGAACTGTTGGAATGACATGCATTTGTAGGTCAGAGGGGGATTCAGAGCCACCCACGATGCTATGCAAGCCTGGTCACACAAACCAGGATGTATAGAGGTGTGCAGGTGCCATCTGTAGAGAAGGACATGCAGAAGTATTTAGGCCCCAAGGAGGGATAAGTACACAGATATGGAATAGCTAAGGGTGGTGTTATGGAATATATGCAAATGTAGTTCAGATAGATCACTGTGCACTCTGTCAGGGAATTATATAGGGCCACTGTGTTGACATGAGAAGGGTGAATGCAGGAACAGGGCTGGGACTGCCATGAGATCAACATGGGGAAGCCCCAGGCAACATACAGGTGACCCCCATAAGGCTACCAGTCTGAGTGGCCTGGGCCAAGTAATCACCACAGCCAACCTCAACATTTAACTGCCCACAAAGCACATGTAGGCCATGCGACAACAGCACAGGTATGCCACAGCCACAGCTGGAGCACCCATGGGACAGTACAGTCATTCAATGCATAGCACATTCAATAATGCAAAGTGGGTTTGGATGAGGTTGTCCCGAGCTGCCACTCCCCTCCTGAATGCCGCACCCAGGGGCATATTTGGGCAACATCAGGTTCATCTCCATCCTCCTGGGATAGGTCAGACTCTGCTGGCAGGTGCTGCCTGTGCTGTTGTGCATAATTGTGCAGCATGCAGCAGGCAACAAATATTTAGCAGACTTTAGCTAGGTTGTAGAGCAGCTATCCTCCTGACCTATCCAAGCATCAGAACCAGCTTTTCAGTTGACTAAAGGTCCGCTCAATGATGCCCCCCCCCCCCCGTGCTCCCATGAGCTTGATTGCATCTCTGATGGGCCAGGGTGCTGGGGATGACTGTGGGTGTCAGCAGTCATTCCCTCAAGTGGTACCTCCTGTCACCTGCAGTGAGAAATGTAACCACATATGTGCCAGGGTGTGATAATGGTGGTGGGGGGAGCCATATGTGTAACACATGCTTCAGGTGCTGGGTCATTATGTTTGTGTCTGTGGTTAGCTGTGGCAGCCAGTGATATGGGCCCACAGCTCCCAGGTGAGATATATGTGCCCCCAGACTGTGCATGCACCTGTGCATGCCAGCCAGCAGCAGGGGAGCCTACTTAATGGGAAACAGGGCTGGATAGGTGGTTGTAGAGCCTGTTAGGAACTCCCCCAACTCCTTGGGGGATTGTGGAACCTGTGCATGTCATACCCATCATTCCACAGGGGCAATGGTATCCCTATGTCAGTAGATGTGTCTGTTCCCCACCAGTGCATCTCTGGTCCTTCCCTAGGCAGACTATCACAGACACGCATGGCAGAAGGAATCAACTCGGTCTCTGGTGTCAGACATCTGGACATCAGAGGTCCCTATGGTGGTCTGCCTCTGCTGCCATATCTTGAACAAAGAGGCACCCCACTTGCAGACAGTCAGACACACAAAAAAAGCAGGCAAAGAGGAACCCTTGGAAGGAAGAAAACTTTATTGATGAGGTTCGCTCTCTGGAGTCCCCACAAATGGTCTGCACAGTGTCTTCCCCAAGCCTAGCCATGGTACGTGGGTGTTTGTCGTGTCATGCCCTAGCACCCTGGTGTTGGTACTGCCCCCCCCCCCCCCCCGTGCATGTGTTGTTGTGCACTCTTCCATCATTTCCTCCTGCCTAGTGTTGCAGACAGTGGTTCCACTGAATGTCACCCACCATGTGAGTTTATTTGGTCTGTTGGTGGTCTGTTGTGCACATAAACAAGTCAAAGCTATTAACTGTAAATACCGGTAGTTGAAATATACCATTTGTATGTAGTTTACTGTTATGAACTGTAAATAGTAATAGTACACCATTTGCACATAGTTTATGTTATATGTTCTCTGTAACTGAGTATTTGTTCATTCTAAGCCACTATGACCCAGTAAAAATTGGTATATAAGCCTAGCTAAATAAAATAAAATAAATAAAATGCACAGCCAAGTGCTTACAGGCTGCTGGCCACAGGGTTGGTGGCATCAATAAATCACACACCTGTGGAGGGAATGTGCTCTGGCTCACTTGTACATATGTGATTTGCCTTGGACATTAGAACTGTAACCATCATCAGTGACTGTACCTCTGTACCTATGTGGCCAACTGGGCCATCTGCATGGATTCCACAGGGACATCCCTCAGGGGATTCTGGTCACTGGTGACATTATTGACCAACCTATTTTGTCTATGTCTTCACAGGTACTACTTAAGAACATAAGAACATAAGATATGCCATACTGGGTCAGACCAAGGTCCATCAAGCCCAGTATCCTGTTTCCAACAGTGGCCAATCTAGGTCAAACGTACCTAACAGTTTCCCCAAAAGACACAGGTTCCACAATGCTTGTACTGGGTCAAGCATTGATATCCTGGGTCCCTTCTTAATAATGGTTTAAGGACCTTTCCTCCAGGAACTTGTCCAAACCTTTTTTAAACCCAGCTACACTAACAGCCTTTACTACATCCTCCGGTAACATATTCCAGAGTTTGATTACACGTTGAGTGAAAAAATATTTTCTTTTATTAGTCTTAAATAGTTTACCCTGTAGCTTCATGGCATGTCCCCATGTCTTTCTATATTCTGATAACATAAACAATCGATCTACGTTTACCCATTCCACTCCGTTCATTAATTTATAGACTTCTATCATATCTCCCCTCAGCCGTCTCTTTTTCAGGTTAAAGAGCCCTAACCTTTTTAGCCTTTCTTCATAGGAATATCCTTTCATCCCCTTTACAATTTTGGTGGCTCTTCTCTGAACCTTTTCTAATAACACTATATGCTTTTTAAGATATGGTGACCAAAATTGCACACAATATTCAAGGTGCAATCTCACCATGGAACATGGTGCACAACAGGGGTCTGTGCCTGCTCTGCACCCCATGTCAGGGGATGCAACATTGGGTCTGGCAGCAGCTACTGAGGGCACAGAACAGTAGATTGTCTTGGAAGATGGGGCAGGGTTGCAAGCACCAGCTGAGTTTGGTCCTGCTGATCTTGAGATCCTGGATCCCTCCCCATCTCTGCAACAGCAGCAGGATGCAGATGGACAGGAAAGACATGCCAGCAGGGGGTTGTCACAGTACATCATTCAGTGTGCAGAGTGGCTGCTTGTATACAGTGAGGCCCTGCAGGCAAGGGGACAGGTCCAGCTGGAGATGCTCCAGCAGAGCATGCACTGCAGGAGAGGCAGTTTGTGGCAACAGACCAGCTGAGCACCTCCATCGACTGGCTGCATTACACCATTTTGGGGTTACTCCAGGATCCCAAATGCCAACCTATGATCAATCACAAGCCAGCTCTGATGTGGAGCCTGTAGGGACTGGCCTGGCCCTTGGGAGTGGTGCCACTGCAACACCAGGCACCTCTGATGCAAGTGCTGGCGAAACATCTGGCCAAAACTCCACTGGTGTCATGACCCGTGCCTCTACAAGGGGACATTCTGCCAGGGACACTGACACTGCACAGGTCTCACATGTTCTTGGGCCTGTTCCTCCAGGCATGGGGCCTGGGCTGACATTCCCCCCATTTATGTGAGGGGACTGAGGAGACCAGTGACCAAAGTGGTGAATCCTCTGACTCCAGTGACACACCGCCATCCACCCCTGTTACTGTGGTGACACAGACCCAGGTGTATGTGCCCTCTCAGAGGGGGAGGAACAGGGGGTGGGCATGGGGCAGGAGACATGGAAGGGTCATATAACCCAGAGTTTGGATGTGCCACATTATTCCAGTAAGAGGGGAGCTATATTCAGTGTTGTGGGAGGGGTGGGGTGGCACAGGTGTCATGGGATTTGGGATATGGTGGGGTGTGATGGGTGTCCATTAGGGTGGTCCATAAAAATGAATTCCTGAATTCCTTTGCTCCCTGGCCTGATTCTGGTTCCATTTAGGTAGCAAACACTGTGTACAAAGTTTGAAGCCAATCAAATAATATTTAGGGGTGGCTCAACAAGTCTTGAGATTTCTCCCTGGGAGCAGATGACGAAATGTTGTATCATCTTGTATCATCCACTCAGTTCCACGCTGATTACATTTGATTGCATCATATTTGAACTAATCTCATCTCTGAGAGGTGGCAAAGACATTGTACTATTATCTTTGTATTTTTATTCTTTTTAGATGGCGAAAAAATGTGGTTTTTATCTCATTGAAGAAATGTCCACCACAATTCTGGGGGCCAAGCTCCCCAGCAAGGAGCAAGTGTTAAGTGTATTTTTACATCACCATATGACATTAAACAAAGGCGTTAGTGAAAGTGCATCTATTGTAACAAGTGAAGTAGAAGCTTACTGGGAAAAGGCCAAGAAATGACAAAATTCAAGAAAAAGTAAAGAAATTGTTCAATCAGTGGAAACTTTTGAAGAAAAACAAAGGGAGAGGAGGGAAACAAGAGGCAAATGAAAAAGAATTCCAGGTTGCAATGAAAAACCTATTTGATGTGGCGCATGCCAATGCAATGTCTTTAATTCATATTCAAGAAGACAAAGAATTCTTAATAGCGCAACAAGAACTAGGGCGCCGCGGCTCAATGTGTGGATTGGACAAGAAACTGGCCAACACGGAAGCAAGATCGCAACAGCGAGAAGAAGAACTGAAAAGGCGCAGACAAAAACATGTTGCCGAAGCCGAGGCAACTACAAGCCAAGTTCAGCTGGAAGGATCTTCTTCCTCAGCAGAGTCAGGTGAAGACTCGTCGACATCTGCAGATTCAGATAATGGACAGAAGAAAGCAACTCCACAAACGAAGCAGTTTCGACCTAACAATGTCTGGACCCCAGAGCTTACAGCAGCCCTGGATCGGACAGGGACAACGGATCGCAATGCTCTGTTTGTGGTAGCTGAAACCGCCAGAAGTCTGGGACATTATCCTGGGGAGCTCAATATCAGCCGCTCCAGCGTCAAGCACCATAGAGAAAAGCACCGTCAGCAACAATGGACGGACCTGCACAACGCATTCAAAGCCGAAGGCAAAACATGCATTGTGCATTGGGATAGCAAGTTATTGCCATCTCTCCTCTGTTCAACCACATCCGTTGACCGCCTTCCAGTTTTGATAACGGCTGTCTCCACTGGAGAAACACAACTTCTTGGTGTACCAAAACTGACATCAGGAAAGGGCGAGAATCAAGCTGCAGCAGTTTATGAACTGTTACAGGAATGGTGTTTGGATGAAAAGGTTGCAGGCTTCTGCTTTGATACAACTGCATCGAACACGGGATGTCGATCAGGAGCGTGCATTCTTCTAGAACAGAGACTCCGTCGCACAGTCCACATTTGGCATGCCACCATCACATTTGTGAAATAATTCTTGGTGCAGTATTCTCTACATGCTCTGGAGCTTCATCGGGTCCCGATGTCCAACTCTTTCGTCGGTTCCAAAAGAATTGGGGCTCCCTTGACAAGTCCAACTATCAAACTGGAAAAGACTTGGAGGTGCTGCAACCTGACAGGGATCGCATCATAAAGTTTGTGGAATCCAAGTTGGCACAGGGCAATCACCGAGATGATTACCTGGAATTCTTGGAGTTAACGATTGTCTGCCTTGGAGGGAATCTTCCTAGTTTCAATTTCAAGAAACCCAGAGCTTTCCATCATGCCAGATGGATGGCAAAAGTCTTGTACTGTCTCAAGATTTGGATGTTCCGAGGACAACTCAAAGATCTTACCCAACAGGAGGAGTCCTGTGTTCGTGATGTGAGCATTTTCTCCATCCTGATTCATGTGGAAGCCTGGTTTTCTGCCTCTGATGCCGCAGTTGCTCCTTGAACAGATTTGGAGATGCTGAAGAAACTACACTCTTACCACAATGACCGTGTTGGAAGAGCGGCCAGAGACAAACTGCAACAGCATCTGTGGTATGTGTCAGAGGAGCTTGTGGCACTGTCACTGTTCGATGAAACTGTTTCAGCACCGACAAAGCGGGCCATAGTGTCGGCCATGATCCCGGCAGAATCAGATGAAAGCGATGAGGATGATGACGAAGATGAAGATCCCCCAAAGCGGGTTGAATTGAAAAGTTCCATGATTCCACCACTTGAATCTTTTGCAACTCGCAAGTCAATCCGTTTCCTGAAACACCTCGACATCAACAGTGATTTTCTTAATGCAGACCCAGAAGACTGGGAAGAGAATGCATCATTCAAAGACGGTCTGAAGAAAGTAAAAAATCTTCCAGTGATCAACGATGTGGCTGAGCGAGGGGTCAAACTCATTGAGGAGTTCAACGGCCGACACACCACAAAAGATGAGCAACTCCAGTTCCTTCTGGGTGTTGTCTCGCAACACCGTAAGATGTTCCCCACATCGTCAAAGTCCTTTCTAGCATCTGGACCACATTGAGTGCTTGACAAGCATGATACCCCACGTTTATGAGCGGATAATACCCAGTGGTCTGACGAACCCTGGGGGGGATCCAGGGGCCTGATAGATAGGGACCTTGAGCCACCCCTAAATATTATTTGATTGGCTTCAAACTTTGCACACATTGTTTTCTACATAAATGGAACCAGAATCAGGCCAGGGAGCAAAGAAATTCCTACTTTATTTTTTCCCCTATGGCAGTGGACCACCCTAGTGTCCATGCACTTTGTTATGGTATGTGTGGCTATGAGGGGTGTGGGTGGGTCAAGGTGGTGATACAGTAGATGGGGCTGCAGTCTCTGTGGACTGCTGGGTCTCCATTGGGTGATGCTGCCTGTACTTTTCAGAACATGGGTAGCTGCAGGTGTATCACGGTGGTGTAGTGAGTATACAGATCCCATTATGTGAGCGGGGATGAGCTCTATTTGGCCTTGATCAGTGACAGACTGCTACAGGCAGACTTCAGTTCCAGGGGACTGTAGGATCTCTTTGCAGTTCCGTTTTCCTCTGTGCCACATATATCAGACACTGCAGGGAGATCATTTCATCCTCTAGACCTGCCGTGTGCACATAGCTTTCTGTTTCCTTATTGGGGACCCAGACTTATCAGCCCCCCCTCATCCCTCTTATTTCTCATTTGCCTTCACATTGGCTTCCACAATATGTCATGCCAACCCGGGGACTGCTGGATCAACAGATCTCAACACAGTGTTTGCAGAGTATGTCAGGTGCATATTGTAAAACCAACATATTCCGCATCCTCTTGCTTTATCTGCCACCTTCAGCACTTATGGACATCATCTTCAGACATTGGGGGGGAGGGGGAATGATAGCAGGTAACAATGTCCATGTGGCCATGCCCCTGAGGCCACTCTGCACTGTTGGACCTGTTTGACATTCAGTGACTTATAACTCCATTGGTTCCCCTCTGCCCTTGAACAGAATATGGCTGCCACCCTGTGACATGGCTATGGGGGCTCACACAGATTCTGCTGCCCTTTGCAACCATTTGGGGGTCATTTCACCCATACTGGTCCTGCCAACAGATAGTGTTCTACAGCACACCACATGTGTTTTTCCTGGATCCAGAAGTTGCACTGTGCTCAGAGTTGGGCTGTTCCTCAGCTTAAATGCAGGGCAGATCATTTCACACTGCAAGAGGAGGGTGTTGTGTTATATCTGCATACAAATAATTGGGACCAGGGTGGAGCATTCAGTGTTTTTGCTTGACATGCTCTTTCTTCCACTTATAGATTTCCATGTCAGCTGGGTACATTGCTACTACACAGAGTCATGTTCATTACACAGGTAGATAGTCATTGATCTGGGCCCTGTGCGGATTGCATATGGCCACATTGAGTGATGGTGGGAATTGAATCCATATCTGCTCTGGTTCTAAGGCAGTGCTATTGCCATTGCACTACATATTAACTTTGTGATGTGTGTGGGTGTGGGGAGCAATAGCTCACAGTACAATGGTTGCACATGGATCAAGAAAGGCCAGCATCACAACAGGAGGACACATTTGCAATTGCAGGGGTACCATCCATGGCATCACTCACCACTGTTATGGCCTCTGCCATTTCTTGAGGTCCATGGTATTGTGTCTTCTTGTGCATCTGCCCCTTTGCTGAGCATTTGCATCCTGTGCTCTTACGCGCCCTGGTTGGCATGGGGTTCTTGCTTAGGGGGCCATACGGTTGCATTAGTGGGAGTTGTAATGTCAGGCCTTCATCCCTGTCTGTCATCTGGAAATCCTTTGCTGGGACCTTTTGAACTGTCACAGCACAGTGGATCCTTTGCTGGCCTCATTGTTTCTTACTTCTGTCCATTAGGGGCTTTGTGGAGCTAAATGCACATTTTCTTTTACACACACGGGCCTGGGACACGGACATGTTTGTGGAATTGGGCTTATGGATGGCTGGACAGTGTTTGGTGCTTTGGTACATGCCTGTGATAGGGAGATGTTTAGGCAATCTCCTTCAATTGAAGGCAAGCTCTGCTATGAGGGGACATAGGATGAGAGTGAAAGGGGATAGAATCAGGAGTAATATTCAGAAATATTTCTTTACGGAAAAAATGGTTGATGCATGGAAGTCTCCCAGTGGAGACAGCAGACACGAGGACAGTTTCTGAATTCAAAAAAACATGGGACAAATACAGAGGATCTCTAAAGGTAAAAAAGGGCTATTGTGGTCTTTTTCTGCCATCATGTTTCTACGTTTCTACTAATCTGATCCACGCTTCTCAGCTACATGGGTAGCATTGCCATACATACGCACATACTGTACCTACATATGCAGTACCATTTTCGGGACATGGGAAATGTTGGTGTAGCTTGGATTAGCTGCATTCGAAAATGCAGCAATTGTCAGCATAGCCAGTATGTGCACTATTGCTCTCCTTCATGTTTCTGTTGGTGTGTTTCTTGATGTTTCTTTACCCTTCTTACTTCCCTCACCTCTGCATTCTCCTATGTGACCCTGCATCTTGTGTTCCTCATGACTGAAGACACAACAGTTCAGGACATATGTGTCAGAACCATTAGTCTCTATGGGATGTGTTGGGGATCAGTGCAGACTATTTTCTAAGTCCAGTCCTTATTCCACATTTCCACAGGTATAGAGTGGATGTCTGGGTGAGATGCTGGCAATGTACATGGCCCTTTCCTGGATATGCTTTATACATCTCCGCATCTGATTACACTCCTGTTCCACCCCTCCTGTCCACATTTTGTGATCTCCGTGCTAGTGCCGTGTATGTACAGGACTATGGGGTTTCAGGATATGGTCATAGATGTTTTTCCCCATGCATGTCTATGCCACATGTCCATTGGGCTTATTCATCTTCTAGAATGACCTCCTCAGTGAGGGTAATTTCCAGGTAAAATAAATATTTGAAAACTGACCACCCTCCCTGTGGGTAAAAATGAATAATCTAAGGATAAGAGTTGACCTAGGAAAAACTTCATGAACTCCCCCCTCAATTAACTTTAAAGCCTCTAGGTCCCCTCATAATATTTTGATAATTAATTCATCTCAACATTCATGATCATCCTGACACCAGCTTACATGCATGATCCTGGAAAAATACAAATTCAGATATTATAGTGATAATTATAATTTAACAGGAAGCACCTATTTTTAGGCACTAACAATGTGCTTAAATATCTAAACTGTTCATATTTACATATTGTCGCGCCCAGCACTTGGTTAGGCGGTTGCCTATTAGTAGTGGGCGTACCTCTTTATGTCCTTTTGCCAGCCTGATTGCTCAATGCTGGGGCTTTCAAATAATGTAGTTGTGTAAATAAGCAAATTTAGCCGAGGGTTTAAAAAGGTGCACAGGAAAATTTATTTATGATTATTTTCTTCTTAGCCACAGAACCTCTTTATCAGCAGTTCATGTATTATCAAACATAAATTGGATACTTCTCCATTCAAAGAAACAAAACTTTACAGCATAGTCCATGCATCACATGTTCTCAACAGCTTGCTTTAAACGTTGCAACAAAATCTTTCCTTTCCATAAAGATCAGCTTCTTTAGAACCAGACTTGATACAACAGAGACCCGTATCTCCTCAGGGCTCTGCACAGCATATAAAATACTTGGCTACAAGCTGACAAACATTGACATCACTTCCTTTTAAACAGTTTTGCACTCTTCATTCTTAAGTTGCAAACATTGTTTTTTTCTTTCACTTCAAGCATTTACCGTCTTCTCTGAGCCTGGCTGGCTATCTCAGACCTTAATGCTTCAATTAACACAATTTTCAGTGAGACGTGTATTTCCCAAAGCTCCTGGGGTTTATTTTTTCACTGCTTAAAAAAACCACTCAGCTTTGCTACTTCTGAGTAGTGCAGTAAGAGCAATCCATCTCTGAGTCAGAACAGGGACTATCTGAACAGCATTCCTCTATTTCCATGAGCTCCTCATTTGACTCACTCAGCACCTGTCTGTCCTCAGCGTCTATAACAGGCTTTAACTTCTCCAAGAATTTCAAAACCTGACCCCACTGGGATTCCTTTCTAGGCTGAGTTACAGGGGAAGGATAGAGGAGATTCTTATCTCTTAACAAACTCTTTAAAGCTTGCAACGTGCTCACCTTTTTCCCAGCAACCAGTCTTCCCTCAGACTTTACCAAAGGTGGAATAGTGTTCACAGACTTTCTCAAAGATATTCCTTTACCTTGCGTTCCTTCAGCATTCCCCACAGAGCCAACTCTCCTGTCTTCCAAGCCAGCTGTACTCTCTCTACAAACTGGACTATCTTCAGGACTGGAGTGGTCTGTCTGCTGCACGCAATAGGGCTTCTCTTTGAGGCATTTGCTGGCACACTTTCCTCTTACACGTGTTCTCCTGGTCTCCTCACTTCCTTTAGTTTCCCGAGACTCTCTGCTAGTCTCCTCCCTCCTGGAGGACGTCTCCTCCTCAGAGCACTCTCCTCCTGCTTGTCTCCTTGCTGTTCTCTTGCTGTTCTCGTCTCCCACGTCTCCTGGGCTCCTCTCATTTCCCAGCTTCCTCTCCTTGCCCTCGTTCCTCCAGACTCCACCCCCAGGCTTTCCTCGTTACCTCCACTGGTTTCCATGGAGCTAGGGTGTGGCTCAATCTCTGCAGGTCTATGCACACAGTTTTTTTTCTCTGGTCAGAGTTTTAACCCCGAATCTCCCTGAACCTTTTCTCTGTTCAGAAATAAATGGCTGTTTTTTCAGCATTTTCTTGGGCTCTAACTCTGTCTCGCCACCACATATCCCCCCCCCCTTAAGATATTCCGGGCTGGCGTTTGTACATCCGCACAGCACGGAATTCCTGAAAGGGCATGTTGGCCTACCTGACAGTTACCCAACTTGTCCTCTTTTGCAGCCAACCGAGCCAGTGCTACCCGCTTGTGCCATGGCTGCAACAGATTGATATGGAAAATCTGTTGTTTTCCCTTTCTCATCTCTACAGCATATGTAACTGGTCCTACCTGTCTGATGACCCTGTAAGGACCTTTCCACCTATTTTCAAACTTTGGGCTCGGACCTGCCACTGTTACAATAACTTTTTCCCCAACCTCTAACTGGCGAGATTTTGCATGCTGGTCATAGTAGTTTTTCTGGCGGGCTTGGCTAGCGGTTACATTCCCCTCCACCACTTGGGATGTATGCTGTAGGCGTCCCTTCAGATCTTTTAGGAATTTTGGTATTTCAACTTCCTCGAGAAGGGGTTCCACCCACCACTCTCTCAAGATGTCTAAGACCCCTCTGGGAGCTCGTCCGTACATGAGTTCATACGGAGAGACACCCATAGATAACTGCGTCCGCTCTTGGCAGGCGTATAATACAAAAGGAAGTATTATATCCCAGTCGGTCATATCACCTTCAAGACTCCTCCTTAACATTCTTTTAATGGTTTGATTTTACCTTTCGACTAGGCCATTCAACTGAGAGTGGTATGCAGCTGTTCTGATATGTCGTATGCCAAAGGCATCCCAGACTTGGGCGAGGTAACGGGAGAAAAAATTAGTGCCCCGGTCAGTTAAAACCTCTCAGGGAAAACCCACTTCACAAAAGAGTTTCACGATCTCGGTAGCAATAGTTCGTGCTGACATGTTGCGTAGGGGATTTGCCCAGGGGAATTGGGTAGCTTGGTCAACAATAACCAGAATATATTGGAATCCCCTAGGTGTCCTGGTTAAGGGACCTACTATATCCATAGCTAACCTGTCTATTGGCTTCGATATGAGTGGTATGGGAATCAGAGGTACCTTTTTCGGATGGAAAGCAGTGACCTTCTGACAGGATGGACATGACTCACAAAATTTTGCAGTCTCTCTAAAGACCCCAGGCCAATAGAAACGAGTCAAAATCTGATCTAAAGTGCCATGGACCCCTTTATGCCCCCCATAGGGTGGTCATGTGCCAACCTTAAAACCAAATTTTTAAAGGTTGTAGGCACCACTAACTGCTTCCTAGTGTTCCCTGATCTAGGGTCTAAGCTTTCCCAATATAATATATCTCTTTCTAGGAGAAATCGGGGTAATGTCCCCGCTCTGGTGTTGGCATAGTCAAAAGCTCGCGATAGGGCAGGGTCTTCTCTCTGTTCTTTGGGAAAGGAAGGAAATTTTACCACTAAATCGGCGGGAGCCCAAGGTAGTTCCTGCCCAGCTGCTAGTTCGGCCCTGTTCTGTGCCCTTGTCCGTTTTCCATGTCGCCTGTCGGCCTTACTCTTTCTATTAGGCCCTGTAGGAGGAGTTATCAACCCATCATGTGAGGGTAAGTCATACATAGGATCATCTAGGGGATCCTGTTCCTCTGCCCTGTCCCTGGAACAGGCCCTAGTGGACACCAGGCCTGTCCTGGATTCTAAGCCCTCAACTATGCCTCGCTTAAATTGGGGCCAGTCTCGCCCTAGGACTAGCGCATGTGGAAGCTTAGGGACCACTGCTACCACAATGTTTCGTTTTAAACCTAGGCCTTTCACTTTCACAGTGTGCAAGGGATAAGATGATGCAGCACCATGCATGCATCTTATTTTTATGCTGCCTTCCGACTGTCTTGAGGGTTGACCACCTAAAGCTTGTATTTCCCTCCAGAGCCTCTGTGAAACCATTGACTGGTCTGCTCCGGAGTCCAACAGTGCTTCTACAGGGATATTCTCCACCACCACAGCTAGTAAGAACCCCTCCCAACTCTCCTTGGACTGGGTGGTCACTAGTGCTGTTCTGGCCCGACAATCCCTTCTCAGGTGTCCTCTATCTCCACAAGTAAAACACTTCCTTTGATCCCATTCAAATCTTCCCAGGGATTTTACCTTTTTGACCTCCCCCAACATTGTCCTGCCCTTCTTTTCTGACATGCCAGTATCTGCCTGATTCAAAACATTCACCTTCATTTGACTGACCACACTGGCTTCCAGGAAATGCTCCGCCAATGAAGTTGCATCCTTGGTGCTACGGCAGTCCTGGAGAATCAGAAAAGATTGTAGTTCTGGTGGAACAGCCTCAATAAACTGCTCCAGTACAATGCTGTCTAGTAGAGAGTCAATACTTTTACCCTCTGGCCTTAACCACTTCCATACCAGAGAATAATGTGCTGGCATAAGGCCCGCGGTGTCTCGCCTTGCTTCAGCTTACACTCGCGTAAGAGACGGCAATAGACTAGTGGAGTCAAATCCATCCGGTCTCTCACTGCTTTCTTAAGTTCCTCATAATTGGAGGCGAGATCAGTGGGCATGGCCCTATAAGCCGCTAGTGCTTCCCCTGTAAGAGAGGCAGCTATGAGAACGGCCCACTGATCCTCCGGCCATCCACTTAGGAGGGCAACTCGCTCAAATACTTCTAGGTAATCATCAATGTCGTCTTCCTTGGTCAACTGACCAAAGGAAAAGATCCCTTTACCCAGTGTCCCCAAACCCTGTAAGGCTCCTAAGGAACCTGATACAGTCCTTAAGGCATCGGCGGTCTGCTTCTGCTCTCCGATCCAGGCACCCATCATCTCCAGGAGCGGCTGTTGTTGGGCCTTCAGCATGGCGGCAGTGCGTTCCTGCGTCTGGGCAGCCATCTCCTGCTGTTGTTGGAACCTCTCCGCCATACAGCTCAGTAGCTCTCCTCGCTCCATCTCTGGTTGCTGAAATGACAGAAAGAAAGAAGCAAACACCAAGTGTGGCTCCTAATAACAGAAGTGCACTTCTTCTCCCACTTTATTGAGTACTGCAGTACCCCTCCCTTGCAGCGGTATCCCGATTAACCCTTTCTATATATGGGTTACCTGCTGCAAGTGTTGACTCGAGCTTATCAGCACAGCTGGTACCAGCTGGAACATCAGCTCCGGTCTGTCTTTCTGCTGCTACTCTGGTCCACATTTTCCTGCATGTACTCGGTCTCCAGAGGACTTCTGTGGGACTTCCTCTGTACAGCTGAACAAAATCCTTTTTATGCAGAAATATAGACTAGAAGATTAATCCAATAATTACGCCACCTGTCGCGCCCAGCACTTGGTTAGGCGGTTGCCTATTAGTAGTGGGCGTACCTCTTTATGTCCTTTTGCCAGCCTGATTGCTCAATGCTGGGGCTTTCAAATAATGTAGTTGTGTAAATAAGCAAATTTAGCCGAGGGTTTAAAAAGGTGCACAGGAAAATTTATTTATGATTATTTTCTTCTTAGCCACAGAACTTCTTTATCAGCAGTTCATGTATTATCATACATAAATTGGATACTTCTCCATTCAAAGAAACAAATCTTTACAGCATAGTCCATGCATCACATGTTCTCAATAGCTTGTTTTAAACGTTGCAACAAAATCTTTCCTTTCCATAAAGATCAGCTTCTTTAGAACCAGACTTGATACAACAGAGACCCGTATCTCCTCAGGGCTCTGCACAGCATATAAAATACTTGGCTACAAGCTGACAAACATTGACATCACTTCCTTTTAAACAGTTTTGCACTCTTCATTCTTAAGTTGCAAACATTGTTTTTTCTTTCACTTCAAACATTTACCGTCTTCTCTGAGCCTGGCTGGCTAGCTCAGACCTTAATGCTTCAATTAACACAATTTTCAGTGAGACGTGTATTTCCCAAAGCTCCCGGGGTTTTTTTTTCACTGCTTAACAAAAAAACACTCAGCTTTGCTACTTCTGACTAGTGCAGTAAGAGCAATCCATCTCTGAGTCAGAACAGGGACTATCTGAACAGCATTCCTCTATTTCCATGAGCTCCTCATTTGACTCACTCAGCACCTGTCTGTCCTCAGCATCTATAACAGGCTTTAACTTCTCCAAGAGTTTCAAAACCTGACCCCACTGGGATTCCTTTCTAGGCTGAGTTACCGGAGAAGGATAGAGGAGATTCTCATCTCTTAACAAACTCTTTAAAGCTTGCAATGTGCTCACCTTTTTCCCAGCAACCAGTCTTCCCTCAGACTTTGCCAAAGGTGGAATAGTGTTCACAGACTTTCTCAAAGATATTCCTTTACCTTGCGTTCCTTCAGCATTCCCCACAGAGCCAACTCTCCTGTCTTCCAAGCCAGTTGTACTCTCTCTACAAACTGGACTATCTTCAGGACTGGAGTTGTCTGTCTGCTGCACACAATAGGGCTTCTCTTTTAGGTATTTGCTGGCACACTTTCCTCTTACATGTGTTCTCCTGTTCTCCTCACTTTCTTTAGTTTCCCGAGACTCTCTGCTAGTCTCCTCCCTCCTGGAGGACGTCTCCTCCTCAGAGCACTCTCCTGCTTGTCTCCTTGCTGTTCTCTTGCTGTTCTCACCTCCCACATCTCCTGGGCTCCTCTCATTTCCCAGCTTCCTCTCCTTGCCCTCGTTCCTCCAGACTCCACCCCCAGGCTCTCCTCGTCACCTCCCCTGGTTTCCATGGAGCTAGGGTGTGGCTCAATCTCTGCAGGTCTATACACACAGTTTTTTTCTCTGGTCAGAGTTTTAACCCCAAACCTCCCTGAACCTTTTCTCTGTTCAGAAATAAATGGCTGTTTTTTCAGCATTTTCTTGGGCTCTAACCCTGTCTCGCCACCACAATATATACAGGCTGATGCAGACGTTGCATGCTATCAGCTTTTTGTGGCTTTTTGCGCTTTTTGCGCTTATGCGCTTCCGCTCACACTCTCAGTCTGCCATCTTGGAAAATGGCAGTGCCTGGCCTCACATCATGCATCCTGGGATGCACCAGGCAAGGTCAGATTTCCAGGATGTACCGTGCGAGGTCAGGTGCTGCCATTTTCCAAGATGGCAGCGCTCCCACTTTGAAAGATACTGGGAGGGGGTTCTGGGGCTGCTAGACCACCAAGTTAGTTTTGTTTTAAGTGGGGTGGGGGTGGGGAGTTCTGGGGCCTCTAGACCACAAGGTTAGTCACCACGGAATGACTTTCTGTCGTGGCACTGGCCTCCGACAGTTTTTTTATGGTATTGGGTCTTTTCACAATGCTGCAATCACTCCTGATGCCATCAAAATCCTATTGAGGGAACACATTAGAGGTTTAAGTCACCTCAGACCCAGGCGTAGAGAGATTGGTGCAAATGCTGGTTGAAAAATCCTCCAAGCCTCTGCGTTGGGTGCAACAATCATTTGCTTACAAAATTATTTCATGCAGCTCATTTGCTTGCAAGTTAAATACATTTAAATACTCATGGCATCAATTGGGCACTAGTTTTTCCATTTCCATTTATGTGCATGCCCATCTCTTTTATGCATTTGACGTTAGGCTAAATGTGCTTAAAGCATGCTTAAACATGCCGTTTTTGGTGCTTAAAGGCCACACCAGTTTTTCTGCATCAGCCTGATTGTTAATGTCAAGAAGGAAGTCACCGTTAAGTCACGTGATATGTTTCATAGCATTTGCAAATCAATAGAGACATTGGTTTTCTTACCTATTACCAGAGATAAAACATTGAAATGCACTGTCTTCTCATCAATGCTTTTCGTTGTAATTTAATGACAGATGCAAACTGCTTGGGATCAGACAGGAACTGTGTGATGTAAATTCTCACTGTATCGTACACTTTGCATTGATATGTCATGGTATATGCAGACCACCCAGAGCATAAATGAGTTTGCACTACTTAAATCCAGTGTAATTGCATTATTCCATCATAGATCTGATGAAGAGGTTTATCAAAAAGACATTGCTAGTCCAATAGAAAGATGTCACCTCTAACTGGTTTGTTGACCTTTATTTGCACATATCCAAGTGGACTAACATGGCAACTACAATTTTCTGAGCAAAGAACCACCAAAGGGATACAGCACACATGTGAGGTAAAATTTTGTGGTCTGAGGAGGCCAAAGTGCATCTTTTTGATTTCAATGATGTGAGACCAATGAAATAAAACAAATATAGCACATCTGGCAGATAACTCCATCCCAACAATAAACGATGGTGGTGGCAGCATTATTTTGGGGTGATGCTTTGCAGCACTAGGGACAGAAGGCCAGTGATCACCAGATGGTGTGGTTCAGTATTAGGACTAGGGCTGTTAGAATCCATTCCAAGGTGAAGATCTTAGACTTTAGGAAGACTAACTTTGCGAAGATGGGCCAATACCTCAGGGAGTCGTTAGTGGGATGGGAACAGCTGGGGGATGTAGAAAAACAGTGGGCAAAACTGAAAGGGGGTATTTTAAAGGCAACCAACCTTTTTGTTAAAATGGTAAATAAAGGCAAAAGGAACAGGAGACCGCTATGGTTTTCGAAGGAAGTAGCTGAAAAAGTGAAGAAAAAGAGGGAGGCCTTCATGAAATACAAGAGATCACAGAGAGAGGAAGACAGGCATCTGTATTTGGAAAAACTTAGAGAAGCTAGCAAAGTAGTCAAGAAGGCAAAGATTCAAAAGGAGGAGGAAATAGCCAATGCAATAAAATGGGGGGATAAGACATTTTTCAGATATATTAATGAGAAAAGGAAGGGCAAAAGTGGTATTGTCAGACTCAAGGGTGCAGGGGGGGGAATATGTAGAAGCTGATAAGGATAAAGCGGAATTGCTTAACAAATATTTTTGTTCTGTGTTCACAGATGAAGAACCAGGAGCAGGACCTCAGAAAACACCCACAAATAAGAACAGAAGCGAGGGACATCTTGAACAATTTTCAGAAGACTGTGTTCGTGAGAAACTAGCTCAACTTAAAGTAGACAAAGCGATGGGACCGGATGGGATACACCCTAGAATACTGAGGGAACTTGGGGACGTTCTAGCAACTCCACTGACTGACCTTTTCAATGCCTCGTTGGAGTCGGGAGTGGTGCCAAAGGACTGGAGAGAGGCTCATGTGGTGCCTTTACACAAAAGCGGAAGTAAGGATGTGGTTGAAAACTACAGGCCGGTTAATTTAACTTCGGTGATGAGTAAATTATTGGAAACGCTGCTGAAAGAGAAAATAGTGAGGTTTCTGGAGTCCGGCGGATTACAGGATCCGAGGCAGCATGGATTCACCAGAGGCAGGTCTTGTCAGACAAATCTGATTGATTTCTTTGACTGGGTGACCAGGGAGTTGGACCGAGGGAGAGCTTTAGATGTGGTGTATTTAGATTTCAGTAAAGCCTTCGACACTGTTCCTCACAGGCGACTTATAAACAAACTGAGCACCCTAGGGATGGACCCTAAAGTTACTGCTTGGGTTAGAAATTGGTTGGGTGGGAGGCGACAAAGAGTACAAGTAAATGGAGCTCACTCTGAGGAGAAGGATGTTACCAATGGTGTGCCCCAGGGATCTGTCCTTGGTCCGATTCTTTTTAACATCTTTGTTAGTGATATAGCGGAAGGGCTGTTGGGTAAGGTTTGCCTCTTTGCGGATGATACCAAAATCTGAAATAGAGTAGACACCCAGGAAGGTGTAGATAACATGAGGAGGGATCTAGCTAAGCTTGAAGAATGGTCTAGAATTTGGCAGCTGGGATTTAATGTTAAAAAATGTAAGGTCATGCATTTGGGCTGCAGCAATTCAAGGGAGCAATACAGTATAGGAGGTGAAGTACTTTTGTCCACTAAAGAAGAGCGGGACCTAGGCGTGCTTGTGTCTGATGATCTTAAGGTAGCTAAACAGGTAGAAAAGGCGACGGCAAAAGCTAGAAGGATGCTTGGGTGCATACGGAGAGGAATGGCTAGCAGAAAAAAGGAGGTGATAATGCCTCTGTATAAGTCTTTGGTGCGACCTCATTTGGAGTATGGTGTGCAATTCTAGAGACCACACCTTCAAAAGGATGTGAACAGGATGGAGTCGGTGCAGAGGGTTGCTACTAAAATGATTAATGGGCTTCATTATAAAGCATATGAGGACAGACTTAAGGATCTTAATATGTACACCTTAGAGGAAAGGCGGGATAGAGGTGATATGATTGAGATGTTTAAATATCTCCGTGGCATAAATGTTCAGGGAGAGAGCCTCTTTCAATTGAAAGCAAGTTCTGCTACGAGGGGACATGGGATGAGGGTGAAGGGAGATAGATTCAGGAGTGATATGCGGAAATATTTCTTTACAGAAAGAGTAGTGGATCCATGGAATAGTCTCCCAGTGGAGGTGGTAGAGATGAGGACAGTAACTGGATTCAAAAAAGCATGGGACCAACACAGAGGATCTCTAAAGGTAGATGGGCCTTGTGGTCTTTTTCTGTCATCATGTTTCTATGTTTCTATGTTTCTATTTGAAAGGCATTTACACAGTTTACACCCAGTAAACTGTTTCTAGTCCCACAGGTGCTCCTTGTGGTCTTGGGCAAGTCACTTAACCCTCCATTGCCCATGTTCCCTGTAAAAAAATTATCTCCAAGTTATAATGCCCTGTTCAATGCAATTTCAGTTTGTTCAATGTAAACCGCCTTGATATCATGAAAGGTGGTATATAAGAAATGTTAAATAAAATAAATAAAAATATATATACATTTAACTTATTTGTATGGTTGGTAAGGATTTACTTGTACCATCCTGCTTTGTAGAGTTAGTTTACATTTATCCTAAACTACACATGGATGTTTGCTGAAAAAGGGCTTCCACCAAGTGTTGGGTTGAAGTATATAAAGACTTATGCAATCCATACTTTTTTGTTTCTTATTTTTAATTACTTTTTAAATATTTCTATTATTGTTTTTCTTCATGTTGAAACTGTACAATATATTGTATAGATCAGTGAAACATACTCCTACTCTTATATAGAACTGAGCGGGGGTGGGGTCAGAGAGGGTTGTGTTAGATCTAGATGGGTTTGGAATTGTGGGGATCAGACCAGGCGATGGGAAAATATTGGCTATCTGGCCCTTAAGTCATTGCTCTCAGCACCCGACCACACCTCCCATTATTGCAGAACAGAGAATAAAGAATACCAGGTGACAACAGACCTGAACCCTGCTCTTTAATGTTGGTGTACCATAGGAGTCAGTACTCTTTGTCCCATTGTTTAATATCTATATTAGGTCATTATGGAAGTAATTTTCTAGGTGACTTGAGCATGTAGAACATCATTTTACAAGCTAAATTAGAAGGTTATATAATTATCCTGGTTTATACATGCATAAAAGTGGGTACTGGAGAGGCATTTCAAGATGGTGGATGGTGGATGGTGGATGGTGTAAGCGGCTGATTTGATGGGAAAATGCAAGTGGAAATCCAGAGTGAAGGCCCCCGCTTCACCTGGGTCTCCCCTTACTATTCTGGCTTCAAGTTTGCCTTACCTTGTCCACTCTGACCAACAGCCTGTCTCTGGGACTGAGCCGCTAAATATGGAGCCCGAAGCAGGGAGCTAGGCTCTGACATCTCTTGGAGCCCAGAGCAATGGGTTCCTCCTGTGCAGCCATCAGCTTCCCTGGTGAACCAGGTCAAGGCAGGAGAGCTGAACACCACTGGTGAGAGCAGTTTGGGGACTCAAGGGGGAGCTGGCTCTGCGGAGTATGAAGCTCCTTCGAGTCATCAGACAGCTGGTGGAGAATCAGGAGAGCAAGCAGAGCAGAGTGTGGCACAGCCTGGCTTTGGAGTCACAGATGTTTGACTCTGAGATGCCCAGTAATATTTTCTTTGGAAACGATTTGGCAAGCTATTTCTGACTTGAGTGCAGCCCAGATTCTGACTATCAATTCATTATAGCCTGGAGCTTTGTACTTGGATCAATGGATGACAAAGGATGAGGAAAGAACAAGGGTCCTTGAGAAACTTTCTTCTAAGAACACAGAACAACTGGGGCAGATTTCTAATGTACATTCTGTGATGAAAGATAACTTTTTCTTACATAGTAAAGTTGAAATATTAGAAAACGCTGTTAGGTAGATTAATATAAGAATTATAAATTTTCCAAAGTCATCTGTGATATCTCCACGTGAGATGTTCAAGTGTTACTTGACTCACATTTTAAAGGTGTCCTCAGAGGCTATTCCTCCTATCTCAAAAATGTATTATTTGCCCATTGGTAGGATTTGACAGGAACAAGCGAATGTGCAAAGTGTCTCTATGGATATTTTAGACGTTTCTGCTATATTGGAGTCTTCGGACTCGCACAGCATTGTTCCTGCAACTCTTCTGGTAACTTTGACTCTTTTATCGGACCGGGACTGGCTCATGAAACTTTTTTTTTTCTTATAAAGATGTGATGTTTCTTTCATATAAAATTAGAATGTTTCCTGATGTTTCTTGTAAGACACAACGGCGAAGGAGGAAGTTCCAATTGTTGCGACCTGGTGTGTGTGCAGCTAGGGGCCTTATATTTTCTAAAATATCCTTGTAAATGAATTATTAAGTATAAATCTGAGAGATTTTTTTTCACTGATCCTCTTCATTTAACTACTTTTGTTACAACTCAGCGGGCTCTGTTAGTTCTGTTTAAAGAATGTCAACTTTTGACCCGTATTGAAATGATACCGTTATCTGCAGCTTTTGGTTTTGTTCGCCTTTCTGTTGATTTTTTAAGTTGTTTTCTTCTTGTACTTTTTTGTATGAGATGCCTCCCACTTTATTGTAGGCTTGGGTCTTTGTCAGGAGGTTTGTTTTTTTCTCTTTTCTCTTTTCCTTGGTAGACTGTTATTACTATATTGATATTAACTATTTTCCCTACCAGATGTAAGACTTTTCTGTACAAGTATAGACTTAAATATATTGTAAAATTCATTAAATATAAAATACAAAAAAAAGTGTATACTAATGGGTTCAGATTCAAAGAGAATTATCCAGATAATGGCAGCTATTATCGAGATAATTGCCACAGCTGGCACTGTACTTGTTCAGTGGTGCTATCCGGGTGGAGGCAGATTCTATACTATGTATGTCTGGGCCATGGGCATGGATAAACGAGGGAGGAGTGGCCTAATGGTTGGGACAAGTTACCTTGGGCTGGAGAGCTAGGGGTTTGAATCCTGCTAGAGGACACCACCTTGGGCAGGAAGGACTGGGGATTCCAATCCCACAGGTGCTCCTTGGGCAAGCCACTTAACCCTCTGTTACCTCAGGTACAAAAACATGGAAAAATATATACATACAGTACCTGAACAAACACCACTTTGGTAGAAAAGCAGGCTATAAGCCTAATTAAATAAATAAATCTAAGATGGGGCTGAGTTAGACCTGATTCTGCACCCCAGGGTCTAGATGTACCTGTGATGGTGGAATTAGTGCACTCACCAGATTCTACAATGGTATATTGTGGTGACAAGGCTGCAGCAGAACCTGGGAAAATAGCTAGAAATGAAACTTTTTCCTATGAGCAAGGGAATAGCTCAGCCAAGCATACGTATCAAACTGCAGGCAGAGAAAAACCCCACACAGGTTGAACTACTGAGTTCAGACCACACCCAGGCTCCATGGCAACACAGGGAGGAGATAGGAAGTACCTGTGGGAGGAGCTAGAAGGGGGAAGATGCTTACACACATTTAAGCTCCCAGAAACAGAGAGAAAGGGGCATGGGAACAGAGCCAGCCACAGCAGCAGTGATGGAGCCAGTCATGAGCCATCCAAGAGAGAGGGCCTGAGGAAGCTGGCCACGGGCAGGGTGAAAAGAGAGTTCACAAACCAAACTGAAGAGAACGGAATCTTCAGGGGTGAAAGGCAGAGAGTGTCTAGGGACAGACACAGGAGAGATTCTCAGAGCAGCTGTTATACAGGAGACTGCACTTCAGAGAGGAGCCCCTGCTGTGAAGAAATTACAGCACGGCTTGAAGGTAGGAGGGATAGTCCTGGGGGAGCCGTGGATTATAGCCCAGATACAGGAGCTGCCCTACAAGACTCTGAAGGAGAAATTCTACCTTTTGAAAGGCTCGTAAGAAAGACTGTTCCCAGGAGCAAGGTGAGACAGATAGAACCTTTGAGTAATTTATTCAGAGATAAAAAGCCTGGCAGCCATTCTAGAAACCCAGAGGAGAGAAAGAAATCTCACTGGGAAAAGGTGTTTAAACTTTTAAAGGAAGTTAAGCCTGCATTCCCAGAGCAAGTTCTAAACCCAGAGACATATGAGTATGATTGCGAAGACATGGAAACGGAACCCTGTGAGGTGGAACAGGACTCTGTTGATTCTTTGATGGATTGCTCTTTATGCCAAACGTCAGAGTGAAAAGGGGCCAATGGTTTTTAAGGTAGAAAAACCAGGAGCCAACATAATTAAATGTCCTGATACTTTGGGGGCTGGAAAGCTGGGTGAGAAAGAAAATTGCTAATGTTAAAGCTATGAGAAGTGTTCAAGTGTGAAGTGAATGTGTTAAAGAAGCAGCTATTCTGTTGGTAGTACAGACAAGCAAGAAAAAGCCTTGTTTTAAACCCTGAACAGTTGAAGGGAACTGATGTCTTTGCTAGACGGTAATAGGAACCATTAAGCAACAGTTCCCACTGTGTCATTTGAAGAAAGAAATACCTTCTGTTGTATATAAGCTGATTGAAGCAAGTTTATTCTTTTACACTGCCGGAACACTGTTTTGTGATACCTTTTTCTTTTGGGGAAGAAAATATTCTCTATATTGTGTTGTCCTGTTCAAACTTCTAAAGAAAGTCTGTTTGCAAAGATTAGACTACAAAAAGGAATAAATTTCCTGTGTTTGCCTCTAAAACCACTCGGACTAGCTTATTTGCACACAACTACGATCCCAGAAGCCCTAGCTCTGGAGCATAAGCATAAAAAGGGACATTAGATGGCACGCTGCCACCTATAGGCAACCGCCTATACGGGACGCAGTGCCACAATATACATAGCTGAACCTGCCCATGCCACAATGCTACTGCTGGTGTGAGTGTGCAGTGGCATCCTGTCACCTTAAAACTGCCCTCTCTCTCTTGTGGTGCAGAATTGCTTGTCCCACAGCAGCCCCTGCATACCAGTGTCCAATTGTCTCCAGAGGCCCATATGGCCAGGATTATGCCAGCAGGTGTTACAGACAGCCAGCCATTGCCATGGTGGGGGAGGGTTTCAGCCTGCAAATAGTGCTGTGCCCTTCCCTTATACCACCTTTGGGGAGGAATAAGCTGGACATCCATAGGGGGTGCAGGGAGATATGCCTGAATATGCTGTGTATGCCCCAGCACCTGGCCACTCCCTTGCTCTGCCCCCTCCTGCCCACATACAGTGATCCCTTCGCAAGCACTGCAATCATGATTGGTGCAGCATACGCTCAGGGAGCTTTTTGCCACTTACATGTCTGACCCGCATGTACACCCACACTATTCGCCATCTGGAATGACCTCCATAGTGGGGCTGAAAATCCTTAGAGGCCATTTCAGTGCTATCCAAATAGTGTCTGTGCAATGCATGGGCAGAGTAAGGGTGGGATGCTAAGTTCTATAGACAGCAGCAATGGATAAATTTAAGAGAGAAAAAAATGTGTACTAAATGTATTTCTATAGTTATCCGGATAGTTGATTGAATATTACCACTGTCCAGGTAGTTCTGGTTTTGCCCATTCTATATGTATATTCAGTACTGCTCGCTGTTCAGATAACGGTGCTGAATTTCATATTTTATTTAAGTATTCAGAACAGAATTTTAAAAATATGCTGACCGCATATTTAAATATTGACTCGTAAGAAATACAGCACTCACTTTTATGAGATTATATGAGTAACGCTACACTACTTAGGAGGTTTGTATTCTGTATAAAGGCAAGAATTTCCTCACACTGACTCCAGCTCTCTATAAAAAGACAACAGCAGAAATGTAAATCCATTAAAAACTTAGGTTGTCAGTGAAAAATTGGAAGACTGGCTGTAATAAAAAAACAATCATGGGTTGGTAAGCTTGAACTGGAGGATGAGAAAGATAGAAAATAAAACTGCCTTGGAGGATGAATGGTGAAAAGAGTGTGTCTGAAAGCAAGAACAGGAAAAGTAATTGTGTCTAATGTTAAAATCTATAGGGTCAGAGCTTCGATGGGATCATCACTTATTAGGGGTGTGCATTTCAGGCTTGTTTGGGTGTTTGCTTGGGCACCAAAACATTAAAAGTGCACATAAATCATTTCTACATGTGTATACTTACAAAGTAACACATGTACAATCAATTTGCATGTGCATAAAAACTGGTTGTGTACATAGACGGCATGCAATTAAGATATATAGGCATAAAAAAATGAAAAAACAAATAAAAATTCATTTAAACTTTGCATGCAATGAAAACTGACCACATTTTTTTTGGCATTGCACATCCCTATCCCTTATGCATGCATCTTATAAGATGCAGCACCAAAAATGTAAATGCAGAGATTAATTTAACCTCTACTTAAAAAGAAAAAAAAACAACTTAAAAAAATCATACTTCTTTTGATCTTAATTATAACCTACTTACTATTTTCAAATGGGAACGGGCATCAAGAAATGTTTACCTAAATGAAAAGGCGACAGGTAGAAAAGGTGGCAGCAGGTAGAAAAGGCGATGGCAAAAGCTAGAAGGATGCTTGAGTGCATAGGGAGAGGAATGGCTAGCAGAAAAAAGAAGGTGATAGTGCCTCTGTATAAGTCTTTGGTGCGACCTCATTTGGAGTATAGTGTGCAATTCTGGAGACTGCACCTTCAAAAGGATATAAACAGGATGGAGTCACAGCCTGGCGACCCGTATGTCCGCCTCGGGTCAGTAGCCACTACCCTCCCCCCTCCCCGTCCCTCTCCCTCCCCACCCCCCCCCCTTTGCCCACATATTATACTCTTACGACTTTCTTCAACCAAACAATACTTTTATTTTAACACATTTTTGGAAATACAGCATACAGAAAAAACTGTTGGCCACAGCATGGAAACAACTACACATTATCAACCTTAACAACATTAATGCATAACCACTCATCTTACACCTGCTAAGAGGCACAGCCCGCCCTCTTCCATTCTACGAGGCCCGGCAGTGATGTCTGGAAAATGCCGTCTAAGCCTTTTCCCACTGCCCCCGGTTCCTATGGGAATACCCCAGGAAGGGGCGCCTGCCGCAACAGGCCTTTCCTGTTCCCCTCCCGTTCGCCGCAGTGTCCTGCTTTGCCACCACCCACGGCCCGTCCAAGGCGTGGGCAGGAGTACGTTGCTCGTCCCTTCCCCCTCCCGTGCCGTGCAAGCTTGGGAAGGCCCTCTGGACACTGTTCCTGTTTTCATTTGCGTGCTGTTGGGGGACAATTGATTACCAGTATGCCCGCTCCCCCCTCTTCATGGCTGGGCTGTGCGCTCTCTCCTAAGGGTGGTTCCTATCTTTTCCGCCATGCTGTGACGGTGCCTAATCCTCGGGGTGGGTTGGGAGGGTGCGTCTTCAACCGCTCTGCTGGGGGGAGGAAAAGAGGGTGAGCCACGGCCCGACCCTGCTCTATATTCGGGCCGGTGTAGCCACCCGCCCCCCCCCCCAGCCCCTCCCTCCTTCCCCCGAGGTTAACCCCTCGGCTCCCGGGCGCCTGCCTGTGCCCGGCTGAGATGATTCTCAGCCGGGACTCAGCCTGGCGACCCGTATGTCCGCCTCGGGTCAGTAGCCACTACCCTCCCCCCTCCCCGTCCCTCTCCCTCCCCACCCCCCCCCCCTTTGCCCACATATTATACTCTTACGACTTTCTTCAACCAAACAATACTTTTATTTTAACACATTTTTGGAAATACAGCATACAGAAAAAACTGTTGGCCACAGCATGGAAACAACTACACATTATCAACCTTAACAACATTAATGCATAACCACTCATCTTACACCTGCTAAGAGGCACAGCCCGCCCTCTTCCATTCTACGAGGCCCGGCAGTGATGTCTGGAAAATGCCGTCTAAGCCTTTTCCCACTGCCCCCGGTTCCTATGGGCATACCCCAGGAAGGGGCGCCTGCCGCAACAGGCCTTTCCTGTTCCCCTCCCGTTCGCCGCAGTGTCCTGCTTTGCCACCACCCACGGCCCGTCCAAGGCGTGGGCAGGAGTACGTTGCTCGTCCCTTCCCCCTCCCGTGCCGTGCAAGCTTGGGAAGGCCCTCTGGACACTGTTCCTGTTTTCATTTGCGTGCTGTTGGGGGACAATTGATTACCAGTATGCCCGCTCCCCCCTCTTCATGGCTGGGCTGTGCGCTCTCTCCTAAGGGTGGTTCCTATCTTTTCCGCCACCCCTCACAGCTGCGACTCCTCGCGTGCTGAGAGGGTCCCCACCCTTTCCCGCTGCTGTGGCCAACCTGACTCTCTGCCATAACCGCTCTAGTGTTTCCTGCAGAGCACAAATGAATATATCCAATCCAATATCTGATAAATGTGCCCCGTCTGCCCGATACAAACCAGGGCACGTCTCGTCTATGAGGTCGTGAATGATATTGCTGCCGCTCATTGCTACCATAAAACGGGCCATCCACTTATTGACTTTTCGCCGTGTTCTCTCAATTGCCTTATGGGACCATTCCCCTTTCCACACCCGCCTGGGTATCATATGTGACCATGCCAGGGCCGCTGTCGGGAAGGCATCGCGCAGTGTTAACATGTCTCTCTGCATTTTTTTTGTCAACTGCACACTGTGTGTACCCGTAAGGTCATTCCCACCCAGGTGCACAATTATTGCCCAAGGTCGTCCTCCATCCTCTTTCATCTGTAAAAGAAGGGGCAGTAGCTGGTCCCACACCATCCCTCTCTTACCCAGCCATGTAACGTTTATTACGTCGTTCGGGAGACCCAGATTGCTTCCCTGCGGTCTGTGTCTTGCCCTCCTCTCTGCCCAATGGATGAATGAGTGGCCGCATATCCATGCCTCCAGACGGGCGTTGGCACCTATTATTCATGACATATAAGTAATGGGACATAGCAACACTCACATACATCATTGTTATGTCACTGTACATATTTTTTTTTTTTTAATGCATATGTATATACCCCCATCAGATCTATATATCTATATGTATATATACATACACACGTCTATCTGCTTTTGTACCATACTGCGTTCTTTGCACTGTCGGCGTTAAACCGGGCGTACATACAGCTTGTACCTGCTGGAGCGCCATCTTCCAAGGTTCATAATCTGCACACTTGACATACCTAAGCTGGCCGCCGTTGAAGCGGCCCCGATCCTGAATGAGTGTGTCCCGTACAAGGACGACTCCAAGCCGGCTGCCACCAAGGATAGCTTAAGTACCCTGGCAAATTGGAAGCGCGAGAGCGGGGCCCCGTTCTCATGTACCAACCATTGCTCGGCGTTTTCCGGGCGGAGTTGACTATATTCCGCGAAGGTTCTAATTGGGCAAGACGGATCTCCTGGTAACGGGTGAAGCACGATTTGTGCCCCTTTCGCTTCCGGATCCGTTTTGGATTTCCGGACATATAATGACAGTGTTCCGTCCCGCCAGGTAACATCCCGCATCATAATGCCCCCTGCTTCGTGCGCCCGGCTTGCCGGGGCCACTAGCTCACCTATTCGGAATGCTCCGTAGAAAGCCCATGAAAATGCGCATCTGAAGAGCTTGGCCTCAAAGTCGTTAAAACAGATTCGACCTGCAACTGATATCAGCTTCTGCAGTATCGAATGAGTTATTGGCCGCCTTCGTTCCAGCGCGCGCGGCCGCTCCGTCACCCAGCCCTTTAACATTCTTGTGATGACAAAATCTGCCGCTGGGCTGTTTCTGCCGCTTGCTTTTGCAAAGAACGAGATCGCTGCGAGTTTTGCCTTGACAGCTGATTTCTTAACTCCGCTATCCTTGGCCCATAAAATCCATTCCAGGATGGCTTCTGTTGTGGGCTCGTTATTTGCTGACCTGCGCCTCTGGCAGAACACCTGGAAGTCCTGCCACGCCTTCAGGTATCTTCGCCTGGTTTTCGCTGATAATGATTTTAGTACAAGGTCCCATACTTCGGCGGACCACAGTCCCATATTCTCTTTGGGACAGCTGTCTTGGTCCTGTCGGCACCCGGTGCTAACGACTGGAACAGCGAGATCTGAAAGCGAGAGAGAGAGCGTCGGCAAGGTTATTACATCGCCCTGGAATATGCTCTGCCCTGATGGTTATATTGTAAGTGAGGCACAACATAACAATTTGTCTTAACAGGGATACCACGCCTTGCGTATGTGCCCGCATTCCATTTATCGCGTATACCACCGCCACGTTGTCAGTGTGGAATGTGATCGCTCTGTCCTTCAAGTGCGGGGCCCAAATACCCATGGCGACTAAGATCGGGAAAAGTTCAAGGAACGTGATGTCGTTTGTGGTGCCCGTGGAGTGCCACTCAGGAGGCCATTCTTCCGCGCACCATGCCCCTCTGAAATATATGCCAAAACCAGTCCCGCCTGCGGCATCCGTGAACAAGTCAAGCTCCTCATTGGGGACCGGTTGTTTTTGCCAAAATGCGAGACCGTTGAAGGATTGCAGAAATTGCACCCACATGCAGAGGTCTTCCTTTATCCATTTTGTAACCCGGATTTTGTGTTGCCTCCTCTTGGCCCCTTTAGTTGCCATTGCTATGCGGCGACAGAATACCCGCCCCATTGGCATGATTCTACACGCGAAGCACAACAGTCCTAGCAATGATTGGAATTGCTCCAAGGTTGCTTTTTTGCGTTCCTGCATGCTTCGCATTGCAGTCTCAAGTTTAATGATTTTTTCCCCAGGTAGGCGAGACAGTTGTCCCAGCACATTGAGTTCAATACCTAAGAAGGTGATCACCTGAGTGGGTCCACATGTCTTGTCACCCGCCAAGGGGATGCCAAAACACAGGGCCACTTGCTGGAATACGTTCAGTATTCTTTGGCAATCCCTCGTATCCTTCCCTATGAACAAAAAATCGTCCAGGTAATGAACAACTGTGTTGGCACCTGCTATGTCTTCCACCACCCAGTGTATGAATGCGCTAAATTGCTCAAAATAAGCGCATGATATTGAGCAGCCCATGGGCAAACACATATCATAATAGTATTCCCCATTGAAGTAGAAGCCCAATAGTTTGAAAGAGTCTGGATGCACTGGAAGTAGTCGAAAAGCGGACTCAATGTCCGCTTTCGCAAGCTGTGACTGTCCCCCATGTCTCCGAATAATATCAATAGCATGGTCGATTGTCGCATACTTCACAGTGCATAAGGATGGATCGATGCTATCATTGACCGATTTACCTTCCGGGTATGACAGGTTATGGATGAGCCTGAATTTTCCGGGCTCCTTCTTGGTTACAATTCCCAATGGGGATATTACTAGGTCAGGGTTAGGAAGTTCACTGAAGGGGCCTGCCACCCTGCCGAGCTCTAATTCCTTCTCTATTTTTTGTTGGACTACTGCATGGAACTTTTTGACTGAAGGGGAGTTGTTTATTATCCGGTGCCGTGCTGGTACTGCGGCCGGAATGCGGAAACCCCGTGCAAAACCATTCTCGATGTCCGCGGCTTTGTCCCGCAACGGGTAGGCTCTCAGCCACGGCCGCAATTGATCAAGCCTGATGGGAGTTCTGGCCATGGCTGTCACTCCCACGTGGCTGCATTGCGCGAAATGGTTTGTTATCCCTACCGGACCTGCAGGTGATCGACGTGTGTCCGCCTCCACAGCTGGAACATACGTGACGGAATTTGCACGGGCGCCAAGTACAACTCCCTGCGTTGTACTGTCGGCATGCTCTGCGAAACCGGCATCTGCTGGTTTTGTCGCCATTGTGGCGCCTGAAAGGACTGGGATGTCCCTTCCAGGCACAATGGACGGTTGGGAGCCATCTCTTCAAGCCACATGTCCACTATCCGGTGTTGCCAGGTCATGGTCGGATCTTCTGCTAGGCTTTCTCTGAATTTAATATCATAATTGAGCCAGGCCCAACCCCCTAGCCGCTTGTGCGCCTGAGTGATGGTGTCCAGATACTTGATGAGGTACTGGTGCAACTCGGGCTCCCGTTCCAGTACCACGCTCATATAAATATGAAAGGCAGAAACCCAATTGTTTATGGACTTCGTGATCTTGTGCCTTCGCTCCCCGTACTTATCCTTATCCTTAGCTGATTTGGTCTCCTCTTCGTGATCTTTGATCAATAGGGAAAATATGTCAATATATTCCCTGCGCCATATGCGCTTTTTGATTCTCCTCCGAACTGTGCTGGCCAGCGAGCTCACACCACAGCGCGGATCCCCACTAACCGCTGCCGGGCCCAATGTCCCCAGGGCGGGTGAAGTCATCTGACCGACTGACCCGTCTGTTGCCAGGTTGGCTCCCTGCGTGGGTGCCTCCTCATGCGCCCCCCACACGCGCGTCAGCTGGTTAGTGTTTTTCTTTGTCTTTTTCTTTTTGTTAAATGTTTTCAAAATAGTATGCATTGCGGATGCTAGTGATACCTCCCCCTCTGTGTCCGATGAAGAGTCATCAGATGATGAGGATAGAGACCCCAGTGTTCTTTTTTCGCCCCTGGACTTACCACTGGCCGTGCTGGTGATGTCTGCGGTGGAGCTCGAGGGTTGCGGTGTCATGACGGCGCTCGCCGGTTGTGGTCCGTCCAATCTGTTGCTGGCAGCCCTTAGTTGCTGTCGGAAGGCACTTAAGCCATGTTGATTCACTTGATGCCGGATCTCCGTAATTAATTCCTCAAGTTCCTGATTGGTTGTTGTCGGCGTTGGCGGCTGCGGCACTTGTTGAGACGCAGCGCGTGTACTTCGTCGCGTCGTCCTGGACATCTCCTTATTGCGAGATGCGTCACCGCCCTTCTGCTTTCTTTTCGTAGACGCTGCGCGTGATGCCTTCACTGCCCCGCGTGATGTTCTGTTTTCCGCGCTGTTCTTTCGCGGCATAGCTGTATCAGGAAATATTACTATACGAGAACAATGGGGGAGAGATACAAACAACGTTATCATGCCCCCGTCCCCACGTGCCCATTGTTGATTGTTTGCCTTCCATAAATATAGTTATATATGTATTTAATGTATATATATATATATCTGTGTATATATATATATGTATATATATATGTCTATATAAATCGCATACTCCTTTTTTTTATTTTTTATTTTATTTTTTTTTTTTTTTTTTGGGTTATTCTCAGCGTTTCAGCATGCATTAAGTGCCTTGTAGATGTAACCTGCGTGGTACATATTTAGATAAATTGTATAGTGTATGCTTTGCCACCGCTGCCCAGTAGATGGCAGCATTGATTTGGATTCTGCATTCAACCATAGCCAGAACTAATATTTCTGACGGTGGCCATGAGGAGAGTTAAATCAGGCATCCATATCATCTTTTTTTTTTTTTTTTTTTTTTTCAACCGCTCTGCTGGGGGGAGGAAAAGAGGGTGAGCCACGGCCCGACCCTGCTCTATATTCGGGCCGGTGTAGCCACCCGCCCCCCCCCCCAGCCCCTCCCTCCTTCCCCCGAGGTTAACCCCTCGGCTCCCGGGCGCCTGCCTGTGCCCGGCTGAGATGATTCTCAGCCGGGACTGTACAGAGGGTGGATACTAAAATGGTTAGTGGTCTTCATTATAAAGCATATGAGGACAGACTTAAGTATCTCGATATGTACACCTTAAAGGAAAGGCAGAATAGAGGTGATATGATTGAGATGTTTAAATCTCTCCATGGCATAAATGCACAATGGGAGACCCTCTTTCGATTGAAAGCAAGTTCTGCTATAAGAGGACATGGGATGAGGGTGAAAGGGGATAGATTCAGGAGTGATAAGCAGAAATATTTCTTTACGGAAAGAGTGGTGGATCCATGGAATAGTCTCCCAGTGGTGTGGTAGAGATGAGGACGGTATCTGAATTCAAAAAAGCATGAAACAAACACAGAGGATCTCTAAAGGAAAAAAGGGGACTGTTGTAGTTATTGATATGGAAGGACAGACTAGATAAGCCATGTGTTCTTTTTCTGTTGTCATTTTTCTATGTTTCTATATTTCTAAAAGCTTATCAGCTCTCAAATAAATTCAGTGGGTTGACTCTTCTCAAACATGTTTTTATCCTCACCCCAGCAAATTCCCACAAATTTTGAATTGCATTTAAAATCAGTCCCTTTGTAGGAGAAACTAACACACCTGTATAACTGACTGTATGATAAGGTCCAAAAAAATGACTTATGAGCCTTGGTGATAATCTCTCTTATGCAGTGTTGACCATTTATCTAGTTGCTCTATGGAGCATATTTTTGTGATATATTACATAAGAACATACAAAATGCTATACTGGTTCAGACAAAGGTCTATCAAGCCCAGTATCCTGTATCCAACAGTGGCCAATCCAGGTTCCCAAAAAGGCACACCGGTTCCACAATGCTTGTCCCATGGCAAGCAGTGGATTTCGCAGGTCCTCCTTAATAATGGTTTATGGATCTTTCCTCCAGGAACTTGTCCAAACCTTTTTTAAACCCAGATATACTAATAGCTTTTACTACATCCTCTGTTAACAAATTCCAGAGTTTGATTATGCATTGAGTGAAAAAATATTTTCTCTTATTAGTCTTAACTGGGTTACATTGTAGCTTTGTTGCATGTACCTTAGTTTTTCTACTTTTTGATGGAGTAAACATCCAATCTAAATTTACCCATTTTACTCCATTCATTAATTTATAAACTATTATCATATCTCCCCTCAGCCATCTTTTTGCCTTTCCTCACAGGGGTATCCTTCTACCCACTATATCATTTTGATGGCTCTTCTCTATACCTTTTCTAATTCCGCTATATCATTTTTAAGATATGACGACCAGAAGTGCACACAATATTCAAGGTGCGGTCACACTATGGAATGATACAGAGGCATCATAATATCCTGAGTTTTATTCTCCATTCCTTTCCTTATGATTCCTAGCATTATATTTGCTTTCTTGGCTGGTGCTGCACACTGGGTAGAGGGTTTCAACATGTTATCCATGATGACGCCTAAATCTTTTTCGTGATTAGTGGTTCCTAATATGGAACCTTGCAACGTGTAACCATAATTTTGGTTGTTCTTTCGTAGGTGCATAACGTCACACTTGTCCACATCAAATTTTATCTGCCATTTGGACATCCAGTCTTCCAATTTATCAAGGTTGTCTTGCAATTTTTCACAATCCTCTTGGGCAAATTTTCATCTCACTCATTATTTCTATTTCCAGGTCATTTATGAATATGTTAAAAAGCAGCAGACCCAGCAGATTCCTAGCATACACCACTATTCACCTTTCTCCTTTGAGAAAATTGGCCATTTAGCCCTACTCTCTGCTTTCTATCTTTTAACTAGTTCCTGTTCCACAATGATATAGTACATTATCACCAGTCCTATGACCTTTTAACTTCTATAAGAGTTCTCTCAGGAGGGACCTTTCAAAGGTTTTCTGGCTCTACTTTTCTACTTGTTTATTCATTTAAAAAAAAAAATATAACAACTTAGTAAGACAAGAATTTCCTTGGCTAAATTCATGTTGGCTTTTTCCCATTAAATCATGACTATGCGCATGTTCAATAATTTTATTATTTATAATGATTTCTACCATTTTGCCTGATACTGATGTTAGGAACCCTTTTTAAAAATTGGCGTGAAATTGGCCATTCTCCAATCTTCCGATATAACAAATGATTTTAATGATAGTTCACAGATTACTAATAGTAGGTCTGATATCTCATATTTCTGTTCTTTCAACACTCTCGGATGTATACCATCCAGTCCAGGTGATTTGCTACAGTTTATCAAATAGTTGCAATATATCTTATCACTATTTCTTTCAATTCTTCCAATACATTACCTTTAAATACCATTTCAGGCATGGGCAACTTCCCATCTTCTTCAGTAAAGACTAAAGTAAATAATTAATTCAGTCTCTCCACTATGGTCTTGTCCTCCCTTAGCACCCCTTTTATCCCTCTATCATCCAGTGGTCCAACTGACTCTCTTACATGTGTTTTGCTATGAATGTACTTAAAAAAAAACTTTTATTATGCATTTTTGCTTCCACAGCAAGCTTTTTTTCAAATTCTTGCTTAGCCTTCCTTATCAGTGCCTTGCATCTAACTTGCCAGTGGTTGCGCTGTTTCCCATTTTCTACTACTATTGATCATTTGTATAATGCTACAAGGCATACACAGCACTGTACAGACACATGCAAAGGATTGTCCCTGCTCATCAGAGCTTACCATCTAGTCAAGACAGAAGGATATATCTAAGGGAATAGAAGGGAAACACATAGGAAACTAAATGGGTCTGGATCCAAAAGCAGCCTCAAAGAGGAGTTTTCAACCAGGATTTGAAAAGGGCAAGAGATGAAGCCTGATGTACAGACTCAGGTAGTTTGTTCCAGGCATAAGGAGTATCAAGGTTAAAGGATTGAAGTCTGGAGTTGGCAGTAGAAGAGAAGGGCACAGATACAGATCTTCCAAAAGAGCAGAGTTCCCATTGAGGGGTGTAGGGAAAGATAAGAAGGAGGAACAGCAGAATGAGTGCACTTATAGGTCAGTAGGAGAAGTTTGAACTGGATTTTGTCATTTGTCTCCTTTTTCATTTCCTGAAGGATGCTTTTTTGGCAACAATAGTCTCTCTGACCTAATCTTTAAACCATGCTGGCAGTTTTTTGACTTTCCTTCCACTTTTCTTAAATCATGGAATACATCTGGTCTGCACTTCCAAGATAGTATTTTTAAAGAACGTCCATGCTTGATGTAAATCTTAAACCTTTTCAGCTGTTCCTTTTAGTTTTTTATTAACTATTTTCCTTATTTTATCATAGTCTCCCTTTTCAAAGTTGAAAGGTAGTACTGTAGATTCCTTTGCTATCCTGCTTTCACTTATTAAATCAAATGTGAGCATGCTATGATAATTATTGCCAAGCATCCCCAACACCCTTATCTCTTGCATCAGATCCTGTGTTCCACTAAAGAATAGGTCCAAAATAGCTTCCCCTCTTTTCAGTTCATGAACCAGCTGCTCCAAGATGCAGTCATTTACTTCATCTAGAAACTTTATCTTCCTAGTATGTCCTGCTGTGACACTGACTCAGTCGATACCAGGGTAATTGAAATCACCAATTATTGCTGTGTTGTAACTTTTCTTAGCTTCTCTGATTTCTTTTAGCATTTCATTATCCATCTGTTCATTCTGGCCAGGTGGTCGGTGGTACACACCCACTGCCATTGCCTCCCCCTTTTTACATAGGATTTCTATCCATAGAGATTCTACAGTATGGTTTGTTCCTGCAAAACTTGAATTCTATGTGACTTAATGCCCTCTCTAACACAGAGCACAACCCCTCCACCTATTTGATCTACTCTATTATTATGATATAGTTCGTACCCAGATATCACAGTGTCCCATTGGTGTCTCCCTTCTACCAGGTCTCTGAGATGCCAGTCATTCAAAACTTTCATGTAGTGCTTTAAATTCTAACTCTCCCATCTTACTTTTTTGCATAGAGGCATTTTAGAGGTTTCCTGTGTTGCTAAGTGAACATATAAGAACATAAGATACGCCATACTGGGTCAGACTAAGGTACATCAACTCCAATATCCTGTTTCCAACAGTGGCCAATCTAGGTCAAAAGTACCTAGCAGTTTCCCCAAAAGACACAGGTTCCACAATGTTTGTACTGGGGCAAGCAGGGGATTTCCCAGGTCCCCTTTAATAATGGTTTATGGACCTTTCCTCCAGGAACTTGTCCAAACCTTTTATAAACCGGGCTATTCTAACAGTTTTTAGTACATCCTTCGGTAACGAATTGCAGAGTTTGATTAAACATTGAGTGAAAAAAAAATGTTTTCTCTTATTAGTCTTAAATAAGATACACTGCAGCTTCATTGCATATCCCCTAGTCTTTCTATACTTTGATGGCATAAACAATTGATCTACATTTACTCATTCCACTCCATTCAATAATTTATAGACCTCTAACTTATCTCCCCTCAACCGTCTCTTTTCAAGGTTGAAGAACCCAAATCTTTTTTAGCCTCTCTTCATAGGTGTATCCTTCCATCGCCTTTACCATTTTGGTGGCTCTTCTCTGTACTTTTCTAATAATGCTATATCATTTTTAAGATATTGCAACCAGAATTGCACACAATATTCAAGGTGTGATCACACCATGGAACTATACAGAGGTATTATAATATCCTTTGTATTATTCTCCATTCTTTTCCTTATGATTCCTAGCATTCTATTTGCTCTCTTGGCTGCCACTGCACACTGGGTGGAGGGTTTCAACATGTTATCCACGATGATGCCTAAATCTTTTTCCTGGGTGGTGGTTCCTAATGTGGAAACTTGCATCATGTAACCATAGTTTTGGTTTTTCTTTCCCAGGTGCATAACTTTGCACTTGTCCACATTAAATTTCATCTGCCCAGACTTACAGTTTATCAAGGTCTTCTTGCAACTTTTCACAATCCTCGTGGGTTTTAATAACTTTGAATAATTTTGTGTCATCTGCAAATTTGATTACCTCACTCGTTATTCCCATTTCCAGGTCATTTACGAATATGTTAAAAAGCAGAGGACCCAGCACCGATCCCTAGGGTACACCACTATTAACTTTTCTCCATTGGGAAAATTGGCATTTAGCCCTACCCTCTGTTTTCTATCTTTTAACCAGTTCTTGATCCACAATAGTACACTGCCTCCTATCCCATGGCTTTTTAATTTTGCTTGTTTTCATAAAGCTGTTAAGAAAAAAAAAAGAAAAAAGGGATATTCATGCATGATTAATACAAAAAAAATGAGTAACAACAAAATCACATAGCCAAGGTAATTTGCTTGGTGGACAGGTTCTGCTGGCTCTCCCTACTAGTAAGTGGTGTCTGGTGGAGAATGGGAGTCCTGGAGCTCTGGACGTGATCTCTGTTTGGTGACTGGCATACTGGCTTATACTGAACTGAGAGTTTGTGTTTCTCAGGTACCACATGCTAGATGGTAAGCATAATCCACTTGTATGGACTGGACTGGAAGGACTCAGGAAAGAAAACTAGCAGGTAAGGTCTAATTTCACCTTTGGGCTCTCTTTAAGCACTTGAACTGATACATCATTTGAAAGACATGGTCTCCAAAACTGAACACAGTATTCCAAGTGAGGCCTCACCAGTGACTTGTACAGTGGCATAAGTACCTCTTCCTTTCTGCTGGTAATCCCTCTTTGTATGCAGCCCAACATCCTCCTTGCTTTTTCCACTGCCTTGTCACACTGTTTTACCACCTTGAGATCATAAGAGATAATCACACCAAGGTCTTTCTTCTGAACCGTGCACACCAACCTCTCGCCCCCTATCGCGTACATTTCCCTTGGGTTTCTGCTACCCAAGTATATGACACTGCACTTTTTCGCATTAAATCGTACTTGCCAAGCATTAGACCATTCTACCAGCTTTTGTAGATCTTTCCTCATGTTAACCACTCCCTCTGCGGAGTCCACTCTGTTGCAAATTTTTGTGTCATCTGCAAAAAGACAGACTTTTCCATTCAGCCCTTCAGCAATATCACTCACAAATACATTGAACAGTGCCGGGCCCAGGACTGAACCCTGGGGCACCTCGCTAATCACCTTCCTTTCATCCGAGTGAGCTTCATGTACCATCACCTTCTGTTGTCTGTCAGTCAAACAATTTCTAATCCAGTTTACCATCTTGGGACCCATCCCCAAGCTACTGAGTTTATTTACAAGCCTCCTATGAGGAACAGTATCAAAGGCTTTGCTGAAATCCAGGTAGATGACATGAATTGCATGCCCCGATCTAGTTCCTTGGTCACCCAATCAAAGAACTCAATCAGATTTGTTTGGCAAGACCGTCCTTCGGTAAAACCATGTTGCCTCGGATCTTGCAACCTGTTGGTTTTTAGAAAGTTCACTATTCGCTCTTTCAGGAGCGCCTCCATTACTTTTCCCGCCACCGAGGTAAGGCTCACGGACCTGTAGTTTGACACTTCTTCCCTGTCGCCACTTTGGTGGAGAGGTACAACATCAGCCATTCTCCAGTCCTGAGGAACCTCTCCTGTTTCCAAGGATCTGTTGAAGATATCCTTTAACTGTCCTGCAAGAACCTCTCTGAGCTCTTTCAGTATCCTGGGATGTATTCCATCTGGTCCCATGGCTTTGTCCACTTTCAGTTTAGCAAGTTTTTCTAACACCTCATTTTCTGTGAATGGTGTGGTATCTACTTCATTCCCATTTTTATATTTGGGAGTCACAGCTGGTCCATCTCCAGGATTTTCTTTAGTAAAAACAGAGCAGAAGTATTTGTTTAGCAATTTCGCTTTTTCAATGTCACTTTCTACGAGTCCTTTCCCAGCACTTCTGAGTCCTGCTATTCCAACTCTGATCTTCTTCCTTTCCCAAATAAACCTGAAGAAAGTTTTCTCGCCACCCTTAGCATCTTTAGCCATCTTTTCCTCTGCCTTTGATTTTGCTTTCCTTATTTCTCTTTTTGACTCTTTGAGTTTGATCCTGTATTCATTTCTGTGTTCTTCTGTTTGCAAGCTTTTGAATTTTGCGAAAGCTGTGTTTTTTGCCTTTATTTGAGCAGCCACTTCTTTGGAAAACCAAATAGGTTTCCTTCTCCTCTTGTTTTTATTTACTTGGCTTACATATTTATCTGTTGCTCCTTTTTTGCCCCCTTTAGTTTAGCCCATTGCAATTCCACTTCCCTTATCTCCTTCCACCCCATCATCTCCTCCTTTGAAGTCAGCGTTTTTGAAGTTTAGGACTTTGAGCTTGCTATGATTGGCCTGTACCATGGCTTTTATCTCAAACCACACCGTGTGATGATCACTGTTGCTCACAGGTGCACTCACGCAGACATTCGACATGCTATCACCGTTGGTGAGCACTAAATCCAGTGTTGAGCTTTCCCTGGTTGATTCCATCACCATTTGTCTAACTAATGCATCTTGGAGAGCATACACAATTTTTTTGCTTCTTTCCAGATGTGCAGAAGGAGTAATCCAATCCATATCAGGTAGAATAAAGTCACCTAATATGATCACTTCCCCCTTTGTGGCTATCTTGGCAATATCTATAATCAGTTTGTTATCTATCTCTTCAATTTGTGTCGGAGGTCTGTAGACTACAGCAGAATGGATGGCAGTGCCATCTCCTCTTTCCAACACAATCCAGAACGCTTCTTCTTTTCCCCATGCCCCCTGCATTTCAGTAGCTTTAATATTGCTTTTGACATACAAGGCTACTTCTCTTCCTTTTCCATTTTCTCTATCCAATCATGTGATTCATTAAACCATGTTTCTGTAATGGCCACAATGTCCAAATCCATTTCCTCCATTAGGGCTTCCAGGTCCGGAACTTTGTTGGCTAAGTTTCGAACATTTGTGCTCATTGCTTTCCAGCATTTACCTGGGTTGTGTGTATTTTGCATTGATTTTGTTCTGTCCACTTCTTCCCACTTGTTTTTTATGTGTGGTTTAAAAGTGTGGCTGTTTCTAATGTTATTCTGCTTTTGCAGGGGGTGGCTTGCAGATCTTGACCTTCCACATCCATCACCCCCTTTTCCTAGTTTTAAATGCATATCCACATAATGCCTGCATTTTTCACTTAGGATTCTTTTCCCTGCGACAGAGAGATGTAGTCCATCAGCACAGTATAGTCTCTTGTTGGTCCATCTGTTTCCCCAGTTGCCAATATATCGGAATCCTTTTTGTTTTCACCAGGTCTGGAGCCATGTGATGCAGCCTTTTTGTCCCCTTATCAAGAACAGGTAGAACTTCTGAGAATGCAACAGTGTTAACAATGGGCTTGAGTTTCTCTCCCAGAGATTGGAAGTCCTTTTGGACTGTAGAGGCACTGTTTCTAGCCAGGTCATTTGTGCCCAGGTGGATAACAACATCAAGTTTGGAGTGTTCACTTTTCGCTAAGTACTTCAACAACTTGGTTTGTATTCCTTCTGGCTGAAGAGCCTGGTAGTCACATGACTATCTTCTCTCCTTTGAACAGTGTTCCCAAGTTGGTGCCTCTAATGATGGAATCCCCAAGTAGTAGTACTTTTCCGTTTGGTGAGGTTTTCTTCATATTTAGAACATAAGAACATAAGATATGCCATACTGGGTCAGACCAAGGTCCATCAAGCCCAGTATTCTGTTTCCAACAGTGGCCAATCTAGGTCATACGTACCTAGCAGTATTTGGTGCTTTAGCAGGAGATTGGGCATTGTCTGACTCATTTAAGGGCCCTTCAGTTTCTTTGGATTGGGCATCCTCATTAGCCAAGGCAGAGAAGGCACTGTGCAGGGATATTTCTTGATATTTAGGATGTCTCTGTGTTACAGATTGCAATCTACCAGAACCCACTGTGATCCATTTGTTCCTGGGGTGTTTGATTCTTTGTGGGAGCAGTGGTGCACCTTGTTCAGTTTGTATCCTAGAAGAGGTGCGCTTCATTGCAGCCAGTTCCTCCCTCAGTAGAGTTCCTTCTTTATGCATGGCAGCTAGGTCTTTCCTTAGCAGAGTCATCTCTTCATGCATGGCAGCTGACTTGAGGCACATAGGATAAGCTCTTAGGCTCCAAATGATTCATCTTGGAATGAAAGTACCGCAGTTATTGCACTGAATACACAGCATTTTGATTAAGCAGTCCCAGAAGACGAAGAAAAAGAAGAAAAGATGAAGAAGATGTGGGCTTTAACCCCAGTTAGGAAGGATAGATGGCATGTATGTGACCACTATATAGGCAATGTAGCCCCTAGAGTGGGTGGGGTGAGGGGTAGGATGGGCGGGAACCTAAGTGTCTCTGGCCAGTAGGCTGTTCCTGAACTGTGGGCACACATAATGGAGTAGGTAAGGGAACCCACCAATAAGGACAAATAGATAAATAAATCTGTGGAGACAAACAGACAGACTGATAGAACTCACAGTTTGGTAGCAAATTCAGCAAAAATCACCTTCCGGGAGAGCTCTGGAGAGCACTGCTCTTCTCAAGGAACAGAAGGCAATCTGAGCAAGCACACGTGTAGAAAATGGAGGTCTACACAATACCTCAGCAGGGGGGAGTAGTTTCAGAAGACTGATCCAGAAATGGCTCAGCCTTGAAACATCGAAGAACAACAAAATGATTACTTGGCAACCTGTGCTAACTGTGGAATAAATGATAGCTCTGTGTCTAGTAATATACTGTGATGAAGCAAACGCCAGTAAACCCTTGGAGGTAGAAGAAAACACTGATCTCTTTAAAGGAAATGAGATACATAAAGTGCAGTTAGTGAGAAGTGCAGCTAGAGGGAGCATGCACGGAGATTCTGAAGGTAGGCTGACACGCCCAGGTTGGGATGATGCAAGAACTAATTCAAAGCATAATCAGATACACCTGGTCAGAGGGACATAATCCTTACCTAAGAAACAGCTTTATAAGCAAAGCATAGACAAGCCAGAGAGGAGAGGAGCGGCACGAGCTGCAGCAGCTGCTGATAGAGAAGAAAGAGAAAGGAGATGGCTCCAAAGAGAGGAGAAAAGGCAGGTGGATTTGCAGCCCTTACAGGAAAGGAACAAGTTCCAGGAGAGCCAGTTTCAGGCTGGGAAGCTCCAGAAGGAAGTCTTCAGGAAGGACAGAAGGAGAACCGGGAGAGTGCCTGGTAGGGACAATACCAGAGACACAGACCCAAGAGTTCAGAGGTACCGTCATGCTTCTTCCTCTGTATGTGAGCCACAAGGAGTTCAGAGGTGGGTGAACCCGACTCAGCCCAGGAGTCTAAGAGACACAGATCTGAACCAGGAACTGAGGCCAGGTCACAGAGGAGCCTGGAAGCCAGGGAGCCGTAAGAGCAGCCAAGGTGCTGTGGCAAAGTGCAATCAATGAATAAGTCCAGGCGTCAATTGACAGGGTCCAAGTCAGTTTATTGTGCACAAGGCCCAGTCAGTCAAAGCTTCAAAATGAACTGAGCAAAAGTTTATACAGAGACATAACCATTTATACCTCTTTTTCAATTTGATACATGAGAACTTTCTATTGGTTCCAACTCGATACATGCAAACTTTTCATTGGTTATACATTCCCTTCATTTGTCCAATTAGAAATCCCTCCGGAGCCTAGCAACCGGTCCCCTCCTTTAGGATTGCTTGAACAATGGCACAGTTCTGAATTTCATTACTTTTCTACTGCAAGGTTAACTTTGGCTTCTGGAATGGTTTGGTTTCCAGCGCTGAGGGAGAGAAGCCATTCTATCAGGGGTGAGAGCAGGAGCTCCCCCTTCCTCCTTAAGCCACCAATAGCACAGAATGCTCAACGGCATAAAAACCGCCGTTTCCAGCGCTGAGGGAGAGAAGCCATTCTATCAGGGGTGAGAGCAGGAGCTCCCCCTTCCTCCTTAAGCCACCAATAGCACAGAATGCTCAACGGCATAAAAACAGCCATTTCCACGGCGCACCCGCGCCTTGCGGGCCCGCGCCTGAGGGCCTCGCCAGAGGGCCCTTTGGCGTGGCCCTTAGGCGTTGGTCCGTGGCGTCTGTCTCTGAAGTGGTTTCCTACTGTTATGGTTTGGCATGCCTTTGGGCGAGCTGCGGTGGCTGGGACTGTTTCCACCCCTTCCAAATCGTATGTAATGTATAGTTATTCTATGTATGTACTGTAACTTATTCCTTGTGTTATGTAACCCTTTTATTACCGCTCTGATTTTATTAAGAGTGGTATATGTTTCATTCACCTCTGTTTAACCTTGTATTGTATTGTTCTGTGACCGCTTTGATTGAAGGAAAAAGCGGGATATAAATCTGTTTAAATAAATAAATAAATGCATATACTGAAACATTTCTGTTCTTTCACACACAAGAGAATAATAGAAAAATTATGAATTCATGAAAACTTCTTATTAAGCATTTTAAAACAGTTTTCTCATTTTCCACAGATTTTTGGTTCTTTTCTAGCTATAATGGGAGTTAGGATCCAGGCCTAACTTACAGGTCTTTCATAGTAGCAGGCCATGCTAGGCCATAGCCTACCACATTCCCCCCTTTGATTATTCTCACCCGCAAGTGAGGAAGGGTTAGAATTAAATCACTCATTAGTCAATTAACACATTATACTGGTGTAATGGCATCATCATCGTGGGGTATAGGGTAATATTGCCACATAGCTAATACTTTTGCAGCTGCCTTCCGCTCTATAGTGTTATCAATTGATGATGTTATCATGCGTAAGCAAAGGGGTAGGAGACAAGGGAGCAATAAGCACATGGCTAATATGACTAGTACGATAAACATAAGGGATTTCAGACCACCAATCCAAGAAAACAATGAATCAAACCACCCGTCCATCTTTAAACTGTGCCAAGTCTGGACAGGCACAAATGTCTGCTCTCTCATCTGGGTGGCTAAATCTTCAACTACATGCCCATTATTATCAATCTGTAAACAACAATTACTGAGATTCAACTTCCCACACACACCACCTTCAGCTGCTAACAAATAATCTAAAGCTAAACAATTTTGATAAATGGCTGTGCGCATTTGTGTACTCTGCTTTGCCAGAAGGGTTAGTGCTTTACTAGTTTCATTGGTTATGATTTCAACAACAGCTTGCAAACGTATTATTCGATTAATCATATAAACAGGAGTATGATATCCCCAAGTCCCATCCTGCTCCCAAGTAGCAGGTCCATAGTATGCGATGATTCTTTCTGGGGGCCATTCTTCAGATGACGCATCCCATTTGTCCCATTGGCCTATTTTCAAGGCCTCCTTCAGCTGTCGACTTCTGTACACAGGATATCCCAGCTGTTCTCCCTGGAATGTAGGCAGAAGGAAAAAGGAAGGTCGTATGGATCCCAATACACATGCGCCTCCCCAGTGATGAGGAAGTCTGGCATATGCTCGGGTTCCACAAATCCAGTACAATCCAGGTGGTGCTTGCCAAGAATTATATGCTGCTAAGTTAGTCCAGATACTGGCAAGTTTGGGGAACTGAACTAGAGGATTGGAAGGTTCAGTAGTGTTGACTCCTGACCACCACGATGTCTTCTTAGTGGTACTGTTGTAGAGCTTCTGATTGAGACAGACCAGCTGCCCCACTTCCATATTAAACATTGGTCCATAGCGAGAAAAACATAAGTTACCCACAATGGAGTGGGCCAATACCCATTCACTTGTGGTATTGTGTATATTAGTCTGATTATATGGAACAGAATAGTTCAGTTCTTGTGCCTCCCAAGGCCATTGGTCTCCCATTGTTGTTCCTCCACAAAAAATAACAGTCTGAAATATGGAGACTAGATGCGACTGCTCCCGCTAATTCAAGAAATAAGTTCTGGGAGGCAGGAGGAATTTCAAATTATGATTTCATGGCTTCATAGAAGGAGTGATGTATACGATAAGGTGAGGATACATGAGTTTTGGTGTTTAATTGCAGATATAAGATAGTTCCAGGAACTACACCTCCTCCTGCAATACGCAACCCAAACTTGTATCCTTGCTTCCAGTGGCTAGGGTTGGCTATGAAAAGTTGTAGAGGATTACAGGCACCTTTCTGGCATTTCTTGGGTTCTGGTAGTCTGATCTTTGTTAGGCTGCCTTTGCGATGATCTCCATCTCGTCCCGTCGGTGCATTCTTCCAGGTAGCAAAATATACACATTCCCATTTTGGGCAAAAGTAATCATGTCTAGATGAAGTGGTGTAGATGGTGGCTGCTGTACTCTTTCCTGTACACCTTCCCCATCCATAGGCTCCTTCTGGACACATGTATTTATCATCATGGTAGTATGCTCGCTCCCATGACCCACATCTGTGGTAAGCATTTCTGTTAATTGCATCGCAAGCATCAAAGTTCAGGATGAAAGGTTTTGTGGGGTTGGTGAGGGGTTTTGTCGCATTCAGAATGGCTCCATCTTCATCATTCCAGCGTATCTCAAATGTATAGTAGGATGGGTTCTGTCAAGGGTTATAACAAGTCTTACTTTTCCCCTTTGTGCAAATATTTAGTTCAGTGCCATTATAAACACACCAGCTGACTGTACCAGTGCAGGTATAGTAGGAATGATAGAGCAAAGTCTGAGTAATCTTTTGTCCTGTTCGGGTGGTGGTTATGCAAGCTGCACAAGGGGGTAGAGCAAAAGTCTTTTCCAGGATTCCCAGGATCACCACTCCCACAAGGCAATAGTGGAAGAACATTGTGATTACAGTCTCTGGAGCTTAACTGGAAAGTTGAGGATAATGAACTGTGCTGAGTTTTCTTCTGTTTCTGCAGTGATGGTCACTTTCGCATGAAGTAAGTGGATGCTGAAGATTCTCTATAAAGCTGGCTGTCTCCTCAAGGTGAGAAACAATGGAGTCTCGGGATCATTCACTGATGTCCATTGGCCAGGAACAGGAGCAGCTGCCGGCTTCACTCGACTGTGGTGGATCCAGGGTTCAAATTATGCAACTTTCACTGCGGTGGGAGTTGACAGGATGACGACGTAGGGTCCCTTCCAAAGCGGTGCCAGCGGGGTTTTTCTCCACTCTTTCACCCACACGGACGTTCCTGGCTTGAAGGGATGCAGAGGATCAGTCAGGTTGATGGGTAATCGGTCTTGCACACACGTTTGGAGTTTCTGCAAAACAGAACCTAAAGCTAATAGTTCTTGTCTTGTTATTTCAGATCCTATCTGTCTCATGTCTCCCTTTATTCCCTGCACTATGGGTGGAGGTCACCCATACAAAATCTCAAAAGGGGAGACACCTAAGGATCTGGTGGGAGCTGAACGTATCCTAAGAAGGGCTATGGGTAAAACTTGGAGCCACTTCAGGTGTGTTTCTTGACAAAGCTTGGATGACTGTGTTTTCAGGGTTCTATTCATTCGTTCTACTTTTCCTGAGCTCTGGGGTCTGTAAGCAGTGTGTAACTTCCATTTTATTTGCAAAGCTTGAGCTAACTGTTGAGTCACTTGAGATACAAATAATGGACCATTGTCTGACCCTATAGTTGATGGTATTCCAAATCGAGGAATAATCTCATGGAGCAATACCCTAGTGACTTCTCGGGCTTTCTCAGTTCGGGTGGGATAGGCTTCTACCCACCCTGAAAATGTGCAGACTAACACTAACATATAGTGATATCCATTTGCACGGGGCATTTCAGCAAAGTCTATCTGTATATCACTCATGGTGGTCACCCCTACTGACTGAACTCTTGGGGGTGGAACAGGACCTTGCTTGGCATTATTTTTGGCACATATCAGGCATTGCTGTGCCACAGAGGCGGTCAGGGATCCTAGCAATGAAATACAGAAATGGGACCTCAGGGTTTGCTCCATGGCTGTTTTCCCATAATGTGTGGCTTGATGAAAAGCTTGAACAAAGGCTGGCCCTAGTGCTTCAAGGATGACGGTAGGACCTGGAGGTGGACTACCTTCTGGGGGTGGTAGCACTATCCAACCTTGTTCTGTTAAGACTCCTCCCTCCTTTTCACAATAATAGTCTAACTCTCTTGTAGTATATCGGGGTGCCCAGGAACTAAGGGGCACAGGGAATAGGGCTGCTTGCATTACAGTATCTTGGGTCCTAACTTGTCCTGTGGTGGCTGCCTTTCGGGCTGTGGCATCTGCAAATCTATTCCCTCGGGTGACTTCTCCTTCTCCTGTCTGATGACCTCGGCAGTGCATGACTGCCACTTGTTTGGGGGCCCATACAGCATCTAATAACATCAATATCTCGGGCCCATACCTAATGTCTTTACCCCCTGAAGTGATCAACCCTCGATCTTTATACAAGGCTCCATGTGCATGCAAAATAGTGAAGGCGTATTTGGAATCTGTGTACACATTTATGCGGAGTCCTTCTCCTAATGTCAAGGCTCTGGTGAGGGCTATCAATTCAGATTTCTGTGCAGAAGTTCCTGGGGTCAGGGCTGAGGACTCATCTACCAGATCAAGGGTCACCACTGCATATCCAGCACAACGATGTCCATTGATGACCAGACTGCTTCCATCTACAAAGAAAGTCCATTCTGTGTCCTCTAGAGGGACATCGGTCAAATCAGGGTGACTTGAGAATACAGTGTCCATGGTTTCTAAGCAATTATGATCAGGTGGCCCAGGACCAATTGGAAACAATGTAGCAGGGTTCAGAGCTTGACTAACTTTCAACTGTATCCGAGGGTTTTCACACAACATGCTTTGCTACTTCAACATTTGTGCATTGGTTAGCCAGAAGTTTCCTTTGTGTTCCATGAGAGTCAGGACAGAGTGTGGCACGGTGACTTGAAGAGTTTGTCCTAGTGTGAGTTTGTCTGCTTCGCCCACTAGGAGGGCTGTTGCTGCAACAGCTCTCAGACAAGGGGGCCATCCTTTTGCAACTATATCCAATTGTTTTGACAGATAAGCTACTGGCCGTTGCCAGGAACCAAGAGATTGGATCAATACTCCCAATGCATATCCTTATGACTCATGGACAAAAAGATGGAAAGGCTTCTGAAAATCTGGAAGACCTAAAGCTGGAGATGGCATCAGGGCCTTTTTCAAAGTTTGGAATGCTACATCTTGTTCAGGTCCCCAATCTAGTGGGGATTTTTCCATTCTTCTGGTGACTTGGTATAGTGGTGTTGCAATCAGGGCAAAGTTGGGGATCCATATGCGACAACATCATGTGGCCCCCAGGAAGGTTCTTACTTGCCTTCTAGTGGTTGGTGTGGGGATATTACATACAGCTTCTTTGTGTTCTGGTCCTAAACGTCGGATCCCACTGGACAACTGGAATCCTAGATACTTGACTTCAGTTTGGCATAGTTGTGCTTTGGCTCTTGAGACTTTGTATCCGGCATCTTTGAGAAGGTACAAAAGTTCACTAGTAGCTTGTAGGCATTCACTTTCTGAGTTGGTGGCTATGAGCAAGTCATCTACATACTGAAGAAGAACCCTCTTTCCTGGGTCCACTGGGTAACTTGAGAGATCTTGATTCAGGGCAGCAGTGAAGAGTTTAGGTGAATTCTTGAATCCTTGGGGTAATCTGGTCCAGGTGAGCTGACCCCGCCTTCCTGTTGTGGGGTCTTGCCATTCAAAAGTGAATAAAAGTTGACTGGTGGGTGCTAGGCGCACACAGAAAAAGGCATCTTTCAGGTCCAGGATGGTGAAGTGAGTAGCCTCAGCGCGGATCAGCCCAAGAGAGTATAAGGGTTTGGTACTACTGGGTGTATAGTTTCAACTGCATCATTTACTCTCCTTAGATCTTGTACTGGGTGGTAGTCCCCTGTCCCAAGCTTCTTTACTGGGAGAAGGGGGGTGTTCCAAGGTAACTGGCATTCCTTGAGAAGTCCGTACTTCAGCAGTTTCATTAAATGGCAGTGAATTCCTTCTATGGCTGGTCGAGGGAGAGGATACTGCTTCACATGAACTGGTTCCGCTCCTGGCTTGAGGGTGACAATGACAGGGGCTATGTTCTTCGCTGGGCCAGGTGGATTATCTTCTGCACATACTTCAGGTGGGGCTATGAGGTTGGTAGGTATACAGGGACTGGTTGACTTTATTGAAGGTGCACTATAGAACCGCCATTCTTCTTCTCGGGGAACAGTAAGCACCATCAATCCAGCAGGCTTTGGGTTCACAGTCATTTTAATTTCTCCCCCTTCAGCAAAGGATATTTGGGCCTGGAGCTTGGCAAGCATGTCTCGGCCCAGTAGTGGAATAGGGCACTCAGGCATATACAAGAATTGGTGCGTTATCTTCTGTCCCCCTAGTTCACACATGTGGTTCTGCAAGAATGGTTTTATGGCTTTATTTCCAGTGGCTCCCACAATGGTGACAGATCGTGAGGACAGAGGAGCTACTTGCTTGGCTACTACTGAATGTTCTGCTCCTGTATCTACCATGAATTCCATGTATTGATCCCCTATCTTTAAACTGACCATAGACTCCTGGGGACCCAGGGTGAACTTGGAGCCCGGTCTGGCCTAGTCTTCATCTATGTCATCCAGGTCATAGCCCATTGCTACTGCCACTCCCTCAATGGCTTCTTCCCTCTCCTGCTGGAAATGTGTTCGATTCATTCCTCCTCTCCTTCAAAATCTTCCTCTGGTCCTCCAGGGACTCCCTCCTTCCCTTGCAGGGGCGGAGTCTAGATGCGGGCACTCATTTCTCCAAAGTCCTTCTTCCTTGCAATAGGGGCATTGATTTGCACCTAATGGAGGCCTGTCGCTTCCGCGGCCTCTTCCACGTCCTCTGGTCCTTTGATTAGGAATACCTCCTCCACGTCGTTCGGTTATAGCAGCAGCAAGAAGATCTGCCTTCTTCTTCATCTTTCGTTCATTTTCTCTGTCTCGTTCATTTTCACGATTCACAAATACTTTCTGAGCGACTTCCATTAACTGAGCTGTATTCATGCCCGCAAATCCATCCAATTTCTGTAATTTTCGCTTTATGTCTCTCTGGGACTGACTAACAAAGGCCGCATTTACCATGCGTAAATTTTCCTGAGTGGCGGGATCATATGGGGTATACAATCTATAAGCTTCAGACAACCGCTCATAAAAGGCCGCTGGGCTCTCATCTGGACCCTGTAGAACTTCCGATACTTTCCCGATATTCATGGCCCTCTGGCCTCCCTTCTTCAGGCCCTGCAATAAGGCCTGGCGAAATCTGGTTAGGGCCGCCGCCCCCCTTTCCTCATTCGGGTCCCATCTGGGATCTTCATTGGGGTATTCTGCAGCTGCTGCTTGCGGGGGATTTATTCCTCCCCTTTCTACAGGGTTCTCTTCTAACCATTCGGCCTCGCTCCTCAGTAGTGAAGAGGGTGGACAGGAGCTGGCGATAATCGGCCCAGGTAGGCTGATGGGTTTGCATAATGCTAGACATTAATTCTGTTAATTCCTGGGGCTTGGCTGTGTAGGAAGCAAAATGCGTTTTCCAGTTTAATAAATCTGTGGTAGAAAAGGGTACATAAACTAAGCTGGTTGGTCCTGGCGCCATCTGGCCCTGATCATTTAAAACAGGTATTCCAGGCACTTGGCGTAATGGCATTAGGTGCCCTGCTTTCTCCTTCTTCTTGGGAGTTACGCTTCTTAAATCATAAGGCTCCGGGGCACTAGTCTCCTTGGTGGGTGACCCTGAACTGGCAAGAGAGCTTCCGCTTTCTATCTCATCAGAAGACTCGAGTGCCCCTGCTGTGCTTGGGCCTGACTCGGGACTTTCACTCGGGGTAGGGTGCTTCTTAGGCTGTTGCTTTGGTATTTTCTGGGGCTCCTCTTCGGGCTCTACTTCAAGTTGCGGGGCTGTGGGGACTAATTTCTGTGGGTGCCGGGGTAAACTATCCAGAATATCTGAGGACTCTGGGTCAGAATACACAGGTGGCTTCGCTTCCTTAGCCTTTTTGGTTCCCCTAGTAGTAGCTACAAATATTTTACAGTGCTCCTCATAACAGCGCTTCATCCATGAGGGCTGCTGTTCACATACACTTAACCAGGAATCTATATAGGGGAAATGGTCAGGATATGCTCTCAGTATAAGCTGATGGATTCGTAAAACTGTCTCAAAATCAAAGGTGCCCCCTCGGGGCCATGAAGCAGCTAATGCGGGCCACTCCCTTTCACATAACATTTTTAATCTGGATGGAGTCATTTTTGTACCATAATCGCCCGAAAATCCTTTACGGAAATTCTTGATCATACATGCCAATGGAGTTTGCGTGGACTCCGTCCCTCCCATGATCTAAACGTACCTACGTACACTACTACCTACGTACTAAATGTACCTGCGTACGTTACGTACCCTACGTCCCTACGTACATGTAATGACATACAAGACAACAAACAATAAGGATAGGTAGTATAGCTGTAGTTAAGGGGTCCGTACAGCCCACAGAACACTGGGGGGGACAAACACCACTCGCTTCCTCCTGTTCGCGACCTGAGCATGGTCGCCCGGCCAGGAACTGCGCTACTTAGGAGTCCGCTCTCGCTCGGTCTGTATTTCAAGACCTCTCACTCACACACGCAAGCATATTTCAACAAGATATCATATTTCAATATTTCAAGTGCCCAGGTTTTCTGACTAACTGACTATTCCAAACAAGAAGGGTCGATGGCTTCGGCTTCCGCTTTCCTTACGCGGAGCTTACTAGGACCGCCCTTATGGGAGGTGATCAGGCTCCCTTGTCTCGCACATACTCATGCAAGATTTCCCAGTTAGTCTATACCAAATATACCAAATCAGTCTTGCGCACCCAAGATGTTGTCCAAGGCTGTTCTTTCTGACTATCAAATACTTCAAAAATGTCTACTCACCGGATCCAGTCCCCGATACCACATCAGCTTCTGAGTTGGAACCTGGACTTCCCCGGGTCGGAGGTGTTGGCCAGCTGGACCCGATGGCCCGCTGAGGCAGGCGGAACCCTCTCCGGCACAAAAGGGCCGGCGGCGCCTGAGGTTTCCCCCGCGGTCGGACAGACACGGTTCCAACTGGGCCAAACCTCAAGGCAAATTACGTGGATTACTCACTTGAGTACCATTTACCACTCGCACGTCCCGGCCAACGCACCAAGAATATGCTGTGGCAAAGTGCAATCAATGAATAAGTCCAGGAGTCAATTGACAGGGTCCAAGTCAGTTTATTGTGCACAAGGCCTAGTCAGTCAAAGCTTCAAAAGGAACTGAGCAAAAGTTTATACAGAGACATAACCATTTATACTTCTTTTTCAGTTTGATACATGAGAACTTTCTATTGGTTCCAACTCGATACATGCAAACTTTTCATTGGTTATACATTCCCTTCATTTGTCCAATTAGAAATCCCTCTGGAGCCTAGCAACCGGCCCCCTCCTTTATGAATTTCGTTACTTTTCTACTGCAAGGTTAACTTTGGCTCCTGGAATGCATATACTGAAACATTTCTGTTCTTTCACACACAAGAGAATAATAGAAGACTTATGAATTCATGAAAACTTCTTATTAAGCATTTTAAAACAGTTTTCTCATTTTCCACAGATTTTTGGTTCTTTTCTAGCTATAATGGGAGTTAGGATCCAAGCCTAACTAACTTTCATAGTAGCAGGCCATGCTAGGCCATAGCCTACCACAAAGGCAGCTGGAGAAAGGTTTGGGAACCTATAGAAAGAGTGCTTACCAAAAGTCCTGTTGCATTTTTGCCAGACCAGGTACAGCCAGGCTGGAGAGCCTTAGAAAGAGGTTCTGAAGTAAAACCAGGAATATATGGGGAAAGCTCAGGGGCAACAGATATCTCAGCAGAACAAGAGGCTATGCAGATAGACCCTGCTGAACCTGACCCTTTGCTACTGAATGCCCTATGGACTGTACGCTTTGTTGTACTGGGAGTTTAAAATCCTTGAGAGAAATATAGCAGGCAGGATATACTTTTGAAACACAGTTTTGTTTGACAAGCTGAAAGAAGAAGCATTGCTTTTGTTTGTATAACCTGTTTTGTTTGAACCCTGCATAATTAACAAAGACTGTGAAGTATATCCAAGTTTCTGACCTATGTGAAAATCCTGGTGAAAATCCTGTTGTCTTCGTTGGAACCTTTTGTGCATTAAGGGAATACAACCCTATACGTTACCATTCACATGACTTATACAACTATTCATTATGAAGAAAGGGACTACTAGTGCCAGAATGCTTCTGGGCTAACAAAAGTTTCTACCTTCAATACAACAATAATGTCCACCCTGTCCTTTAAGAACGTCGCTAAAGGGATGGGGTTGTGACAATACCTAAGTATCTGAAAGTAGATTGAACAATTACCAGGGTACCTTCAAGAATGGGAGTCAGAGTTGGTCCGTTGCAAGAACCTATTAGCCAGGTGAATGTTGTCTTTTCTTAGGTTAAGTTTGAGTGAGTTATTCCGTAGCCAGGTAGCAATGCTATACAAGCATGTATTAACTGGGGAAAGATCTGGATGAAGTTCATCTGTGTATGACAGTAATAGAATATCATCTACATAGATATAGAAACATAGAAACATAGAAACATGATGACAGAAAAAGACCACAAGGCCCATCTAGTCTGTCCTTCCATAACAACAACTACAACAGTCCACTTTTTACCTTTAGAGATCCTCTGTGTTGGTCCCATGCTTTTTTGAATTCAGTTACTGTCCTCATCTCTACCACCTCCACTGGGAGACTATTCCACGGATCCACTACTCTTTCCGTAAAGAAATATTTCCGCATATCACTCCTGAATCTATCTCCCTTCACCCTCATCCCATGTCCCCTCGTCGCAGAACTTGCTTTCAATTGAAAGAGGCTCTCTCCCTGAACATTTATGCCACGGAGGTATTTAAACATCTCAATCATATCACCTCTATCCCGCCTTTCCTCTAAGGTGTACATATTAAGATCCTTAAGTCTGTCCTCATATGCTTTATAATGAATATTACTAATCATCTTAGTAGCAACCCTCTGCACCGACTCCATCCTGTTCACATCCTTTTGAAGGTGCGGTCTCCAGAATTGCACACCATACTCCAAATGAGGTCGCACCAAAGACGTATACAGAGGCATTATCACCTCCTTTTTTCTGCTAGCCATTCCTCTCCGTATGCACCCAAGCATCCTTCTAGCTTTTGCCGTCGCCTTTTCTACCTGTTTAGCTACTTTAAGATCATCGGACACAACTACGCCTAGGTCCCGCTCTTCTTTAGTGGACAAAAGTACTTCACCTCCTATGCTGTATTGCTCCCTTGGATTGCTGCAGCCCAAATGCATGACCTTACATTTTTTAACATTAAATCCCAGCTGCCAAATTCTAGACCATTCTTCAAGCTTAGCTAGATCCCTCCTCATGTTATCTACACCTTCCTGGGTGTCTACTTTATTGCAGATTTTGGTATCATCCGCAAAGAGGCAAACCTTACCCGACAGCCCTTCCGCTATATCACTAACAAAGATGTTAAAAAGAATATAGCTAGAGAATCCTAAACTCACTGAATGAAAGTAACAAGTGGGCTTAAGAAGATGTTAAATAGCAAGAGGGAAAGTACAGGTCCCTGTAGGTCCCCACACATAAGAGTTTGTGAAGTGAGGGTGAATCCCAGATGTTAAATTGAAAAGTGCAGTCTCTTAGAAAGGAGGAAAACCAAGGAAAAACTGTTCCATGGATGCCAGTGTCATAAAGATGATTCAGTAACAAATTATTGTTGACTGCATCCAAAGCAGATGATTAATCCACTAGAATGGCAACAATTATTTTCCCTTGATAACAGGTCCTATAAATCTCATTTAGGACTGCAGCAATAATGGTTTCCATGCTATGCAGGGGATGACATTCTGATTGTCTTGCTGGTACAGCACTGAGAGAAGCCATATTGTTTGCTTCCATCAGGTGGCAAGATGTGTGGGACTGGTACAGCCTGACTCTCCTCACCCACACTTGAGTACAGAATATTACATGCAATTCTGGTATAGCAGAATTAGAAAAGGTACAGAGAAGAACCACCAAAATGATAGAGGGGATGGAAGGATATCCGTATAAGGAAAAGCTTTAAAAGGTTAGGGTTCTTCAACTTGTAAAAAAGAGACCTGAGGGGGAGATATGATAGAGATCTATAAAATGATGAGTGGAGTGGAACGGGTAAACATAGATTGGTTGTTTACTACTTCAAAAAGTAAAAAGATTAGTAACATAGTAACATAGTAAATGATGGCAGATAAAGACCAGTATGGTCCATCTAGTCTGCCCAGTAAGATGACAAGAGTAGGTGCACCTGCCGCTCTGTGCAGGTCACCCCTCCCCATGTCTTTGTTTAGGGATGAATCCACCGCTCCGTGTAGGGCAACCCTGTCTGTTGAGAATGGCGAGGCCGCGTGGCCCCCCCGGGGCGTGCGAGTGGCCAGCGTTAACCGGGGGGGGGGGGCGTCCGGCCATGTGCCCGCCGCGGCATGGCTACGCGGTTCGCGGGTAGGGCCCGCGGCACGTGGAGGGCTCCCATTGGCTCCCGTGGCACATGGCAGAGTGCAGGAGACAATGGGAGGAGTAGAGGAGTTTCGGGGGGGGAGTAAGGGGAGCGTTGCAGTGTCCTCCGGTGCCGGACGTTGGGGGGTGAGAGGTGTCCTTCGAGGGTTGCTTGACAGTGTCCGTTCTGTGTTGGTCTCCTTGGCGCATTCCCTGTTGGAGGTGAGACTCGTGTGCCATTTGGTCTCGCTGTGATTCACGCGGGAGATGGGGGCTCATTTGTGGGTGCCAAGGAGTTGTATTTTTGGGTTTGTGGAGTTGAGGGCGCGTCTCGTGCAGGTCATCTTTCTCTGCAGGCGGTTGGGCATTGGGCGGCGACTGCGGAGAAGTGTGACCGGCATTTGTGGTTGGTTTTGGGGGACATTTCGGAGAGGTGTTCGTCGGGATCAGTTCTTCCCTCGCCATTTGTTGTCCATCATCAGTGCCAAGATGTTTTTCTTGTTCGCTGGGAACGGTGGATTCGTTGGGTGCTGACATGGAGGCGAGGTGAAGGGGCACATGACTTGATTTAGTATAATGTGGTTCAGTTTGTTGAGTTGGACACTGCCTTTCCATCCACAGGGGCAGCTCAAGGTGGGGTATAGAGTAATAGACCCTCCACAATATTTTTTTTTTTTGAAGGAAACTTGCTCTCTTTTTCCTTTTCCAAAGATGGGGAAACAGCAAAACTAGAGGGCAAGGAGTGAAGTGCAGGGAAGTGAATTTGAAGACAACATCGGGAGGTGCTTTTTCGCTGGGGGGGGGGGGGGTGGATGCTTGGAGTGCCCTCCCGATGGAGGTGGTGGGGGCAAAAATGCAGTGACGGGATTCGGGGTGGCATGGGGCGGACACAGGGATCCCTTTATAGCAAGAGGACAAAATCAATGAGCTCGGATATCTTTTATACTTCAACAGGCAGAGGGGGTGAGTGCAGCCCTAGACGGGGGTATGGGAGAGGGGTGACCTGCACGGAGTCTGGGTATAGCCCTAAGCAGGGGCATGGAGGGGATGACTGGCACGGAGAGGTGGGTGTGACCGCTCTGGCCACCTTGCTCTGCGGACTGGGTGGAGCATGCTGGCCTTTATCTGCCATCATATACTATGTTCCTATGTTTAAGACTGGACACAGACATATTCTGATGTTATTTGGACACAATGGCCTGAACTGAATGCACATATATGACAGGATGCCTAGTTCTATAGCTGCGGGTCTCTTGCACACTTGCTCTAGACATCTGTGACAGTTTGCATGCATTGGAGTGTCGTAGGGCAAATCACAAAGGACAATGAGGCCAATATGCAGTAGCAAGGGCACTGTTACGATTTTGAACTTATTAAAAAGTTATGGGGCTGTTTTCATCGGGGAACCGCCTAGGGATGTACACCATTTGCGTGCATAAGTCCCTATTTTAAAGGATGCACCTAGGCGGGCACTTGGGTGTGCGTGTTGGGTGGTTGCCATTCTGTGGGCGCATCCATAGATGCAATAGCGTGTGCTTTCATTTAGGGCCTGCACTCTGGTGAATATTACTAAATTATTGTTCTATTGTAATGTCACTGACTTATTGTCAAGATAATTGTCATATTAAATAGCTTATTAAATACCAAAAAAGAAGAGGAAAAACCCGGTGGGCGGGCGGGGGTGGATGGGGGGAGGCGGCTCCCCTGGTTGGGAGCTTTGGCGGGGTGGGGGGCAAGGCCCTTCCCGGGCAGATTGGCTGGGGCCTTGGGCGGGGGCGGGTGCTGCGGCGTCTTTCCCATTTTTCTCCCCACAGGACACTTCGGGATGGCAGTTCACCAGGACCCCGAGGCAGGGGAGTCCGCCGACAAGGGCTGGTGCAGCACAGAGCAGGGAGGAGAGCACGCCTGCAGCTGGGTCAGCAGAACCGGGACAGGGCTCGAGGAGCGTCGTGCCGGATCGGTCGGAGGCAGGAGCGGTGCCTGAGCAGGCGACGGCTGCGGCAGGTGAGTCTGTAGGGGCGGGGTCTTCGGGGGAATCCCGGCAGGGGGAAAGGGGGGGAGGGCGGCCACGAAGCGGCGGCATTCGGGCCGTCGGCATCGGGCTTCGGGTTCCTGGTCATCTACGTCCTCGGTGTCGTCGTCGTTTTCGTCCGGGTCAGATGGGAGCAGGGGCGAGGGTGGCGGGGGCGAGGCCGGGTTGGTTGGTTCGGCGGGGGCAGCGTCGTCGGAGTTGTGGGAAGGCATGCCGAGGAAGCTGCGGCATAAAATTAAGAAGAGGCGCTATATTGATATCTTTCGGTTACTGGAGGGTCGAAAGCGTTTTGGGGATAGTAGGAAGAAGTGGAGGGCGGATGAAAAGGCGGGTAGGGTGCGGAAGGTGGCGCGCAACGTGACGAATTGGGCGCGGGCATTTCTGCGGCTGGCTAGTGTGTGGGGGAGGGCGCATCATAACCAGTGCGGGATGCTGCTGGCATATGCGGACTCCATCCTGGAGGCCTCTCAGTGTCCGGAATGCCTGGTCGATGCGGATTTTGCCAGCATGGTCCGGGATAAGCTAGCAGTGGAGATCGGGTTGGGAGGGGTAGCGGGCCCTTTCGGGGAGCCGCCCTTCCCGGGAAGCCAGGAAAATACCGGTTGATCCATAACCTGTCCCACCCTATCGGGGGTTCGGTGACTGATCATATCCCCAAGGAGTTGTGCAAAGTGCAGTATGCTTCCTTCGACGAGGCAGTTGATTTGGTGCTGGGGTGCAGGCGAGGGCGGTCATTGAATCGGCTTTTCGGCTGTTGCCAGTGCACCCTTCGGCATTCCCGTTGTTGGGGTTTTGCTTCGAGGGTAGTTATTACTTCGATAGGTGTATGCCTAGGGGGTGTTCTATCTCTTGTGCGCACTTTGAGCGGTTTAGTGCATTCCTGCATTGGGCGTTGGTAGACCGGGGGGGGGGTGTGCTCAGGTGGTACATTACCTGGATGATTTTCTGGTAGTGTGGGAGGCGCGGACTGGGCAGTGCACTGCGTTGTTGGACGGGCTCATGCAGATGGCAGGGGAGTGGGGAGTTCCGTTGGCGGAGGGGAAGACGGAGGTCCCCACGACTCGGTTAACCTTTTTAGGGATTGCGATGGATTCTGGGGAGTTAGTGGCGCGCCTGCCGGTGGGTAGGATCCAGAGGCTCCGGGTTCTGTTGGCGAACGCCTTGGGTTCTGGAGGGATGACATCGCGGGAGATGCAGGCGTTAATCGGGTCCCTGAATTTTTCCTGTAGAGTTATTCCTAGGGGGCGAGTGTTTATGAGGCGTTTGGCAGCCGCTATGGCAGGTCTATCCAGACCGCATCATCGTCTGAGGGTCGCAGAGTATTTGGGCCGATCTAGCCATCTGGGATGAGTTCTTTCAGGAGTTCAATGGCATTACGGTGCTCTGAGATCGGGAGATCTCCAGTCGGGACCTGCACTGGTTTACCGACGCAGCCGGAGGGTTGGGCCTTGGGGTGTACTTTGGTGGCTCGTGGTGTGCGGCAGAGTGGCCTGATTCTTGGAAGGCAGTCGGTCTCACGGCTAATATAACCTTCTTGGAGTTGTTTCCGCTACTGGTGGTGTTGGAGGTATGGCCAGACAGGGTTCGCAATCGTAGGCTCGTATGGTGGTGCGACAACGCAGCGGTGGTAAGAGTAGTGAACAACTACACTCCGCGCTGTAAACCGGTAGCAAACTTGATGCAGCAGGTCGTACCAGTTGGGCTGCGACTGCTGGGTGCGGTTCTGGGGGAGCGTGGATGGGTGGGGACCACCCCCCGATCACCTGATGGGTCTGTATGTGGCGGCGGTGAAAGCCGCAGGAGTGTCCCGGGCTACGGCGAGTAGGAATTTGGCAGGGTTCTTGTTCTTTGCTACGGCAGTGGGGTGGGGGGCAGTCGGGGGGGATTGGTGGCGCGCCGGATGCTGCAGGGCTGGGAGCGCTCTGGTCCGTCGCCCAGGGACAGCAGGCGGCCCATTACGCCTGTGCTGTTTTGCCACAGGGGGTGTTGTCCAGCTATGAGGGCGCCTGCTTCCGGGCATTGTTTTCCGTAGTGTTCTTGGTGCGGGGTTGTATGCACCGCATTCCTTTCGTATTTGAGCAGCTACTAGTGCGGCGGCGGTGGGCTTACCTGAGGGGGATATCAGGCAGATCGGAAGATGGACTTCCTGGGCGTATCGGAGATATTTGCGTCTGTAGGGGCGCTGGGGGGCTGGCTCACTGTGGATCTGTTTGTTTTGAAGAAGTTGTTCCTGGCTCGTGTCGCTGTTGGGTGATTGGCCACGCATTTGAGTTCTGGGCCGGTTGGCGAGCAGCAACACGCCCGGTGGAGCGGAAGATTGGTTTGGGCCAGTTCGGGGTGACCGTTTCATGGCTGGGTGAGCGCGTCTGTGATGGATTCAGCTCTTGCCTTTGCTGTGGCACCACGAGCGGCTGCGCGGGCCACCAGATGCCGTGGTGATCCCCCGGGGTGGCAACGATCTGGTGTCCTGGACAGGCCGGCAGTGGAGTCGGATGGTGATTCGGGACATGGAAGCGCCATTTGAGATGTTTCATGGTGTGATTTTGCTGTGGTCAGATATCGATCCAAGGCCTGCTTGCAAGGCTCAGCGGCAGGGGTCGCAGGGTCTAACGAAGATCAATCGCCGAATTGGCAGATGGGTGGGGGAGCAGGGTGGGGGCCCAATTTTGCACCCCTGGGCTAATGCGGAGGGTGCGGGCCTATATCGGGCCATGGGGTCCATCTATCCCCGATGGGGATGGATTTGCTCCTCAACGATTGGCAGGAGGCCTTGGAGGATAGGCTGAACTGGAGGGGCGCTGGTCACAGCTTAGCCGAGGGGGGCGGCTCAGGCCGGTGAGGGCCGGAGCCGGTGGCGGGATCCCGGAGGTTTCCGGGGTCCGGAGCCAGAGCCAAGCAGTAGGGCGGTGGTGGGGTACCCCCGCCCGGGCGGTCCCTCAGGCTTTTGCTAATAATATCGCAAAGCCGGATGAGGGAGGCTAGGCAATTTGCCGGGGCCTGGACAAGGTGGAAGCGGAAGCGGCATCACTTTGCTACTCACATGGCTGGTGATGGTTCGCTCTGCTGGGGGGGGGGGGAATACAATTTAAGGTTTGGATTGTTGATGCTATGGTTTATGGCAATAAAGCTGCGACCAGTTGAATTCCCATATATGTGTGGTCTACCTTTGTTATGATGGTTGAGGGGGTGGGGGGGGTGTTGCCGTGTGGCGGAGGCCGGTCTGCCTTACCCGGTTATGGCGAGGCCACGTGCTCCCCCCGGGGCGTGCGAGCGGCCGGCGTTAACCGGGGGGGGTGGCCGGCCGCGTGTCCACCGCGGCATGGCTATGCGGTTCGTGCGTAGGGCCTGCGGCGCATGGAGGGCTCCCATTGGCTCCTGTGGCACATGGCAGGGCGTGGGAGCCAATGGGAGGAGTAGAGGAGTTTCGGGGGGGAGTAAGGGGAGCGTTGCGGTGTCCTCCGGCTTTTTCCCTCGAGGTAGCCGGAGGTGCCGGACGTCCCGCCCTCCCGCCCTTTATTGGGGTTCGGGGGTGGGGTGGCTTTGGAGGGGTGTTGCAGCTGGGGGGGGGGGCGGGATCCCGGAGGTTTCCGGGGTCCAGAGCAGGAGCCAAGCAGTAGGGCGGGGGTGGGGTACCCCCGCCCGGGCGGTCCCTCAGGCTTTTGCTAATAATATGGCGAAGCCGGATGAGGGAGGCTAGGCAATTTGCCGGGGCCTGGACAAGGCAGAAGCGGAAGCGGTATCACTTTGCTACTCACATGGCTGGTGATGGTTCGCTCTGCTGGGGGGGGGATAAAATTTAAGGTTTGGATTGTTGATGTTATGGTTTATGGCAATAAAGCTGCAACCAGTTGAATTCCCATATATGTGTGGTCTACCTTTTATTATGATGGTTGAGGGGGTGGGGGGGGGGTGTTGCGGTGTGGCAGAGGCCGGTCCGCCTTACCCGGTTAATTAGATAGTCAAGTTTATTTTGATTTTATCCTGTTGCTGTAAAGGGAACCACTGTGTCTGCCCCATGCCATTTTGAATTTTGCCACTGTATTTGCCCCCACCACTTCCATTGGGAGGGCATTCCAAGCATCCACCACCCTTTCAGTGAAAAAGCATTTCCTGACATTGCCTTTCAATTTACCCCCTTGCAGCTTCATGTTATACCCTCTAGTTTTACAGCTTCCCCGTCTTTGGAAGAGGTTTGTTTGTTCATTAATTCTCTTTAAGTATTTAAAAGTCTGAATCATATCTCCCCTATCCCTCCTCTCCTCCAGAGTGTACATATTTAGGTCTTCAAGTTTCTTCTCATAAGACTTCTGACACAGGCTTCAAATCATTTTGGTGGCCTTCCTCTGAACCGTTTCTAGTCTTTTTACATGCTTTGTAAGATATGGTCTCCAATACTAAACACAGCATTCCAAGTGAGGCCTCGCCAGTGACTTATACAGTGGCATTAGCACCTCTTCCTTTCTGCTGGTAATTCCTTTTTGTATGCAACCCAACATCCTCCTGGCTTTTGCCACTGCCTTGTCGCACTATTTTGCCACCTTGAAATCCTCAGAAATAATCACACCAATGAAGCCACAATATAACACATTTAAGACTAATCAGATCATTTTTTTTCATTCAACACATATTCAAATTCTGGAATTTGTTACTGGAGGATGTAATAAAAGCTGTTAGTCTAGCTGGGTTTAAATGAGGTTTGGACAAGTTCCTGGAGGAAAGGTCCATAAACCATTATTAAAGAGGATCAGAGAAATCCATTGCCTACCCCTGGGATAAGCACTATGGAATCTGTGTACTTTTTGAGTAACCTTTTGAGGAGGCAGTGTGGATTGCAAATTTATTCTAGGGCTCAGAAGTTGTTCATATAAGCGAAAATGTTCTGAGCCCCATTCTCATTTGAAAATAGTAAGTAGGTTATAATTCTTTATCTTTATCTTTATTAACACATTTTATATACCGCTCACGCCCGAGGCACCGGAGCAGTTTACAATAACAAAAAATAGTAAGGCTGCCGAAAAGGAAAGGAACGCCAAAACAAAGGAAAAGTATGAGATAGGGTAGAATAGGAAAGGGGATAGAACACAAGGCACAGCGGAAATTAAGACTGAAAGAAGTTGATTTAAAAATGTATTTTAAGTAGAGTTTCAATTGATCTCAACATTTACAGTTTGGTATTCTTGTTTTTATTAAGCCTTAGAAATCAATAGTAATGGTGGATAATAAGATCAAAGTGCTAGGTTATATTGTTCTTGATGGCCCTAGTGGTCCCCTGACCCCTCCGAAGCACAAATTAGTAGATCATCACCCTGCTTCCATACCTTCAGCTCCCCCCATATACTCCCCACACCCCTGACCTACCTTGTGCTTCTGTAGTGTTGGGAAGCAGGATTGAAGCCCACTCACACCCACCTCCATGCCTCCATCTTGCATCCCAGGAGAGAGTTAACCACTGAGGCAGAAGGATAAAGTTTGACCTTCAAAACATGATGCTGTGCCAAAGATCAAATTAACCTATGCTGACTTTTGCTGCAGAGAATATTTGAAGATGTGTCCCCAGATATGTTTAAACATGTATTGATCATTTTTGGATAATTTTTATAATTATAAATTATGACTCCTTGATATGCAAGTATATATGCATATTAATGATCTAAAAACATCAGAGGATCAATGATGCAATTCATGAGTGATTTATAATGAACAATGACTATAGTTGCTCTCCTGTATTAATCTAATGGTCCTTAATATTAACTAAAGGATCATAAACCCAATTTTCTTTTCTAGAATTTTGCTTATTGATTATGGCTGTGGAGATTTTTAGGAATATTTTTTTGACTACCATTTGAGGATTTATTTTATAAAGGCAGCAGGTGTGCCTATATGCCTTTATAAAATTACCCCAAAGAATGTAGGCACTTATATTTACAGTTATATCTACCCCAAGGCATATGTAGTTGTGCATGTATTTTCTAGTAAGAATATGTGCATATGAGTCTATTTTATGAAGGCACTTAGGTGATAAACTCTAAACTGCTCCACCTATTGTCCACGTCTGGAATTCCAAAAAAGTAGGTGGTACATACCTGTGAGTCTACTTTTATGAGCATATGGCCTCAGCTTTCTAAGAGACCTTAACCTTAACCAGGTTTAGGACTAATGTATCCATTTAACCCATATTAACATTGCCTAATTCCTCCATCCAGTTTCTATTATTTGCACGCATGCTATCATTTGAGATAGTTGTTGTTGTTGTTGTTAAGTGCCGTTTAGTCGGAGTCGACTCATGGCGACCCTCTGGATAGCAATCCTAAATTGTGTTCGGTCTTCAGTCAGGCGGCTCATTGTTGACAGACTGGTACCTGTAGCTGCTGTTATTGTATTGATCCATCTCATTGCTGGCCTTCCTCTATTGTGTTGACCTTCTATCTTGCCAAGCATGATGTCTTTCTCTAATGATCTCTCTCTTCACATGATGTGTTCAAAGTATGAAAGCTGAAGTCTTGTCATCTGAGCTTCTAAAGAAAGCTTAGGTTTGATCTCCTCTAGTACTGGTTACTATTGACTTTTAAGGCTTAATAAAAATAAGAATACCAAAATGTAAATGTTGAGATCAATTGAAACTCTACTTAAAATACGTTTTTTAAATCAACTTCTTTCAGTCTTAATTATAACCTACTTACTATTTTCAAATAGGAATGGGGCTCAGAACATTTTCGCTTATATGAACAACTTCTGAGCCCTAAAATAAATTTGCCATCCACACTGCCTCCTCAAAAGGTTACTCAAAAAAGTACACAGATTCCATAGTTTGTTCTTCGGGCAGTCCATGGTATACACAATATTCGCCGCCAGGACCATAATTCAAAAGCATCAATTTTCTTCCTGTCTATCTTTTTCACTGTCCAGCTTTCACATCAATATGATGTTATTGAAAATACCATGGCTTAAACAAGTTGAATATTTTCTTCGGTACCCCTGTAAATGTATCGTTACATTTCAGGGGTCTAAATTTATTTTTCTTGATCCTTCCCAATTACAGGTCTTTTTGGATAGTAAACAATCTGGCACACTTACGTAAGGAGAAGAGGGGATATTAGATCGAGCTGTGTATTAGTTAGAACTTGGTTCTTGAAATTTCCTTTGCTTTATTTGCTTTTGTAAATTCTCCCCTTTTAGTGGGCTATGAATAGATGCCGAGGTGTTTTACTTTATTATATAAGGATGGTTTTCCTGTGTGTTATGATATGTCACTGGTTATCTGGATTTCCTGTGTACTTTTGTTGTAAGTATGTTTGAAAAATTTGCAATAAAAAAAAAACAAAAAAAACAAGTTGAATATTTGTATGGAGAGAGACATCTCTGCTCTTGAGAATCTTATCTAGATCTTTCATAGACATTCTGCCAAGAGCAATGCGTCGTCTGATTTCTTGACTGCTTGTTGCTTCTTTATTGATAGTTGATCCAAGTAGGTTAAAGTTGTTCATGATTTCAATTTCTTCTCCTTCAATGATGAACCTGTTGATTATGCCAGTTGTCATGATCTTTGTCTTCTTTACATTAAGATGCAAGCCCATTTTGAGACTATGTTCTTTGATTGTGAGAAGCAAATGTTTCAGATCATTTTCACTTTCAGCCAGTAATGTGGTATCATCAGCATAGCGAAGGTTGTTGATGAGTCTTCCACCAATCTTCACACCTCTGTTGTCTTCATAAATCCTGCTTCTCTGATGATTTGTTCTGCATATAAATTAAACAGGCAGAGGGAAAGTATGCAGCCTTGTCTTACACCTTTGCTTATTTTAAACCATGCTGTTTCTCCTTGTTCCGTCTGAATTGTTGCTTCTTGATCAATGTACAGATTGTGCAAGAGAACGATCAGGTGTTCTGGTATACCCATGCTTCTTAAGGTGGCCCAGAGTTTCTCATGGTTTACACAGTCAAAAGCCTTGCTATAGTCGATAAAGCACAAATAGATATCCTTTTGGTATTCTTTAGTCTTTTCAAGGATCCATCTCACATCCGCAATGATGTCTCTCGTTCCTCGCCCTTTCCTGAACCCTGCTTGCACTTCAGGTAGTTCTTGTTCCAGGTATGGTTGTATTCTCTTTTGAATAATCTTCAGTAGAATCTTGCTAGCAATTTTGTGATAATTTCCACAGTCAGTTGGATCACCTTTCTTTAGTATTGGTATAAACACAGATCTTTTCCAGTCAGTTGGCCATGATGCTGTCTTCCATATTTCTTGGCAGAGCCTTGTAAGTACGGTAACAGCTGTATCAGATTTATTTATTTATTTTATTTAACTGTATTTATATCCCGCTTTTCACCGGGTCAAAGCGGTTTAACATTAAGGGGGGGGGGGGCAATAATCATCTTAGGGGTTGGGGCTGTCACTGGGGGGCCAACATTAATGATCTGAACAGATATTAAAGAAATAGACAAAGTACATCAGTCTCTTAGCCAGGGGAGTGAATTAGGGGGTCCTGGTGTTTGTTTTTTGGCCAAGGTATTCCTGGAATAGGATGGTTTTTAGTTGTTTCCTGAATGTCATGGGATCTCCGTTGGTTCTGATATGGCTTGGTAGAGAGTTCCAGAGGGATGGTGCATATAGTTCGAAGGCTCTGTTGCAGGTCCGCTGATTGTATTTGGTCCGTATGTGGGGGATGGTGAGGGAGTTGCTGGTGGTTTGTCTGGTTGTTCTTCTGTTGTGGGTGGGTTGGTGCAGGAGGGTGCGGAGCTGGGAGGTCTGAGTTTGGTAGAGGCTTTTGTGAATGAGCAAGGCAGATTTGTATTTGATTCTTGCTTCAAGAGGGAGTATGTGCAGCCTCCTCAGGACTGGGGTGATGTGATCTTGTTTTTTTGCTTTCTGGATAATTCTTGCCGTGGTGTTTAAGGCAGTTCGCAGTGGGTTGGTGTGGGTGGCAGGTAGATCGTGGTAGATTATATTGCAGTAGTCCAGGTGGGGGAGTTTCATGGCTTGCATCACTGTTCTGAAGTCCTGTGGTTCAATGAGAGGTCTGAGGCGCTGTACTGTTTTTGCCTTGTGGAATATTATTCCAGCGGTTTTTTTTTTGATCTGTTGCTTGAGTGTGAGCGCTTGGTCTATGATGATTCCTAGGTATCTTATGTGTGGTTGAATTTGTATTTGTGTGGCTCCTATGTTGAGGTGTGTGGGTGGTGTAAAGTCTGGGTCTTTGGTTACTATGAGGGCTTCTGTTTTTTTATGTTGATGGATAGGTTGTTTTTTTGTAGCCAGTTGGAGACTTCTATGAAGCAGTCTTCTAGGTGTGTGTTCATTGGGTTAGTGGTTGTGATTGGGGCATAGAGCATTATGTCATCTGCATAGATGTGGTAGTTGATATTATGGGCTCGTATGATTGGGCAGAGTGGTTGCAGGTAGATGTTGAAAAGCATGGCAGATAGTGTGGATCCTTGGGGTACTCCTTGGTGTTGCGGAAAGGGGGGGAGGTGGCTATGTTTGTTCAAATCAACTGTTGTCTATTGGTTAGGTAGGAGTGGAACCATTGAAGTACGGCATTTTTTATGCCAATTGCTTGGAGTCTGTGTATGAGGATGTTGTGGGAGATGGTGTCGAAGGCTGCAGATATGTCCAGGAAGATCATAGCATATCCAGAGTGTTTGGCTTGTGTGCCTTTGATGAGGGTGTTCATTAGTGCTGTCATGAGGGTTTCAACTCCGTGGAATGGGTGAAAGCCATGTTGTTGTGGGTCCAGTATGTTGTTGGCGTCTAGGTGGTCTTGGAGTTGTTGCTGAACTATCTTTTCAATGATTTTGGCAGTGAACGGGAGACTCGCTATAGGCCTGAAGGAGGCAGGGTCAAGGGGATCCAGGTTGTGTTTTTTTAGGGTTGGGCGGATGATTGAGGTCTTGAGGAGGTCTGGCATGCGTCCTTGTCTGAGGGATTCATTAACAATGTGGGTCAGTGGTGTGTTTAAGTCCTCTTTGGTTTTCTTTATCCATTCTGTAGGGCAGGGATCTAGAGGAGAGGTGGTGGTGTTTAGGCATGCAATGGTTGATTCTATTTTTTCCTTTGTGGTTGTTTTGAATGTGCTCCAGTCTGTGTCTATGTTGGTAGGGTGGGTTGTTGTCGTCTCTGGATTCAGTTGTGGATTTTGTGGTTGTTGTAGCTGCTTGCATTGGCATGCTAGTAGTTCTGGTGGTATGTTCGGTAGGTGGTCGGAGTGGCTGGGTGTTTTTGTTAGTTTCTTGACAATCTCAAAGAGTTCCCGTGGTTTGTTTATAGATGTGTTTATGATCTTTGTGTGGTAGGTCTTTTTTGCTTTATCGGTTTCTTTGTGGTATGCGTCTAGTTCACACATGTATTTTGTTTTGTCGTCCTCTTTTTTGGTTTTTCTCTACTTTCTTTCCGCTCTTCTGAATTTGTTTTTTAGTTTTCTTAGGTTGGGGGTGAACCATCGAGCTTTTGTTGAGGTATGCCTGGAGGTTTTGGTATTGTTTGTTGCTGCACTGGATGCAGATGAGATTGTGGTATTCCAGTTGTGGATTATATCATTGATGTTGGTGGAGCTTGTTTGGAGTTTAGGTAGTGTGTGTGTCATGAAATCTCCTTTAATGGTTTGAATCGTCTGGTGTGTTGTTTGTCCTCATTGCAGTTAGTATGCTGGTAGTTGTGGGATAAGTTGATGAGGTAGTTGTCAGACCATGGTACGCATGTGATTTTGGGGTTTTTGTATGTGGCGGCCTTTTGGGAGTTTAGGAATATGAGGTCCAGTGTATTCCCTTTTTCATGTGTTGGTTCATGTATGATCTTTGTCAGGTTCATTGCTTCAGTGGTTCATTGGTGAAGGCTTCGGCATGTTTGTCTTGGAGTGATGGGAGGTTGAAGTCTCAGAGGATTATTTGTTCTTTCGTGGAGATGGCGCTCTCAGAGATGTGTTGTAGTATATCCGATAGGTCGGTGCTTGAGGTCGGTGCTCGATAGATTAGGCATATGGAGAGGTGCTTGTTAGTGAGGGTGAGTATGTCCGCTTCATTGGTTGTTTCTGAGGCATGATTCCTGAGGTGGAGGTGGGTTTTTGCAATGATGGCTACTCCTCCTCTGGTGTGTGTTTGAGAGTAGTGGTGAAGACTGTATCCATTCAGTGTAAGTTGGTTCATTAGCACGGTGTCGGTGTCTGTTAGCCAAGTTTCTGTTATGCATAGGATGTCTATCTTTTGAGTTGTAATCAGGTCTTGGAGCATGTGGTATTTGTTTTTGACTGATCGAGCATTTATTAGTGAGATGGAGAGAGGGTAGTTGTTTAGGGGGTTGGGAGTGTGGGTTGTTGTGGGTGATGTGTGGGTTTTGTCCCATGTAGGGGGGGTTGTTGGTGTCTTTGATTTGTATGGTTGTGACATTTGGCAAGTTTGGGGTGGGAGGTGCAGGGTCAGGAGTGGTACTAGGAGGCAAATTGGGGCTAATAAGGGTGGCATGGCTTGTAGGTGTACCTGAGTGTCCTGGGGCTGTAGTTTTTCTTCTGTAGTTTCTTTGTGTGAGTTTCTGCGGGATTAGTTGCTCTTGTTGGTTTGTTGTTTCTGGGGTGTTCATGTGGCTCCTGTTGGTTTGAAGGGGTTTTTTGCTTTTTCTGTGCCTGCCTCTGTGCCGCGCCTAAGGGCCACGCCAAAGGGCCCTCTGGCGAGGCCCTCAGGCGCGGGGATGCCGCTTTTAAAGTGTCCTGTGCTGCCTGGCTCGTTGCTCCCACTGCCCCGATTGTACAGGAGCTTCTGAGTGGGAGGATTTCCCGCTCAGGCGCTCTACCCCGATCAGGGGAGCTGCGGAGGTCTGCGGGGTGGAGGGTAGTTGAAGCGGCTCCCTGTTTGCAGGGATGCCGCTTTTAAAGTGTCCTGTGCTGCCTGGCTCATTGCTCCCACTGCCCCGATTGGGCAGGAGCTTCTGAACAGGAGGATTTCCCGCTCAGGCGCTCTACCCCGACCGGGAGAGCTGCGGAGGTCTGCGGGGTGGAGGGTGGTTGAAGCGGCTCCCTGTTTGCAGGGACGCCACTTTTAAAGTGTCCTGTACTGCCTGGCTCATTGCTCCCACTGTCCCGACTGGGCAGGAGCTTCAGAGTGGGAGGATTTCCCGCTGAGGCGCTCTACCCCGATCGGGGGAGCTGCGGAGGTCTGCGGGGTGGAGGGTGGCTGCTGTAATACCTCTATGGGAATGCTATCAATGTCTGGTGCTTTGTTCTTTGATAAGGCTTTCAATGCTGCTTCAACTTCTTCTTTCATCACCAATGGTTCCCGATCATATGGTTCAGGTTGAAACGGCTGTTGGTCCACTTGATATTTATCATATAAAAACTCTGTATATTCCTTCCACCTTTTCTTGATCTTCTCAGCATCATTCAACATAGAACCTTGAGCATCTTGTAACATTACAATTTGAGGCTGGAACCTTTCCTTTAACTCTCGCAGCTTTAGGAAAGTCAATCTTGTTCTTCCTCTAATAGTTTCTGCTTCTATTTTCTTGCATGTGTCATTGTAGTATTCTTCCTTGTCCTGTCTTGCTGCATGTTGGAAATCTCTGTTGAGTTCTGTGATTGTCTTTCTTTCTCCTCTGGCTTTAACTTCTCTGCGTTTCTGGGCAAGTTTCAGAGTTTCTTCCGTCATCCATTTTGGCCATCTTTGCTTTTTCACCTTTTGTAGAGACTTCTCGCTTTCTTCCAGCATAACCTTCTTGATGTCATTCCATAACTCTTCTGGAGCTCTGTCATTTGTATCTAAAGCAGCAAATCGATTTTGCAGGCAGCCTTTAAATTCCAGTGGTATGTTCTCAAGGTCATATTTTGCTGCATTCATGAGTGGTTTGCTCTTTATCAACTTTAGCTTGAGTTTGCATACTAGTAGTTGATGATCTGTGCCACAGTCAAGTCCAGGTTTTGTTTTTGTTGATGCTACAGAGCTTTTCCATCATTGACTTCCACAGATGTAGTCAATTTGATTTTTATACAATCCATTGGGTGAAGTCCATGTGTACAGTTGCCACTTGTGTTGCTGGAAGAAGATGTTTGAGATGAATAGATCGTTGGTCTTGCAGAATTCTATGAGTCTTTCTCCACCTTCATTTATGTTGCCAAGTCCATATTTTCCAACTACTTTGCCTTCTTCTTTGTGGCCAACCTTTGCATTCCAGTTACCCATGACTATCAGGATATCCTGTTTGCATGTTCTGTCAATTTCAGCTTGTACTTGTTCATAGAACTCTTCAATTTCATTCTCTTCTGCAGCTGTTGTTGGGGCATATACTTGAATTATAGTTGTGTTGATAGGCATTCCTCGTAGACGAATAGAGATTAAGCGTTCGCTGACTGTATTGTATTTCATTACAGTTCTTGCAAGTTTCTTCTTTATTATAAATGTAATACCATTTCTTTTTTGTCTTTCATTTCCAGCATAGTAGACCATGTGATCATCTGATGCAAAGTGCCCAATTTTATTTATTTATTTATTACAATCTTTTATATACCGTGCTATTTGAGACCCGACCCGCGGCTGCACTCCTCTTCAAAAGCGGCGTCCCTGCTCTGAGGGAGCCGCTTGCAGCCAGCCCGCCCCCAGCAACACTCCTGCCCAATCGGGCAGTGGGAGACCCGACCCGTGGCTGCACTCCTCTTCAAAAGCGGCGTCCCTGCTCCGAGGGAGCCGCTTGCAGCCAGCCCGCCCCCAGCAACACTCCTGCCCAATCGGGGCAGTGGGAGACCCGACCCGCGGCTGCACTCCTCTTCAAAAGCGGCATCCCTGCAGGCCGTGCCCGCACCTGGCGGGCCCGCGCCTGAGGGCCTTGCCAGAGGGCCCTTTGGCGTGGCCCTTAGGCGCGGCACAGAGGCGCAAACAACTCCACTAAATCAACAAGAACGCTGCTCCACAAAAACAGTGCAAAGAACAACAAGAAACACCACAATCCACTACAGCGGCATTCCACCACAGCACCGATCCACTACAATACCGAAGATACAGCAACGACAACCAAAGACCTCAACACTCAACGCAAACAACACCGAAGCCCAGCCTGGTCCCCAAACACCAGGTTCCCTCAACGATTATGCCACCTTTCTTGGCCCCCATCTATCTCCTCACCCCCCTCTTGACCCTCTACCCCCCCCCAGTCCACTCAATAACCCACTCTGGCCCATCCAATTCACTCATTCCACATTCACTCACAAACCAAAACAAACTCACTCACACGCTCAGCACACACCCACCCACATCACCATCCCCCCACCCAATCTCCACGTCACCATCTCCCTAATCAATGCACGCTCTGTCAGAAATAAATACCACATGCTCCGTGACCTAATCACAACTGAGCAGATAGACATCCTATGCATCACAGAAACCTGGCTGACCGACACAGACACAGTACTAATGAACCAACTAGCCGCAGATGGATACACCCTCTATCACTGCTCCCAGGAGCACGCCAAAGGAGGGGGTGTTGCCATCATAGCAAGAACCGACCTCCACTTCAGAACCCATTCCTCCGAAACCACCACTGAAGCTGATCTCCTCACCCTCACCAACAAACACCTCTCGATATGTCTAATCTACCGTGCACCCACCGCAACCACTGACCTAACAAGATGACTACAACACATATCAGAAAGCACCGGCTCAACCAAGGAACAAATCATCCTAGGAGACTTCAACCTCCCATCACTTCAAGAAGAACATGCAACAACCTTCCACACTGCTATGTCTGCAATGGATCTAGTACAGATCATACAGGAACCCACCCACGAAAATGGCAACACACTAGACCTCGTCTTCCTCAATTCCATTTCCAGCAGCAGCTTCAGGAATACTTGGATGTTAACAACATACTGGACCCCCAACAACACGGCTTCCGCCCGCTACATGGAGTCGAGACCTTCATGACCACGCTGATGAACACCCTCCTCACAGGAACTCAAGGAAGACACTCTGGATACGCCATGATCTTCCTCGATATATCTGCAGCCTTTGACACCATCTCCCACAACATCCTCATACACAGACTACAGACTATTGGGATCAAAGACACTGTGCTGAAGTGGTTTCAATCCTACTTAACTAACAGACAACAACTAATCCGCACCAGCGCCTCAACCTCCCCCCCATTCCAGCAACACCAGGGAGTACCCCAAGGATCCACACTGTCAGCTATGCTCTTCAATATCTACCTCCAGCCACTCTGCACAGTCATATGCACCCACAATGTCAGCTTCCACATCTATGCTGACGATATCATGCTCTACGCCCCCATTACCACCACGAACCCAACAAACATCCACCTATCAGCATGCTTCACCGCAGTATCCGACTGGTTACAAACAAACAACCTATCCATCAACATAAAGAAAACTGAAGCCCTCATAGTAACAAAGGACCCAGACTTTACACCACCCACATACCACAACATTGGAACTACAAGCATCAAAATACAACCACAGATACGATACCTGGGCATTATCATTGACCAAGCCCTCACCTTAAAGCAACAAATCACCAAAACCTCCGGAACTATATTTCATAAGGCAAGAACAGTGCAACGGCTCAGACCCCTCCTGGAACACCAAGACTTCCGAACAGTGATGCAAGCCATGACACTCCCACATCTTGACTACTGCAATATAATCTACCATGGCCTTCCAGCAACACAGACCAACCCCCTCCGAACTGCATTGAACACCACGGTGAGAATCATCCAGAGCGCAAAGAAAACCGACCATATCACCCCAATTCTGAGAGAACTACACATTCTCCCCTTCGAAGCACGGACTAAATACAAAGCCCTCCTACTCACCCACAAAGCTATCCATCAAACACAGGACACACAGCTTCGCGCCCTACTGGCTCGTCCAGCTCATGGCAGATCTACTAGACAAGCCTCCAGCGTTTCCCTCACCGTCTCTCACAAAAGAACCAAATGCTCGCAACGGACCTGCAATCGAGCCTTTGAACTCTATGCTCCAACCTTATGGAACTCTCTGCCGAGCTACCTTAGAAACAATGCCGACCTACTATCCTTCAGAAAACAGCTCAAAACCATCCTTTTCCAAGAATACCTCAACTCAGACCCCATCGAAAAACCCACAAACCCCTGATCCCAACACAATGAACCTCTAACTCAATGCCACCCCAACCTGTTCATGTCCAATGCCTGCCCCATGTCTTATGTCTGACCAACGTCTGTCCCTTGACCTAAGTCTGTCCCATGACAAAATCTTCAATGTTGCCTCCCGGTGATGGCCCTACCCTCTATTTAATTTCCCCTCCCCCTATGTTACACCGCTTTGACCCGGCGAAAAGCGGTATATAAATACAGCTAAATAAATAAATAAATAAAATATCAGCGCGGTTCACATACAACAACATCGACAGAATAAAAGGCTATTCCGTGTTTACAGCAAACAGGTATATAAACTTGGGTAACATAAGGTTAACTTATTACAAACATGATTATATAATGTTTATATATAATATAATATTATATAATATAATGCCAGTCCATTTCAGTTCGCTGACACCCAACAGATCAAGTTGTACACGTTCCATTTCATTCTTGACCACCTCCAACTTCCCTTGGTTCATGCTTCGTACATTCCATGTTCCAATGTGTAAGACATCTTTACAGCTTCTGACTCTCATTTCATGCGCAGCTGCATCAGCAGTCAGACGTCCCGAGGGCTTTGATCCAACCACATCATAAATGCTGGCTTTACTCTGAAAAGTCTTCAGCTCTTCCCAAGTAGCTAGTTGAGCGCCTTCCGACCTGGGGGTCTCATCTTCCAGCACTATAGCACAATTTGTTTTATTGTAACTATCCATTGGGTTTTCATGGCAAGATACAGAAGTAGATTGCCCGGCCTTTCCTCCACGCAGTTTAAGTTTGGTGTTGTTTCCGTTGTCACAGAAATGTGCTCTTCCGCCGTCAACACTATCCAATTCTGCTGCTGCCCAGATGGGTAGTTTGTCTTGGTCTGGCACCTCAGCTGAGAGCTATCCATCTTGGGAGACCCTGCCAGTAGTAAAACTACCGATAGTTTAGCTCTCAGCATCACTGATGCGCACAAGCCCTCACAGCACGACAAGCTGCAAACCAAGTGAGATAGTGCATTGTATGGAAATGTTAACATGATTGTGCTGTTTTCAATGCAGCTATCATAATGCTTCTGTCATCTGCATATCTTTACTTTCATACATCAAGTTAAAACCCAGTGTTATACTAGCATGAAAACTAACAGATGCCTCATGCTACAATACCAGTTTTAATGCTGGTTAGTACACAGAGAATCAAATGTGTCAAATTATCATTCACCAAGTTGACTGATCCTTTAAAATAGATATTCTTTATAAAGAACATAACTTTTTTTAAACTGAAAAGTGTTTTCCACAAGCCATATGGTGTTCATAATTGCTCACTTTAAATTTCAGTACTTCATTTTGTGTACTGCTAATCTGTGGGATGTCTTTCTTAATCACATCTAAAGCTGTGTCTTTGTCAAGCATTGTTCATCTACAAGGGAGTTAGTTTGCATAAAATGTCTGAATAAGTAAACATTCATTTTCATTGAATGCATGGAACAGATATAGACAGCAACAAAAATCATTTTGTTCATTGGTATAATGCCATTATGTCTTTTTTAATAGCTCGATGAGACTATCGTAATTCACAACATTAAAACAAATAATAATTTTCATTCACACAAGCCATTCTTTTTTTTCATGAAATGTGCCAGCAAAGTTATTCCAGTTGAAGGAATACAATTGATCATGCTTTGGAGTGACATGCATCTATGTTTATAAGGGCCATCTCGGAGGACATAGGGTAAAGAACTTATACCATTTTTGTGGCCCTCTATTAGTTTAGATTTGTATTTACTCCTCTGAATTTGCATTGCAAGATCATGAAACAATGTTCCAGATGAATCTTCACCAATGCATGTAACAGAAATAGTATTACACTCTCCTTTTATAGCAATACATACTTCTCTATATTCGCCAATTCTGTTTGTTCTCTCCACTGTCTTTTTATGCAGGGGCAGCTCAAGGCAATCTTCTGCCTGAGGTGAGGGATGAGATGGCACCCCCCCCCCCACCTCATAATGTGTGTGTGTGGGGGGGGGGGGGGCTTTCTCAAAACTCCAGTCAGTGACTCAACCAAACCAAAATGCTGATTAGATAATATGGAGGAAATGTTGTGTTATAAACTGCGTTATGGTTCTTGCTTTTTCTTTTTGAACATATATTTTGCATCTGTAGAACCCCCTTCCTCAACAGTGGGTGCAGAGCAGAACTAGGACATTCACCCTCAGAACTCAATATCTTAAAACAAAAAATCTGACTCTGGTCATCTCACTAACAAACATTCCCTAATACCAAGCATATTGGGAACTAATATAAAACCCTACAAAAGTCACCAAAGATATATAATTCCAAATCGACCATAACATTACCAGCATAAACTTGTAAAACTCATGCAAAGTGCCTAACCAGAAAAAAGCAGCACTACCTCGTATAAATACTGCAGCGGGCCCTAGAACATCTAACACCTATTTGAAAAGCTGAACAAGGCAGATTACTACTGTACAGATCCCTGCATACAAATTTCATGTTAATAAAACACACAGCCTTGGTCATACACTCAGAAAACAGACTCTTACCAAGTACAGAGTAAGGGATCACAAACTAAAGTAAAAATAAAATATTTAGACAAAAACCAAAACCCCAAGAAGTCATACTCTGCATGCAGTGCAACACCAGATAAGAGATGTAGTTCCCCATACTGTGTAAAATATATAGTACAAAGTCCAATCACTAAATTGAAAATAAAATTATTTTTTTCTACCTTTGTTGTCTGACCATTTTATTCACTGGTCATGCTGGCCCTGATCTGAGGTATCTGATTTCCTGTCTTCTCTTAGCACTCTGTCATTTCTTGTCCCTTGTTTTCTTTATTTCTTCCTATCAACCTATTTCCAGTCCCAGTACCCCTCCCCATGTGTCAACTCCCTTCCAGTCCCAGTGCCCCCTGCCTGCCAGCCTCCTCCCCATTACCCAGCCACCTACCAGTTCCATCCCCAAGTGTCAGCTCCCTCCAGTCCACCCCCCAGGTATCTGCTCCCAGTCCCCCTCCAGTCCCACCCCAGGGTGTCAGCTCACTTCCAGTCCCACTCCAGTACATTACCTGGGTGTCAGCTCCCTTCCATCTCCCTCCTCCCTTCCCTAGTGTCATCACCCTTTCAGTCCCCCTCAGTACCATCCTCAGATATCAGCTCCCTCTTTCCTCCCTGTCAGTTCCTTTCCAGCCCCCACTTTCCTCCCATGTCAGTTTTCTTCCAGCCTCCTCTATCCCCCTCTGTCAGTTCCCTTCAAGCCTCTCTTTCCCTCTCTGTCAGCTCCCTTCCAGTTCTCTCCTTCCCCCTCTGTCAGCTCCCTTCCAGCCCTCTCCTTCCCCTCTGTCAGTTCCCTTTCAGCCCTCTCTTTCCCCCACTGTCAGTTCTCTTTCAGCCCTCTGTTTCTCCCTCTTTCAGCTCTGTTCTACTCCCTTTCCTTCCCCTTCTGTCGGTTCCCTTCCAGTCATCTCTTTCCTTCTCTGTCAGCTTTCTTCCAGTCTTCTCTTTGCCCCTCTGTCGGTTCCCTTCCAGCCTCCATTTCCCCCTCTGTCAGCTCTCTTTAAGCCCTCTCTTTCCCCCTCTGTCAAATCTCTTGCAGCCCTCTCTTTGCCCCTCTGTCAGCTCCCTTTCAGCACTCTCTTTCCCCCTCTGTTGGCTCCATTCTGCTCTCTCTCTCTCCTTCCCCCTCTGTCAGCTCCCTTCCAGCCCTCTCTTTCCCCCTCTGTCAGCTCCCTTCTAGCCATCTCTTCCCCCGTGTCAGCTCCCCTCCAGCCCTCTCTTTCCCCCTCTTTCAGCTCTTTTCCAACCCTCTCTTTCCTCCTATGTCAGTGCCCTTCCAGTCCTCTCTTTGCCCTGTGTCAGTTCCCTTCCTGCCATCTCTTTCCCCCTCTGTTGGTTACCATCCAACCCTCTCTTTCCCCCTCTGTCAGCTCCTTTCCAGCCATCTGTTTCCCCCATGTAGCTCTGTTCTGCTTCCTCTCTTCCCCCCCATGTTGCTCCATTCTGCTCCCCCTCCTTCCCACATGTAGCTCCATTAAGCTCCCTCTCCTACCCCCTGTGCAGCTCCATTCTTCTCCCTCTCCTGCTGCCCATGTTGACTGCATTCTACTCCTTCCCCTTCCTCAGCGGCTGCGATAGCGGTAATTTAAAATAAAAAGGAAACAGGTGTGGAGCCTTCTGGCCCTATTGAACCCCTGCTGCTGCATCCCACTCTAGCATCACTTCCTTTTGGGGGCAGGATGCAGCAGCAGGGGTTCCATAGCTGCTTGTCTGCTTTTTTGTTGTTGTTTTAAAACTGAAGGCGGAGTGAGGTGGCTATTTTCAGGGCATTTTTACCACCCCCAAAGGTTTGCCACCTGAGGCCACTACCTCACCCTGCCTCATGTTTTTATGCTAATATGTTATAAATTTGAACAAATGTTAATCAATACAGTGTAGTTTATTGGCTTCTAGCTGGGTGGTCACCGTAACCCAGATAAAAGTACGCTGCTTGCCATCATTGTTTCTCGAAAAGTTAAGAGTGAATGGGAACAGCATTATCAGCTGTCAGTGAATTTAATAACAATAAGAAAGAAAATGAAGAAAAATTATGCTTCCAAAAATTAATTTTATGTCAGTAAAAATGTCATGTGTGATGGCCCTTTATCTACAGCACTTGAGCTCAAGGTTCTGCAAGACTGCACTACTCAGGAGATGGCTGCATAAACACATGAATTTCATCACAGCAATTTGGCATCAGTAAAATGTGAGTCCATTTAGAAAGTTAGGTTGGCAGTAAAAAGCAGGCAGACCGGCTGCAATAATAATAATAAAAAAAAAGATCATGAGTTGGCAACTCTGAGTGGGAGGATGGGGGAGACAGAAAATAAAACTGTCTTGGAGGATGGGAGGTGAAATTGGTGCATCTGAAAGCAATAGAAGGAAAAGTAGCTGTGCCTAATGGTAAAGGAGAGAAGTAAATTTGTGTGTGTTGAAAGGGATAATTGAGTATTTTAAGTGGAAAATGGTAAAGTGATTGGATACTAAGAAAGACAGAATTAAGGAATAATTTGATAAAGGTTTTTCTAAAGCCTTTTATAAAATTGTGTGACGGTATACACATGCCTAAATATACACACCAGTAAGATGGTTTATACTTAAATGTATGTCACATGCAGACATTCCTGGGAGTATAGGTTGGGCAGACAAAGGCTGGAGTTGTGATGTACACATGTATTTTATAAAATACATAAATCCATGCATAGAATACATGTACACATTTACACCTGCCTTGGAGCAGGTATTAAGGGGCCCGAATACAAGGTTTGCATACTTGCAAACTGTATAAATGCCACTAAGTGGGATATTCAGCAGCACTAACATGGTTAGTACCGTTGTATATCCGTGGGTGTGGCCTCTACACCGGTTAGCATTGGGGCGTGTCAGGAGCATTCTGGGACGGATGGAGGCAGCACTGATCGCTAACCTGGTAGCAGTGATATTGAGTCGATATCTGGTTAGTGATATGTGGAAAAAGCTAGGTGCAGGAACCCTGGCCTAACCTTCGCCACGTATCACTAACCGGGTAGTGGCTCAATATCGCCTCTGCCCAGTTAGTGATTGGCAAATGCAGTGAACCTGGATATTCAATGCCAAGGCTGGATATGACCCTGGCATTGATATCCAGGTTTAAGATTTAAGATTCAGCACTGGCAGCTAGCCACGTTACCCGTGCTAGCCACTGGCACTGAATAGTGGGCCCAAGGCGTGCATCGGCATTTAGGAGTTTCAGTTTCAGAACTGGATCTGGGAGCATATTATATATGTAATGGCACATAGGCACCTATTTTGACTTTATAGAATAAAACAAATCCAGGGCCACAGTATCCAAAATTACAAAAACAACCTGTTAAAAAACCTCAAAAACACTAATTTTGTATACATTTTTGTATAGAGGTATTAACATTCACCTAAGTCAATGCTACAGCTTGTTCAAGATCTATAGTTGTAACAAATATCATAATCTGCCTCTTTTATTTTTTTAATCAGAAAAAGCTGTGGACATTTTTCCCAAAATTAAAACATAATGTTTTCAAACACTTATCTGACAGTTTTATGAAGTGCCTCTTCAATGATCTGACTGGTTTCAGCTTAAAATACCATATTTAATCTTCAACGAACTATAGGTGCACAAACATACATATTTTATTCAGCAAATTTGAAAAATTGAGCACAGCTTTTGCCATATTTAAATCCCAGATAACACTATCACTGTGGTGAGATCACATGTGTATCCACATCAAACAATGATATTAATTGTATGTACAATATCTCTTTCAAGAAACATGGAAAAATTGTTTTATGAAGATTATACTCTACATGCAAAAAAAATATTCAATGAAAGTACAACCATAATTTTATAAGGAACCACTTGAATTTAGGCAGTCAGTTTGCACCTAAATGTTTAGCCATTTACTAATAGTAGTGGCCACTTATGTGTGTAAATAACCTCTTACAGATTAGCAACTAACAGGTTTGCTTTTACCTTTAGGTAAAAGGGACAGTTGCCCTGGGCCCTGCATGACAAGAGGCCCATTGCTAGCCATAGGTAAAAGCAAGTCCCTTTTCAGGGTCATTGTTTTCACTTGGATTCCAAGCAGTCCTAGGCTTTTGGTCAAGAACTTTAATTCTCCCTTCCCAGCCTCTCTGCCACCTCTAGCACTGCCGCTTCCAAAACTTGAAACAGAGGCAAAAACAATTTAAACAAAGAGAAAAAAGCCACATAGCTATTCAATCCATGCATACCTTGCTGGTTCTGTTAGTCCTGACCCTCTGATGTATACTTTCTGTTTCTGAGGCATGAGATCAGCAAAGACAGCACTGTAACACACTGACTGAATATCCCTGCGACATTTTTCTGTTGTTTTTTTTTTCTTTTAGCCACCGCCGCATGTCCTGGGAACTAGTAGCTGCCGTGGTGGCTGGATGATTGGCAGAGGTGGGGGATATTTGGGGAAGGAAGATGATGCATTGTGGGAGGAGGAAAGAAAAGGGATGTTGTGGTTTGGTGGAAGGGTGGACACAGGAAGAGGAATAGGGTGACAGAGAGGATATTCTGGTTTGGGGTGGAAAAAAGAAGGCTAGGGACACAAAGGGGGTTGCTGGGGGGATAAAGTGATAGGAGAGATGTTGCACATGGGGGGAATGAATGGAAACAGAGGGGAGTATGAAGATAGAGGGAAGATACTTGAAATGAGTGGGGGGGGGGGTAAGAAGACACATGGGATATGCTTAACATAGGGGAGGGAGGGACAGAGGCAAGATGCTCGACATAGGGTGAGTAAGAAGACAAAGGGGAGATGCTGGACACAGGCGAGAGTAGAGGGGCAGAAGAGACATGCTGGATACAGGAGGAGTAGGAAAGCAGAGAGGATATGCTAGACACAGGAGAGGGAAAGGGACACAGAGTGTTTGCTGGAATTGAGAGGGAGTTGGGTGGCGGAACAGATATGCTGGATATGAGGGAGTAGGAAGAGAGAGAGGAGATGCTTGACACGGGAGGGGGGGGGGGTGCTTAACATAGGATGAACAGGGAGACAGAGGATAGCTGATGGACACAGAAGACAGGAGGCTACCCTGGGGGATACTGGACATGAGAGGGCAGTAGGAAGGCAAGTGGGATGCAGAATAGAGGGGGGAGAGAGAGAAGCAATTTTGGATGAAAGGGAGAGAAAGAGAAGAGATGCTGAATGAAAATGAGGGGAAGAGAGAGAAAGAATATGCTGGAAGAAGGCTGGTGGAGAAAGAATGGAAATGCTGAATGGGAGGATGAGTTAGCAAAAGACTGGAGAATAAGAGGATGGAGAATAAGGTGAGGGAGAGAGATGCAAAGCCATAGATGGAGGAGTAGCCTAGTGGCTGGGGCAAGGTACTTCAGGCCGGAAGGTCGGAGGTTCAAATCCCACTAGAGGACAGCAACCTTGGGCCGGAAGGACTGGGGTTTCTAGTCCCACAGATGCTCCTTGTGGTCTTGGGCAAGCCACTAAACCCTCTATTGCCCATGTTCCCTGTAAGTATTAGTGTATGTGTCTCATATCCCCGCGTGTTAAATGTATCCCCCAATTGTGTTGTGACCGCTTTGATTGAAGGATAAGGCGGTATACAAAAATGTCTAAATAAATAAATAAATAAATAGATAGATGCAGTGAAAGAGGGAGACTGAAGGATAGTAGGAGAGAATGAAATACAATTGGATAGAGAGACAGAAAATAAATGGAAGACAGCTGAAAGGAAAAGATTGATGTCAGAGAAAGCTAGAGGGGAGGAAGTAAAGAAGATAGAAGGAAAGAGAAAAATGACAAATTGACAGGAGACACTGGAAAGACAGTTAAGAAAAGATAGAGGAGGGGAATTGAATTTAGCTCATGACTTCTCTCAGAAGTTCAAGGCAAGTTTTATTCAGGTACAGTAAGTGTTTTCCTGTCCTGTGAGGGCTTAAAACGAGTTGGGGAGGTGGTGGGAGGATCAGGCTTGGATGTAGTGGGAGAATGTGGGACTTGGTTCATATGGGGCCTGTCTTCACCCATTTGTTTTTTAATCATTTCCAAAAGAATTCCCTAGTTTCCTGATATTTTGTTCATCTGTCTGATTGTAAGCCCTGTGGAGCATACTGTCTTTGTGTGTACTAGTGCAACGCTGACGATGCCTAGTAGCACTATATAAATGATTGGTAGTAGAACTTCTTCAGACTAAATTCACGACAGCTCCCTCACGTCTTCCTCGACATTTTTTGATGGAATTAATTACGTTGGTTTTAACTCGTAATTATATTTTGTCTCAGGGACAATTTTATTTACAAACCTTTGGGATAGCCATGGGAGCCTCTGCGGCACCATCTATAGCCACTCTATATATGGCTGATTTTGAGGAGCGGTACCTCTATCCTTCTGAGTATTTTCAACACATCAAATTTTGGAAACGATTCTTGGATGACATATTTTTCTTGTGGATGGGAACTTTGGAGGATCTACATGTTTTTCTGACCTGGTTAAATGGTTTAAAATCTCATTTGACGTTCACGGCCCACATTGATGATCATCAGATTGATTTTCTTGACATTACTATACATAGAGAGGAGGGTCGGTTTCGAACCTCATTGTATCGTAAACCAATCCAACGTAATAGTTTATTGAAATTTCAAAGTTTTCATCCTGGCCCGTTGAAAAGGGGCCTTCCATACGGTCAGTTTTTGAGGTTGCGGAGAATTTGCTCATCAATGATGGATTTTAAACATCATGCTGACGAGTTGCAAACACGTCTTCTGGATAGGGGCTACCCACCCAAAGTGATTAAACTTGCTTATTGCCGTGCATTATACACACATCGTGAATGGTTATTGGCTACAAATCAACCTGAAGTGGCATTGGAACAGACTTCTGCACCAGTGGTGGGTATCTTGCCCTACATGACATCTAGTGATGAAGTTGTTAGCATTCTCCGTAAACACTGGCCGATTCTGCATTTACACCCTTGCTTTCAAAAATCTCTTTCGGTAGCGTTTATACGGGGCGCTAATTTAGGAGATTTATTGGCGAGTTCTGCAGTTGCGGAGGATAGGACTTCTTCACCTATTTTTCCGCATGGAGGTCATAAAACGTGTGGTAACTGCAACTACTGCTCTACAGCTATGACAGGAGTGGAATGGAACTACTTGAATACGAATCGGCAATTCCGACTACGTTGGGAAACTAATTGTGCCTCAAACTTTGTGGTATATTTAATCTATTGCCCGTGTCCTTTGGCTTATGTGGGTAGAACTATTCGAAAGATTAGACTCCGTTTGAGTGAACATGCTTCCCGTCTACGTCAGAAGATAATGACAGCTCCAATGGTAGAACATTGTTTGGCTTACGATCATGCTTTTCAGGATCTACGGTGGTCGGTCATCGACTATGTACCTCCTGATCCACGTGGTGGGGATCGTATCAACAAATTACAGAGTTGCAAACAGCGCTGGATTTTCCAATTGAGGACTGTATCTCCGGAAGGTCTAAACAAAGAGATTGATTGGCTCAGCATTCACTGACGCCACTGATGATTCCTGGGTTTCCCCTGATTGGTGGGGTACTCCTGGTATTTCATTGGTGGGTTGTGATGATTGACGGCGAAATATGGCCATTCTGTGAAGTGTCGGTGCCTTTTGAAGCAAACAACTGATTTCGGCGTTTCAATGACAGTTGAATTTGATTATGGCAGCACTTGAAACAGGGTTTCTGACCCGAAACGTGCACGTCGTGCCTGAGCGTGCCTGGGTTGTCTGCAACTTACCTATCCTGCTAAGTAGATTTTTTATCGCTTTATATGAAATTTATTATAATAAAATGGATGTAACTGAGTGGTGGACATAACGTTGATATATGTTCCTTTCCTGAAAACATCCGACAAAAAGAAAGTTTATTGATACATATTTTTCTGGGGGTTTGTTTTGGTGATTTTTTGATTTTGCTAGTATGATTTATCACTGAATTGGGGGTTTTTTTGTATAAAACAGATTCACAGGCATTAAATATGTTTTGACTTTGGTTTTGTGATTATTTGAGTGTCATCACATTTTTGGAGTTTTTTTCTTTGGTATTTTAGAAAGACAAGTATGTGCCTACTTGTTTTTATAAAATTGTCTTAAAATAGGTGCATTGAAACATACTTAAACTAGGCGTTGCCTTATAAAATTATCCTCCACATGCAATCAGCACTGCTGCCACTATCCATTTAGTTTAGGCCTGCTATCAACCAACTCAGGGGTACCTGGGTACAGCTGAGCTAAGTTGGGAAGGGCAGGGGTCCTCCCTCCTTGGGTATCTTTTCCCCATATTTCAAAATGACCAGTCTACATAGCCTTCAGTAATTTCACAAGTTTAAAAAAGACAACAGCAGCCCTTCCCAAATTATAAGTGCACACTACTAAACTATCCTTCAGAGGATTATATGTGCCAACATATCTAACCTTTATTTTATACATATACTGTAGATAGTCTATATATTTCTAGAATTCCTCCTCTCTTTTTTCAGAGAAGAAGTTAATTTTTCATCATCTCGTACCAGGATTGAGAAGACTGCATCAGAGGGGTCTGGAGGAGAAGAAATGTCCTTTGCCTCTGTTCCCACTGAAATCAGGTACAAGAAGTAGTTATAATCCATGGAGTTGGGGGCACTACCGAAAACTTTGTGGACAATTCCTGAAAATTGGGGACATCTGGTAATCTTACACCTCACCTCTGCAAAAGAGAATGTCCAGGTATTTTGCCTCCCTACAGCCATTTTAAGGCCCCAATTATACTTTCACGAACCATATCCCCAGAATTTTAACTCTTTTCACAGGAGTGGAAAATGTATGTCCCCAAAAGATAGCATTTCCATCTGGGCCTACCCACAATGACTGACATTTACTTTTATTGGTCAAGGAACCAGAGACCTTTTAGTATTCCTAAATAATATCTTGCACAGGAGAGACTTCCTTTGCATCAGTTATTAATAGTCATGTCAATGGCATATGCCACCATATGTACAGTTTGTGCAGGGTCCAAAACAATCCCTCTCAATGCCATTGATTACCCCATCTCTAGTCTCCTAATGAAAGGATCAATGGCAAAGACATAGAGGAGAGAACTGATATGGAAGCCCTGTTAGACTCCAGATGTTAAAGGAGATGCTCCCCACACAAATCCATCCACCTGATATTACCTATATACAAAGTTTTAAGGAGTGTTACAAAACCAGTCAGTATTCCATAATGCAGGAGAGGCAATCATGATCTACCCTATTGAAGTCTTTGGCCTGTTCAAGTGCCGAGCTCATCCAGCTTTCTACCTGTCATGCACTCCTCTCAATTAGTTCTTGAACTGTCATGGCTGCCTCAAGCACCCTCTTTATTTTAAAACTACAGTATTGGGGGAAGACAGTAGTTGTTATATCATTCATTCAACCTAAAGAAAATCACCTTAGCTAAAATCTTTCTGTCTACATTTAAAAGGGTTATAGGCCACCAATTTTCAATTTGTTTATTATCTTTGCCTTTTGAGAGCAGAATTAAGGCTGATAGAAGAAGGTAGGGACACTTCTCCCTTACTTCTTCAAATAGGAGCGACAATAGGGACACTAATTCTCTTGTAAATCTAGTAAAACTTGATGGGGAGACCATTCAGAGCTGGGGATTTCTTCTTAGAGAGACTGTCAATGTCCTGGTCAATCTCAGCACAGCGAAAACGACATGCTAAAGCTGAAAGTTCAGGTCATATAACAGGCAATGAAGTATCTGTAGTGTAGACCTCATCTAGGTGCTTAACTGCTAAAAGATTCAATAAAACATCCTCTGCTACTCCCAAGATCCCCTGTTGAGTAATCTGATATGTACCCTGGATGTCATGAAAGTCCTGTTCAGTCTTTCTGGTCACCCACTCCCTGCAGCACTAATCGGCCTTTGAGGAGAAATATTTATCACAACAACCAAATTCCACCAAATTCATAGGGGAACTATTGACAATTATGTGTGCTTGATCATAACTACTGTAAACGGGTGCCAGGCCTTCGCCTAGGGTGCGAAGGTTGGGTTTACCCTGATATCTTCTGTTAGCAAATAATAGTCGTAAGTTGAGTGTTCATGGCAAAACATAACAAGGAATTTATTCCCCTTCCCAAAGGATTTTCAGGTGCAAAACAAAACATGGAAAACAAACAACTTCTTCTGAAAGAAAAATATCTTCTTTTTCTTTGCTATATACAAAACTTAGCATTAAGACTCAATGTTGTCTGCAAGGCATAGCGTACAATCCATAGGAGCATATGCGGGTTCACTAGTGCTACACTCCCATTGCATATCTTCACTTTCAGTGTGTGTGGGGTTTGGCTTCAGACCTTTACTGCTGTCTCTGGAAAATCCCCTCCTTGAGAACTCGGGTATCTCACAAGAATACAGTTCCATACAGTGAGGTTTAAAAGTACCTGTATCTGTGGTGTTTCTTCCCCGGCTCTCCTTTTGTTCCCTCCAGTTATCAGGAACTCCTTTATAACTTTCTGCTGGCACTTCTTGTGTTGAGCAGTGCCCTGGCCCTCTGTTCCGAACAGAACTTCTGGCTTTCCTTATTATAGTGCTCGGCTCCCACCTGTATGAATGCTGAAGCCTCTCCTCTGGCAGTGAGGTCTGGGAAACTCCCTGCTCTCTTGGTCCAGGTAAGTTCCTAGCCACAGGGTGTGCCTTCCTGCCTTCTGCTGCCCTGGCTTCTCTCTCTGAGCTGCAACCTGGTTCCTCACAGGACCTCCAGCTGCCTTTATTCTGTGTGCTTCTCCAGCCACGTTTCTCTGAAGCGTCTCCTCTGCTGCTTCCTGCTTCTCTGACACGCCCACTGCTCCTCTCTGAGGAATCACGGCACTTCCTTCTCTCTGGGGAATCACAGCACTCCCTTCTCTCTGGGGAATCACAGCACACTCCTTTCTCTCTGGGAAATCACAGCACTGTCTTCTCTCTGGGGAATCACAGCACTCCTTTGCTGGAGCTACCCTCCGGCTTTTATCTCTCTGTTCCCTGCAGGCTGGCTCGGCTTTCTTGCCCAGGTGAGTGTAATCAAGCTCTAAGCTTGCTGCTACATCAGAGCTTGGGTGTGTCAGCTCTGCTCCTCTCTTTCCCTGTTTTTCATGAGCTGTATATGCTGGCTGACTAACAGTTTCAAAGGTAAATTCCTCCTTTCTATCTATTTGCATAGGTTCTGTGTGGGCTTCTACGTCACACTACACTTATTCAAAGTTTTTTGAAATGAAATTATGTGCCTCCTAAATGTATTGTCTTTCTTTGATGGTATTCAAAGGCAGATTTTGTTCATGATCTTGCCTGGCATCCTTTGTTAGCTTTTCTCTGTTTTCTTTCATAAGTACATGTTTTATTTTGAGGAAGAGTAGTTTGACTGTTAACAGGATCTGATTCAAGAAGAAAAGAAAAATTAAATTTGTGAAAAGATCAAGGTGTCTTTCTGTGGGGCTGACTGTGAAAAGCCTCAGTCTGCAGAAATCTGGTTTCCCCAAAAAAGTCCTTATTTCAATGAACCTACAGACAGTTCAAATAGAGAAAACAGAAACAAATTTTGGATTTCCATGAATATCTGATTTTGGCTTTCTTTTCCTTTTAATAAAGAGAAAGAAAAGTCTGGATGATTAACTTTTGATGAATCATATGGCGGCATTTGCAAGAGTGGAAACACCACTGGCAAGATAAGTTTTATCTTTTCCTTAAGTATGGCACGCTGTTGTGGCATTTTCATACATTTTGGGGCATTTATTTGCTTAGTAACTAGAATAAAATGGAAGTTTTTGTTGCTGGAGAGGTTTCTCCTCAAGACAAACAGTCCAACAAAAAAAGAAAGAACAAATATTTGGGACATTTACGGTCAAACTTTGTAGTTTTGGATAGTTTATGCAGCTTTGACCATAGTTTTGTATCTGCTAAAGAAAATAAACAGCACAGAATTAATATCTGCTAATATCTAAAACAATTTAAAGATTTTTTTAATTTTCTTTTTTTCTCCTTTTTCCTTTGCCCCCCTATCAACAAGTAATTATACAGACAGAGATTTCACATATATCTTTACCGGTCCAGGAGGTAACTACGGTCCCATCAGCATTTGACCAATATTTTAACACACTAAGGGGTATGTTTACTAAACCGTCTTAAAGTGTGCTGTGCAACGTTATCGCGCGATAAGGTACCTTATCGCGCGATGATGGCGCGTTTTAAGACGCACAGGTACCCTATCATGCGATAACGCGCGCTGCGGCACAAACGAGCACTGAAGGCGGGGAAAGGCTCCCGGAGGGCGGAGGAAGGCTCCCCAGGGGCGGAGAGAAGGGGTCAATGGGTGGAGAGTGGGAGGGGAGAGGCTCCCTGCACACCAATGCTGTGAAATCCGAGGCTCAAAACTAACGCCAGTGAAGCCCTGGCGTTAGAACTGATTTAAAGGGAAAAGAAACCATTTCCGTCAGCAATGTACAGCAAAACCAGGGAAACCTAAAAAAAATGATAAGTGTGATACATGTGCACGGAACAAAAGGGCAAATAAACATTGAAAATGAACAGAAGTAAATGTAAAAAAAACAATAACCAAGCTGGTCAATAGTGATATCAATGGGAAACATCAAAAAACACTCCCAAGAAAGCCCCAAAACAAAGATATGAAGTTTGGAAGGGTCTACGCTCCGTCCCCATACAAAGTGAATGATCCCACAGTGAAATAGCACTGATCAGGGTTTCCCTCTCCATTGGACAGGTTACCTATGGCATGCACATGTTCCACAACAGCAGGGCGTGCATGTCGGAATGGGCAACTGGACAGATGCTGGGAAAGGGGATACAGAGGGCTGCAGGCGGCACATGCTGTGGTGCAGCTGGGGCACAGTGCGGACTAGGCAGATGCCTAGGTGGCACTTAGGAATGCTGAAACTGAACAGCAGCCAGACAGCAACTGATGAGGGCCCAACATGAGTACGATAGTGTTTATCACAGTGTCACAGGGGATAGTACCCAGCAGGTACCTCCAAGGGCACAGAACATTGGCAGGCGGTGTTGGGGGGAAGCGTGGATGCCTATGCAGGCACCCCTACCCCAGAACCTGCACCATAGGAAGCCGCCTACCCACACACTGGATGACTTGAGACTGCACACCACCAGCACCACCAGCAGAAGGGCATGTCAGCATGGTGGCAGAGGAGTACTGGTGGTGGAGGGGGCAGTGGCAGCTGCCCAGAGCAGACCATGGCCTAGCCCTGTGTAGGTGGGTGCCATGCACTGCAACAGACAGGCCCTGCCAGACAAACAGTCATGGTATCACCAGGGAATGCACTGTCTCTGTAGCAACACGGTGGTGCAGTGCACACAACCAGTGTGTTTGGAGACAGAAGGTCACAGGTTCAAGTCCCAGCTATGGTGCCTGCCAACCCAGTCCCCATATTTTGCCCACTACTACAACATGCTAATACAGACAGAACCTTTATTGCAGATGACGTAAACATGCCCAAAACACCTACATTTTACCCTACAGAGCACAGACTCCATAAACAGGCGCATTACCTACAGCAGAGTCTCCCAAATGCAGTCCTGGAGGGCCAAACACCATTCAGGTTCCATGCTGCCTCTAATAAAGATGCCTGTGCTGCATATCTATGCACCAGGACTGGAGTTGGGAACCTCTGCCGTAAAACAGCAGCCAACAGGGGCAGACACACCCACACCCACAGGCTCCATTAGCCAATGCCCCCTGTAGAGGCAGGACATTGGGCCCTGCGTGCATCTCCCAATACTAGCACTTGCATACCTTAGTAATGCAACCCTAAACCTGGGAATATGGTACACAGCTATCAAAAGGTTGCTATGATTACTGGCAGATAGCAAGTCCTAGGTTAAGTACAATTATCTGAGTGAGCTGCATCATAGCAACCCTCCTGATGTCTGTGGAGTGTGCTACAGGTCTTGTGTCTGACAGTGTTTACCAACCTGGGGAGTGACTCCTACAGTATTGCGTACCATAGCCATGCCTGCACTGTGCTCAGGACTTGTGTGGTGGCCTGGGCTGCCCAACACCTCTATAGTTGCACAATGCTGGCATAGGTGTGGGGAGTGTGTGTCTGTCTATCAAGTGTGTGGTGGCTGCCAACACCATCCACAGCCCACACTGCTAGCACTGTTGCCAGTATTGGCCTGCCAATGTGCATAATGAGGAGCAAGGTACCGTGGGAATAGCCTGGATAGGGTGGCCTGGCCTGGATGCATCTGCACACGGCATAGGGCAATGGCAATTGTAGTGCCTGGCCACCACCTGCACGGACAGGGTGGCCATAGTATGTCCTGCTGGGAGGTCACTCTCACCCTGACTGAGCAGTGACCATGGCATGGTTAGGTTCCCCCCATAGTGCTTTATAGTATTTCTCTCATGTGATATTTATGGGTTTCCTTTTGTGGCCCAATCACTGACTTATCTGCTTGGTGTGTATGCTGACGTCCCCGTTCTGGGTACATGCATCTCCTCCAGGACTATGGACTAGCTGGCGTACTCTCTGCAGCTAGTATGTGTCTTGCAGGGTGCAGCAGCTGGAGGCTTGCTGCTGGAGAATATCAGATAATAGTGGGGGGCAGCTGAGCATTTCCAGGCCTGCCGTCTGTCTGCTATTGCGTTATGGATGTGTACCGCTCTGTCTGTTCCCCAGCAGGACAGGGGTTGCTGGTCCCCTCTACTGCTGCCATTGCAGGGAGGTAGACTGTGGATCTATTGTTGGGTGATCCTGTTTCCCACCTTGTGCCCCAGAGGGTGGGTTGTGTGGTGGTACATGATCTGCCCATGGGTCCATACACCCCCCCCCCTTCACCTACAGCAAGTAACAATGGCTCCAACACAGGATATGCACTATTCTGGGTGCATCATCGCCCATAGGGACTAGACATGACCGGGACATACAGCAGGGCACAGATGTATCCTAGGTGTGTCTAACGGAACTACCTATCACACACTGATGGGGACCTGCAGCATGGCGTAGTTCAGCCATGAATGGTACTGTGGACCTGGTGCTGGGTGCCCCACCTCAACCTTAGGGTGGGCACAGTACCCGCACAATGTGACTGTCTGTGGCTACTCTGTGGCAGTACCACACACGGTCTGTTCCCCCTACCTGGCCGAGGTGCTGTGGGGGTGCATACCCAATCTTGTGCCCATCTGTCGACTGCTGATTTGCATGTGCAGTGCATCATGGGTACGGGTGGGTTAACCCTATCCTGGTAACCACAGCATACAGTTTGTGTGGTGACGTGCAGTCCTGCAGCCAGCCAGGGCTTTGTTCACAGCCTTATAAGGTGTCCTATAGGGGACATTATAGGGTGCCTTGGCGGACAGTACACTTTCTTTTTTTTTTAAACTTTTATTTTCATTTTGCAACAAACAAAAGAAACAACACACCAAAGGAGACAACACAAGTATACAATAAGGAAAAGTAAACCCAATTACCCCCCACCCCGATGCTTCTTCTCTACCCGATTATATCAGCATGTGAGCGCTTCCAATTAACAGTGATTATACATCAAACGATCAAAAGAGTATCTACGATACAGCATGATCATGGGACAGAGATATATACAAAGTTAGACAGTCAGAGGAGAGCATTTAGCAAAATGTACATAGTCATTAAGCATCTTCCATTGAGACCAATGAGAAGGAGTCTGAACGGGGGAAGCGAACAAACGAGGTATTTGTTCATATTTACTGTAAAGACAGGCATGATTCCACCATTCATTGGGGCTCAGATGGGAGCTAAATTTTCCAGTATTACTTAATTAGGGAAATAGCAATGCCAAGCATGAAGTTCGAAAGGAGATAAGCCATTTTTGGGAGAGAGGGGATCCCCGCAACTGGGCGAAGTCCCACTATCCTCCAAGAAAGGGGCTCTTGAGAGTGCGAGATAGACTAAATACGACCCCAGACCCGACGCCAGTAATACTGTAGTGCGGGATATTCATGCATGACATGAGGCAGTGAACCAATGGCCGCAGGACATGTCCAGCAACCATTGCCCTGAGTAGTGTTCCATTTGTCTAATCTGCGAGGAGTGTAAAAACACCGGTGGGCTAGAAAGAAGAGGGTCTGAGTGAGTGAGGCGGATCGGGAACCCGTGTCCCTCTACTCCAGATAAGGCTCCATTGCTCCGAGGTCAAAGTCACATGCAATTCTCTCTCCCATACTTTCTGCGCTATAGGGGTATCTCTAGTTATAGCATTACATAAGGTTTAGTAAAAAATTGGGTGCTACACCCGGTGAACTACCGATGGATCGGAAAGTCTCCAATCAACCTTATGTAGAGAATGCCGATGGCGGGAGTACCCTAGTACTCCGAAGGCGATGCTGAAGTTGCACTGACCAGAGTCGGGAGTCTAAAGATTGCATAAGAGTATTAAAGGCACCTAAAGTGTCTAAAAGCATTGGTGGATAGTGGGAGTCTGATGGGAGAGTCATACCAGGGAGAAAGGTAAGAGGAATCGGTTTGCAAAGGCCCGCTTCTATATCTAGCCACCCAGGTCTACTCGGTACTGGATCTTCCAGCCAACGAGCGCCTTGTATGAGAAGAAAAGATTGAGGGAACTCTTGAGTAAAATCGCCACCAAGTATTAATAGAGCATTGGCAGAGGCCAATGCCAACTGCGCAATACTTGCAAAGTAAGCAGGGTTGTCCACATTCGGGGCATAATGCAAATACACGTGAATTCACTATCTCCAACCTCAAGGTGTACACGGGCCCATCTACCCTCCTTGTCAGCGCTAATATCAAGTACAGTAGCGTGCAAAGACTTCTTAACCAGAATGGCTACCCCGTACCATTTGGAAACGGTGGGAGAATAGGCAGCTACTATGTAAGGCTTAGCATTGAGTTTCAGTGATTCAGCAGAGTTTAAATGCGTTTCCTGAAGAAACACTAAATCAACATGTTCATGGCTAAGATAGCTAAGGATTTTCTTTCCTTTGAGTGGACCATTAATGCCTTTTACGGTGAGTGATAAGATTTTACATAAGGCCATTCAGAAAAGTTAAAAATTCTGAGCATGATAGCACACATAATTTCACTATGTCCCTCAAACTGACTGTAACTGGCTGTACACATGACATAAGAAAAATAAGCTAATATAATACAATGAAGCGCCCCACATTAACAAAGAGAACCGCAGTACGGTAGAGGAGAAGCAAAACCCCAAAATTACTGGCGACCATGTGTCTGCGGGGAGAAACCCCAGAGAAGGCCGAAATTGAAAAACACATAACCTGTAGGACTGTGCGTGCTCCGAATCCGACCGAGGCACACATCATGAAGGGATAGGAGACCAAAAAACAAAAGTCATATAGAGAAAGAAAGAAAGTCCAGGCAATCTCTGTGCTTGGCTATGACCGCCGCATCGGGCCCTTCAAAATGGCGGACAGAGCCGGTAGATAAGAGTCCAAGATTTGGGATTAGCGCATCTGCTCTGCTTCTTTGGAGTCTAAAAATGTTGATAGTAGATCAGGATCTTCGAACGTCCTGGTTTGGTTGTGGAGAGTCACTCGGAGCTTCGCTGGATACAACAGGCCAAAGCGAGCCTGTAGCTGTTGAAGTTGAGGGCGAAAAGCAAGGAGTTTCTTCCGACGGTCAACGGTAGGCTTTGCCAAATCAGGAAAGAAGGAGACTTTACGACCTTCAAATTCCAAATGATGATTCGCTCGGGCAGCATTTAAAATTTGTTCCACTTGTTGATATCGTAGCAAGCTAAAGATAATAGGCCGGGGGGTCGTGCGGTTGAGCGCCATGTGGGCAGGAACACGGTGTGCTCGATCGATTTCCAGTTCTCTATGAAAAGTGATCTTCAGCAAGGAGGGAAGAGTTTTAAGCAAGAATTCTCTTATATCTCCTGCTTCCACCCCCTCCGGCATTCCGAGGAGCCTCACATTGTTGCGACGGGCTCGATTATTGCTATCCTCCAACTCCTTTTGAAGATTCTGTATCTGGCGCTCAGCCTTGTCCAGTTTGCCCAAGCGCACCGCGTGCGAGTCGAGGACCCCCGCCATGTTGTCCTGCCGTAATGAAAGACTTTCAAGTCGGTCCTGGAGCACTCCAAAGTCTTCTCGCATGGCTCGAAGCGCTTCTCCATTGGACTGCACCAATTCCTTCACGCCGCGTATTTCCTCCAAGATCTCCAGGTGCATTTCGGGGTTTTCACGAAATGGAACCATCTTCTGTGGGGAGGACACCTCTGTTTTGGAGCGTTTTCCGTGAAAAGAAGAAGGAGACCCGAAGTCCAAGCGCGCTGGTTTATGGGCCGCCATCCCCCCCCGAGGTACCCCGGTCAGCTCGGAGCGAAATAGTAAGTTTGTATAGGTATTAAGTCAGGATTCTAAGTAGGCCTCTCGGGAGCTTCAACGCAAAGCGTCCTACCCGCTGGACATCAGGCTCCGCCCCCGACAGTACACTTTCTAATGTGCCCTATGGAGTGCGTTATGGGGTGCCTTATGCGGCACCTTAGGTTATGCCACCGTGAGGGTGTGTTTGCTGGCAGCACAAATTAAAATACATGTCAAATGCCTCACCAATCACAACTTAAATGTAAAGGGTGCTGCCTCAGCCAGCCTTATACATTAGGCCTACTGGGGAATCGAACCCATGACCCCTGTATCATCCGTCAGTGTTGTAACCATTGTGCTACAGCTCTGTTGCTGTGATTGTATGTCTGCGCGCCTTCTTAAGATTAACGCGCGGTAACGTGCCCTGTAGCACTCGTTGATTTATGGTGCCTTGTAACGCGCGTTCTCGGTGCGTTCTCGGCAACGATGTACCGCCCATGTCCTTATTTGGGATTTCTGTCTCTAACGCGGCTCCTAACGCGAATCGCACTAACGCAGTTTAGTAAACATACCCCAAAGATACCAATATAATGAAATCTTAAGTGCGGAAGTAGAGCAAGTAATGCTCAAGCAATCATCTCGGTATCATGTTGAACAAAATAAATCGGGCAAACTCCTTGCTAACGCTTTAAGAGGGAAACAAGAGAGATCACTTATTACTTCCATTCTTGATGACAATCAGTGTAGACTGACTAGTAATGAGCAAATTCTAGAGACATTCTCCGGTTACTCTGACAAATTGTATTCTTCAGAATTAACACCTGATCTTGATGCCTCTAATGGTTTCTTAAGCAGTTTAAACTCGCCGAAATTGGGGGAACAGCAATCAAAAGAGTTGGATAAATCCCTATCAAGTGGAGAACTTCGGACGGTAATCAGCTCCATGGCCCCGGGAAAAGCAGTAGGTCCGGACGGAATACCTGCAGAATTTTATAAAGGTTTTAGTGATGAAATGATTCCATACTTATTGAATTACTTTGAGGAACTTGTTGGCTCACAGGGACATACAGGAAACCTTTCAGAAGCCACAATTGTAGTTTTAGAAAAATCAGGAAAGGACTCTAGCCGAGTCATAAATTACAGACCAATCTCCCTATTAAACTCAGATTATAAAATTTATGCGGGTGTATTGGGAAACAGACTCTCAAAAGTTATAAAGGACTTGATACATCCAGACCAATGTGGCTTTATCCTAGGGAGATTGACCTCAGATAATGCAAGATTACTGTGTAATTTGTTAGAGAGAGCTAATTTAGTAGATTCTCCCTACGTAGGCATCTCCTTAGATGCAGAAAAGGCGTTCGACAGGCTTGAATGGCCTTTTCTGTTCCGAACTTTAGAATGGTTTGGATTGGGCCCGGGTTTTATAAATAAGATTTGTGTACTATATTCACGAACAAGAGTCCGTATTTTCGCTAATGGTATCATATCTCACTCCTTCTCGTTGCATAGAGGCACCTGTCAGGGCTGCCCTCTCTCTCCTTTGCTCTTCAATTTGGCACTGGAACCTTTGGCCATCGCCATTAGGCAGAGGGAGGATATAACTGGATTTGTAATAGGCGATTTAAAGGTGAAACTATCTGCATACGCAGATGATCTCCTTCTTTTCACTCAACCTTCCGCTGTCCCTGCGGTCTTAGAACTGATTGGTTTATACTCAGGGCTGTCAGGATACAAAATAAATTGGACTAAGTCGGTAGCTTTCCCGTTAAATAACTTAACGCTTTTGGAGTCAATGGTGGCATACTCATTTCGATGGGAGGCAGGTAGCGTCAAATACTTGGGCGTTAGATATGAAGCCTCGATAGATCAAACCATTCAAATCAACATAGAAGATTTATTGAATACGATACGTAAAATGATGTTTACATAGTCTCTACTACACCTCACATGGTGGGGAAGATTAGAAACTATTAAACTCCCAGAACCCACATACCACTGAATAAGCATAATCGCAACCAAGCAAGTCACATACTACCCCCCCCTAGTACCCGTCCCGATCCCCACCTACCCTAAATGTATACACACAGCAACATGTAAACCACTTTGATTGAAGGAAAAGATAGTATATAAAACTGGTTAAATAAATAAAATGACCCTAATGGCAAAAATTAACTATGTGTTAGGAATGCTGCCTTTCATTCTTCCATTATGGATGTACGCAGCTTTGGAAAGAAGTTTAAGCAAATTTCTATGGGGTGGCTTGGAGTCCAATTCCCGGATTTCCGCTGGTATCACCATGCCTTTTTGTTAAAGCAGGGGGAGATGTTTTCGGGCTTTGATGATCTCACACAGAGACCAACCTGGCTCAAAGTGGAGAACCGCATTGTTACCCCTTGCCCCCTGTCTCTTCTCCTAGGCATGAAACATCCGGAGTGGACCTCCATAGGGAGAGTCATTTCGGCTATGCAAGAAGCTTATTTGTCTCTGGAGCAGAACACTAGAAAGGATAGCCCACCTTCTAGGAATCTACTACTTTGGTGGAATCCGATGTTTAAAATCAAAGGGAAAAGATTTGCGTGGAAAAAGTGGCAAGACTGTGGCATATGGACCTTAGGTCAACTAATAGGGGTTAATGGCTGGAAGGATTTCTCCACTTTACAAGCGGAATTCGCTCTCCACGGGGCTAGTTATCTTCAGTGGCTCCAACTTACACATAGTGTGGGAGCTACTAGAATTGGTGTGCAAGGCTTGGTAGATGAGGGGGCTTTGCTCAAAAATATGAAGGAAATCGCAGAGAAGCCTGGAGCAGCGTCTATAATCTATGCTTATTTTAGAGACTATGCCCCACACAAGCTGAGGGGATTGTCAAAAGTTTGGGAATCTGAACTAAACTACTCGCTAACTCCTAATAACTGGAAAGTCCTATGGGGCCCGATAACAAGAGTATCCAGATCAGCGGTGATCACTCAATTGATGTTTTTCTTTATGCATCGTGCATATATCACTCCTGTAAAATTGGCCAAATGGGATAGGTTAACAGGGGGCAAGTGTTGGTCATGTCAGAATGAGACAGGTACATTTATGCATATGTTTTTTGAATGTCACAACGTTTAGAGATTCTGGTGGTTTGTTTGGGTTAGAATCCAGAGAATATTAAGTCTTTCAAGTACTATTTCTTGGAACATTGTTTGTTTAAGGTCTTTAGAGAAGGGAAATGGTATGTCAAAGGATACAACTTTCTTATTGAACTTTCTGTTAGCAATTGCTTTAAAGGTTATCCTTACGAATTGGAAAAATGCTCAAAAATTGAATGGGGAGTCATGGTAGAATCTAGTCTGCCAATGTGCCAAATACGAGAAACTGTATAGTAGTCTCCATCATCCTGACAAAGTTGTTCCAAACTTAGAGAAATGGTTGTTGTTAGATAAATATGCAGCCCGAGCCAAACTAGCTGAAGGAATGTAATAAAATGTTGAAGGTCTTAACCCTCCTCCTCCCCAGCTATTGTGGGAGGGTATTCGGATCTGGCAATATTAACAGCTCGGACTCAGAAGGAGTCAAGGTAGTCCCCTCAGAGGACCAGGGGAGGGAGGGGGAGCCGGAATACATTGTTGTAATATTAAGTGTTTTGTTGTTGGTTGTTGATGGTGTTATAAAAATTAAAATAAACAATAAAAAAAACCCAAGCAAACCCAGCACAGGTTCCTGGGGTACTCTACTAATCAACTTTCTCAATTGGGAAAATTGGCCATTTAGCCCTACCCTCTGCTTTCTATCTTTTAACCAATTCCTGATCCACAATAGTACACTGACTCCTATCCCATGACTTTTTAATTTTGCCAAAAGTATCTCATGAGGGACCTTGTCAAAGACTTTCTGAAAATCCAGATACACTATATCAACCAAATTACCTTTGTCTACCTGTTTATTCACAACTTCAAAGTAACATAACAGATTAGTAAGACAGGACCTTCCTTGGCTAAAGACATGTTGGCTGTTTCCCATTTTGCCATGACTATCTACATGTTCAGTAATTTTGTTCTTTATAATGGTTTCTACCATTTTTTCCGGTACTGGATCACCCATGGACCCATTTTTAAAAATTGACATTGCATTGGCTATCCTCCAGTCTTCATGTATTACAAATTATTTTAATGATAGTTCTGTATTGCCATGCTATGATATTAAATTCAAGATCAAACAGCCTCACGTGCATGGTATTTAATAAGCTATTTAATATGACAATTAGCTAGACTATATAACAATGTTAGTGATATTACAAAGACAACACAACAATTGATATTACATCTCCAAACTCCCTGACATCATTGCAGAGCAATAAAACAATGCACCACCAAACTCCCTGACATCAATGCAGGGCAATTTACCAAACTCTGACATCATTGTAGCCTCCTTATCATCAGCTGGGAGAGCCACAGCGAAGGCTGGAGAAAAGTATGGGATCCTTCACGTGCAGGCCAGGCAGATATCAGCTCTCTACCTGTTCTGGATTTTCTAGCTCTTTTTATAGGCTGTATCGCAGCTGGACCGCATGACTCCTCACGTGAGGTTTACCCTATAGATATTCTCCATCCCATACACCTTTGCTAAACAGTAATTTTTGACCCGTCCTTCTCGAGCCTTTGTTTGCTCTCCGAGTTAATAAACAATTCTGGGCAGTCATTCCCTATATCTTTGGTCTCCAGGCTAGTAAATAGCTGGCTCAGCATGATTCCGCAAATACGGGATGGTTCAAAAGTTCAATATTCCTTGCTGATTCAAATAAATCTCTAATTTGTAATACAAGTTCACAGATTACTAATAGTAGGTCTGAAATCTTATATTTCAGTTCTTTCAACACTCTTGGATGTATACCATCTGGTCCAGGTGATTTGCTACTCTTTAGTTTATCAAATAGCTGTAATACATCTTCCCGGTGTATCGATATTTATTTCAGTTCTTCTGCAGTATCACCTTTAAGTATCATTCCAGCCATAGGTGACATCCCTACATCTTTCTCAGTAAAGACCGAAGCAAAGTATTCATTCAGTCTCTGTGCTATGGCCTTGTCCCCTCTTAGTGCCCCTTTTACCTCTCTATCATCTAATGGTCCAAATGACTCTGTCACAGGTTTTTTTTTTCTACAAATGTACTTGAAAAAATCTTTATTATATATTTTTGCTTCCACAGCAAACTTCTCTCTAATTCTTTCTTTGCCTGCCTTATCAATGCCTTACATCTAACTTGTCAGTGCTTATGTTGTTTCCAGTTTTCGTCATTTGGTTCCTTTTCCATTTCCTTGAAAAATGCTTTTTTGGCAACAACAGCCTCTCTGACCTCACCTTTAAACCATGCTGACAGTTTTTTGGACTTCCTTCCATTTTTCTTAAAGCATGGAATACAGTTGATCCGAGCAGATGTTTGATGTAACTCTTTAACCTTTGCAACTGCTCCTTTTAGATTTTTCTTAACTATTTTCCTCATTTAATCATAGTCTCCCTTTTGAAAGTTAAAAGGTAGTACTGTGGATTTTCTTACCATCCTTCCTCCATTTATTAAATCAAATGCGATCATGCTATGATCACTATTGCCAAGTGGCCTCAACACTCTTATCTCTTGCATCTGATCATTTAGTGGTATATATTCTAACTCTCCCATCTTATTTTTCAAACTTCTAGCATTTGCATACAAGCATTTTAGAGACTGTATTTTATTCATATTAATCTGGCTATTGGTAGGCAGGGGTAACTTGCAATCTTTAAGCTCTGTCTGCTCTGTACTCAAGGGCATTTTGGTTACTTTTGTCTTTATTGGAACCTCTCTGTTGATATGTCCTAACTTCAATCTTTTGCTAGTCTCCTTCAAGGATACATTGTTCCAAACATGCACTCCTGGGTGACTGTTGGCTTTCCCATATTATCTAATTTAAAAGCCGCTCTATCTCCTTTTTAAAGGTTAATGCCAGCAGCCTGATTCCATCCCAGTTAAAGTAGAGCCCATCCTTTCGGAAAAGCCCCTCCTTTCCCCAGAATGCTCCCTAGTTCCTAAGAAATCCAAAGCCTTCTTCCTTGTACCATTGTCTCATCCACACATTGAGACTCTGGAGCCTGCCTTTTGGGTCCTGCGCATGGAATGGGAAGCATTTCGGAGAATGCTACCCTGGAAGTTCTGGATTTCAAATTCTTACCTAAAAGCCTAAATTTAGCCTCTAGAACCTCCCTACCATGGTTTCCTATGTCATTTGTACTGACATGTACCAAGAAAGCAGACTCCTCCCCAGCACTATCTAACACCTTGCCTAGGTTGCACGTGATGTCCGCTACCTTCGCAGCAGGAAGTCATGTTATGAGGCGACCTCACGTCCACCAGCCATCCAGCTATCTACATGCCTAATGATCGAATGACCAGCTATAACGGCTGTCCTAACCCTTCCCTCATGGGCACATGACCCTGGCAAAACATCCTCAGTGTAAGAGGGTTTTACATCAACTGGAGGACAGGTCCTAGCTACAGGATCACTTCCTGCCACACCAGGGTGATGGTCTCCTGTCACGTGACCTCTCTCCTCCATGGAAACGGGGATGCTTCCAGACTGGAGGTGGGGCTTCAGTATTACATCCCTGTAGGTCTCATCTATGTACCTCTCTGTCTTCTTTATGTCCTCCAAATCTGCTACTTTAGCCTCCAGAGATTGGACTCATTTCCTGAGAGCAAAGAGCTCCTTGCACCTAGTGCACATGTAAGACCCCTCACCAACTAGGAGAAAATCATACATGTGACACTCAATGCAAAAGACTGGAAAGCTCCCATACCGCTGCTGGACTGCTGTCTGCATTTTAATTTTAAGGTTATGTTTAAGTATTTAAATTATTTACTTACTAAAATTTGCTGGAGATACTTATACTAATAAAACTATACCTAATACGTTTAACAGACTTTGTTTACCTTAAACCTAAGTAATCTCAGGTCCTTAATATATGCCCTCTGCTGGGTTTTAAACTTAAATTAAAAGCTACCTGTTGAGTTTTTAATTTAGCTAAAAGCTCTTTGCTGATAATCGGCCCTGTCTAATTTAACAAATACAGTGGATTCTAATTTACACAGATTAATCAGCTCTAATCTAAAGAATTCCTTTTCCCCCAAGATTTAGAAAAAATCACAGAAGTAAATACTTACAATCATTAGCATGAGATTTACTGACCTGCAGTATTGAGTTACTGCAAATTAGTTATTCCTATGGTAAATTTAAGCTGCAGTAAAATACACAGTATTACCACAGCTTAGTAACTCGCCCCCTTAAATCTAATAATGAAACTATGTGGGCAGGGGCAAGACCCTACTGAATTTCTGAAAACAGGAGCCTTAACCATCTGTTTTTTACTATCTACTAATACACAAGATCTAATTTGCTGTTAAAAGGAGACGTTTATAAAAATCCTTCATTACCACATTACCGTACCACTGTGTGGTCAAGACTGAATGCAAAAGAACACTTTATGCCTTCAAACATTTAGCCAAGGTACAACTAATGCCTGATAAAATTGGACACTGTGGGTATAGGTTTATATGGACTACCACTCATCTTAGGTTAATTGTTTTTCTCAGAACTGATTTTTAATTGATGATTTTCAATACAATTCTCAACTAACAAGCAACAGTAGCCTATAAGTACTAATTAAGGACTTTTGAAAAGGATAACAAAAAGAATGTTATCAGCATATGAAAAAAAAAACAAAGAATATCCAATTATTGTAACTTATAACCAAAAAAACTTAACAAAATATTAAAAAGAAATTGGAAAAAAAGGGGAACCTTGATGAAACCCACAAGCTGCAACCCATTCTCCAACAATTGGACACTTCCATTTCACCCCTCATAGTCCTATTGGTTTTTTACCTTTTGGAGGCTGCCTTCTCTTCTTATGATTGATACAAATCTAGTAAACCATTGAAACACCATACCCCTGGAGGTAATTTTATAAAGAGCCGCCCAGAGTTACACACATATACGAGTTCATATCAATGGGCTTTAAGGGACTTAACCGAGGTAGCTGCTATTCTGAAAGTCTGCGAGCAGTTCCGATAGTATGTACTTTCACTGTGGATGTGTGCATGGGTTGAGCATGTGTGGAATATACAAATATACATCTGAATTATAAAATGTCATAATTTACATGAATTCTTGAGAAATCTAGCTGTGAGCATGGACACCAGCTTTAGGACTGGCATAAGTGATAATAGCAGAATAATGTAGGCTTCACATAAGTGCATGAAAATGTGCTTTAATTAGGTGGGACTTTATAAAATTACACTCTGCATGCCCAGTTTATTTAAGAATGTAAGATATGCCATTCTGGGTCAGACCAAGGGTCCATCAAGCCCAGTATCCTGCTTCCAACAGTGGCCAATCCAGGACACAACTACCTGGCAGGTTCCCAAAAAGGTAGATAGATTCCATGCTGTTTGTCCAATGGGTAAGCAGTGGATTTCCCCTGGTTCTCTTTAATAATGGTTTATGGACTTTTCCTCCAGGAGTTCATCCAAACCTCTTTTAAACCTAGCTACACTAACAGATTTTACTACGTCCTCTGGTAATGAATTCCAGAGTTTGATTATGTGTGGAGTGAAAAAATATTTTCTCTGATTAGTCTTAAATATGCTACATTGTAGCTTCATTATATTTCCCCTAGTCTTTCTACTTTTTGAAGGAGTAAACAACTAATCTACATTTACTCATTCCACCTCATTCATTATTTTATAGACCTCTATCATATCTCCCCTCAGCCATCTCTTTTCCAAGTTGAACACCCCTAACCATTTAAGCCTTTTCTCGTAGGGACATCCTTCCATCCCCTTTATCATTTTTGTTGTTCTCCAATAAAATCACCTGTGACCACTTATTTACACCTTGGTGTTTGTGTTTTGTCCCTTGCTAAATGTATTCATAAGTCTCCTGTTTGAGACATTATCAAAGGCTTTGCTGAAATCACAGGGAAAAACCAACATTTGCCCAATCTCATCTGACAATCAAAATATCAATCAGATTCATTTGACATTACCTGCCTCTAGTAAAACTATGCTGAGATGTATAATCCACTTTTCTTCATGCTCCCTAGCTAGGGAGATGCTAACCCTCTTATCCCAAGCGAACAACAAAAATAAAATCCTGATCTGCTGCAGAGAGGCAAAGCCCTGAAGGTAAGTGGATTTTCCCTCTATCACATGCCGCCAAAGCTAACTGGGCAGCCACTGAATATCACTACTTCCAAGTTAGCTTCCGGCTTCTGCAGCAAAACCAGATATTCAATGCTGGTGGCCAGATACGATCCCGGAATTGAATATCTGGGTTAACTCTTCAGCGGCGACAACTAGGCGCTGTACTCACGTCAGCCGCCATCACTGAATAACGGGCCCATAGTATGTATTTGAAATCTTAACACTATCTACATCAACTACATCCAGAATTTTCTTTAAATATTTCTGAAAAAAGATTAAGGGGGAATTAATGGACAGAGGGATAATTCAAAACTTAAAGTTACCCATTCCTCTCCAAAGGGATTATTAGCAGTCCATCTTAAAAGAGTCAGAACTCAAGGAGAGGAGGGCATTACTCGGAGAGAGGGATTAAGAATCCGGCTGTGTGTACAAGGAGAAGAGAAGCCCTTGGAGTCAGAAAGCCCTTCCAAGCAGGGCTGGGAAAGGAGTCTTGCTATGAGGTAGGTGATTTAGAAACTGGAAACTATATTTACAGATACTGTAGCCAAAGTGACTGACTGGACTTTGTGCTGAGCTTAATTTTGAGCTTTAAGTTGTGGGTCAGAGAAAAGGCACTGAGAACCAGTCTTGTGAAAGTAACAAGCTGGGGAATGTTTGCTGGATAATATTTGCTGAAGGGCAATAAAGTGGCTTTTGTTTGTGTGGCCTTGAACTGATATTTTAAAAGTCCCTTGCCACCTCACACCATGCTATACCACATATGGTGGCAGTGGTGGGATTTCTTGTAACCACATGATAGAGGGAAAATCTGTGTACCTCCAGGGCTGTGCATCTCTGCAGCAGATCAGGATTTTTTTATTGTTGTTTTTATGGGATAAGAGGGTTAGCCTTGCCCTAGCTAGGGAGCATGAAGAAAAATCTAGTTAGTGCCACTAGAGGCCGCTAGTTGGAGTTGGAAGGCTAAAGTGTGCCATGATTAATGCACGTTCCATACACAAGAAATGGCCCGTTGTCCTAGATATAATATCCCTGTATAACCTGGACATACTTCTAATCACGGAAACCTGGCTATCATCGGAGGATAACGTCATCCTCAACCAACTCCTACCTCCCAACTTCTCTGTACATATAAGACACAGAGAAACTAAAAAAGGAGGGGGAGTACTAATACTTACAAAATCAGATCTTCATTTCCATATCACTGAAGCCTCCAGTACAAGTGACCTGGACTCGCTTTCCATCAAAAACCAGCAATGTTCCATCACTCTACTATACAGATCACCATCTTCATCACCTGAGGACCTCCCCACAATTCTCGACCTTGCTGCCAATGCTCACAACCTCAACCCGCCTATTTGGATAATGGGAGACTTTAACCTCCCTTCACTTCATCAAAGCCATGCAACTGCATTCCTCGAAGCCATCGAGAATCTGGGCTTTACACAAATCATCGACAAACCCACACACGATAAGGGCAATATCTTGGACATGGTGTTCGCACCTCACGCAGCCCTCGAGGAAAACCATAACACGATGTTGTCTATCATTGACGTCCCCTGGTCTGACCATAAACTTATCACTTTTCAAATACCCACCAGGGACAGCCAGCGGCACAGTACCCAAAAATGCTACAACACAGCTCGAACCCCAACAAGAAACTTCCGCGCATTTGACAGAGAGTTAATACTATCGCAAACCCAATCCCTCTTCACCATAACCTCATCGGACCCGGAAGAACTAGTCACCGCATGGAACCTCAACCTCAAGGCTATCTCACAACGTCCACAAAGCAATAACACATCCAAGAGAATAAGAAATGCGGCCCCTTGGTTCTCCCAAGAATTGAGAACTTCTCTAACACAACTACGCAGACTAGAGAAAAAATGGTGCCGATCACTCTCCACACAAGATTTGACAGCCTACCAACTCCACCTAACAAGGCACAGGGAAGCGATCTCAATAAAAATGAAACAGCACCACACTGACACTTTGAAAAGATCTCTGAACAAACCACAGGATCTTTTCAACTTGGTGCAAGCCCTTTCTAAAGAACCAACTCCTGAACAACACGTGGATATCCATCCACAAAAATTCGCTGACTACCTCCAGTCAAAGATCATACAGACCGACAAAATATCAACAGCCTCACTCCAAGACCATACCGGCATAACCCCTTTAAGTAAGTTTTCCGCACCATCTAGAAAAAGCATTGAAGATACAATAGCTTCCCTCAATACCTCCACAGCACAAACAGACCCTTGTCCGGCTTTTTGGATCAAGGAGCTACGCAAGGAATTTAGTCCATTCATCGCAAAATTGACAAAACATTCCTTTACTACTGGTTCCTTCCCTACAACCCTCAAGCAAACATCTATCAGGCCGTTACTGAAGAACACTAAACTTGATCCACAACAAGCCGAATCGTACAGACCAATAGCTAGTATTCCTATACTAGCAAAGATATTGGAGAAAGAGGTCCAAAGGCAAATCCAGGATCATATAGACTCCACAGCGCCCTTGGATCATTGCCAACACGGGTTTAGAGAGTACCATGGAGTAGAGACACTTCTCACCTTCTTATTCAATAACATTTTCACAGGCATTGACAACATCCGACAAGGCTTTGTGCTCATCTTTTTAGACATCGCTGCAGCCTTTGACTCGGTTCATCATGAGATTCTCCTCGGGCGACTGAAAGAAAAGGGAATTTGTAATACCGCGCTCAATTGGTGCAGTTCCTATCTAAATGGCCGATGTCAATATGTTAAATCTGGAGCAGAAGAGTCGAAACAATTCCATCAAACACAAGGTGTGCCGCAGGGATCCTCATTGTCATCTTTACTATTCAACATTTACATGCAGCCCATCTGCAACATCATTAGATCATTTAACGTGAGCTGTCTGATATATGCAGACGACATCCTACTATATATGCCTTTTTCAACCGTTCAAATGGACCTTACACCTCTTATAGAATGCTTCAATACCATATCGGATTGGCTACAAGCACAAAACCTCCGCATCCAGCACAAGAAAACGGAGGTATTGTTCATCGCTAGAGACCCAGATTTTACCCCACCGACACATATAAAGGTAAAGGAAGCGGAATTACAAACCAAAGAAACAATAAAATACCTGGGGATCACCTTAGACCAACATCTGGACATGAAATGTCATATAAGCAACATTGTCAAAGCGGTCTATTTTAAAATCCGTTCACTCAGACATCTGCGCTCCCTACTGGAGCCAGATGATTTCCGGACCATATACCAAGCACTGATCCTGCCGCACTTTGACTTTGCCAATTCCATCCTACAAGGTCTCCCGCAATCCACACTAAACTCGCTACAACTGGCCATGAATGCTGCAGCAAGGATTCTTCATGGAGCCTCCAGAAGAGACCACGTGACTCCGATATTAAAACAGCTTCATTGGTTACCTATACACGGAAGGATTATCTTCAAAATATTAATCCTCTCATTCAAGGCAATCAAGCGCCTTTCCTCCACAGCACTTACGGATCTCATCCATACAGTGCCCCCCAACAGAGCTAGGAGGTCAACAGCCCTAAATTTATTAGCAACCCCGAAGACCTTGACAAAATGCAATAATACAACAGCAAATAGGGCCTTCAGCCTTTATGTCCCCAAATGTTGGAATGCACTCCCACCAGACATTCGAGCTATAGCAGACCTGACCCAATTCAGGAAGGCAATCAAATATCACCTCTTCCTCCAATACTACCCAACCAGCGATGAATTTAGTTAGCACCACCTAAGAAACACCGCCCTTTTGCAGCCCATACTCACAAGGTCTCAAGTATTCAAAACGGATTCATCATTTATTGTGCAATTCAACAATGTTATAGGAATTTTACCTCATGTATATAGCATATTTCATGTAAATAGTTCATGTATATAGTTCAGCCCCTGTTATCCAAGTTTATATTCCTGTTCGATGTAAAACCAAACAGAATGTGTGTATTGGTCACTTTGTTATACTGTAAACCGCGCTGATACCGAATAGTGCGGTATATAAGCAACTGTAATAAATAAATAAATAAATAAATAGTTAGTGCCACTAGAGGCCGCTAGTTGGAGTTGGAAGGCTAAAGAGTTAACTCAACTGCAGAAGACTGAGCTGTTGTGTTCACAAGAGAATAGTGAGCAGATAGAATGGAGTGGCTTCTCAAGGTTTTGGTGGAAGGGCAGTAGCAACAACAACAATGTCAGCAGCAGATTCAAGGCACCCTGCTGGACAGGCAGCAATATCACATGGTAAAAGTTAGGACAGCAATATTGAATATTGCCAGTGACCAGGCAGCAACTGAATATTGCCAGTGACCGGTTATCCCTGGGTTCTGCCCTCGGAAAGCCCCACTGCTAACCATTTAGCATCAGGGCATATAGAGACGTTATCTGGGGATATTCAGGGGCACTAACTGTGTAACTGCTTTGGAATATCGGGCCCTAAATTCCTAAAGGGAAGAAATCTATGGGAGCAATTGGGGAAGGGGTGAAGCAGCTTTCTAGTGTGAACAGGCTTGATGTGTTAGTCTTTTTGGAAAATTCTAAGGTTGAAATTTCATCCCGTGCTACTCTGATGGTTTCCTTTTGCTTAGAGTCAGATCACAATAATATTTTGAAATTACATTCATACGTCAGTACAGGGAAAAATGGTAGAAACCATCATAAAGAATAAAATTACTCAGCATGTAGATAGTCATGGCCTAAGGTGAGTCGGTTGATATAGTGTATCTAGACTTTCAGAAAGCCTTTGACAAGGTCTTACTAATCTGTTATGTTTTTTGAAGGTGTGAATAAACTGGTGGACAAAGGTTAGTCAGTTGATATAGCGTATCTGGACTTTCTGAAAGCCTTTGACAAGGTCCCTCATCAGAGACTTTTGGCAAAACTAAAGAGTCATGGGACAGGAGGCAGTGTACTATTGTGGATCAGGAACTGGTTAAAAGATAGAAAGCAGAGGGTAGGGCTAAATGGCCAATTTTCCCAATGGGGAAAGATGAATAGTGGTGTACTCCAGGGATCTGTGCTGGGTCCGCTGCTTTTTGACATATTCATAAATGACCTGGAAAGTGGAATAACGAGCGAGGTTATCAAATTTGCAGATGACACAAAACTATTTAAAGTTGTTAAAACCCAAGAGGATTATGGAATATTGCAAGAGGATCTTGCATCAAAATGGCAGATGAAATTTAATGTGGACAAGTGCAAAGTTAATCACCTAGGGAAGAACAACCCAAACTATGGTTACACGATGCAAGGTTCTGCATTAGGAACCACCACCCAGGAAAAAGATTTAGGCGTCATTGTGGATAACATGTTAAAACCCTCGGCCCAGTGTGCAGCGGCAGCCAAGAGAGAAAATAGAATGCTAGATATCATAAGGAAAGGAATGGAAAATAAAACAAAATATATTATAATGCCTCTATATCGTTCCATGGTGAGACCGCACCTTGAATATTGTGTGCAATTCTGGTCGCCATATCTTAAAAAGGATATAGCATTATTAGAAAAGGTTCAGAGAAGATCCACCAAAATGGCAAAGGGGATGGAAGGATACTCCTATGAAGAAAGGCTAAAAACGTTAGGGCTCTTTAAGCTGGAAAAGAGATGGCTGAGGGGAGATATGATAGAAGTCTATAAATTAATGAACGGAGTGGAATGGGTAAACATTGATTGATTGTTTATGTTATAAGAATATAGAAAGACTAGGGGACATGCAATGAAGCTACAGGGTAAACTATTTAAGACTAATAAAAAAATATATTTTTCACTCAATGTGTAATCAAACTCTGGAATTTGTTACTGGAGGATGTAGTAAAGGCTGTTAGTGTAGCTGGCTTTAAAAAAGGTTTGGACAAGTTCCTGGAGGAAAGGTCCATAAACCATTATTAAGAAGGGACCCAGGGTATCACTGCTTGAACCAATACAAGCATTGTGGAACCTGTGTCCCTTGGGGAAACTGCTAGGTACGTATGACCTAGATTGGCCACTGTTGGAAACAGAATACTGGGCTTGATGGACCTTGGTCTGACCCATTATGACATATCTTATGTTCTTACCAATGGGGTCAAAAGTGACCCCATTGCAAGTTTCACAACGCATATCTCGGAAACTAGTTGTTCAAGAATGCAATCTTTTTATGACTTTTCACATGTCAATATTCTCTTTATATTGCACCATGAGAGGAATAATTTTCATCTGCTAGGTGACCCTAGTGATGAATTGCAGCACAGATTACCAGTGGGGTCATTTTTGACCCCAGTTGCTTATGTCCGGTTTGGATCGTGATACAATTTGCAGTTTTGTGAATTTTTTGATCTGACAATGGTATTTATCATTAATTATGTATCATTTATTTTTTGTACTCTTATTTTATGAAAATTTCACATTTTCTGTAAAATTGATATCAGCTCGTTCATCACAATTATTGTACACCTATAGTAAAACTGCTTTGCGTTTTATTCAACTTTATCTTAGTTTATTTATTTTAGGTTATTGTTTATGATGTCAAAAAGAAAGTATTCAGCTGCCCAAGTAAGAGAAATATTGCAACAAGATGCTGACAGTGACGGCTCTGAGTTGTCTGATGATGCAGCATATTCAGCAAGCGAAGAAGCATATCAGCCAAGTTTGGGCAATAAATCTGATGATGACAGTCATGATTCAGATGGCAACAGCAGTTGGTCACTAAGTGAATGTGAGACTGATGTTGAGCCGGTAAGATCGCCTGCAGCAAAGATTCAAGGCAAAGGTTGGGGCTGTGCTGGACGGGGAAGAAGGCAGGAGTCCTCGGTGTCAGTATCATCTGTGAGGAATCTTAGTTGTGGTCGTAGAGCAGCTAAGGGGTCATCAACTATAAGCACAAATGTTGCCATTGAAGCCTATGTATCTAAGGATGCCACATCATGGAACAGGAAACCCATAAAGCAAGCTGCTGGAATATATTGCAGAGCTAATGTCCTGCCCGTACAACAAGGTCCTACAAGGTATGCTGTACGAAATGTTGATGGCCCTCTCGCAGCATTCCACTTGTTCATGAGGAAGAACTTATTGAATGAAATCATGATGTGGATGAAAAAACAAAGAAGACACATTTATGACGACACCTGGAAAGATTTGACAGATGGAGAATTTCAACGTTTTCTTGGACTTCTGATCCTCTCAGGCGTGTACAAGTCACAAAATGAATCCATAGTTCAGTTGTGGAACCTTGAAGATGGTCGTTCTTTTTTCGGCAAAAATATGGCCCGTATCCGTTTTCAGCAAATTTCTTGTGCTCTCAGATTTGATGATGCAACCAACAGACGTGAACAACGAGGTGTGGATAAGCTTTCTCCAATCAGACACGTTTTTGATACCTGGGAAGCAACTCTAAGTGACACCTTTGTTCCTGGTGAAATGTTACCGTGGATGAGCAACTGCTTACATTTCGTGGCCGTGTTCCGTTCAGACAATATATTCCCAGCAAACCCTGGAAATATGGCATAAAGCTATGGATGTTGTGTGACAGTGCAACGTCGTATGTTCTGCATCTTCAAGTATATACAGGAAGGGAACTCGGACAAAACAGTGAACAGAATCAGGGTGAAAGGGCTGTGTTGCAACTCAATGAAGGATTGACGCGATCTGGCAGAAATGTTACTGTTGAAAATTTCTTCTGAAGTTTATCCCTGTCACGGAAATTGCTTGAAAAACAAATGATACATTTGGGGACAATTTGAAAGAACAGAAAAGAATTACCTCCAGAATTTGTAACAGCAAAGGGCCGAGAGGTATTCACTTCACTGTTTGCCTTTCGCGATGACGCCACTCTGGTTTCCTATTGCCCGAAGAAAGGAAAAGTGGTTGTTCTTCTGAGCAGTTTGCATGATCAAGAAGAAGTAGATAACACATGTCCAGACAAAAAAACCACGCATGATCTTGGACTATAATTCTAGTAAAGGTGGAGTAGATACGGCAGATCAAATGTTGTGCACGTATACCATAAAACGAATGACAAGACACTGGCCAGTGACAATCTTCTACAACATGTTGGACATCAGTGCTTTGAACACCTTCATTGTTTGGATGTCACTAAATCCAGAATGGCAGTCCAAGTCAAAGGACAGACGTTGTCTATTCCTCTTGGAATTAGGAAAGCAGCTGCTTCAGAGTAATTGCAGCAAGACTTCTTCCAGCATTGAAGAAGTCACTGATGCTGTTTGCAATGTCGGGATCCCAAAGAAAAGGGCAAGGTGTCACTGCTGTTCTAGAGAAAAAGACAAGAAAAGCAACATAGTTTGCACCTCCTGCAAGAGCAATGTTTGCAAAGAACATTCAGAAATTGTCTGTGTCTCATGCAAATGACTGTAGTACTTTACTGCGTTCATCAAGTGCATGCAAAAAGTGCTTTCATGGCAACTCTTCTTCATGTAATTTTATGATAAAGCATTAAATTTCAAAACATGTAATCTTCATATAATAAATAATTAATTCAGAATAATATTTTGTCTGTTTAGTTTACAATTTTCATGGTTAACAATTAAAATTTGTCGTGGGGTCATTTATGACCCCAACGGTATTCAGTGTGTGCAAAAAATCTCGGTAATTCCAGAGTTAAGAAGGGATCCAGGATATTAATGCTTGACCCAGTACAAGCATTGTGGAACCGGTGTCTTTTGAGGAAACTGCTAGGTACGTATCACCTAGATTGGCCACTGTTGGAAACAGGATACTGGGCTTGATGGAACTTGGTCTGACCCAGTATGGCATATCTTAGAAGGAATCTGACCCTTTGTGGTGATCAGGTTGTTAATGTGGTCACAGATGTGTCTAGAGGTACTCAAATGAAGCGGAAGATATTCCTGGCACTAAGACCTCTAATCTTGGCACTAGGAACCTCCTTCTTCCTCATATTGGGAACCTTGATTTCGTATCAAGGGTCCCAATGTGTTATCTACAAGTATCCATAACTGGAAACCTTTCTGCTGGGGAAATGTATTGCATTGTTTTTTTTTTCTTTATGATGTCTTGTAATATGGGATTTGAGGTTTTCTTTGCAGGGATTTTTCCTGTTTATTTATGGTTGTTTGTATTATTATTACTTATTTGAATGGCAACAGGTGCTCCATGATATGGACTAGAATAAGTTATATTTTTCTTCATTTGTTCATAGATAAACTATGGATCTTTCTTCTTCTTTTTTGCTGTCTTCCATATTTTATGCGTACATTATAAGACTGCATAACTTAATAAAAAAACAAAAATTGCCACCACAGTTTATGTATTTAGCAAACTTCTCTTTCACATTTTATTTGACCCTCCTGATTTCTTTTCTCATCTCTTTCAGCTTTACCAGATAGAATTATTAAAGAACAGTTGCTGAGGCAGGAGTGTGCATCTGAACCCAGTCGAGTACTTTACTTTTAACTTCTTTAAATAGGTAACTTCTCAGTGCTAACAATAGTGTCTTTCTCAGCCAACAAGCAGACAAACTGCAAAATCTTGATTTACTGTCAGGAAACTGGGGACCATTGGCATGGTTAGTGTCCTTAATCAGTTCCAAAGTCCTGGAGGTGCCAGTTCTAGTTATAATGGAGGAGTCTCAGAGCTCTCAGAGGCATACACAGTTCATCCCATCCTTCACCTTTGAAGACACCAGTCCATTAAGTTTTTTTTCCCCAGGTGGCGGCAGACAGGCTATTTACAGTCCCACTGAAGAGAGTGAATGAACAAATATACAGTCACATATTCACAGTGACAATTCAGTCTGCTTCTGTCCTCAGCATTCCTTTCCTCCTATATAGACACCATCTGAACTTTGCACTCGTTCATGGGCAGACAAGCTTCTCCCAGTTCACTTCTCTGGATGTCTGACCTTGGCCCATCTCTCTTTAATGCCCACCACCCAGGTAGGGTGACTATCCCCCTGGTGGCTGGCCCCTGCTACATGGTTCACTGGCTTGCAGCCAAAGTCCCCTTTTGCATAAAGTCTGGAGTCCTAACCCCAGTCCACCTCTTTTCTCCACACCCTCGTCCCTCCTCCAAGAAGAGTTATCCCTTGGGCCCCTCCCACCTGATTCACCTTCCATCAGGCTCCCAGGCCATTTTTATAGCACTTTCTATCACCTTAAACCCCATGGGGGTTTCATTTCATTTCATGCAGACCCATAGTTTTGAGATGAGAGGCCAGGTCAGATGAAGCCAAAAATTAGCAGTCAATTTTCTAGAGAAATGTATCCAGAATATTAGATACATGCAGTTTCATTAGTTTACTACTATTACTAATCATTTGTTTAGCGCTACAAGGCATACATAGTGCTGTACAGAGACATGCAGTTTACAATATTAACAGATATTTACAAAACAACAGTTTTCTTTCCAACTTCATTTTTTCTTCCTCTAAACTGGGTCTTTTAGTTTTGATTTAGGTTTCCCACAGTGACAATTGCATTAGCAGTTTGAAAAAACAGAGTCACAGCTATGTCAAATCACATTTGTCCACAACATACTATGGACTATAAAGCAATATTCCAAGCTAGTTTAGTTCAGTCCTTGGGGATATAAGGAAATGATTCCACAGTGCAGCCATTATCCACACAGCTTGGTTAAATTGATCACTGTTGCTCTGCTATAGTTGCTGGAGATTACAGTATAACTGAATTTTTTTATTGTTCAACTAAATTCTTGTGTTCACAATGGCCTTGTACTGTACCATTTGCTTAGCATACTATAAACCATTTGTGTCAAATTATAGAAGACGTCAATATTGTAAAGTGAACAATCCCTAACTTTTAAGTGAATCATCTATAACTTAATTAATTCCAAGTCTCTTTCTAAAAAAAAAGGCATTTCTTTAAGAAGAAACATATCACAGACTTCCATTTAGTAAACAGTAAATTCAGGCACGCGCATCTTAAAAAGAAAAGAACAGATGGGGAATGGGCGACTTGATTGATCCCTTTAAAAATTGAGCACCTCAGATCAGGTAAATGGTCAGGTGGAGAGAGTGGCAAGTGCAAATTTTCAGTGCTAACCAGACAAATTAGGTGGCACACCTAGCCAGTCAGGTTTTCAGGTTTCCCACAATGAATATGCATGTGATTGATTTGCATACACGTCCTTCATTGCCTGCGAATCAATCTCATGCATATTCATTGTGGGATCCTGAAAACCTGACTGGTTAGGGTACCCTGAGGACTGGGTTGAGAACCACTGTTTTAGTTTATGAGGTCAACTAATAATGCAGGATGTTTACTAAAGTACATCAGGCTCTATAATGAGGAAGAGTGAGGTAGTCACCTCAGGCGGCAAAGTTTTGGGGGCAGCAACAAATGCCCCCAAAATAGCCACCTCACTCTGCCTTTAAACTTAAAAAAAAAGAAAAAAAAGGTGGAAAGCTGCTGCCGCTGCTGCTCGGAAGTGGCAGATTCAATCTCTGCCACCCCTGCCGCTGCCCTGGGAGGCCCCCGTACTTTCCTGACCGGTCCAGCGCCCCGGCTCTGCAGAGCCGTGAGAAAGCATCTCCTGTCTTGCGCAAGACAGGAAATGCTGTCATTTATCCTCAGCGCTTGCCAGGCTCAACTTTAACAGAGCCACGGGAAAGAAAGGAAATGCAATTCTTTCTCGTGGCTCTGCAGAGCTGGGGAGCCGGTCTGGTCAGGCAAGTGTGGGGCCTCCTGTGGGGGAGGGGGGTGGCTAGGACTTGAAATGGGCTGATTTCAGTGCAGGTTAGGGTTATAATGGGCTGATGTGGGGGCTAGCACTGGAAATGGGCAGATTGGGGGGACTAGCACTGGAAATGGGCAGATTGGGGGGGGGCTAGGGCTGGGGCTAGCACTGGTAATGGATTGATTATAGGGGGACTAACACTGGTAATGGACAGATCAGGGGGTGGCTGGGACTGTTAATGGGCTGATTAGGGGGGCTAGCACTGATAATGGGCTGAGGGGTGGACTAGCACTGGAAATGAGCCAATCGGGTGGGGGGGGGGAGGGTTATGGCTGCTAATGAGCTGATTAGGTGATGCTAGGATTGATAATGGACTGATGGGGGGCTAGCATTGGAAATGGACTGATCGGGGGTGGGGGGGGGCTAGGACTGGAAATGGGCTGATTAGTGAGGCTAGGACTGGTAATGGGCTGATTAGGGGAGGCTAGCACTAGTAATGGGGTTGAGGGGGGACTAGCACTTGAACTGGGCTGATGGGGGGCTAGCACTGGAAGTGAGCTGATTGGGGGGACTTTGACTGTAATTGGGCGGATGGGGGGCTAGGACTGGAATGGGCTGATGGGGGAAGGGAGGAGAGAGCTGCTGGCCCTGGATGAAGACTGGGGGGCTAGAACTGGAAATGGGCTGATGGTGGGAAGGGAAGATAGAGCTGCTGGCCCTGGGAAAAAACTGGGGGTTAGGGCTACAAGTGGGCTGATGCAGGGGGATGGGGGAATGGGATTGGAAGGAAGTTGATGCTGAGAGGGACTGCCATGGTATTTGGACTAGAAGGGGCTAGACAGTGGGGAAAGAGGGGGACTGAAAGGGAATGGAGACCAGTGGCAGTCATGGGAATGCAATTGACATTGGAAAGTACTGGGAGGGAGGACTGGAAAGGGGCTGATACTGGGAAGGGTTTATGGGACTGTAAATAGGCTGATGGAAAGAAGTGAAGAAAAAAAAAGATAAGAAATGGCAGATAGACTATACAGTAGATCATAGAAAGAGAGCCAAGAGAAGACAGGCAAGCAGAAGCTCAAATCAGGACCAGCATGGTTAGAGAATAAAATGGTCAGACAACAAAGGTAGAAAAAAATAATTTTATTTTCATTTTAATGATTGGACTTTGTGCTAGCTTTTTATTTTATACAGTATGGGGAACTGCATCTCTATCTGATGTTACACTGCATGCGGAGTCTGGCTTTTTGGGGTTTCAGTTTAATTTTTGTCTACATATTTTTATTTTAGGTGTAGTCATTATTCTGTACTTGGTGAGGGTCTGTGTTCTGAGTGTGTGACTGAGGTCAGGTATTCCATTAAAATGGAGTTTGTACATAGGAATCTATACTGTACTGTAGTAATTTGGCTTGTTCAGCTTTTCAAACAGGTGTATGGATGCTCTAGGGCCCACTGCGATATTTATGGTGTTGCCCTTTTCTGGGTACACTCCCTGTTGTGTGAGTTTTAGAAGTTAGTGCTGTTATGGAATAGTAGATTTGCTCTATGGATCCTGTACTCTGGGTTCTTGGTGAGGTCAACTGTAGGGTGTTGGTTGGGGGAGGGACTGGAATATGTAATGTTTTTGAGATTTGCGTTTTGCGTTCTTTATGTTGCCAGATTGAAATATTTTGTCAGTTCAGATTCAAGGAAATTTCAAATTTTTAGGGAATGTCTCAATTTAATTTTGTTTAATAGCCTGATAGCTTTACCACTGCTGAGTTCCAAACTTTTCCAGCTCTAACACAATCCAATCCAGAATTTGAATTCATGGCTTCCAAGATTAGTTTCTCATTTTATATCTTCCCTCCTTATCAATAATCTGGTCATAGCAAAATAAATCTGATGTGCAGATACTTATAATGATTTGATTGGGTGGGGAGTTCTGTGTAAGTGATTTTTCATTGGAAGATCATATATATATATATATATATATATATATATATATATACACACAGGGTGGCTCAAAAAAAGTGAGAACATCTCGTAGCATATAAGTTATTTAAAAATTCAAAAAGACAGATATAAGTGAGTAAGATGTAAAAAAAGATGGCGACCGGAAATTGTCGAAATAAATAAGTAAACTATTTAAGCTTTTAATTGACAAGATGTTCTCACTTTGTTTTGGGCCACCCTGTATATATGTATATATTTATACAGATCCCTGAGGAAGTCCACTATTCACCTTTCTCCATTGAGACATGAGACCATTAGCTCTATTCTGTTTACTATCTTTTAACCAGTTCCCAATTGACAATAGGGTCTTTACTCTCTTACTCACCTTGGCCTCGGATGTCAGTCCAACCAGTGTTCATGGGCTGGGTTCCCCTTCCCCACCTAAGGGTGTAGGACTGAAAGCAATATCAAATGGCAACTTGTTCTTTATATGCAACTAGTATCTAAGTGAGGTCACTACAGCTCCAGGCCCATGTCACAGCCCTGAAGGCCCAGATTTCTTTAAGCATACTCACCAATGCATTCACCTCATCATTGTCACAATACTTACTCAGCTACTAGTATTAGCCTTTAGGTTACCTCAGGCATGGAAGCCTATCCCATGATGTCAGATGGTGACAGTAAATAATAGTAACTTCTCCAAAAGGTGTTTTTAATCAGGCTTGTAAACAGTATTGAACATTGTCACTGTTTACACACAAATCATCATTTCACAGAAAAAGAAAATTACATCTACCATTCACTTTTATAGGACATAGTCCTATACCCTCCCTTCACAATTTTTGACAAAATTATTACTTACTGAAGATGCTTTGGTGCCATGCAATAATTATAAATATGCCATATAACAGAAAACAACATTTCTTGCTAACCTCAAGTCAAGTACTGAACAGGTCATGCGATAGAAGCTAGATATCGTAGGGACAACACTGCAAGCACTATGGCTGATCTATCTGAAAAGAAATGTGGCAGAATGGCTGCTCAAGCTTGTTTCTCAGCACATTCCATGCTGGCTGATGGAATTGCAAAAGCACACTGTGCTATAGGTTTCTCAGAGTTCCAAATCCCTGCATGCAAAGGTGTGGTCAAGCTACGAGGCAAGAAAAGAACAGTAGTGTAGGCAGTAGGGTAAGGAATCAAAGGGCCATTTTTGGCACCTTTATTTGTTGCAATACCCAATAAACTGAAAATTCGGAGGACACTGTAGGGCACCAGGTATATGTGCTGCAAAGAACTGCTGCCCTTAGGGTCCAACCCTCTTCCTTAAACCATGCCCCAGAATATAGCCCCAGTCTACAAAGCAAACTGGAAGACAGTTCCCCATGGTTTCCACAGAGACATATTCTAAATACCGATTAAGGTTGAAGAGCTATAAGGTAGGCTGGAAAGTAAGGTAGTGTTATATATCCATTACACTGAGGCTGTGATACACTCAAATCCCACTTTATATATGTTTTCCATCCTGAAGATTCAGCCACCTTTGCTGATTGTGGGTTTGTCCTCTACAGTTAAAATAATCAGTAAGGTATGTGTAGGAAGAAGAGCCAATTGCAGAGCTAGGAGTTAAAGCAGTTAAGTTAGGTCATAAGAAATCTGGATTATGATAATGGGGGAGGGAGGAATGGGTATCCTGTAGGCCATATCATTTGATTAAACAATTACGCAGCTGTGCTTGAGCAAGTCTCATTAAAAGTTGCCTGTACTTAGAAAACCATCAGCCTCATGAAGTAGCGGGGGCAATAAAAGCTATCTGTAAGCATTCTCCACTACAGTAAGGTTTACGTTGACATGGAGTAGGTTAGAATATGGAAGAAAGAGTTCCAAACTTAAGAGCCTGAAAGTTTATTTTTTTAGCTCACCAACTTAGAAGGTCTTTATGATTGAAGAGAGGGTGAAATCTACTCACTGATATAATTAGGTTTTCAACGTAAATGTTTATGAATTCTGAGGCCTATAGTCAAAAGATTTGTCAGGGTAACTTTAGAAGTTACCTGGATTAATCCTTGCATTTTAAAATCCCCCCTTGCTAAGCAGTTACATTTTATCTGACCAACTCCTTGGCTGGCCAAAATTTAACCAGTTGGGGCAGATTTGGATGCCTCCCCAGCATGTTCTTATAGTTTAAAATAAATTTCCCCTAATTTTTGGATTTTCTTTTCATGTTTATTTGACCTATTTAGTTTTTTAGGCATTCATTGTATTCAATTCATTATATGCATGTTAATTTATATATACATTTTATCTGACCAAGTGATTTGCGTGCACTTTAGGCACCCAAAAAAACCCAAATGAGTGCTCACAAATGCACACCTCTACCTTAGGGTAGATATGCTCAGTCTAAGAGGAGAACTGTGCTAAAGTAACCGGGTAGCCAGACCCGGCGCTCACCCCTCTTGCATACAACCTTGCTTTCCCCCCCCCCCCCGCCCTGCCCCTTACCCCACCTTTCCAACAGCTTCCTCTTTGCCCTTCCCAGAAATTACACCAATAGCCAAGCGTGGTGAGAACTGGTCGCAGCTTTATTTCCAATAACATCCAAACAATACCAAGAACACTGCTTCAACAATCTCCCTCCCCCCCCCCCCCGCAGCGGAGTGCTGCATCACCAGCCATGCTACTAGCAAAGCGACCTCGCCTCCGCTGCAGCCATGGTCACGACCACCCCTATCCGACTTCGCCATATTACTAGCAAAAGTCTTCCAGGGGTAGTCCGGGTCGAGGACACCCCGCCCCCGTCCCGAGTCGCCTAAGGCTCCGGACCCCGGAAACCTCCGGGATCCCGCCTTGACCCCCCCCAGCTGTGACACCCCAACACCAGCCCCGCATCGCAAAGGCTGGGCGGGTGGGTGGGCTGCCGAGCCTCCCGCCAAACTGCCTGTGCCCTGGCTAGCAACGCGCACACCAGAGCACATGGCAGCCTGCGCCCTGATTGGCTCTGCTCGCTCCGCTTCCCGAGCAGAGCAAATCAATTCAAATCCCGCGCCGCGTGCACGGCTCACCGCAGCACCCAATCACCTCCCCCCGTGCACGGGCAGGGTCCTGCGCCGGGCAGAGCACACGGTTACGAGCAGGCGCCGGGACCCTGCCCGCGCCTTTATTCTTATCTGGATAACTTAGCAGGCTAACTTTAAATGGTTAAATTCAGTCATAGACTTGTCCAGATGTGCCTTACTGAAGATCTAGTTATCTGGACAACTTTACTCAAACAACTTTAGCACTCATCAGGTTCATGAAAATGTGAATATGTATCTACCTTTACATGTAACCAATGGTTCTTTAAGCATACGATAATTTGATGTTTGTTAGTATTTTCATGGCACAGGTTAATGTTGTTCGTTGAATCACATACATACATTTTCATAATACAAATGTACAGCCATAGCAAGATAATACCGACATTCCCCTATCCATCGGTATATGCTAGATATGTGCATTGAGTTTTTGTATGAATGGCAAAATCAATGAAATCACCACATTTGGATAGTTCTGGTTCTATCTATTCAAATGCATGTTGGGCAAATTTCCTTGAATCATCTTTTGTGAACTATGTTTTTGTTGTGCTTGTTCATGCTCAGGTACATTGAACCCAAGCTGGGAAGGGGAGAAAGTCAAGGAAGGGTGACCAGCAAGCAGCATGGGGCACTTCCTGCAAATCCTTGACAAACAGCCAGAGAAACATATCCCTGCATGAGTTATGAAAATCACATGGATCATCACAGTAGGTTTGCAAGACACAACCCATTCCAAGCCCAAGGAACCATTTTATGTGACTTTCAGGGAGTGAGGAAGAGGTGCTGGGGCTTATGAGCATGAGATAGAAAAGACAGTTAAGGTAAGGGGTGCTGGGGCTTTAAAGATTTTAAAGCAGAAAAAAAGATTGAAAAAATACCCTAAAATCTATCTCTGAGGCAATGAGGATGAGGAGCTGGAGTTGCCTGCTGAAAGCACAAAAAGAAAAAGAATGCTCAAAGGGAAAAGAGTATTCCTTCCTCCCCATTTTAACCATAGAAGTTCTGCTGTGTTACTGTCTGTCTGTTTTTGCAACTAGGAATTTGAAAAAAATTTCTAGGGATTTCTGCCTTCTACGGAATCCTTAAAGGAGAATTTCCCTGGAGTAGGGGTAGAAGATCAGGAAAGTCAGAGAGAAGTTAGAAAACTTCTGTTTTTAAAATTTGTCAATTGGCAAGTGCCTACTGTCCTAAGAATTGGCTGAAGAATTGTCTATGCACTAGTGCAACAGATTAAGAACATAAGAAATGTCATACTACGTAGGTCAGACCAAGGTCCATCAAGCCCAGTATTCTGTTTCCAATAGTGGCCAATCCAGGTCACAAGTACCTGGCAGGTACCCAAAGTCCATAGCTTCCACAATGCTCATCCTGGGTTAAACAGTGGATTTCCTAGGTCCCCTTTAATAATGGTTTATGAACCTTTCCTCCAGGAACTTGCACAAACCTTTTTTAAACCCAGCTACGCTAAAAGCTTTTATTTCATCCTCTGGTAACGAATTTCAGTTTGATTACGTGTTGAGTGAAAAAATATTTTTCTCTTATTAGTCTTAAATGGGTTACACTGTAGCTTCATTGCATGTCCACTAGTCTTTCTACTTTTTGATGGCGTCAGACAATCTACATTAACCCATTCCACTCCATTCATTAATTTATAGACTTCTATCATATGTCCCCTCAACCTTCTCTTTTCCAAATTAAAGAGCCCTAAGCTTTTAACCTTTCCTCATAAAAGTATCCTTCCATCCCTTTTACCATTTTGGTGGCTCTTCTCTGTACCTTTTCTCATTACGCTATATCCTTTTTAAGATGTGTCGACAAGAATTGCACACAATATTCAAAGTGCAGTCGAACCATGGAACGATACAGAGGCATTATAATATCCTTGGTTTTATTCTCCATTCCTTTCCCTATTATTCCTAGCATTCTGTTAGCTTTCTTGGCCTCCTCTGCACACTGGAAGGAGGATTTCAATGTATTATCCAGGGTGATGTCTACATCTTTTTCCTGGGTGGTAGCTTCTAAGGTGGTACCTTGCATTGTGTAACCAAACTTTGGGTTGTTCTTTCCTAGGTACATAGCTTTAGTGATACTGCAGAAGAATTGAAAGAAATATTGATACACCGGGAAGATATATTACAACTATTTGATAAACTGAAGAGTAGCAAATCACCTGGACCAGATGGTATACATCCAATAGTGTTTAAAGAACTGAAATATGAGATTGCAGACCTGCTATTAGTAATCTGTGAAATATCATTAAAATGATCTATAATACCTGAAGATTGGGGGATCGCCAATATAACGCCAATTTTTAAAAAGGGTTCCAGGGGTGATCCGGGAAACTACAGACCGGTGAGCCTGATGTCAGTACCAGGAAAAATGGTAGAAACCATCATAAAGAACAAAATTACTTAACCTGTAGATAGTCATGGCTTAATTGGAGACAGCCAACATGACTTTAGACAAGGAAGATCTTGTCTTACTAATCTGTTGTTTTTTGAAGGTGTGAATAAACAGGTAGACAAAGGTGAGTTGGTTGATATAGTGTATCTGGACTTTCAGAAAAACTTTGACAGGGTCCCTCATCAGATACTTTTGGCAAAACTAAAAAGTCATGGGATAGGAGACAGTGTACTATTGTGGATCAGGAACTGGTTAAAAGATAGAAAGCAGAGGTTAGGGCTGAATGGCCAATTTTCCCAATGGAAAAAGGTGAATAGTGGAGTACCCCACGGATCTGTGCTGGATCCACTGATTTTTAACATATTTATAAATGACCTGGAAAAGGGAATAACAAGTGAGGTTATCAAATTTGCATATGACACAAAACTATTTAAAGTTGTTCAAACCCAAGTGGATAGTGGAAATTTGCAAGAGGATCTTGATAAATTGGAAGACTAGGCATCCAATAGCATATGAAATTTAATGTGGACAAGTGCAAAGTTATGCACCTAGGAAAGAACAACCCAAACTATGGTTACACAATGCAAGGTTCCACACTGGGAACCACCACCCAGGAAAAAGATTTAGGCATCATCGTGGATAACATGTTAAAACCCTCCGCCCAGTGTGCAGAGGCAGCCAAGAGAGCAAATAGAATGCTAGGTATCATAGGGAAAGGAATGGAAAATAAAACAAAGGATATTATAATGCCTCTGTATCATTCCATGGTGTGACCGCACCTTGAATATTGTGTGCATTTCTGGTCTCCGTATCTTAAAAAGGATATAGCGTTTTTAGAAAAGGTACAGAGAAAAGTCACCAAAATTGTAAAAGGGATGGAAGGAAACTCCTATGAAGAGAGGCTAAAAAGGTTTGGGCTCCTCAACCTGGAATATAGATGGCTGAGGGGAGATATGATAGAGGTCTATAAATTAATGAATGGAATGGAACGAGTAAATGTAGATCGATTGTTTACATCATCAGAATATAAAAAGACTAGGGGGCATGCAATGAAGCTACATGGTAACCTATTTAAGACCAATAAGAGAAAATATATTTTTTCACTCAACTTGTAATCAAACTTTGGAATTTGTTACCAGAGGATGTAGTAAATGCTGTTAGTGTAGCTGGGTTTAAAAAGGTTTTTGGACAAGTTCCTGGAGGAAAGGTCCATAAACCATTATTAAAAGGGACCCCAGATATCACTGCTTGACCCAATACAAGCATTAAGGAACCTGTGTCTTTTTGGGAAACTGCTAGGTACTTATGACCTAGACTGGCCACTGTTGGAAACAGGATACTGGACTTGATGGACCTTGGTCTGACCCAGTATGGCATATCTTATGTTCTTATGCTCCTAAATTTCATCTGCCATTTGGACATCCAGTTTTTCAATTTATCGAGGTCCTCTTGTAACACAGGTCTGCGACTAAAAAGCTGTTTGATTATTTTCATCTAATTTCCATGTATTTTGGTGTGCTGAAAACAAATAAAATATTGAAAAAACTCCTAGACGTCATGATTTGCCACAACATGCAAAATTGTCTTCAAATTTATCAATTTTTTTCAAATTACTATTAATTAATTCAAATTACTATTAATTAATTCACATAAGTGCATTTAAGATATAAAATGCCAAAAAAACCTTAAAGGGGTTGTCCGAGTTATGTAAAAAAAAAATATAGCACTGTAAATCTGATGGTTAGCAATATATACATAAGCTAAGCAAGTTTTAAGTCCGTGCTTCTAATAGTAGAAGGGGTTAATATTTCCTGAAGAATCCAGTGGGAAGGAGACACAGGGCAGATAGCAGCAGCTCCGGTCAGTGCAGGGGGGCGTGGCCAGCACTGTGACGTCTCGTGTACAGACACAGAGCGGCTCTCTCCTGCATGCCACACTTGTGCATAAATCATCATCAGGTTCTTGGTTCTAGGCTGTTCACACTTTTTCATTGCAATTCGTGTTAACTCGTCATTCTTCAACCTTTATGTTATGGCTCCGCAAAAGTGTATTAATTCCCAAGACAGTTTCTGTTTCATCTGTGGTGAATAGACAGTGTTGAAGCAACAGCAGAATATTACAGACTTTGTGAAAAAAGTATACTTTGCATACTTTGGACTAAAAATTGATGATCAAGATAAAGTCTGGGCGCCTCATAAAGTGTGCAAACGGTGTGTTGAGGACCTCTGAAACTGGTTCAAGGGTAAGAAAATATCTTTCCGTTATGGGATTCTTATGGTATGGCGAGAGCAAAAGAACCATAGTGATGACTGTTACTTTTGTTCATGCGATGTGAAAGGGTTTAATTCCAAATGGAAGCATTCCATTTCATACCCTAATCTTCACTCGGCAATTCGTCCCATTCCCCAAGGCACAGATATACCAGTACCCAAGCCCCCTGCTACCTTGAAAGAGATACCTAGCTCCGATGAAGGTGAAGTCATACCTGAACCAGATGACGAATCAAGTTCTGACTTTGAAGATGATACAAGACCAAAATTGTTTTCTCAGGAGGAGATGAATGATTTGGTAAGAGACTTGAATCTTTCCAAAGATGCCGCTGAGTTACTCGGATCAAGGCTGAAAAGCAGGAATTTATTGTTGCCAGGAGTGTCATCTTCATGGTTCAGACATCGTGAAAAGGAGTTTGTCCCTTACTTTGCCAAGGAAGACAAGTTGGTTTATTGCATTGATGTTGAAGGTCTGATGGGTCAATTTAAAATCCAATATGATTCAGAGCAATGGCGTCTTTTTATAGATTCTTAAAAAAAAAGTCTTAAAGCAGTTTTACTCCACAACGGTTTTTATGCTTCCATACCTGTAGGTCATTCCGTACACTTGAAGGAAACCTACGAGAACTTGGAATTGGTTCTTTGTAAACTTAAATATGAAGACCATGGTTGGCAATTGTGTGGGGACTTGGCAGTCTTGTGCATGCTGCTCGGGCAACAAGCTGGGTATACCAAATATCCTTGTTTTCTGTGTCTATGGGACAGTAAAGACTGACAAAATCACTGGACCAAGAAGAGTTGGCAGCCGAGGGTGCTAACAGTCGGTGAAAAAAATGTCCTCCGAGAAACTTTGGTACCTTCTCATAAAGTTCTTCTACCACCTCTCCACATAAAATTGGGATTGATGAAACAATTCGTAAAATCACTTCCAAGAGATGGAGAATGCTTCAAATACTTGGTCACCAAGTTTCCAGGCCTGTCGTAGGCAAAATTGAAGGAAGGTGTGTTCGTCGGACCAGACATTAGAAGGTTTATAGTTGATCAAGAGTTTGTCAATACCATGACGGATCCTCACAAAGAAGAGTGGATTGCATTTAAAGAAGTCGTACAGAAATTTTTAGGCAATAACAAAGATCCTCACTACAAAAAGATCGTCGGACGAATGCTGAAAGCATTTCAAGCTTTAGGTTGCCTGATGATTTTGAAAGTGCATTTCCTCCAGTCCCACCTTGACTACTTTCCTGAAAATTTGGGAGCTGTGAGTGAGGAACAAGGTGAACGATTCCACCAAGACATTAAAGAGATGGAAAGGAGATACCATGGAAAATGGAGCATTACAATGATGGCAGACTACTGTTGGATGCTTCAGAGAGACATTCCAGATGCTACTCACAAGCGTAAATGCACCAAGAGGAGCCTCACAAGGAAGAAGTATTGAGTTTAGTGTATGTAGGTGAGCTCATTTCACTTCAAAAAAGGATTTTCATGAAAATATTGTAATAAATCTTTAATTTTGTAAGTCTATTTCCATTTATTTTGAGGTATTGCCTTATTTAACATATTTACCTAAATTGTCAGGACACATTATGTCCTATGACAAAATGGAGGTCATTTTCGGATTCAGCGCACCAAAAAACATAAAGATTACGTGGAATAACCAAAACAGCTCTCGAAAAAAAGTTTTTTTGCAGACCTGTGTAATTTTTCACGGTCTTCTTGCATTTTAACAACTTTAAATAATATGTCTTCTACAAATTTGATTACCTCACTCATTATTCCCATTTCCAGGTCATTTATTATGTAAAAAATCAACGGGCCCAGCACAGATCTCTGGGGTACTCTACTTTTTCCTTTTCTTCACTGAAAAAAAATTAGCCAATTAAGCCCTTCTCTTCCTTCTATCTTTTAACCAGTTTCTGAACCAGAATACTATATTGCCTCCAATCCCACGTTGTTTTAATTTTGCCAAGAGTCTCTCATGAGGGACTTTGTCAAAGGCTTTCTGAAAATCCAGATTCACTATATTGACTGGCTCACCTTTGTCTACCTGTTTATTCAAACCTTCAAAAAAGTATAACAGATTAGTAAGACAAGACTTTCCTTGCCTAAATCCATGTTGGCTTTCTCCTATTAAGCCATAATGATCTATATGTTCAGTAATTTTGTTCTATATAATGTTTCTTCCATTTTTCCCGATAGTGCCATCAAACTTACTGGTCTATAGTTTCCTGGATCACCCCTGGAACCCTTTTTAAAATTTGGCGTTACATTGGCCAGCCTCCAGTCTTCAAGTATTACAGATGATTTTAAAGATAGTTCACAGATTACTAATATTAGGTCTGCAGACTCATATTTCAGTTCTTTCAATATCTTTGGATGTATACCCTCTGATCCAGGTGATTTGGTACTCTTCGGTTTATCAAATAGTTGTAAAACATCATCACAGTTTATCAATATTTCTTTCAATTCTTCTGATACATCACCTTTTAGATACCATTTCAGGCATGGGTAAATTCCCTACATCTTCTTCAGTAAAGACCAAAGCAAAGAATTCATTCAGTCTCTCCGCTATGGCCTTGCTTCACTTAATGCCTCTTTTTACTCCTCTATCATTCAATGGTCCAACTAACTGTCTCACAGGTTTTTTGCATCAAATGTACTTGAAAAAGTTTTTATTATGCATTTTTGCTTCAGGGCAAGCTTTTTTTTTTTAATTCTCTTTTTGCCTGTCTTATCAATGATTTACATCTAACTTGGCAATGCTTATGTTGTTAACCATTCTCATCATTTAGCTATTTTTTCCATTTTCTGAAAGATGCCTTTTTGGCCGCAACAACCTCTCTGACCTCTTCTTTAAACCAGGCTGGCAGCTTTTTGGCCTTCCTTCCACTTTTATTAAAGCATGGAATACATGTTTTCAGGGCTTTTGGTGACTCTTCTCTGCACCTTTTCTCATTCTGCTATATCCTTTTTAAGATATGTCAACAAGAATTGCACACAATATTCAATGTAAGATTAGTTTAAATCCATGTTGGCTTTCTCCCATTAAATTGACTACATGTTCAGTAATTTTGTTCTTTATAATGATTTCTATTATTTTGCCCGGCACCAATGTCAGACTCAGCGATCTGTAGTTTCCTGAATCACCCCTGGAAGCCTTTTTAAAAATTGGCGTTACATTGGCCATTCTCTATTCTTCAGGTACTACAGATGACATTAATGATAGTTCACAGATTACTAATAGTAGGTCTGCAATCTCATCTTTCAGTTCTTTTAACACCATCCGATCCAAGGAATTTACTACTCTTCAGTTTATCAAATACTTGTAATACATGTTCTTGTTTTATCAATATTTATTTCAATTCTTCCGATATATCACCTTTAAATACCAAGCTTTAGGGCTTGGTTGCTGACAGGTGAGGTCTCACCTGCTTCACCAGGGAAATGATCAGTGGATGCCTCCAAAATTTATAAACATTTCTCTTTATTACTCGTACAATAATTTATATTTTAAAAAGGCAATATAAAAATGACACATTTTCTTGATACTGTAGTAAAACAGGATTAAAAGAGCAACTTAAATATGATGTGGAGCCCGATTCTGATAGGTGCATGTCCAGGCCGCCTGGATGGCCCCAAGCAAGATGGGCCCTTTTGGACCCAATTCTAGACTGCAGAAACAAAACATTCCCATGGTAACCAGAATTGGGCACGAGGACCGCCCGGCGTGCCCCTGCCACCTTTGAGGACGTCCTCCCCATAGTCACCCCGACTCCTGCATCCTCAGCCCCTTTTTTTCCTGCACCCAATCCAAGACTGGTCTGCCGGTGTCTGGAATGGATAGCAGGGACCCCCCCCCCCCACACACACAACATCCGGCCTTGGCCCTGGGGGTAATCGCTATGCCCGATCACCGGGTTTTTGCTGCTTATTCCACCATTTGAGGTGGACTAAGCAGCACGTCCCCACGGCCTGGCAGGATGTGCAGGGTTGTGGACTGAATCAGCCCTGTACATCTTATTTTTTTAGACTTCTAGCATTTGCATACAAGTATTTTAGAGGTCATATTTTATTCAGATTAATCTGGTTATTGGTTAAGGCAATGCAGCTTATCTTGCTGTTTTGCTGGTCCCCTTAGCATTTTTTAGAGCTTTGCACCCAATCTTATTGCTATGCTGGTCTCCTTGCTGTTATACTCCTTTTAAAGTGTTTTGGTGTGTTTCCATTGCTTTGTCTTCTTTCACTATTTTGAGGTGTTCATTCTTCTCTGTGTACCTCTGTCATTCCTCTGGTGATGTCTGGTTCTCATCCTACCACTATACATGCTTTTTACCCCTCTTCTGGTGTCATGAGGTGTTTTGACACCCTAAATGGCTTGTGATGCTGTTGTAGATTCCTGCCATCACTTTTTAAGCAGATTAGATTAAAAATAAATGGCAATCCTCATTGTTTCAAAATAACTTCCCCATAGACTTTAATGAGGATGAATGAAACAAATACATAAACAGCCAAATACTATCTAAATAAATGTATTCTGATGAACAGAAATGAGTACAAAAATCTTTGGTGTGCACATGCCTTCTACCTACCCATCCATCATATCATTTTCCCTTCCAAAGCCTCATCCCTCTATTGCATGCATAACCCCAAAGCCTTAGTTATTTTCCCCCATAAAACTCCAGTTCCAGCAGTGTTTCCATCAAAAGTATAGGACCACCTCTCTCTTTCTCTAGAAGCTTATCCTCAGTTTCTCCCCATACAATCACTATCCCCTTCAATCTTCTCGCCAGTTGCTCAGTAGAGTGAGTGGAAGGTAGAGAATGTATGCCTATCAGCTGCGGAAAGCTTAGGAAGCTGTGGAATATGAGCACAAAAGTAGAAAACCCCCAACAAAATGGAAAATCCAAGACACGCAAGGGTAGAGGTGAGAAAGTATTAGGAGATATAGAGGGTTTTGGTATTTATCCAATAAACACCTAGGGCCTGATATTGCATTGGGCAGTCTATGTGCTGCTATGGCCCTGCCACTGACCCTTAACACCAGATATTCAATGCCACGGTGACGGCATTGAATATCCGGCATATGTCCCAGAGCCGCCAAGGCTAACCGGGTAGCAACAATATTGCACTACTACCCGGTTAGCATCTGCTGCTAATACAAGGTGAGCCAAAAGCTTCTCTCTGCCTCCAACATGCCTTGATGCTAACCGCAGAGCATTGGGCCATGCAGTGGGCTTTGAAGGGGATATTCAATGGCCCTAACCATGTAAGTGCCATTGAATATCCTGATTTAGGGCATTCACACTGTTTACTGGGCTGCAAACCATGTAGATGCCTTTCAAATATTGGGCCCATATTTTATTATTTTATATCAGGGGTTTATATGGGTATATATTGTTTAAAACCTAAAAATTTAGCCCTACATAAAATGTATAATATTACGGTTAACAAAGTAACAGGAAATAGAATAAAATAAACAGCAATAGAATCACAATGATGCGGTAAAAAAACCTTTGAGAACAGCCCTCATAGATAGACCAAAACAGTTTGGTATGTTTTAGATTTAAAGCAATTCAGAAAGATTTGATATTAAGATATGACAGCTGAAATCTGTTCAGAATTTCCAAAGAATATGTGGTCACATATGTCAGGAAAATATTTATATACATTTACTATATCATTAATAATGATTATTCATAACAAGCAATTAAAGTCTATGTTAATTGACTTTAGTTGGCATCTCTTCCCTTACAAAAAATTGAACTGATGTATTGTATAAGTGCAACACAGCCACCAGCAGAAGAATCTATAATAATCAGATTTTTTTTGTAATATTCATTTTCACTTCTGAAATTTATAGCAAGGTTATGCATTGTAGAGATATACCTCTCTGATCCCCCTAACTCAGGGCTGGGCAATTTACGGCATGCGGGCCACATGTGGCCCGCCACAGAGTTTTCTGTGGCCCGCAGACGCAGGGGCAAAAAAATTCCTCCAAATCACCAGTGCCGGCCGCCTCACACTGCCAAAAAAATACAATCACCAAATCCGAGAAGATCTGCGATTTAGCAAACTTCTGCCCTGCCGAGTTGCTGTGTTGGAGTCGGCGGCAGCAGCAGAAGCAGATCGCCAAAGCTGGGAGTTTGAATTTAAAAAAAAAAGAGAGACAACCAATTAAGCAAAAGAGCGGGCCCATGCCTCATTCCGCTCTTGTGAGCAGTCGGCTGGTCCTGCCCCCTAACGTGACATCAGAGGGGGCAGAACCAGCCAGTCTGCTCACATGAGTGGAATGAGGCATGAGCCCGTGCTTTTGCTTGGTTGGTTCTCTCTTTTTTTTTTTTTTTATTCAAACTCCCAGCTTTGGCGGTCTTCTTCTGCTGCTGCCGCCGACCCCAACACAGCAAAAGCAGCAGTGCAGAGCTGCGCCAAATCGCTGCCAGTTTGCCAGCAGTCGAAGTCACCTCAGCACAGCCTGGTGCTGCCATAGCTGCCGAAGAGCTGTTTTTGGTACAGGTTGTTATTTTTTGCATCTCAGCGACAGCGAGGCAGAGCAGGTTAGTGAGGCGGGGTGGGGGGGGGGGAGCAGCTTCAGACAATTTGTAAAAAAGTGTGAGAGGTTACATTTGTCTCATTAAATTACTTGTGCTGGCTGATGTGTAATGTGCACATAAATAAATTCAATTAAACCTTTTCTGTTTACCACTGTTGTTTTAGTTTTATTTATTATTATTATGCAAGTTACACTTCACATTAAATAAAATGTATTGTTAACTAATGGATACGATCAGTTTTAGAAGGTGCGGCCCTCCGCTAACCATGGCCCTCTCAAAGTGGCCCCCAAGCCAAAATAATTGCCCACCCCTGCCCTAACTGATCAAGCATCCAAATTCATTTCAAAACACCAGATTGTGTGAAATATCGAAAATCTCTCTCTGCTCTGAAGGAATTTACCATTTGTATTACACGAATTCACCCATAAACAGTTTAAAATAAAGGGTTATTTTATTGAATTTGGTTCATGTAAAATGCATCGAATTACAATGTATAAATAATGCATATTTATCAAACTTTCTTCTGTCAAACATATTTAGTTAGGCTTCATATGCTATCAGAGCTAGTTAATCCAACTACCATATTTATGCAGGTATTACCATACCTAAACATGATAGATTGACAGGGCACTTTTAAAATATTTACTGTTGCTTGAAGAAATTCTTTTACTGACATCTTGTTGACCTAGGAGCTGAGGAACAAAGGACTAGACTCTAGCCTTAAGTTATACAAAATGAATAAATAAATAAATAAAATCCTGTACAATGCTGGCTTTCTAAGAATTCTGGCAACATAGTATCTATGGTAAATCATCAAATAACTCTACTAATACTTTCAGCAAAAAAAGCATATGCAGTCTGTATGGGCATGGGTCATTTGTGGTTATTTTCACGAAAATATACAAAGCAACATTCCGCTTCAACTAAATATTGCTTTCTTTGATTTTATTTTGCACAGCAAGGACTGTTATTAAAAAAACAAACAAACAAAAAAAACCATGGCTATTTTGTGACGTTAACTCACAAATTCTTTGCAACTAGAGAAAAGATTTTAGAACTATGCCATTTTTCAGCAGTACTCCACAAATTAAAGGTCTATTCTCTTTAGAGGATTCAGCCAATTGCGAAATATATATGTCAAATCCTCAACAATATCAAAGGTTATTTACTGAAGTAGTTGTGAATCTTCTTAACCACTTACATTTCTTATCATGCATTTAAGCATTAATTGACCATTATCTTTCATTAGCTTACAATCAAATGTTGAGTAGAACTGGGTCTCAGACTTTTTTCAGTACTTATTATGGGATGAATCTCCCCTTAGTACTAACTTCGCATCAATGACCACAGCTCATTTCAAGTTTCATAATACTTGCATTCGTGCCATGTTGATACTCGCAGCATTAGAATTGGGAAGATTTCCTCAATACTTTAATACGGTATATAGTTGAATGCAGTAAGAAACTGTAACTTATCTTGTGAGCGTCTTGTTAGTGGGTATCATGAACTTTCCCGACGCCACCATTCGGTACCGCATTTGTGTTTCACATTCACATATGCTTCATCAGGGGTTCAAATGCTGTAAATAAACACACTTTTCATGTAATGCCAAAATGAAACAAACTATATCTTAACGGTTTATAGCTATCCTACTCGTATCTCAAAAAACTTTTTTGCAGAGACTACTTTTACTAGCGCGATCCTGCGCGTATAACATCGAGCTGTTCATGCTTCAAAAAACACCGCGCATGCGGAACACTGCAGATAGTGGCTATTTAAATGTGTCTGGCTCTGGAGCGCCTAACATGTGACACGAACCAGCCAATCTTCTATAGGCATGCTCCCCATTCTATGGCGCTGTTGAGACCCCCAGGCGATACCGTACCTAAACGATGTATCCACCATTGTTACCTAATGATTAAAGATTGTTCCAGTGATTTACCATTTGTTCCCATAAGAAGTCTATCTAGACAAAAACACGGTAGATTCTCAAAATCATGTTTGTATTGTAAGCAATGTGCTACAATCGGAGCCTCCTGTACTTTACAATGCAAGCGACTGCGGTGTTCATTCATGCGAATTTTAAAAGCTCTGATCATCTTGCCAATATATAATAATTGGCAAGGACATCTAAGGCCATAAATTACATAACTAGTAGTGCAGGTTGTCCAGTGTCGTAAATGATGCTTAACGTTGTTATATTCAAAGTTGGTAATGTTTTCCGATATGCAGCATATATTGCATTCTCCACACGGGTAATGGCCAATCTCATTTCGAGAGGAAAAATCTGATATGGGTCTAAGCACAGTGGGGCTCAATTGTTCCTTGAAGTTCTGATGTCTGGTCCAGACACATCTGATTTTCTGGCGTTCTAGCCCTGGTAGTGTGCTAATCACATTACAATGAGTTTTGATGATCCTCTTAATATGCTTACTATAAGGAGAATACTTCGTGATGAGATTGATATTCTTATCATCTATTGTCCTCATTCTGCTTGTGTTTAAAAGAAGCGCTCGATTGTTATGTAAAGCTCTCTTATACGCTGTGTTAACAATATGCTTTGGGTATCCCCGGTGTTGGAAGTCTTGTATCAATCTTCGTGCTTGTTGTTGTAGTCTGCAGGATCAGAACAGTTTCTCCTATAATGGTAAAACTGCGACAGTGGCAAACTGTCTTGTAATTGTTGTGGATGACCGCTCTGATAATGGAGGAAAGTATTCCTATCTGTCTCCTTTCGATACAGTGAAGTGGACCAGCCATTTATTCCCTTTTTAGTGATGACATGCAAAAAACTGATGCTTTGTTGATCATAAGTGTGGGTAAATTGTATAGCTGCATCCAGGCTATTCAACCATGTAAAAAACTGCAGCAACAGAATTTCTGATCCTTTCCATAACATGAAGACGTCGTCGATGTATCTCTTCCACAATACCATATGGGCACTATAAGGTGAATGAGATAACCAGCGCTGTTCATATAGATCCATGAATAGATTCGCAATAGATGGAGCGCTAGTAGCGCCCATTGCTACCCCAGACTTCTGTAAATACAATTGCTGTTCAAATATGAAATAATTTTGAAATATTATTATTTCAGCTAATTTAGATACAAAAGATACGGTTTCTTCTGATAGATCTTTCCTGTTTCGCAAAGCGGTGACTACTGTATCATAAGCTGCTCTCTGCGGGATACTGGTATAAAGGGCCGAGACATCAAGTGTGACTAAAAAAACTTGTTCGTCTCCGGCCCACTTGGAGTTGGTCGTTAAAAGATGCAAAAAATGTGAAGTGCCTTTAATATAAGAAGCCATGTTACTCATCAGCGGACGTAAAAAAGAATCCACATAAATGGAAAGGGGCTCCAAAATTGACCCTTTTGTGGAAACTATTGGACGGCCCGGCAGGAACGTCAGGCTCTTATGTATCTTTGGTACTAAGTATAATTTGGATACAGTAGTGCTAGGCCTGTTTAAAAATCGCCACTCCTTACTACTGATGATCTTTGCTTCAAGAGCCTGTGTGGTCAATGAATTTATGTGATGACGTAAATCTTGTGTAGGATCTTTTGTGAGTGGTTGATAAGTTTCAACATCCGATAATTATCGCATGGCCTCTGCAAGATATTGATGTCTATCTAGTAGCACAATGGCACCCCCTTTATCGGCACGTCTAATTACCACATCCTCTCGCTTTTTTAATTGACTTAACGTAGATCTCTCGGACCTGGTGAGAAAACTGATGTTAGGTGCTTTAATGTGTTCCACTTTTGCTATGTCACGTAAAATTAAATCCCTGAACAGCGTTAAAGCTGGAGGAACCAGTCCAGGTGGGTTCCATGTGGAGCGGATCGGCAAAGGTGTCCGATTTATTAAAGGGGGGTTAACATGTTGCGCTGTAGATAATCGAGACGCGAAGAAAAAGTTTAAATGGAGCTTCCGAATCAAGCCCTCCAAATCTATCTGGAATTGGAAACTATCAAAGAATATTTCGGGCATGAAAGACAATCCTTTATTTAATACCTCTTCCTGTTCAGATGATAAAGCCATACTTGACAAATTTACTACCACAGAACCGTGGTCATTTGCCTCTGCCTGATTCAAGCATGCGTTCCGTTTGTATCGCGTTCTTCCTGTCTGCCTCTCTGTCTGGCTCTCACCCCATTTTTCTTCTTTACTTTGTTGTTTCGGGCATCTGAAAAATCCCCTTTCGATTGCGTGCTGGAATCTGTAGTGCTGTTATCTTCCAAGTTGACATCGAAATCAACCAGTTTCTTAGTTTTTTTATGCTTCCGTTTCAAGTTCATCCATGGGTATACGTACCCGGATGTATAGTCATCATGATCCCTTTTTAGTTTTTTGGTTTTTATCTTTGTTACTTCGTTTTTAACTTGTTGTACTGACTCTGCGGTCTCTTTAATTTTCATTTCAAACCTCTCTTTTGGCTCAGATGTTTTTAAGCTAGTAATTAACGTTTCCATTTCCAAAGATTCATAAGAGCCTGACGTCCCCGCCGGGCCGTCCAATAGTTTCCACAAAAGGGTCAATTTTGGAGCCCCTTTCCATTTATGTGGATTCTTTTTTACGTCCGCTGATGAGTAACATGGCTTCTTATATTAAAGAAACTTCACATTTTTTGCATCTTTTAACGACCAACTCCAAGTGGGCCGGAGACGAACAAGTTTTTTTAGTCACGCTTGATGTCTCGGCCCTTTATACCAGTATCCCGCAGAGGGCAGCTTATGATACAGTAATCACCGCTTTGCAAAACAGGAAAGATCTATCAGAAGAAACCGTATCTTTTGTATCTAAATTAGCTGAAATAGTAATATTTCAAAATTATTTCATATTTGAACAGCAATTGTATTTACAGATGTCTGGTGTAGCAATGGGCGCTACTAGTGCTCCATCTATTGCGAATCTATTCATGGATCTATATGAACAGCGCTGGTTATCTCATTCACCTTATAGTGCCCATATGGTATTGTGGAAGAGATACATCGACGATGTCTTCATGTTATGGAAAGGATCAGAAATTCTGTTGCTGCAGTTTTTTACATGGTTGAATAGTCTGGATGCAGCTATACAATTTACCCACACTTATGATCAACAAAGCATCAGTTTTTTGGATGTCATCATTAAAAAGGGAATAAATGGCTGGTCCACTTCACTGTATCGAAAGGAGACAGATAGGAATACTTTCCTCAATTATCGGAGCGGTCATCCACAACAATTACAAGACAGTTTGTCACTGTCGCAGTTTTTCCGTTATAGGAGAAACTGTTCTGATCCTGCAGACTACAAACAACAAGCACGAAGATTGATACAAGACTTCCAACACCGGAGATACCCAAAGCATATTGTTAACACAGCGTATAAGAGAGCTTTACATAACAATCGAGCGCTTCTTTTAAACACAAGCAGAATGAGGACAATAGATGATAAGAATATCAATCTCATCACGAAGTATTCTCCTTATAGTAAGCATATTAAGAGGATCATCAAAACTCATTGTAATGTGATTAGCACACTACCAGGGCTAGAACGCCAGAAAATCAGATGTGTCTGGACCAGACATCAGAACTTCAAGGAACAATTGAGCCCCACTGCGCTTAGACCCATATCAGATTTTTCCTCTCGAAATGAGATTGGCCATTACCAGTGTGGAGAATGCAATATATGCTGCATATCGGAAAACATTACCAACTTTGAATATAACAACGTTAAGCATCATTTACGACACTGGACAACCTGCACTACTACTTATGTCATTTATGGCATTAGATGTCCTTGCCAATTATTATATATTGGCAAGACGATCAGAGCTTTTAAAATTCGCATGAATGAACACCGCAGTCGCTTGCGTTGTAAAGTACAAGAGGCTCTGATTGTAGCACATTGCTTACAATACAAACATGATTTTGAGGATCTACGGTGTTTTTGTCTAGATAGACTTTTCACGGGAACGAATGGTAAATCACTGGAACAATCTTTAATCATTAGGGAACAATGGTGGATACATCGTTTAGGTACGGTATCCCCTGTGGGTCTCAACAGCGCCTTAGAATGGGGAGCATGCCTATAGAAGATTGGCTGGTTCATGTCAGATGTTAGGCGCTACAGAGCCAGACACATTTAAATAGCCACTATCTGCAGTGTTCCGCATGCACGGCGTTTTTTGAAGCATGAACAGCTCGATGTTATACGCGCAGGATCGCGCTAGTAAAAGTAGTCTCTGCAAAAAAGTTTTTTGAGGTACAAGTAGGATAGCTATAAACCGTTAAGATATAGTTTGTTTCATTTTGGCATTACATGAAAAGTGTGTTTATTTACAGCATTTGAACCCCTGATGAAGCATATGTGAATGTGAAACGCAAATGCGGTACCGAATGGTGGCGTCGGGAAAGTTCATGATACCCACTAACAAGACGCTCACAAGATAAGTTACAGTTTCTTACTGCATTCAACTATGTACCGTATTAAAGTATTGAGGAAATCTTCCCAATTCTAATGCTGCGAGTATCAACATGGCACGAATGAATGCAAGTATTATGAAACTTGAAATGAGCTGTGGTCATTGATGCAAAGTTAGTACTAAGGGGAGATTCATCCCATAATAAGTACTGAAAAAAGTCTGAGACCCAGTTCTACTCAACATTTGATTGTAATCTAATGAAAGAAAATGGTCAATTAATGCTTAAATGCATGATAAGAAATGTAAGTGGTTAAGAAGATTCACAACTACTTCAGTAAATAGCCTTTGATATTGTTGAGGATTTGACATATATATTTCGCAAATTTTTCAGCAGTAATCATGTGGTTTGGAGTGGGGTTTTAGACAGCAAATTAAAGGAGAAAAAATGGCTGTCACCCCTAAAATTCCTATTTTTCTAGCTTCAAAATTATACTTGTAGCAGGAGGCTTAATAGTACTATTTTCATAAGAAAATTATATAGTATCAGATACGGTTAATGCACTCTGCAATCCATCATCTATTTTATCAGCAGCTACTAAACATATACGTGCCTTATTTGTGAATTTTCAAAAGCACTTTATGGATAGTAGTGCTGAAAATTCTTACTGACAGCCTCAGTATTATATGCAGAGTACCAGGATAGAGCAAGAGTGTTCTGTCTAGATATTCAGAAAGCAGCAATATTCAGCTGCTACCCAGATGGTAGGAGTGTGCATTCAGTTAATTAAAGCGTCTTAAAAAATGTAACGAACACTAAATTAATTTAAAGCTTGTTAATCAATTTAGGGACCCTTTAAACTGTGGTAATTGTTTCTGTGGGTCTTAGCACATGCTAGTGGGCTGTAGTATGCGCTGTCATAAACAGTGGAACAGGGTGGGTCACAAAGGCCATGGCCCACCAATATTTTGCCCAACATATTCCCAACGATTAGAGAGCTTGGGGGTGAGGCTAAAAATTGGTTTCTTTGGCTCCTCCAAATAAAAGATGTTCTGCTGTCCTTGACAACTATCACATGCTAAAATGCAGGCTGCATGGTAAAAATCCTATACTGCTTTCAGTATGATGGGGTGGGTTGGATTGGAGAGCGGACTTGGCAGCTAGTGATTGAACCCACAGCCAAGAATAAACTATTTTGACTGTTGTCACTGACAGTACCACCTTTCCAACCTCCCTATCCCTATCCCAGTTAGAGATTATCTATTCCCTCATCCCTATGTCAAGGGTCTGATCATGTGCCAACCCTCCCCCAATCTCCTCTGGCACTGCCAAATAGCAGTCCCTGGTATCTACTGGATGGGGCAGGAGCGATCCTCTTTGCTGCTGCCCTGTTGACACCATGTTTCAAAATGGTGGATCTGACCCCTAGTGATAATCTTACAGTACTACCTCTAGGGGTCATTTTGCCATAGGTCTATAGCATCATCCTGAGGAATTTGGGTATATAAAGAGATAGTATCCATGGTAACCATCCAAGTAACTTTGGGCTCAATATTCCAAACAATTAACATGGTTAACAGAGCTTCTAATTGTGTTAATCATGGTAAATAGGATATTCAGCAGCATTAACACAGTTAGCGCCACTGAATATCCATGGCTGCTGCCTCTGCATGTCCTGAAGCTAACCCTGGCCTAACTTTCACTGCATATTGCCAACTGGGCAGTGACTCAATATGGCAATTGGCAAAAGTGTCTAACCCAGATATTCAGTGCCGAGGCTGGACATGACCTGAGCATTGAATATCCGGGTTTAATATTCAGTGCTGGCGCTAACCACTTTGATTGTAGGATAAGGTGGTATACAAATCTGTCTAAATAAATAAATATCGGGCCCTTTGTAAATTCTCCAATTAATTTATCAATTGTAAAAAAAAAAAAAGAGATGAGTCTTGTACAAATGATTTAATGAATCTAATCCTTCATCTTAAAATAGCTCAATGAATTGTGAGAATGGTTCTAATACTGAGTCTTTTGTTCCTCAAATTCTTTTGAATCTTTGGAGAAAAATAGATAACTGGGACTTTTGTAATTTATATTATAATATGTCCTTGTCAACATGCATATGTAGGCTGTACTAAGCGTAAAATGAGATTTCAATTAAATAAACATACTGTAAAAGTAGAATCAATATTGGAAATCTGTCTGCTCCTGTTATTGAATATTGACTTGAGGAAGACCACTTAGTATATGATTTTCATTGGCCTATTATTGGTAATGTAAGACAAGACTAGTATGTGGTGAAAGAGAATGCCTCCTTAATTATAAAGAACAATTATGGATTTTTTATTTGAAAACAATAGCCATGGCAGGTCTAAATTTAGACATTGACTAGTTGACAAACTCATTTTTCATTAGCTGTGAGGATCATGTGCCCAGTTTAAATGATACTTTAAAAATGGTGACACTATTTTTTACCTGTCTTTGGAGTATCATGATATGGAGAAGAACAAATATAACAATACGATGAAGGAACGCAAATGATAAAGAAGGATGAGATTACTTCCCCTGTTGGAGATTAATTTTTAAACAAAACATTGTATTGGAGCAATATTGGATAGCGAATGGTGTCTGATAAACTATTTTTGGACTATCAATGGATAGTCGCTGGAGATTCAAGTATGATAAATTCTGCAATGGATAAGTAGCTTGGATGACATTGAACAAATTATTTAGAAGACTATATATAGTATGAAATGTTTTTTTTTTAATTTAAGAGATTCTACAGCTACAATTATGGACTGAATTACTGAAGCGAGCAATGATGAAATCTTATGCGCTTTATAGTAAACATACTTATCCCATATCATGCTCTCAATTTTTTTTAACTTAAATTTTTATTAAATTTTAACATTCTTGCATAACAGGAATGAAAAAGAAAAAGAGGATGATACCAATACAAATACAAACAAAGTAATACACATATATCCAAGGAAAATCAGTTATACATCATCCAAAATTTAGCCCACAAAAATTAAGGCAATATACAAGGAGGCACCAGGAAATAAATCAAAGGAAAAGAAAGTTCTATTTAAGAGCAGAGACTTAAGCGTCAGACGAAACGGTCACAATTTCCACTCTATTTCCCTCCCTAGCTACCAGAAAATTCAACAACTGACTTGGCTCAAAAAACAAAAACACTTTACCATCAGAGGAAATAACACGAGAGGGAAATCTTAACTGAAAACTACCCCCCAAGGCAAGGACTCTAGGGCGAAAACCCAAGAATTCCTTCCTCCTCAACTGAGTAGTATGAGAGAGATCAGGAAACATAAATACTTTAGAGCCAAGAAAAGTACAATTGAAATTCCGGAAATATGCTCGAAGAATTAATGATTTATCATGCTCTAAGGCCAAAGTAACCAAAAGGGTAGTGCGGTCAGTTACCACCTCTAAAGAGTCCTCCAGGAATGCAGTAAGATCACCGATCCCAGCCACTGAACTCACTGAGGCCGCCCCGACCCCACCGCACCCTACATTTAGATATTGCGCTCTAACAATTGGAGGTAAATTATCTCCAGGGAGTTTAAGCACTTCCTGGAGGTATTTACGAACCATCTCAATGGAAGACATTATAGGCGATCTAGGAAAATTTAACAATCTTAAATTATTCCTACGAGTATAGTTCTCCAAATACTCCGCTTTTTTTAACAGCAAGGTCTTATCTTTAACTTGAGCAACACATACTCCACGGAGATGTTCCAGCTCTTTCTCCACTCCCTCCAAATGCTGAGCTTGCTCCTCTTGACCCTTCTTAACTTCAGAAACATCTTTAGACAACGAAAGAAAATCTTTTTTTATAACCCCAACAACAGTCATAAGAGACGTATTTATCGTAGAAATTGCATCCCATAGTGCTTCCATATCCACTACCGGTGGTTTAATCATGCCTCTTAAACCTGGAACAGCGTCCAATACCTCATATGATACCGCCAAGACTCCACTGGTAGGGAAAATCTTCTCCAGTCCCTTCCCTTCCACAGTGACCTGCGACGAGGTAAGAAAGGTTGAAAAAACGCCATCAGGAACAGAGCCCTCTTCACTCCCAATTGCTGACGAGCATCTCACAGCCCTAGCAGGAAGCACTCTGACACCCGTCACAGCACTTCCAGGTTGAGGTGGGGGGGGGGGGCATTGCTCTGGAGAGAGCCAAACCCCCGATGCACTCTGAGCCAACAATTCCAACACTGCCGGCTCCGCCGAAAACGCTGCTCCACTCCCCGGTGCAACAAAGCCGCATGCCTCGAGAGTTTTCTGGCCCATAGCTTCAGAGACAGGAGACCCCGAGGGTAGGGAAACCTGCTTCCTCTTTTGACGCCCCGACCGTCTGCTCCGCGTAGCACCGCTAAACACCGGAGAAGCTCCGACGCCATCTTGCCTCCAAGGTGTGCTTTAACACATGCCAGCAATGCTCTCAATTTTAACCTTAAACTGATCTGCATATCTATCACAGATGTCCCAGCAGAGGACTCCAGAGGTCATCATGATTCAGTTAAGCAAGAGCTGCTACAGCCCCTACACTCGTCCCAGCAGAAACCTCATCTGCATATCCATCCCAGCAGCCCCAGTAGAGGACTCCAGAGGTCACTGCAAGTCAACCAGGCAAGAGCAGCAACAAACTTCACATCCAGCAGCAGAGTCATCTACAAATCCATCTTGTCTCTCTCGTTTACTCCAACGGGTACCAAAGTTCCACCAACTGAATGATGGCTGGGAAAAATCATATTGTGAAAGCTGTTGCCCCCATTACAGATTCTGCCTCTGTCCAGACAGACAACCCAAAACCTACAAGCTGAAGCCCTCATGAAACAAGTGAAGGAGCTCAGAGGAAAGGTGGTGAGACTAAGAAGCATTCAAGACAACAAGAAGTACATTGATGAGATGCTTCTTGAAGCATCCAAGCTCTCCAACAGGGATGAAGATGGTATGCTACAGAATGAAGAGAGTTGGATACAAGTCAGCAGAGCCTGCAGAATTGACAATCCAACCCTCCAGCCCTCAAATTTAAAACAAAACAAAAAAACCCAAAAACAATATGCAGCCTTGGAAGTAGAGAAGCATCCCAGAAAAGGGAAGAACCAGAGCTCAAGTATTCCAAAGTTGCAGAATCAGTGACCAAAAGGAAGTGAAGGGTAGTGGTGGTTGGTGACTCTCTTCGGGAGGGGGGGGGCGGGGGGAAGAGGGGAGGTACTGAGGCAACTATCTGCTGGCCAGACTTGATGTCCAGGGAGATGTGCTGTCTGCCAGTTGCCAAAATCTGAGATGTTGCAGACTCATCAAGTCTACTGATTATTATTTATTTAAAAGTTTTTTTATACTGCTTTATCATTTCAGTCAAAGTGGTTTATATTGTAACTTAAACTTGGTAATGTACTCTGCACAATGGGGGCATTGATAACTTGGATTTTTCTGAGGCAATAGAGGGTTAAGTAACTTATCCAAGGCCATAAGGAGTACTAGTGGGAATCAAACCCTGGTGTTTTGGTTACCAAGCCAGTACTCTAACAATTAGGTTATTCCTCCAATCTGATGTTGCTCATCCATGTCAGAAAAATGATACAGCTAGGTATCCCTCCAAACATATCAAGAGTGACTTCATAGCTTTAGGACAGAGGGCAAAACAGATAGGTGCACAGGTGGTGTTCTCTTCAATCCTCCCTGTTGAGGGTAAAGGCTGAGGCAGAGAAGCTCATATTCTGGAGATGAATGCATGACTGAGTGGATAGTGTCATCTAGAGTGTTTTGGTTTCCTGGACCATGGGATCATTTTCCAGGGACTGCAGAGTAGAGATGGTGTCCACCTATCCAAGGTGGGTCAAAGAGTCTCCCACAGCAGACTGGCTAACTACTGAAGAGGGTTTTAAACTAGATTTGTTGGAGATGGGTGAAGAGAGTCCCCTGATCCAGTAAGTAAAAGCCTTCAATTTGTAAAACATCAAATACCTCCGTAGAGATGGATAAAAGGGACAACATCTGGAAAGCAGTGTTTATAAATGCTCATAGTATGGGAAATGAGATCCCAGATGTTGAGACTTCAATAGAAGAGACTGACTTGGATTTAGTGGTGGTTACGGATACATGGTTCATGGACAACCATGACTGGGATGTAATTATACCAGGCTATACTTTATTCAGGAAGGGAAAAGTAGGAAAAAGGGGAGGAGGAGTGGCACTATAAAGTATATAAAAAATTAATATTAAAGCTATAGAATTACAGGGCTTAAAAGGGAGTGAGGACGCACTGTGGGTTAAACTAGAATGAGGGAATAGGAAATCCATTTGCATTGGTATGATATAAAGATCTCCTTCACAGAGAGAAGATATGGACAGAGATTTAATATAAGACATACACAGTATTACCATGAAAGAAGTGCTACTTATAGGTGATTTCAATATGTCATATGTTGATTGACATATCCCTTCTGTGGTGTCATGTAAAAGTAAGGAGATCCTGGATTCTCTATAAGGAGTACTAATCCAACAACTAGTAACAGAACCCATACGTGAAGGAGCCATGCTGGAACTAGTGCTTACCAATGGGGAAAGTGTTTCTGAATTTTGTAGTAGAAGGTCATCTTGCATCTAGTGATCACCAGATGGTGGTTCAGTATTAGGACTAGGGCTAGTAAAGTCAATTTAAAAGCGAGGGTCTTAGACTTTAGGAAAACTAACTTTGCCAAGATGGGACAATAATTCATGGAATAGTTAGCGGGATGGGAACAGGTTTGGAGTTGTAGAAAAGCAATGGGCAAAACTGAAAGGGGATAATTTAAGAGCAACATCTATCTTTGATACAAAGGTAAATAAATGTAACAAGAAAAGAGGTACACTATGGTTCTCAAAAGAAGTAGCTGAAAAGGTGAAGAAAAAGAGTGGCCTTCCTAAATTTTAAGAGATTACAAACACCGATATTTAGAAAAACTTAGAGAAGCTAGGAAAGTAGTCAGGAAAGCAAAGATAAAAAAAGAAGAAGCAATAGCCTATTTAATAAAATATAAACATATGAACATAGAAATATGACGACAGAAAAAGACCACATGGCCTATCTAGTCTGTCCTTCCATATCAGCAACTACAACAGTCCCCTTTTTACCTTTAGAGATCCTCTGTGTTTGTCCTATGCTTTTTTGAATTCAGTTACTGTCCTCATCTCTACCACCTCCACTGGGAGAATATTCCACGGATCCAATACTCTTTCCGTAAAGAAATATTTCCGCATATCACTCCTGAATCTATCTCCCTTCACCCTCATCCCATGTCCCCTCGTAGCAGAACTTGCTTTCAATTGAAAGAGGCTCTCTCCCTGAACATTTATGCCACAGAGGTATTTGAACATCTCAATCATATCACCTCTATCTAGCCTTTCCTCTAAGGCGTACATATTAAGATCCTTAAGTCTGTCCTCATATGCTTTATAATGAAGACCACTAATCATTTTAGTAGCCACCCTCTGCACCGACTCCATCCTGTTCACATCCTTTTGAAGGTGCGGTCTCCAGAATTGCACACTATACTCCAAATGAGGTCGCCCCAAAGATTTATACAGAGGCATTATCACCTCTTTGTTTCTGATAGCCATTCCTCTCCATATGCACCCAAGCATCCTTCTAGCTTTTGCTGTCACCTTTTCTACCTGTTTAGCCACTTAAAGATCATCAGACACAACCACGCCTAGGTCCCGCTCTTCTTTAGTGGACAAAAGTACTTTACCCCCTATACTATATTGCTCCCTTGGATTGCTGCAGCCCAAATGCATGACCTTACATTTTTTAACATTAAATCCCAGCTGCCAAATTCTAGACCATTCTTCAAGCTTAGCTAGATCCCTCCTCATGTTATCTACACCTTCCTGGGTGTCTACTCTATTGCAGATTTTGGTATCATCCACAACGAGGCAAACCTTATCCGACAGCCCTTCCGCTATATCACTAACAAAGATGTTAAAAAAATCGGACCAAGGACATCCCTGGGGCACACCACTGGTAACATCCTTCTCCTCAGAGTGAGCCCCACCCATTTACCTGTACTCTTTGTTGCCTCCCACCCAACCAATTTCTAACCCAAGCAGTAACTTTAGGGTCCATCCCTAGGGTGCTTAGTTTGTTTATAAGTCGCCTGTGAGGAACAGTGTCAAAGGCTTTACTGAAATCCAAATACACAAAATCTAGGGCTCTCCCTTGGTCCAACTCCCTGGTCATCCAGTCAAAGAAATCAATAAGATTTGTCTGACAAGACCTACCTCTGGTGAATGAGGGGACAAGACATTTTTCAGATATGTTCGTGAGAGGAGGAAGTACAAAAGTGGCATTGTCTGACTTAAGGGTGAAGGGGAGGAATATGTAGAAGCTGATTTGGATAAAGTGGAATTTCTTAACAAATATTTTTGTTCTGTGTTCACAAATGAAGGGCCCAGAGCAGGACCTAAGGAAACACCCACAAAGAGGAACAGAAGTTAAGGAGATCTTGAATGATTTTCAGAAAATTGTGTTCGTGAGGAACTAGCTAAACTAAAAGTAGACAAAGCAATGGGGCTGGATGGGATATATTTAAAAGTACTGAAGGTGCTTGGGGAAGTTCTAGTGGCTCCACTGTCTGACCTTTTCAATGCTTCTTTAGAATCGGGAGTGATCCCAGAGGACTAGAGAAAGGGACATGTGGTCCCTTTACACAAAAGCAAAAATGAGAATGAGGTTGAAAACTACAGGCTGGTTAGTCTGATCTCTGTGGTGAGTAAATTAATGGAAACGCTGCTGAAACAGAGTAGTATAGTAGTTGTTATGAAAGGGCAGACTAGATAGGCCATTTGGTCGTTTTCTAGTGTCTTGTTTCTATGTAATTAAATAGTAATTTTTGGGGGATAGAGAGAATATTTGTTTGAAATCTTTACAAGTTAGGCAAGTATTGCCTTTTAGAGAATTTGTATAGGCTTCCTGGGCATACTAATATATGATTAATGTTTCATGTGCAGCTCTCCTACTGACAACCTGGTTCCCCGTATTATACAAATCTAGTTGTTTTACTTTGGTATGTTCACTAACTAGCTTACAAACAAAAAGAGGAGTTAAAATCCTCACTGTAGGGGCAGATCTTCTCTGAAATCCATTCACAGAAGGGGAATTTATCAATATATAAGCCAAGCCTATGGATGGGGCTATACTAAGCGAGGACAGTTTTAGTTTGGTTTAGTTTGACATTTATATTCCACTTACCTAGACTTGGCTCAGGGCGGATTACAAAGAGGGACATATAAATAGAGCAACTTCACTTAATATTTAATATATCAGAAAACAATGACTTCATATAATTAACATAACCCCATTCCCAGTGATTAACAAATTAAGAAAAAAAAAGGTACCACATTATCAAACCAGTCCGTTATACTGTATCTGTTAAATAGCACGTTTTTAACTTTTTGCAAAACCCTTTTAATTCAGATCTCAAATGTAATGGCAGGGAATTCCACGAGCTAGAAAAATGTCTTTGAACTGTTTTCTTCATGGTAGATGATTTCTTGAACTGTGATAGTTCAGGTAAAACTAGCTTGTTTTGGTGGTAACATCTAGTCTCGTAGCAACTCTGCTAAAGAGATAAATGGTGACAATATAAGCTTGAGCTAAATACATATAAACATTTAAACATAAAACAAAAACATTTAAAATCCACACTGACATATCTTGGTAACCAATGAAGGGAAATCAGAATTGGTGTAACCCTATCATATTTAATTATCTTCACTTTTAGCTGCTGTGTGCAATATGGTCTGTAAGCAAAGGAGCACACATGTGTGGTGAAACTATGGAAAGGCAATTGCAATAATCTAAATGGGTAAGAATAGAAACATAGAAACATAGAAACATGATGACAGAAAAAGACCACAAGGCCCATCTAGTCTGTCCTTCCATAACAACAACTACAACAGTCCACTTTTTACCTTTAGAGATCCTCTGTGTTGGTCCCATGCTTTTTTGAATTCAGTTACTGTCCTCATCTCTACCACCTCCACTGGGAGACTATTCCACGGATCCACTACTCTTTCCGTAAAGAAATATTTCCGCCTATCACTCCTGAATCTATCTCCCTTCACCCTCATCCCATGTCCCCTCGTCGCAGAACTTGCTTTATTGTTAGCTCCGTTGTGAGCTCCAAAAATTGAGCAAAATGGAAATGTTAGCTTCAAGAGGTGTATAGTGCCTCAAGGCTACACTTCCGACATTATCATACACATACACGTCAGCATTTAGACATTTACTTTTCTCTACTTTTTGGTTTTGGGGAAACATTTTGACAAGCAGCCAAACAAGCCTGTCCCAGTCTCATTTCTTCCAACTGATGATGTCAGCAGGAAACTGAAGATAGACAAGACAATTTCCTGTTCATTTCAGAGGGGTATGGTAGCTTGTTAACTGCAGACAGTTAGAGTTGAAAAGGTAAAAATGGCAAAATCCATAAGCATTAAAAGAAATAAAACAAATAATGTAACATCTGTGACTCAGGCATAGGTAGATAGTCGCTAGACTACCTGATTCAGTCTGTGGGTCAGAAAAAATAAAAACAAACAAACCTGAAGCTGTATTTGCTGCAAATACAGGTTGTACAGCAGAGAGGGATTTGATTGTGAAACAGCAGAGGTCTTACAGAGACAGAGCAGGGGAAATCAGGGTAATGGACATATACATACTGAACCCGATATTCACCAGCACTTACTGGAAGCATCTAATTTGAAACTGTCTAAGTTAGATGTACAGCTGAATATTGACTTCAATTTTTTTTTTGACATGACAACCCATAGAAATTGAAGAAGAGTGATGAAGTAAATGAAGGATATCTAGCATGACTCAGTTTGCTTTTCAGTCTGAAAGCTGCTAATTAAATACTGTGGGAATGGACAAAATGGCAAGTCTCTTAAATTCAAAAAGGTCAACCATTTTTAGATTTTTGTCAAATTTGACTTCTTTAAAGAGTGGATGATTATTCTAGTTATTATTGTACATATTTCACAAAAAGAGAGGTTACCTGTTGTGGAAAGTAGGTCCATCTGTCAGTTTCTCCATCCATCTGTGTGCATGTGATGCTTGTACATGAGCAATGAAACATATGTGTATAGAGATAGCAAGCAGAAGTAATGAGCAAGAGTAACGAGGAGGCCAGGCTTACCGCCCAAAGAATGAAGAAGTCACAGACAAAATAAGTGGCAGAATAGTGGCGAGGCTGGACCCATTTGAAAAAATCAGAAGAAAATGGTGAACTGTAGTCAAGAACCAGAGATGTTTCCACCATTCATTGGATGAAGATGTACTCAACTGAAGCAGTATATAAACGTCTTGAACTCACAAAGGGTAGGAATCTGACTGGTTGAAGATAAAGTCGCAGACATGTCCTGCAAACAGCATTCTGCTGTAAAAAAAAAAACAGCTCCAAAGTCTCTCATAGGCCAGACAAACCTTTTAATAAAGCCTCACACTCGATTTTAACCAGAAATAATTCCAAACTTGTTGTCACAATGAAAACTTACCTTGCTAATACTCCATTTATGTAAATATTCACGACACAGGCAGTGCACTCTTATCTATCTTTTTTGATGCTATCAGTATTTCGCTTAAGCAGTTAGATCAGACTCATCATCTAATGTGCAGCCCACATAGTGACATAAAGTTTATTTAGATACTGTCCTCTGAACGAATAGCTAAGGCCCTAGCATAATGCTCATTTCGGCTTCAGCTTTGACTGGCACTGCGATCTTTATACAGATTTATCAACTGTATACAGTATTTCAGAGGTAATTTTATAAGGGAATCATGTAATGATAACAGCCATTTATGGGCATAAGTCACTATATTAAAGGACTAATGAGTGTGAATGTCACTTATGTGTGTACCTTAGCTGCTCACTATTCATTAAGTACGAGCATAATTCCGATTGTGCAGCATGGGCCTGCACAGCAGTGGAGTTTGGGCAGAGCACAAATTTATGTATAAGTTACAAAATAGTAACATAATAACATATTAGATGCTAGTAGATAAAGGCAAGGAGGAGTGGCCTAGTGATTGGGACAAGTTACCTCTGGCCAGAGGGCCAGGGGTTTGAATCCTGCTAGAGGACAGCAACCTTGGGCTGGAAGGACTGAGGTTTCTAGTCCCGCAGGTGCTCCTTGTGGTCTTGGACAAGCCACTTAACCCTCTGTTGCCTCAGGTACAAAAACATAGATGGTGAGCCCTTTGGGGACAAGGGAAAAATATATATACAGTACCTAAATGTACACCGCTTTGACTGGTAGAAAAGTGGCATATAAGCCTAGCTAAATAAACATCTTGATCCATCTGACCCAAACCATGGCTAGAGTTGATCTGTCTTTCATGTATGTTACCCCGTTTTATGCCATTGTTTAAGGTTGTACCTTCCTTCTATTTTTTGAAGTGTAAAAGTTATTTAAATTTCCTTTGATTCCATTCTCTTGCTTTGTAGGGATCCTGTATGTCTGCCCCGTGCCTTTTTGAATTCTCTCAGTCTTTGTGCCCCCCCCCCCCCCCAACCTTTGGGCATTCCAGGCATCCATCATCCTTTCCATGCAAACATATTTCCTGAAGTAGCTTTTAAGTTTACCTCCTTGCAGCTTCATTTCATGTCTTCTTGTTCTACTGTTTCCCTGTTTTTTGAAAAAAGCTTGTTTATTCATTAATAACCTTTATGTATTTAAATGGTTGTATCATATCTCCATTGTCCCTCCTCTTCTCTAGAGTATATTGTACATACTTAGCTCTTCAGGTATCTTCTCATATGTCTTCTGAAGCAGTCCCTGTATCATTTTGGTCACCTTCCTATGAATCATTTCAATGTTTTTATATCCTTAGTGAGGTACAGTCTTCAAAACTGTACACAATGCTCCAAGAGAGGCCTCACCAATGACTTGTACAGGGGCATCAATATCTCCCTCCTGCTTATGATGCCTCTTTGTATGCAGCTTTGCATCCTTCTCTGGCTACTGCTTTGTCACATTGTTTCACCACCTTGATATCCTCTGACAATACTACCTTGAGGTCCCTCTCCTGAACCATGCACACCAGCCTCTCACTCCCTATCACATGCAGCTCTTTTGAATTTCTGCATCTCAAGTGCTGCACTTCTTCCTCATTAAATCTAAACTGCCAAACATTAGACCAGGGCTATTACCTGGTAAGTGGGGTAAGTGCTGAGGGGAGGGAGGGTCGATGTTAGGAGAGGCTGGCGCTAGCCCCCCTGCCCCCCAGCCTGCTCCCCCATCTCCTGCCAAGTTCAAAAAGGAAGAACTCTGCTGCCCGCAGGACTTGTTGCTCCTGCAAGCATGACATTTCCTTCTGGGCCATAAATGAAACCTTGCAGGCAGAGCTCTGATACCTGTGGTACTTGCTGCTCCTGTGGGCATGATCTTCCTGTCTGGGCTGTGATCACCTCTGCATTGTGATCACAGTCCAGACAGGAAGATCGTGCCTGTGGAAGCAGCAAATCTCACAGGCATCAGAACTCTGCTAGGCCACATTTGCAGCCCAGAAGGGAAGATAGTGTCTGCGGGAACAACAAGTCCCATATGCATAAGAGCTGCCCACCAGATCATGCTGATTGCACATCAAGGGGATGTAAGGGCAGTTGTTGGAAGCCAGAGATAGAGAGGAAGATGTTGGATTACATTTAAAGGGGCAATGACTGACAGAGAGATTGGGGGGGGGGGGAGGGATGAGGCTGCAAAGGAAAAGTGAGAAAGGGACAGAGTATGGGAAGGGGAACAGCAGGGGGGGCAGGAGGGTGGAGGGAAGATACTGGATGTGGGGATGGAGGGCTAGGGAGACAGAGGGAAATACTGGACACAGAAAGGGCATAGGGAGATGGAGGGGGAAATTAACATTGAGAGAAAATGTTGGAGGCAGGGGAGTATCACAAGAAAACAGATGACAGATGCTGGACAAGGAAGGGTCACGGGAAAATGGGAGATGCTGGACATGGGGAGCATTGGGAGATGGAGGGGCACAAGGAGACAGTGGAGAAATGCTAGATGCAGGGGTGGAATAGGGAGGCCTAAGGGACATGCTAAACTCTGGGGCTAGGGAGATCAAGGAGAGATACTTGACATTGGAAGTGGACATAAGGAGAATGGGCACAAGGACAAGCAAGGAGTGGAGATTTTTGAGATGGAATGGAGATACTGGACATAGGGGGTATACAGAGACTATGGGAAGATGCTGGACACGTGAGTGGAACAGAGGGAAACAGGGCAGATGCAGGACATGGGGGTAATAGGGAGAGAGAGGGGAAACGATTGATATGGGGTTAGTAGGGAGATGCTGAATATGGGAGTGATAAGGAGGGGTGATAAGATGGGGAATGCTGGACATAGGGGGATAGGAATGGAGAGGGGAAATGCTGGATATGAAGATAGTTAGGGAAAGGGGGGCACGAAGATACATGATGGAGGGAGAGAGAGAGAGAAAGAGAGGAGAGAGACACTCAATGGGGCGAGTGAGAGACATGGAGAAGAAAGAGAGAGAGTAAGCAAAAGATTGGGGCATAATGAACCATGGAAGAAGAAGTGGGGAAAGGGAGGACTAGGGTGAGGGATGAAAAGTGGTAGGTAGACAGAGCAAAAAAGAGGGGAATTGAGGACTGGATAGTAAGAAGGAGTAGGGAAATTTGAATGGACAGAGAGAAATAAATAAATGGAAGAAAGCTGAAAGGAAAAGATCAATATCCAAGATGGAAAGAATTAAAGAAAATAAAAGGATAGACAAGAAATGGCCGATGGACTAGAGACAGTAGAAGGAGAGATAATTTGTATTTATTTTATTTATTTATTTACATTCTCTTATATACCGCGCTATTCTGCATCAGTGTGGTTTACATTGAACAAACTGAAATTACATTGAACAGGGCATGTAGACAGAAATCTTTGGGGCATGTTTACTAAGGTGTTTTAGGCTTTCATAGCTAACACCATGCATTAGTGCTGCTAGAACTGCATTAACTGCAAAAGCCATTTTATATGTTGGAGATGCACTTCCCCAGTAGATTATTTATTTATTTATTTAGCTGTATTTATATCCCGCTTTTCACCGGGTCAAAGCGGTGGAACATTAAAAGGGGGGGGGGGTGTGGACAATAATCAACTTCTGGGGTTGGGGCCATCACCAGGTTGCCAACATTAATGATTTTAACAAATATTTGGGACATAGACATAGATATTGTATTACAGTCTCATAGAACATATGTTCAGGTGGATGAAATAGGGTGGTTGGGAGGTAGTAAATGATGGGTGCTTGTTTCTGGTCCGAGGTATTCCTGGAATAGGGCGGTTTTTAGTTGTGTCCTGAAAGATAAGGGATCTTTGTTGCTTCTGATGTGATTCGGTAGAGAGTTCCAGAGTGTTGGTGCATATAGTTCAAAGGCTCTGCTGCAGGTCCGTTGATTGCATTTAGTTTGTTTATGGGGGATGGTGAGGGAGTTGTTGGTGGTTTGTCTGGTTGTTCTGTTGTGGGCTGGTCGGGGCAGTAGTGTGCGGAGCTGGGAAGTCTGAGTTTGGTAGAGAGCTTTGTGAGTGAGTAGGGCGGATTTGTATTTGATTCTTGCTTCGAGGGGGAGTATGTGTAGCTCCCTCAGGACCACTGTTCCCTCTAAGCTGTGCGCGTGTGCGCGCGCACACACCTCGCTGAGCGAGCGCACATACTTTACAACAGAGCGCACAAAAATTATGGCTCTGATTCTGATAGAAAACAACACAGACGTCTTAAAATTTAAAAGTTATGATTGTAATTACTAGAAATTTCCCACTTCATTTAGTAATCGTCTATTTTCATTTAATTTGATTAAAATCAATGTGGTGTACATACTGTATTCTGACGTGTAGTCAAATTTTAAAGTACATAACTCCGAGTGTCGTTATGTGGCGCACAAAAATTTAACCTTCCTTCAAAAGCTGCACACAGCTGATATTTTATGCGCACACAGCCTACAGAAAATTAGAGGGAACATTGCTCAGGACAGGGGTGATGCGGTCTTGTTTTTTTTGCTTTCTGGATAATCCTTGCTGTGGTATTTAAGGCAGTTCGAAGTGGGTTGGTATGGGTGGCTGGAAGTCCGTGGTAGATTATATTGCAGTAGTCCAGGTGGGGGAGTGTCATGGCTTGCATCACTGTTCTGAAGTCCTGTGGTTCAAGGAGAGGTCTGATGTGCTGTACTGTTTTAGCCTTGTGGAATATTGTTGCGGTGTGTTTTTTTATTTGTTGCTTGAGTGTGAGTGCTTGGTCTATGATGATTCCTAGATACCTTATGTGCGGTTGTATTTGTATTTGTGTGGTTCCAATGTTGAGGTGTGAAGGTGGTGTGAAGTCTGGGTCCTTTGTTACTATGAGGGCTTCTGTTTTCTTTATGTTGATGGATAGGTTGTTCTTTTGTAGCCAGCTGGATACTTCTGTGAAGCATTCTGATAAGTGTTTATTTGTTGGGTTAGAGGTTGTGATTGGGGCATAGAGCATTATGTCATCCGCATAGATGTGATAGTTAATGTTGTGTGCGCGTATGATTGAGCAGAGTGGTTGCAGGTAGATATTGAAGAGCATGGCAGATAGTGTGGATCCTTGTGGTACTCCTTGGTGTTGCTGGAAGGGGGGTGAGGTTGATATGTTTGTGCGGATTAGTTGTTGTCTATTGGTTAGGTAGGAATGGAACCATTGAAGTACGGTATTTTTGATGCCAATTGCTTGTAGTCTGTGTATGAGGATGTTGTGGGAGATGGTGTCGAAGGCTTCTGATATGTCTAGGAAGATCATGGCATATCCAGAGTGCTTGGCTTGAGTTCCTATGATGAGGGTGTTCATTAGTGATGTCATGAGGGTCTCAACTCCGTGGAGTGGACGGAAGCCATGTTGTTGCGGGTCCAGTATGTGCCAAACTGTTGTTGCGGGTCCAGATGATGCTGCCAAACTGCAGGGATTTTGGAGCAGCATTACTGCAGATGGAGCTATCACCACCCATTGAAGTTGTATTTGCTGAACCTATGATGTCTGCCCAACTTGCAGTTACCATGAGCTGTCAATGCCCGTGGTTATCACACATTACAGGTACTCCCACTCACTTCCCTCTTTCTGTCCAGGCACTCTGTTAATGCACAATCTTAACAAGTCAAGGTGACCTGCATGGAGCGCTGTGTACACCCCTAACAAAGGCATGGGGAGGGGTGACCAGCATGGAGCGGCTGGCACACCTACTCTTGCCACCTTGCTGGGCAGACTAGATGGACCATGCTGGTCTTTGTCTGGCATCATATACTATGTTACAATGTAGGAAAGCCCTGTGCTATTTGCATTTACTCAGGTTAGCTGATGCCACCCAGAGAAAATCCCACGTTACCACTGCATTAGCAGCTGATGCACTTAGTAAACATGCTCTTTTATGCTGTATTTTACGCAATACAGGGAAATGCATCTCTTCATTTCTCTGGTATTACACTGCATGCAAAGTCTATATCCTTGGGGTTTCAGTTTAATTTTTGTCTATATACTTTTATTTTTAGGTTGTAGTCACTTAATTTGTTTTTGGTGAGGGTTTGTGTTCTGAGTGGGTGACCGAGGCCAGGTATTCTGTTAACAGGGAGTTTGCACATAAGGATCTGAATTGTAATAATGTGACTTGCTCAGCTTTTCAAATAGGTATATGAATGTTCTATAGCCTGCTAAAATATTTACAGTGCTGCTTTGTTTTGGGTAGGCTTCTTGTGCGAGTTTTGGAAGTTGCTGCTGATAAGGTATGGTCAATTTGCTTCGTAGATTCACAGTGACTTTTGTAGGGTTTTGTATTAGTTCTCAATATCTCTAGTAATGGAGAAAAACAGAATTTATTTTTAAACATATTTATTGAGTTTATGGGGTGAACGTCCTAGTACTGCTCTGCACCCTTACCAAGGGTTTTTCTGAATGTAGAATCTATGTTCATGAACAAAAGCAAGAATCATAACACAATTAATAACAAAATAAAATGAATTATAATTTTACAATTTCATGATAAGCAGAGGTAAGGGTGCACTGTTTTGTGAGTGCAAACAGCAGCGTTAAGGGCCCCTTCATGCGTTAAAGGCCAGGGCAGGGAGCCAGCGTTCTGGCGGTAAAGGCGCTAGCAGCCGGTTAGTGGGCATTTATTTATTTATTTAATTAACAGTTTTTATATACCATCTTTCTTCAATTCAAGACGGTTTACAGCATTAAGAGGACATCGGGCATTAAGTGTGAAAAGCAAGCATTTTAACTGCCGATAAGACCAGTTTCCTTAATGTGGGATAAGGGAGCCTATTTGCAAGTAACATTTTAGATGCTGGATGGGATTAAAGGGAATAGATGATGGACATGTGCCCTACGTATTAGACTGAATCAGTGAGGGGTGCTTATGTTATCTGCTGTGATGTCATTGAGTGGCATAGGATTGGGTAGACGTGTACCCTGGAGGAGCAACCATGTGAGAGTGTAGGTGCATCAATTGCTATATATATATATAAGTGGTAATTGTCAGGATGCATGAAAGCATGAACTGGGGAATGCCTATGTCTGTGTAGCTCTCTGCAGGCTCTGTGCCATACTTGTCTGACAAGATCTGTTTGGCTGGTGATGGAGAAGGACATCTTGTTAGGTGTGTATGTAGACCTGAATTGATATGCTGCTAGTACAACTGACGTTCATGTCTTACATATGGAATCTGTCCTGCCAGAGGGACAGGGCATGATACGAGAGCACAAACATGCAAGAACCTGAGTGACCAAGCAGAGTGAGCAACCTAACCATTTAATGATATGTGCTTGTAGACCAGTCCTGGAATGATCTCATAGTTGACAGACCACACCAAGTACTTCAGTGTGGCATGGCATGGCAGTACTTCAGTGTGGCATGGCCCACAAGTGAATGTTTACTCATTAAAGGGTAATTTATTCATGCACAGACCCTGGTCATCATTTGGCAACTGAAACAGCAATGTGGGTATTTTTCCTCTGACATGGGTGTTATCATATTGCATTATATTCCTCTCTCACTGGCATATTTTTTCCCCACATACACATATCCACTCAATATGTGCATGTGGGGGGCATCTTGATGCAACCCTTCCCTGTTGAAGTGCTGTGACACTGCTGATTACTATAGGATGTATGGATCATGAGTAGACACCACTTTGGAACTGATGATGTAACCAGCAGATACCACATGCACATTCAGGGCATGAAGGCAATAGCGATTGGCAGATACCACTTCCCCATCTCTGGGTGTTATGGGGGGGGGGCACATGTGTGCTGCGTATAGGTGCCATTAATTGTGTTAATCCGTGTATTCTCTCACACTGCAGGTTACGGGTCATGCACTGTTGTCTCTCCTTAGGAAATGCATGGTCGGTCCTAACTCAGCTGCTCATGGCTCACAGTACCCAGGTCTGGCCCACCCACTAGGAGAACTAGCCAATCCCTCCTTCCCTGCAAGCATGGCACAGCCAGCGGTTCAGTGCTGTAGGCAGCCTTAAAGCAGTGGCACACATGCAGCTAGTCACAGCATGCCGCTCCTGTCCCTCTCCCTCCTCGCCCCATGCCTACTTAAGACTTTGTTATTAATGGGATTCAGCTGGAATTGCAAGTCAGTTCAGAGTTTGGGAATTACCTTGGACTCTGCTTTAACATTTGAATCACAAATAAGTAAGATAGTTCATAATTCTTTCTTGTACCTTTGTATGATCTGCCATATAAGAATATATATATATATATATATATCACAGGAACATCTAAAGAATTTGGTATGAGCTATTCTTGGTCCGATTCTTTTTAACATCTTTGTTAGTGATATAGCGGAAGGGCTGTTGGGTAAGGTTTGCCTCTTTGCGGATGATACCAAAATCTGCAATAAAGTAGACACCCAGGAAGGTGTAGATAACATGAGGAGGGATCTAGCTAAGCTTGAAGAATGGTCTAGAATTTGGCAGCTGGGATTTAATGTTAAAAATGTAAGGTCATGCATTTTGGCTGCAGCAATCCAAGGGAGCAATACAGCATAGGAGGTGAAGTACTTTTGTCCACTAAAGAAGAGCGGGACCTAGGCGTAGTTGTGTCCGATGATCTTAAAGTAGCTAAACAGGTAGAAAAGGCGACGGCCAAAAGCTAGAAGGATGCTTGGGTGCATACGGAGAGGAATGGCTAGCAGAAAAAAGGAGGTGATAATGCCTCTGTATAAGTCTTTGGTGCGACCTCATTTGGAGTATGGTGTGCAATTCTGGAGACCGCACCTTCAAAAGGATGTGAACAGGATGGAGTCGGTGCAGAGGGTTGCTACTAAGATGATTAGTAATCTTCATTATAAAGCATATGAGGACAGACTTAAGGATCTTAATATGTACACCTTAGAGGAAAGGCGGGATAGAGGTGATATGATTGAGATGTTTAAATACCTCCGTGGCATAAATGTTCAGGGAGAGAGCCTCTTTCAATTTGGAAGATTTTTTGTTTCATGCACATGAATTGTCTGAACGTCTTTTTCAGCGGGGATACCCAAAACGGGTTATCCGACAGGCTTTTGTGAGAGCCAAGTATACTCATCATGAGTGGTTACTTTCTTCTCAATTTTCTAATATTGAAGATACCTCCCAAGTTTTTGTGGGGATCTTACCGTATATGTTTCATTCCCAACAAATCAAACACATTTTGATTAAACATTGGCACATTTTACAGTTACATCCATGTTTTCAAAAGTCTTTACAAATTGCACATTCTCGTGGATCAAATTTACGTGACCTTGTGGGAACCACTGCCTCTCCCTTGGATAGGAAGGTGGATAGACCATCTACTATTGGGCACTATGTATGTGCTTCGTGCTCTCACTGTCCACGTGCTATTGTGGGGACTCAATGGACTGTTCCTAATTCAACTTTTCTTCATACAGCTTGTTGGCATACAACTTGTTCCACTTCTTATGCTGTCTATGTGTTAATTTGTCCATGGCATCTAATGTACATTGGTCGCACTATCCGCCCTGTCAAAATCCGTCTGAATGAGCACTCATCTAGGATAAAAAACTCTGTATTGTCAGCTCCGATTGTTCAACACTCCTTGGATTTCCATCATAAATTTGAAGATTTCAAGTGGCGAGTGTTGGAATATGTGCCTCAGCATCCTAGAGGAGGGGATCGTGAGCAACAACTTCAATTGTTGGAACAGCAGTGGATTTTCCGTTGGTCCACAGTGCAGCCTCACGGCTTAAACAGAGAATTAGATTGGACTAGTATACTTTAATTTTTAAATTTTAATCTCATTGGTTTAGTATGTTTTCTGTATTTTACCTGATTTTGCTACCATTACAAAGAACATATCTTTTGACAAATTGCTGGAGAATTTTTGGGCTATTTAAACTGGTGAATCCTGCCTCATGGTTCAGATTGCTATTGAGCATGCGCTGGCGTTTTTGATCAGTTGACAGATGGACTGCTTCTGGTGCAGTTGGTTGAGCGTTGAAGCAGGGCGAGAGAAAGTTGACCGCCCGAAACGCAGTGCTGTGTCCGCGCTAACTTTTGTTATTTTTGTGCATTGGATTGCAAGTCTTCTTTCAAGAAAGTGATTGCTGTTCTGATGGAGCACTTTTGAAAAGAAATAAATTCCTGAAGCTTAACTGCGAAAGCAACACAAACAACGGGGGACTCAGATAAGTGAATTCCGTTTTTGTATAGCTGTTTTGCGTAGCAGTTCTGGCTTTAAAGGTTTTTTCTTATACATGCTGAGATATTTTTTACAAGCATTAAAAATTTTTGGTGGTGACACTTTGGTTGTGGTGTTTTACCTTATTTATTGTTAGCTCCGTTGTGAGCTCAAAAAATTGAGCAAAATGGAAATGTTAGCTTCAAGAGGTGTATAGTGCCTCAAGGCTATACTTCCGACATTATCATACACATACACGTCAGCATTTAGACATTTACTTTTCTCTACTTTTTGGTTTTGGGGTTTATAGTGTAGAGATTTTTTTGTTAGGTTGCTTTTTGGATTTGTCAAAATGTTTCAGTGTGATTGGTGAATTGACTCCTGTTTCATTCTTATTCCTTCCCAAGGAGTCTTATCATAGCCAAGCAAAATTATAGGCTGTTTTCCTGAAACCAGAGATTATAATGGATCTGGAAAAGAATAATATTCACATCATGCATCCATTTGATTCATTTGAAGAAGCCAAACTGAAAATGGCCTCATTCATCATTTTGTATCATTCTTTTTAAAAATAATGCACATCTTTAGTAAATTCCAAATATGTGGCTTGCTTCTTCAGTGCTCCTAAAAGAAAGCATCATTTAGCACTAGTTTTACTTTCACAGCACTTTAAAAAACACATGGCAACACGTCATTGAGTCTCTAAACTTAATCATGAGGATAAGCAAAAACACTGCAATATATAGTTCTTATAAAGTTTAGAAATTATCAGCATTTTTAGGAAGGCTCTTATGCATTTAAGACAGAGAAAGTATTGTTACCATGCATTGATAGCATGGTGGAGAACAAATGATACAGTTAACTGTACTTCATGAACTGCTGCTTTCTTTTCTACATTATCTGTCATATTAACATTTAATGCACAGTAATGACATACATATTAATTTAAAGGTGCAGTCTCTGTCCATTCTGTACCCAAAAATGGTATTTTAGGAATTATCTATGTCATTCAGTTAATAGCACTGTGTTAAACGTTAATGCAAAGTGCTGTTTGCATGGCATTGCCACATACTTAACTTATAGAAACCAGGTCCTAAATAAGAAATGAGCTTGGGCTCTTGCTTATTTTTATCCTACTGTCTCCACTGTATGAGATGGCAACACCTAATTTGATCCTCTTAAATTCTCTGCACTGATTATGGGTAAAAAAGATTTCCACTGATTGGTTCTCTGCACACACATCCAACAGATAGCTAAAACCTGTTGCTTTTTTCTCTATAACATTGAAGACACTATTAAGACCCTCATCCATTCTCTAGTCACCTCCCATCTAGACTATTGCAACCTCCTCTTCACTGGTCTTCCTCTGAATCATCTCTCCCCACTTTAATCTGTTCAAAACAGCTGCATGGCTAATCTTCTGCCAGTGTCACTATGCTCATGTCACCCCTCTTCTCAAGTCGCTTCATTGACTCCATATCTGTTTCCACATCTGGTTCAAATTTCTACTACTGACCTATAAGTGCCTTCATTTGGCTCTTCCCCTACCTTTCCTCTCTTATCTCTCCCTACACTCCTTCTCGGGAACTCTGCTCTTCTGGCAGATCTCTTCTATCTGCCCTCCTCTTCTACTGCCAACTCCAGACCTCAATCTTTCTACATTGCTGCTTTTTATGCTGGGAACAATTTACCTGAGCCAGTATGTCAGGCTCCATCTGTGGACCTTCTTAAAATCCAGGCTTAAAACTCACTTCTTTGAGACTGCTTTTGGATCCTCATCCCCCTAATCTCCTGTTCACCTTCTACACTATGGGGTCTGTTTACTAAACATTCCTAATGTGCGGGGCCGCGGTAGTGTGCCTGTGCCATATAAGGAGTGGGCGGTTCAGGCAGAGAAAAGAAAAAAAACGGGAGTAAGCGATCGCACATTTGCGCGGGGCGCTATTGTGCGCCGCGCTATTGTGCGCCGTGCATAATAGTGCGTGGGAAGGCTAAGTGGCGCCCTGATGTGCACACACAAAGGAGCAGAGCCATAGTACAATGGTTAAGACACTGACCAATGGTGCAGAGATCAGGGGTTCAATCCCCCACAGTGCCCAATGAAGAAGGCTCACTGAGGCAGTATGTATTATGGGGATGAGTGCTGTAGGGGGCAATCTATTTTTATTTCAGTTATCACTACTAGCAAACGCACTCACAAAGCGTGTTAACATAAGGCGGCCCATAAGGCACATGTTAAAGTTCACTGTCCGCCAAGGCACCCTTGAATGTCCCCTATAGGGCACCATATATGTTGCGTCACAGGATAATGTATAGTGCACCTTATATGGACGGCAACCATAAGGTGCCCTATAGGGTGCCCTATAAAGCACCCTCAGAGGCACCTTATGGGTACAGTACACTGAGGGTGTGTTTGATGGCAGCAACATATGTACATTAAATCTAAAAAAAGCTTTGGACAACCCTATCAAATAACCCCACTGTGGGCTCGAACCCATTACCGCTGGCTCCACAGGCAGTGAAGTAACCATTGGGCTACAGCTATATAGCTGCCAGCAAGCCCCTGGCTGGCTGCAGAGAGCCTGCATGTCACCACACAGACAGTCTGCTGTGGGAACCAGGATAGGGTTAGGCCACCCATACCCATGATGCACTGCACATGCAAATCAGCTGTCCACAGATGAACACAAGATGGGGAATGCACCCCAACAGCTCCCTGGCCTGGTAGGGGGACGTGTCCGTGTGCACCCACACAGCACCTTGGCCTGGTAGGAGGTACTGACCGGGTGTTTAATTTGCACAGAGTAGCTACACACAGTCACACTGTGCGGGAACTGTGCTCACCCTGAGTGTGCGATGAGGCACCCTGGACCAGGTCCACAGCACCCTCCATGGCTGAGAGAGGCCATGGCAGAGCTCCAAAACAGTCGTAATCTGTGAGATAGGTAGTTTCTGCAGGAACACCTTGGATATCTCTGTCTGTCTCAGTCAGGGGGAACCCCACGGACCCCCCAGGTGGGCTATGTACCACCAAACCCCCCCCCCCCCCCCCAGCTGAGGGCTGCAAACAGGCAGGGTCTCCTATCAACAGATCCCCATTATACACCCCCCCCCCCCCCCCCTGCAATGATGGCAGTAGAGTGGACCATCAACCCCAGTCCTGTTGGGGAACAGACACCCTACAGGGCAGTCCAAGCAACCCCACACACACCCAGACCACAATATCAGACAGACAGTATGCCTGGATATGCTAAGATGCACCCCACCACTATCTGATATTCCCCTGCATCAAGCCATCAGCCACTGCACCCTGCAAAGCACTCCAGCAGGGCACATACCAGCTGTGAACAGTCTGCTGGTTAGTCCCACTGGAAATGCATGCACCCACAACTGGGATGGCAGCACACACAAGCAGATACATCAGTGACTAGGCCCCAACAGGTGACCCATATATATCACATGAGGGAAGTGCTATGAAGCACTATGGGGGTGCCTAGCCATGCTGCCATCACTGCACAGTCAGGGTGGAGTGAAAGCCCAGCAGCACATACAGAGGTCACCCTGTCTGTGGAGGTGGTGGACGGCCACTACAATGTCCCTGCCAGTGCCCTATGCCCTGTGCAGATGCATCCTGGCCAGCCCACCCTGTCTGAGCTATACCCATGGTACCTTGCTGCTCATTATGCACATCATCAGGCCAAAACTGTGGACAGTGTTTGCAGCCAACACACACTGTATAGACAGACACACACTCCCAAACGTATGCCAGCATTGTGCTACTATAGAGGGGTTCGGAATCCTTGCCCACCACACCAGTCCTGGGCACAGTACAGGCATGGGTATGGTATGCAATACCGTTGGGGGTCCCTCCCTAGGGTGGTAAACACTGTCAGGGGCCAGACCTGACGCACACACCGCAAACATCAGATAGATTATTATGATGGAGCTCATAGAGCAGACTGTGCGTAACGTAGGGATATCTATCTGCCAGTACTCATAGCAAACGTTTGAGAGCTGTGTACCATATACCCTGGTGTAGGGTGACATTGCTAAGGTATGCAAGTGCTGGTATTGGGAGATGCACGCAGGGCCCAATGTCCTGCCTCAACAGGAG